>LR738552.1:21249110-22449110 GCA_902685375.1 Neostethus bicornis
TTGCGCAAATAGCAAGCTAATGCTAGCTTGTCGGCGCTGCCAAC
The DNA here is from genome assembly GCA_902685375.1 of Neostethus bicornis. Classification (NCBI taxonomy): domain Eukaryota; kingdom Metazoa; phylum Chordata; class Actinopteri; order Atheriniformes; family Phallostethidae; genus Neostethus; species Neostethus bicornis. Next base: position 21,249,155 of record LR738552.1, read on the forward strand.
TTCTTCAGTTAGCTTGTTTGCGCTAACGACTGATTTATAGACACAATGCAATGTTTACTTTGTTTACAGGGTTATTAAGAGGTATCATTTTTAATTATTCATAAGTTACAACGTTCCTCACTCACTGAAGATTTTCTATTTATTTTACGTGTTTTACAATGTTTGCTTATTTTGCGCAAGTTAAAGCTCGGCAGAGTTTTTTTTTTTTTTTTAACAAATAACCTGCATCCTTCTCAGTAATAAAGCCACGATTGTTAAAGTGAGTTGTTGTTGTTTTTTTTTTTACACTAAAACTAGACAAAAACTCTTGGGTTTTCCTTGACTAAAATGTGACTAAAACGAAAATATAAAGAGATGACGAAAATGTAACTAAAACTTAAATGAATTTTCGTTCCAAAGACGAAGACTAAAACAAAAACTTAGATGGCTGCCAAAAACAACAATGAACAACACGTTCCAAAGCTGGAACTTGGACATTTCCAGGTGGTGCGTAAAGACACTTCCAAATATCACTGGTATCTTGACAATAAAAAAAACAACTTCGTAAAAGCAGCTAGCTACTTGGCATTCAAGCAGCCACTAACTGCTGCTATTTGAACATTTTTGTTGCTTATTTGAGAATATTTTTTAACTTATTTTACTTTAAGGAGTGAGAGGGCAGCACAGTCGTTAGCGCGTTCGCGCGCGGACCGGAAGGTCACGGGTTTGCGTCCCACAGAGAGCACGTCTAGGGTCTTGGAGAAGACACCTAACCCCCACTTCTCCCACCATTGACGCCGTCGAAGGGCAGCCTGCTGCGGTGTAAGGAGTGCAGCAAACAAATTTCCCCGGTGAGGGATGAATAGAGTAATTCTTTTTTTTTTTTCATGAACTTACAGTAAACTATTTATTTTTTTATTTTTTATTTTGAATTACTCTATTCATCCCTCACCGGGGAAATTTGTTTGCTGCACTCCTTACACCGCAGCAGGCTGCCCTTCAACGGCGCCAATGGTGGGAGAAGTGGGGGCTAGGTGTCTTCTCCAAGGACCCTAGACGTGCTCTCCATGGGACGCGAACCCGCGACCTTCCGGTCCGCGGGCGAACGCGCTAACCACGCGGCCACCGTCTCCACCCACTACGGCACTACTACACCCAAACTACGGCATTTTGTTCTGATACAGTACGAAGAACCTGCCAAGCAAACAGTTACACCTCTAACACAGTGAATCAAAAACCCTTGTCAACACAATTATTGATCTTTAGTACTTGTGGCTGAAAAAAAACTAAGAAAAACCATAGTAAAGTTGTTTTTGGTTTAACATTCGTCTACTGTTTCTAAGCTCGGCTATTAACCAAACAAACAGTGATGGTAAGTGAAACAGGAGCTGGAATCACGATGGGACTTGTGGTTTTCAGTGACAGTAACTGGTGATAAATATAGTGTCTGTGACTCACTTTCGTGGCAGTAGGTGCCTGTGAATCCGGGCTCACAAGCGCAGCTAAAGTTCCCGGCAGGTTGGCTGATGCAGCGACCGTGCGGTCCGCACACATTGGACGAGATATGCCATATCCGCTGTTGGGTGTCATTGGTTGCCACGGCAACAGTGCAGCTGTCAATGACTGGTTTAATAATAAAAAGAAAATGATAAGAAAGTGGATATATGCATGCGTTTTTATTTGGTATCCATGTTCTGTGCTACCTTCACACTTGTTGGTCTTGCAGTGGTCTTTTAGCTGTGAGCAGGTTTTGCCTTCGTAGTCGTCTGGGCAGCTGCAGTAAAAGTCTCCCATCAAGGCGTGGCACTGGGCCTTGTTCTGACAGGGGTTCGGCTTACAGGGATCATTCTGCACCTTCAGAAGTACACCTATTTTAGCCGCCAGTAGAAGTGTTAACGTTGAGATGCCAAAGTAGCCCTTACCTCACATGTGGTGCCACTAAAGCCCTTTGGACATTCACACATGAAGCTGTCCAGCAGGGCGTGGCAGCGGCCGCCATTTTTACATGGACTGCTCGAGCAGCGGTTCCTTTGGACTTCGCAGTGCCGACCCACAAACCCTGGCTGGCAAACACACTGGTAGCCCCTGGCCGTGTCCTGATGCAAAGCAGATGCGCAGTTAGAGAGAAAGATAAAGACTGCTATAAAGTTATGAGTAAAAGAAAAAAGTCATACATAAACTGAATAATTCTGTTTTTTTCACATGGATATAAAAGTACTTGCGACTATGTTGCAGTTCGAATCCCAAGATTATCACACAGCGTGAAATCTCGCCAAACTGCGCTTCATCTTTCATGGCTTTGCTTTTTCGGCATGTTTTGGTGCAGCTTTTAAAGCTCAGCCAATTTTGTTTTGCACCCTGATCGGGTAAGGAACCCCCCCAACGTGAACAGTCTCCACAACTCGTATCTGTACAGCTCACCAAGTTAATGCTTGCAAATTTTCTCTGTCACAAAACGCACAAGTAGTCCAAAATGTTCTGCACTGGTGAAGGCATCTAGGGATAAAAAGTTAAACTTCTGGGCATGCTGAACGAAGGCAGAAGCAATGCGACCGATGGTGCCATCACGGAATAAACTAATCTTTGGTTTGTTCCATAAAAGAAGCAAGAAAATAGCATAAGACGAAGAGCACCAATAAGTTTGAACCATGATGCAAATTGAGCTGTAACTTGTTACAGGGATCCGGTTCTGCTTTAGTTTTGTGGATTAACGACTGCAGGAAAAGAAAAACCTTCCACTGGATACCAAACGTTATACGCACAAAAACCATAAAGCATTATGAAACCTTTGCCGACGTCGAAGAGGAGAAGAATTCCATGTTTGTATTCCACCATTCCCAGAATGTAATAATTTTGTCTGTCGGTCCATCTGGGAGTTCGTAACATTTTTGGAATGCCATGTCTCCGAAACCACTGAAGGAATTTTACTAAACCTGGCCACTGTTACTCAGTACCAAGTTTTTAGGGTCAATACTCAAAGTTACAAAAGTCGGCTGTACGTCACCCATGCGTTCATTCGTGCTTTCAAAATACTTTTTTGAGGACAATATCTTCCAAAACATCAGAGCGATTCAAAGGAAACTACCCCCAGTTACTCAGTACTTGTGTAGATTAACCGGGCTAAACGTCGAAGTTCTAAATTCTTGTGAACACAATATCTCCCAAAAACAAAAAGGAAACCCCCCGCAAAAAGGAAACCTTGTTTGAGTTTTACCTTACAGGTGCCTCCGTTCTGACACTGTCCATGGCAGCTGTTAACATCTGCAAAAAAATCAAATGGTCTTAGTGATCTGGATGAACGGAGAAAAGCCAACACGTGCTAATAGCGTAGCATGCAGCTTCTACAGAAAGTGTTCGATGCATTCAGAGCAAAGTGATTCATGCCTAAAAATGAGGCCGATCGAGAAGAGAAGATGAATTTTAAAGAAGTCTCTAAAAGATTTTAGATAGTTTGGAGTACAGTTTTAGTTTTAGTCGGCGTGTACAGCAGCTAGCCTCGGCAAGTCTAAACAGCCAATCAGAGCGCTGTGGCAGGAACTAAGCAGATGAATTGAAGCCTAGCACTTTGTTAACTCGCTTCTCTTCCACTTGCGTCAACAGATCATTGGATTTTTTCTATGAAGTTCATTGAAACGACAAACTTCAGAAGTTTGTTTTTGCAAAAACTGCTAAGTAGGAATGGATGGTACGTTATCATTAAAAATGGATTCAGTCTGAAACAACACAATTACAAAATGATTAATCCATTACTGAAATAATTTAAATCTGCAGCCCGACAATTGATTGTTGAAAACAATAGTGGTAAGAATTATTTAATCCGATAAAAAAAAAGATTCCATTGTTGACACATACCCGTTCAAAGTCATTGAAGAGCTTTTTCTGAAACAAGGTTCAGGAGTTCTGATTCTTTAGATTTTGGTTCTTTTTGGTCTATTTAATTTATTTATGCAAAATAGCGCGACTTGACAAGTGACGTTACTACTCTGGTGCTCAAGTGCTGCTGGGAACAAAAAAAAAATAAAATACATGAGGTGTATCTCGAGGTGTTGTTGCGTGTCCAGCTATGAGACACAGTCTCTCTAGCAAGCCCGGGGTCTGCCTCTTGGGCTCTTCTTTGGTGGGACGTGCCCACAACGACACACCAACGAGATGCTCGGGAGGTATCCTAACCTGATCCCCGAATCCCCCCACATCTGGCTTCTCTCGACCCGGGGGAACAACGGCTCTACTCCCATCCTCCTGGATGGGAGAGCTCCGACAATATTCCCACAATATAACAATACAACAAAAAAATGTCACAAACATTCAGATACGGAATGTATTGCAATGAAAATAAACGTTCACTTAGGGATAAATTGTGTAAAATAATAGAAACTAGATTAAAATCACAGCTGCGGGCTCTAACACGCTTGTTTCGGTGCAATGCTATGTGTATCGTAGTGTATTTTTGATAGTTCATGGATCAATAAAGTATTTTTTAATTCAGTTCAATGCGGCATGACTTTACAATCTGTTTTTCAAAACTGGGGAAAATATCAAAAAAATTATTGATGTTTATTTTTAGTCAGTTTGGCTGTTCTAGAAACCAAAAATTATTGGAACAAATTTTTAGTACTAATTCCCCACTAAAAAGTCCACACACTAATTGCGATGTGTTAGCTCAAAACATGCACATAAACTATTTATATCGAAGCAATTTCTTTTGGAGGATGCAAGTGGAAAAGCAGTAGTGAACAGTGTGCCAAAGTTTCAGCTCCAAGTAAAGCAGGAAGGTAAAAGTGGCTGAAGATTACGAACTGAAACAGATACTGACTGATGTCACAGTTCTGGCCCACCCATCCACGAAAGCAGGCACAATGATATCCACCAATCAAGTTTTTGCAAGAGTAAGCATTGAGGCAAGCCTTCACCGCACACTCATTAACGTCTGTGGAGACGAGACACACAAAGACAATGAATGAAAGCAAAGAAGTCCCATCACCAAGAATGACCTCCGCACAACTAGAATGTTGAAAGGAATTTCTAAGGTTCTCACTACCTCTCACCACCGCTAAACCCTCGGTTAAATTGGTCTCACAGCTGAACGAAGTTCCCTAATTACAGTGTAGATTAGAGGTGGGTAAACTTTTTGGTTCGCGGGCCACATTGAGTTCTAACATTTGACAAGCGGGCCGGAACAGGAGCAGATGAATGGCATGCTATGGTAACCGCTAGATTAGACCGATAGGACGGCGCGCTAGATTTAAACAAGCCCGCTTAATGTTACTTTGTACATAAAGAGCGTTAAATTTCAAATCTAGCGCACTAGGTCTCAAATCTAGTGCAATAGTACTTAAAAACATGCATATAGCGGCGTAAAGTTTGAAATCTAAGCGCTTGATGTAACATTTTGCTGACGTTTACGTGCGTGTATTGGGCCCGATGGCTTTCCATATCTGTACACACTGTTTATTTTGACAAGCGTGCGCATCACGGAGATGCACTCATTTTAACGGGAGCAATGTTGTTGTTTTCTCAACAAAGCCAATATGCGCTATCTAGTGAGGAAACATCAGAATTGTAGAGTGTAACTTTCTGAACTTTGCTTTCGGACACCTTCTCCTACTTCCAAAAGGAAATCAAGCTCACCTTGGTTCCTAATCTGGGATCTTTAGCATTAGCTTTGGCATATTTTGATTTCGGGAAAACGTACTGTACGTGATGTGATCACTGTTCTCTCTAATTTTCTCATGTGTCTGATCATTGACACAAGCTTCCTGAGCAGAAGGGGGCGGAGCAAAAAACTTTGACTCTTTTGTGACATCAGCAGCAGTGACGAGTCAAACTCCAAAGCAGAGGTTTGAAGCACTTTGTTCTGGAGCTCCGTTTCATTTCCCCATCTTTAGTTTATATTGAGCTTTATTTTTATGTGCTGTATAGGTTCACTGATCTGCAAGCAGTGCGCAATTGCGCAGATGTGTAGCTTTATTGAACGTCTCGAGATACCAATGTAGGCATATTACGCCAACCTCCAACTCCCATCTACTTAGATTAGCTTAGAGGGAACATTGGATATGATATGTCTCTTTTTTTTATCATGAAGAATATTAAATGAATGAATGTAATTAAATCAACCTGAGCCCCATGCTGCCCTTTTCGATTGGACCCAAAGTCAGAGTGTCAGTAAGCAGCATGAGATAATCCGTATTACGATGTAACAAAATTCTTCCTTCAACATTGTTATATAACTGTTAACATGTATATTTTCATCATACTTGCACATGGAATAAACTTTGGCAAATCCATTTTTTTTCCAAAAATTGTTGATTCCAATTATTTTGGCTGAAAACTTCTTCTTTCGGCATTTCCCTTTAGGGAAGTCAGTTTCTTCCATCTAACCCTATCTGCTGTATCCTCTTTGGTCACACCAACTATCTTCATGTCTTCATTCACTGTATCCATGAACCTCCTCTTTGGCCTTCCTCTAGTCCTCTTTCCTGGTGGTTCCAAATCCAGCATCCAGAGTACGTAGGTACTCTCTCTCCTCTGTACGTCCCCAATCCATCTCAGTCTTGCCTCTCGAACTTTATACCCAAAACGTCTAACATGTGCTGTTCCTCTGATCCTGTCCATCCTGGTCACTCCCAGAGAGATCCTCAGCATCTTCATCTCTGCTACCTCCATCTCTCTTTCCTGTCTTTTTCCCAGTGCTACTGTTTCTAGACCAAACAGCATGGCTGGTCTCACCACGGTTTTGTACACTTTTCCTTTCATTCTATCTGAAACTCTTCTGTCACACATCACACCTGATACTTTTCTCCACCCATTCCACCTGCCTGGACACGCTTCTTCATCTCTTTTCCACACTCTCCATTGCTCTGGACTGTTGATCCTAGTTACTTAAAATCTTCCATTTGTTAATATATACCAATTATTTTGGCTGAAAACATGCTTCATAAATATGTTTGTGTATACAGATTGGCCTAATAAAGGTTGTAGAATGTGAAGGAGGTATTAATGACGGTCTGTTTGTTTGTTTGCACAGCTTTATTAGTTGCTTCGTCTTCTCGACTGATGCTTGACATGGACAAATAATTTTGTTATTTATCAATCAAATAAATAAATAATGATTATCTCTAAATGTATCAGAAATGTATTCGTAGAGCTAATCATTCTTATCTTAAAGATATGAAACGATAAATAGTGATTTTCTAACAGTGGAACTTGGGAGTTCCAAAATTTCTAATGGGCCACTTGCCTTCACCACCAGCTCTAATAAATATGGCGACTACTCCACTTCCTCAACTTCTCAATAAATAAAGAAGTTTGTTGGTGGAGTTTCTGATGTCTAATCTAGCTTCTAGTGTGGCTGATATGAGAGTTACTAGAAGAGGTTCTTAGTAGTAACATCCCAATGTTCGTGACTGAGGCGGATTTATTTCTTTAAGTTTTCCATTGCCCTTTTCCCGACACCCCCTCCTTTTTATCCTCACCCCCCTCCCTCAGGATTAATGTCTCTCTAATGCATTCCCTGAAGGCCAACCTGCAGCATACCAAGTGGTCAGTTTCAGAGGCAGCGCTTGCCGACGCCGCGCCCTCCACATCCAACACACTGCATTAATACGTCTCCCAGGAGGTAAGTAGCACCTGTTGGCCTGCTGAAATGAAACACCCTGAACTTTTTCCCAAACCCTAACCTCCTCTCTGACACTGTCCAGTCTCTTTTTCCTTCCCGCAGGTACGACTGGCCGATAACCCAGAGATTTTTCTCCTGCACATGTTCCCTGGAAGAAGGAGGAGGTGATAATTGTGCTTTGCCTCACCGTAGCATACTTACTCTTCTGTTATGCCCTGTCTGGAGCCAAAGATAACTCCCCATTGGAGTATATTTGGTCCCAAGGCTAGCAGTTGCCAGGCGGGAGGTTATTTTTAGCTTTACTCAAGTCACCTGGCTCGGGTTGCAAATGATACCCAACCAGTGACTCCCTTGGGCATGCTCTTACCCAAACACACGCAAATGGACATGAACAGCAAACCCAAACATCTAAATCTCCGGCAACTCATGGCAGCATGCCAATACCGAGCATGGTCACTGCAAATCCTCAAACACACTCCAAAGCCTTTGATCTTTTTTTTTAAAAAGGCAGTACATATCCAAATGAATACATGCGGAACAGACACGTACCAATCTGGCAGGTCTTGCCCGTCCACTGTGGTGGGCAGAGACACTCAAAGCCATTCTCCATGTCAATGCAGGTGCCACCCTGAGCACAGGGGCTGGAGGCACATTCATCAGTGTCTGAAAGCACAGGACAGGGTGTAATGGCTGTGAGGGTTTCAAACACATTTTGGCTCCTTTCCGACGCTCACCTTTGGCACAGGTCGGTCCAGACCAGCCAGCAGGACAGTGACACTCGAACCCTGATGGGACTTCATGGCATGTCCCTCCGTTGGCACAGGGGTTAGACACGCATGCATGCTCCGCTGGAAAGAAGAAGCATTAAAATTCAAACCTGATTTATTTCAACTTCTTTAACAACTTTTTTCTAACTTACCAATCTCACAGTTTTTGCCAGAGTAGCTGTCCGGACAGGCGCAGTTATACTCGTCCGGCTCCGTGTTCATACACGTGCCCCCGTTCTTACAAGGCCGGTTGGTCCCACAGTAGTTCAGATCTGCTCAGGAAATGATCATCTCTGTTATACTGAATTGGTTTATTTCTGTTTAATCTTCACGAACAGGGCTTTTCTGACATTAATGTCTTCAAATATTGTCTCGAGATCAGGGTTAGCTGTGGAGCTAAATGAAACACACCTTTATCGCACAAGAGACCTCCCCAGTTCTTCTCACAGTTGCACTTCCATGGTTCAGCGCAGGTACCGTGGACACATCCAGGGTACGGTAGGCACTCATCACACAGCTGACCCTGCCAGCCATAGTTACACCTGCAACCCAAAAACAATACACCAGTTAGCATCCATCAATCTAATCCTGTTATCTATCCAACCATCATCTTCTTTTTGTTAGGCGTTGGGTCATGAGGAGTAGACGAACGGGAAAACTCCCCTCTTGCCCCCATCAAGGGTATTTTAAGATAATTTACAAGCAGGTAGGGGATGTAGTTGCTCCTGCGTCTCCTTCCAATGTGTCTTGGATGTTCCCTGGTGTCTCCACTGAAGGGGAGGAGCACCTGACCACTTCCATGTTTGTTCTGTTGAGACTATATCCGTGTTCTTTAACATGGTACTATTTTAAGATCAGGACGAGGTGACTACAAATAAAAACTAGCTTTCCGCCTTTTTCTAACTCATCTGTAAGCATGTGTTTTACAAAGTTTCTTTGTCCCTTTTCAAACAAACTAAACTCAGATGAAGGGATGGGGTAATAGTAAAATGTAATAGAAGTTTTACAGAAGTTTTGTAATAGCTATACATTGGAAAATTAAAACGTAATAGTATAGAGTAATTCATTTTTTCATTATAGATTACAAAGTAATAGAGTGATTGGTTATCTATTACTGCCACCTGTTTTTGACTTGTTGAAAGGACCACTGGTGCTTAGGGCCATTAACTATCAGGGGTGTGAATGCCTTTGGGCACCGTGATAATTAACTGTGAGAGTGCTGCAAGGGTAAGACAATGAATGGCCTGATGGCCATTGCAATCCAGCTAGTGGACAGGTAAGTACCTTGTTAACAACTGAGTGGGTCTAGCAAATCTTTAAAGTAGTCTACTTACCTTCTATTGTCATCACCGAAACTTAACAACCAGTAAGACGCTCCCCTAGTGTTCACATGATAATAGCCCTGTGAACTGAAACTAATACCCCAAAGAGAGAATAGATTCTCGTTAAGAAGCTTCCTCTTTGGACTTCGTTCAAAATGGGTACATTCATAATTAAAGGGAACTGATGTGAAGGAAAGTTTGTATATATTATAACAGTAGTATTATTGTAGTAGTTTAACATTATCGACCAATAAGAAAGATGATAAAAAATACAAATCGTGTTTTGATCATTTATGTCAAGAAAGAAAGTCCAGACTCGCCCGTGCGATTGTGTACATGTGATATGCAATAGTAATAGATGACCCTGTGCCGGGATAATAATAATAATATATAACAGAATAATATATGGAATATATGGATGTAAAAATTATAGTAAAATATTGCCTGTAATAGATACATCCCTGCTCAGGTGTCCAGTAGGTACGGTGACTGGGTGCCGGAACCCAGTCTGTGTAAAGCAGCAGTATGTCAAACTGGATTTAACCCATTCTTGACACATTTAAATCTGCAATTTTAAACTATCCTGCAGGTTTTTGAACTTGAAGCAGTGAAACAACAGAAAACAGTGAACACTAAGGGTTCCTGCTCATGATTTACAGTTTAATCATCAATCTAAAATTAGATAAACGGACTGATGCCAGCTTTAAATGGTTTTACTGGGAGTTGGGGGTGAACAGGAAGGCTTAGTGGTGGTTCCCAAACTGTTTGCACTGGGCCCCCATTTTAATCCCAACACACACACACAACCCACAGATTCACCACCACATCCACCCGGTTTGTGAACTCTTTATCTTCTGGATCAGCATCAAGCAGATGCATGAAATGTTTCCGGCAGCTTCTAAACCCTGCAGAACAGCCACAGAGAGTCAGTAAACCTCTGGTTTCCCTCTAGACCTCCTGCCTGGAAGTCCCAAACTCTCAGTCTGGTCTGTCTAATTATAACTCCAAAATCTCTAACATGTTCCTCTGATGCTTCTGATCCTGTTCATCCTGGTTCCTCCTAAAGCAGGGGTGGCCAAACTTTTTCACTCGCGCGCCACATGGACTTCCAACGTTTGACAAGCGGGCCGGATCCAGAAGGGGAGAGCGAGGGGGGCGCGTGAGGTCATAGACAAAAAGCCCTTTAGAAAATTCTGGAGTCACCTCTGAGAACAGGATCAGATGGATGGCATGCTTTGGTAACCACTAGTTTAGACTGGTTAAATGGCGTGCTAGATTCTTTTTTTCTTCCTTTTATTAATTGCCGCCATTTTAGAAAATTGGGGGCTCACATACTAATTTGCTGTTCCTATTTTAGCCTCTAGATGGCAGGATTTAGAACACGCAGGTAACAGCGCTGCTGCCCAATGAATTACGTAATTCTACACGCGGGCCAGGCGCTATTGGTTTTATGACGGAGGCTGTGGGCCGGATGAAAATTGACAACGGGCCGCATTTGGACCCCGCGCCAGACTTTGGACATGTCTGTCCCAAAGGGAACCCCAGCATTTCATCCCTAAAACCTCCAGATCACCGTCTCTCCAGACCAAACGGGAGGACGACAAGAACCTGACCGATAACAGGATTTTTTTAAATCAGAAGAAAATTTGTTTTCTGACTAATCTGGTCATTTTTTAAAAACCCAAGTCATCAATGTTGATAAAAATGAATGTTTTTTAAAAATTATTATTATTCATGTATTAGGGTGGCATGGTCGAGGCTTCGAGCATTGGCATTTCTGTGTGGAGTTTGCATGCTCTCCCTGTGTATGTGTGGGTTTTCCTCCAGGTACTCCGGTTTCTCCAACCCTCCAAAAACATGTTAGGTTGATCGGCTGCTACGAAATTGCTCCTAGGAATTAGTTTTGTGTGTGTGGATGGTTGTCTGTGTGTTACCCTGCAACAGACTGGCAACCGTGTTTGGGATGTCCCCCATCTGTCCCCAGTAGTCAGCTGGGATAGACTGCCACACTCCATTAGGGATAAATGGTTTGGAAAATGAATGAATTTTTCAGCCACAAACTATAATCTTTTTAAAAGTCATTTTAGAAAAAAAAACATTCCCCAAAAAACCCAAACACATTTCACAGGACCATCAACCTGCACCGTTTTGGAAACAAATGACGATAAAGTTGTAAGCGTGAAAAAATGTGCACATCTTCATCCAAAACGTGCAGTTTTTAATATAATGTTCTTTTGTAAACTTGTGATTTTTGTACAGATTGACTTTGAGACCCCCAGTTGGAAAAATTTACCCATAACGCAAGAAGAATGTTCCCTCATTTTTAATCTTGCAGAAAATTTAACAAAAACCTGCTACTTTTCTGATGAAAAACAACTTTAATATTTTCTTAATGGCTCAAAAATATGTAAAAATGATGAAGCAGGATTCAAAAATTCCTTTCAAGCCACCTCTAAATTCTGATCAACACAATGGAGACCCCTAATTTAGATGCAGGAGTCTGAAATAGTGATGAAATGTGAGTCAAAGAGCGTTTTTCTGTTGTTTCACTGGGCCCGTCATGTGTTGCATGTCTTCTTTAAGCCCGTGAGCCGCGCTGAGGTCAAGCTTGGAATGAGTGTTTGGTTTGTGTCGTCTTGGAGGGGGAGGCCTGCGTTGGGGTTAGCTAATCTGTTGGTTTATGGCAGCACTCTGTTATTCCAAGGCCAGCGGTAACCTTGCCCCACCTGTCCTGTCATTTCTCTGCCCGCTCTATTTTAGGAAGCAACCCATCTCCTCCCAACTCTCACAAACACTTGAAAATAGATGTCCATCCATGAGGAGATGGGGGCGGGGGGCGGGTTGCACGCTGTTGTAGTACGACGCCGGGAAGTTGGTGACATGCTGCTGGGTAACTACAGAGTTCGGAAACTCTTTTTCCTCCTTAATTCTAGCCTCTTTTTTAGGTTTCTGCTTGGAAATGACAACGAGCAGAAACTTAAAAACACAAAAATGAGTTGATGCCAAAACAACAAACAACATGTCTCCGCCTGATGCAACAAATATCAGCTCACCTCTGTTGTAACACCTGTTAGAGGTGATAATAAAAATTATATATGGTTATAAAAACAGCAGCTATAAATAAAGAAGATAGTGGTAGAAAAATATAAAAACATGGAAATGATCTGTTAAGTTCATCTATAGTTGATACTGAGTAACAATGGGGTGTTTCCCTTTAATAGAAGACTGGTTGTTATGTTGTTGATCGATTTACTACGATTACAAATCAATGATTTAAACTGTGTGAGAGAGCAGGTTGTGTGTGCGTGTGTGTGTGAAGCAGGATGTCTGGCTGCTGTTTCAGAGACTGAAATAGTTTTCCTGGCCACAGCTCCCCGCGCTGCCCCTCAGACACACCACAGTCAGGCAGGACGCACAACTCCTGGAAGGTGTGTGTGTCTATATCTGTATGTGTGTGTCTGTGTGTTTGTGAATGGTCTATGAATGAGTATATCTAATCGTGTACGCGTGTGTATGACTGTGTGAGAGTATATGTATGTCTATAATTTCAATTGAAGCATCAATTAATTTTAATTGAGACAAAGATTAAAAGACAAACAGAAGCAGCGGCGTTCCACATCTTTTCACAAAGACAAAAACCATCGTGTAACCTGTTGTATTTGTACCCTGTTTTTAAAATGGTAAAAGTTTCATAAAAATAAAATGCAGGTGTCTTCAAGCAAATAGAAATATGTCACATGTAGAAAATCACAGGAAATGTTTGGATTTACACTCTGATTTTTAGCATGATTTGCATTTCTGTGTCAATTAAAAAAAAAAATTCTTCTCCTTTCGGCATTTACCTCCAGGGGGCACTTCAGCAAGTCAGTTTCTTCCATCTAACCATATCTGCTGCATCTTCTTTGGTCACACATTTTCATGTCCTCCTTCACTGTATCCATGAACCTCCTCTTTGGTCTTCCTCTAGTCCTCTTTCCTGGTGGTTCCAAACCCAGCATCCTTCTTCTCTCGCTCTCCTCTGTACATGTCCAAACCATCTCAGTCTGGCCTCTCTGACTTTATCTCTAAAACCTCTAACATGTGCTGTTCCTCTGATCCTATCCATCCTGGTCACTCCCAGAGAGATCCTCAGCATCTTCATCTCTGCTACCTCCATCTCTGCTTCCTGTCTTTTCTTCAGTGCTACTGTTTCTAGACCAAACAGCGTGGCCGGTCTCACCAACGGTTTTGTACACTTTCCTTTTCATTTTAGCTGAAACTCTTCTATCACACATCACACCTGATACTTTTCTCCACCTGTTCCAGCCTGCCTGCACACGCTTCTTCACCTATTTTCCACACTCTTCATCTCTGCTACCTCTATCTCTGTTTCCTGTCTTTTCCTCAGTGCCACTGTCTCTGGACCAAACAGCATGGCTGCTAATAAAATGCTTGGGATAAAAAAAACACGTTCAGAAGAGAACTAATTTCTGCATTCTTTGGTAAATATTATAAACACACTCTTTATCTTTATGATCCAGGAAATTAAAATAAGATAAATATTAAAGAATTTTTGGCTGGTAACATTATCACATTATATCTGTGTTCTGAACCACAGATATTTCTGTCTCACACCTTAATTTGTTTTTTGTTTTTTAAATTAAGTCTTATTTTGTCATGTTTTAGATTTCAACGAGACTTATTTAATTTTTTATTAATGGTTTTCTTTGTTTTGCACTAAATTCGGGGTGCCCGACCAGTCGAATCAGTTGATCGCCAGATGTGAAGGGGGGAAAAGTGAAATAAAGTCAGTGTTTTCAGCTCAACGACTTTGACGCCATATTTAGCGAGTATTCAGACCCTCTAATCGCTAAAATCACTAAAATTTTGTGACTTTTTTTTTCAAAAAAGCGTCAATCTAGCGGCTTTTCCTTGGCAGCACCTGGTTCTGCTTGGGCCCTTACCCCTCCCAAAGCGGGAGGAAAATGTGTGTGTGTGTGTGTTAGAGAGAGTAAAAGAGAGCAATCGAGAGAGGGAATTTGTCTGCGTGTATTTGAAAGAGAGGAACTTCTTTGTGTGTTTGAAAGGAATTTGTCTGAGTGAGGGGTTTTTAGAGAGAGACGAAGAGGAACTTGTCTCTGTGTGTGTCTGTGTGTTTGAAAGAGAGGAACTTCTTTCTGTGTTTGTGTTTGAGAGAGAGGTATTTGTCGGTGTGTATTTGAAAGAGAGGAACTTCTTTCTGTGTTTGTGTTTGAGAGAGAGGTATTTGTCGGTGTGTATTTGAAAGAGAGGAACTTCTTTGTGTGTTTGAGAGGAATTTGTCTGAGTGAGGGGGTTTTAGAGAGAAAGAGAAAAAGAGGAACTTGTCTGTGTGTGTCTGTGTGTTTGAAAGAGAGGAACTTCTTTTTGTGTATGTGTTTGAGAGAGAGGAATTTGTCTGTGTGTGTGTTTGCAAGAGGGCATGTTTGTGATGTCTTTTAATGCAGGCCGGAAACAATCTGTGGGGGTTTGCAATCGTACCGCCAGACTGGTAGATTTCAAGAGGTTTGATATTAGAAAAGTACATCTAGGGACAAAAAAGGTTAGGCACCCGTGCGCTAAATAAACTATTCACAATTTTGAGTTTGAATTCATCACACAATTAATTGCACTAAATCGCAATTGGTTTTTCTCAGAATTGTGAGTAAATATTTCATTTTGAAAAATTGATTGTAGGCCCTACTGTCTATACATGCAGCATATTTTTTGGAGTGTAACGACATGTAAACCTTCCTAAGTGTAAGGAGAATAGTCTGTTCTCCCTCTGTGTTGTTTCCCCCCTCCCTCTTGTCTGTGTGTGTGCAACTAGTCACACCTGAAACTCATCTACTCATCTGCTGGAGCATAAATGGAACAGTTTTTGACACACTCTTCGCCAGATCATTTGTTTATCATGCATGACTTGTTATCCAGTGTTTTTTTGGCTCCAGCTCCTACATTAGAACCTGCCTAGTTTATCTGTTTTTGTCTTCTTTATTTGGACTTTTTAATCAATCTAATATATCTACTTGTGATTTCTTCATCTGAGCCTGTCTGCTGTGTCAAGGGTATATTTTTGGCCTCAGCTCCACACCATGACACTGAGACAAGGAAGCGCATGTACAAGTACGTCCTCAGTCTTTTGCTCTGTACCTTGTGCTTTAATTACTTGTGTGTCTTCATCTGGAGTCAGGTCTACCAATACCTGTCAAATTTGATTTCTTTAACGACGAATGTCAGACATTACAACAACTGCAAAATAACTAGCTTTCAGCGTGATTATGGTTCATTTTAGGCGGCCATTGTTACAGCGAGTCAGAGCTAGACTGATTCTCACTCTGGCTCATTTCTTGTTCCTATGTGGCCCAATATTATCCAATCTAAACATTCGTAGGTAATGTGTATATTGTAGTACATGCACACCGGCGGGCGTAATGAGTCATCTACGCGTGTAACCCCAGACCTCGTTTATAACGACAAACTTCAAGTTAGTTTTAAGTAGAAATTTTGCTCTTCGTTTTTGAAAGAGTACGTTGTATGGTGGTGACCGAAAGAATGAGATCGCAGGTACAAGCGGCCGAAATGAGCTTCCTCCGAAGGGTGGCTGGGCTCTCACTCGGTGAGGAGCTCTGCCATCCAGGAGGAGCTCGGTGTCGAGCCGCTCCTCCTCCAGGTCGAGAGGAGCCAGATGGGGTGGTTCAGGCATCTGGTCAAGATGACCCCCGAGCGCCTCGCGGGTGAGGTGTTTCGGGCACGTCCCACCGGGAGGAGACCAAGGGGCAGACCCCAGACCCGCTGGAGAGACTATGTCTCACAGCTGGCCGGAGAGCGACTTGGGAGCCTTCCGGGTGAGCTAGAGGATGCAGCCGGGGTGAGAGAAGCCTGGGCTGCCCGTTTGAGGCTGTTGCCCCCGCGACCCGACCCCGGAACAAGCGGAAGATGACGGAACGGAACGTTGTATGGTATAAACAGATTTGCATGTGTGTATGTTCCCCGCATCCCCGTTCCCTGCTTCAGCTGTTGCCTAGCGACATGTTTAGCATCATGTTGTTGTGAATATGCTGGTGTGAGAAATATGAAACAAAACACTCGTTTTAGTGTCTTTTTGATTGGGTTCACACGCTTTTGACACCCATTTTCTATTACTCCATCTATTACTGTCATTCACACACACACACACACACACACACACACACACACACACACACACACACACACACACACACACACACACATAAAGCTAAACACATAAAGTTAAAACCTCTTCATGAATTCTTAAATGGATCGCCGTGGCGTCACCAATAAAAAAAACACGTTTTTTTTTCCTTCTCACCCATTCCAGTGTGTGTGTGTGTGTGTGTATGTGTGTGTGTGTGTATGTATTTTGCTGACAGCGATGAAACTCCCATCACATGTTTAGACGCATTCCCCGGAGTTTCTCCCGGTGGATTCTCTGGCCCTTTTCCATCAGAAACTCACTGAGTCTACATTTTTTTTATTACCAAATGATTTAATCTGTTCAGATGTTCATTTAAATGCAATTTCAACCCCCTTAAAAAAATCCCACATTGACCTGAACTCTTATCCAAAACTTTTGCCATTTATTTCATTTTGCACAAACAACAAAGTCATGCATTTGTTTCCATCGAGAATTTAATTTGGTTCAACCGGGAGTGACAAAAGTGTGATTTTGAGATCATTGAGATACAATTAGAACACCAGGTTGTTCTTGGCCATGGATTTTGCCCTCCACTACACCTATAATTTTAACATGAGCAGAGTTGCTGTTGCTGGTTTAACAGAAGAGACTGTTTGGATGGATTTCACACTGTTTCTGAGGCCTCACTTTAGAATTACGCTGTGTAGTACACATGGGGTACTAAATGGGAAGCGAGAGGAGGATAAATTCACAATGTCGAAAACGGATGTAAAGTCTTATTTTCAAGGGAATCCTTCATTTATTCATCTTCTAAACCACTTATGGAGCATTGGGGGATGCCGGAGCCTGTCCCGGCTGATTCAAGGCGAGGGGCAGTGTACACCCCGAACAAGTCGGCAGTTTGTTGCGGGGCCACACACACAAATCTATCCACACAATTTCAAAGCCAATCAACCTAACCTGTATGTTTTTGGAGGGAGGAGAGGAAACTAGAGAAAATCCACATGTACATGGGGAGAACATGCAAACTCCACACAGAAAGGCTAGTGTTCCAAGCTTCACCCCCACCAGGGATTCAAACCCCTTGCTGTGAGGTTATTGTGCTAACCACTGCGCCACCATGCCACCTCACAAAGGTTCAATTAACCAAAACATATAAAAACACATCGAAGATACAGACAAAACAAACTTGTTCCCTCACAGTCTTCACGGTATTTCACCAAGACGGTGGCTCAGTGGTAGAGCGTTCTCCATTGGACCGGAAGATAACCACAAGTTCGCGGGTTCGATTTCCACCGAATTCACGTCTAGAGTCCTTGCCGAAGACACCTAACCCCTCATTTCTCCCACCATTGGCGCCGTCATGGCAGCTCATCATACATGTTAATTTTGTATGTTTTGATGTTAAACATACAAAAAACAGTTATATGTGATAAAAAAACAAGGAGGAAAAAAGAGAATTAACAAAGTCTTAAGAGTGATTTGCCAAAAAGATTTGAGCCAAGAAAATAAAGTGGACTTAAATAAACCAAAAGATGTAAATAATCTCACTTCTATGAGTAAATCATTCCAGTCAGAGGTGGTTTCATACTGATATGACCTGCATCCAACCTCTTTACAGGGTTGTGGATCATAAAGTGTGAGAGTGATGAATGTTTCTATAGCATTTTTTCTGTATTCCAGGTGCTACGCCTACATATTTACATCTGTTCTTACAAGTTCTTCCTTGTCGAGGTTGCAAATCAAGCTTTTCCATCCATACATTACACCCACTGGTTCCATCTAAGGAGGATGAATCAATCACATTGAGATGTCTGAGACACAGCATGATGCTAACCCTGGTTTAGTACCTCTAAAGAATCAAGATGTACGTACATGACTCAAAGATCAAGTAAATAAGACGTTCGCCCAATGTTTAGATCCAACCAAATGGAACCAATTTGGTCACCATTTTCTACAAATAGGAACAGCGCCATGTTGAATCAATGAAACTGAAAACCTACAGTCATTTGTCCAGTCTGCGTTCATATACTTCGGGGAAAGAATGGCTCAGTGAGTGGGGTGACCGCCCTGTAACCGGAGGGTTGCCAGTTCCGTTCCCTGCCTGGAGTGTCCTTGAACAAGACATGGCAGCTTCCACCATCAGGTGGGAATGTGAGCTACATTGTAAAGTGCTTTGAGAACCAACACAGGCAGAAACTCGCTATTTACCAGTAAGTAGAATCCATTTCCAATATTGCAACCAGGAACTAGCTTTTTGAAGGTCCAGTACATGCCACTAGAAACACAAACTGCAGCCAATCAGTCTGACTCACGGTATGGCTTGTAGCTCTTTAATAGCCATGCAAAATTTGTCAATGAAACCTTTTAAATGTCTCCATACATACTGTAGTTAAATATGTACACCTGTTTGGCCAGTTCTTAACTTGAAGAACTTTAGCTATGAGACAAATTCCGATCCGTCGTCTACCGCTTATCCGGGGCCGGGTCGCTGGGGCAACAGCCTCAGACGGGAAGCCCAGGCTTCTCTCACCCCAGCTCCATCCTCCAGCTCACCCGGAAGGATCCCGAGTCGTCTCCAGCCAGCTGTGAGACATAGTCTCTCCAGCAGGTCCGGGGTCTGCCTCTTGGGTTCTTCCTATTGGGACATGCTTGAAACACTTCACCAGCGAGGTGCTTGGAGGTGCTAGGTGCCCAAACCACCCCGTCTGCCGTCTCTCAACCTGGAGGAAATCGGCTCGACACCGAGCTCCTCATGGATGACAGAGCTCCTCACCCAATCTTTGAGGGACAGCCTAGCCACCCCGCGGAGGAAGCTCATTTCGGCCACTTGTATCCGCAATCTCATTCTTTCGGTCACCATCCACAGCTGTTATTTGTGACAAATAACAACAAAAAATTTATACAATGGAAAATGTGTCACAAGCATGGTAAAAAAAAAAAAAAAAAAGAAGATTGGTTACTGTAATAACAAATACAGCAAATCTTTCAGTGAAAGTCTATAAGACCGCAGGGCCTTCCTATTTGGCATGCAAGACTATGCTGTGTCCAGTTCTGATCCTGTACCACATAATCGTACTGAACACAAGAAGAACTTTCTATCTGGCTTGAATCCAATGAATGAGTTTCCTGTATTACAAAGCGTTAACCTTCATGTCCTCATGTTTAATCTGAAGCCTGTCTGGGATTCTTTATCTCCAACATAAGCAGTGGAAACCTGTCTGATTGTGTCCCATAATACAGTTAATATACAACTCTTGAGTTGCTGTCAATTCTTCAGTGATAATAGTTATAATTATTGTTACACACACTCATACACACACGAACGCACACACAAACACTCTAAACCCAGCCTGTTGGGTGGAATCTACACTTCCTAACCGGAGACTGCCCGCCATAACAAACGTCCAGGGTAGGAAGAGGTGATGTGGGCTGCAGTCATGGGAAGCTGGGGGAGTGGGTAATGTACCTCTGTGCTCTAGCAAGAGGTTGAGGAGGGGGTCTGCCCCTATGTGTGTACGTGTGTGTTTGAGCCAACTTTAGAACAGGAAGCAGAACAATGGCTTCTGCATCAGAGTGAAGCTGTGGAATGGAGGGGGGGTCACAGGAACCAGTCTGATGTTGGTATGTTATCAACAACCATTGTGACCCACCCCCAGCTATTACTTTGTTGTGTCACAGTTAGAGGTGTAACAGTACATGTATATATCCTGAACCGTTTCAGTACGGGATGCAGGACAGCACATGAATGATTGTGGAAATTGTGTCTATCTGTTTATATTTGTGTGTGTTTAATAGAGCTGAGAGTTATATCTTGCACGAGAACATTTTGAGAAAAATGAATTTTTATTGCTTCTCAGCCACTGAATTTAAAGCCATTTATTGACTGAGAGCAGGGACGACCTAGTCTGGGAGGTTGGGATTAGCATCTCATAGCAGCTAGCAGCTCTCCCTGTGAGGTTTAGCTTTACATTTTCATTTTGCTCTATCCATAAACAGTGTTGTGCGTTTGACTTGTGTTTTTTTTTTTTTTTTTTATTTGTTGGTTTATTTGAACACATTTTTTTGGCTTTTTGCAGCACTTAGCATTTCTTTTATTTTTCCGATCATATAAAGTTAAAATAATTTCTTGGTTTAATAAAAACACAAAAGCAAATGATTTTGGGTTTTGTTCCTATAATGCACCAAAAATGAACCACACTGTGACCTCAAAACCACATTGTGTAAACGCCTGGTCATACTGTCACAAATGTTACAACGTTCCCATCAAACATAATATTTTTATGTTCAAGCCTTGAAGTGTTGCAAACAGTAAAAGTAGAAAAGAAAGTGGATGATGGAACTTACTTGCATTCCCCCGGCTTCTCACACGTCCCATGGCTGCATCCTTGTTTGCAGATTGCTTTTGTTTTGGAAAGAGGAAAGAAAACAAGAAACATGTTTACATCCGAACCTTTACCGGAAACATCCTCCTGCACCTCTGGATCTGTGACATACAACCTAATTTCCTAACTTTTTATGCATCGGAAGGGGATAAATTCTTTGATGTGGTAACAATGGCTGGCACAGTAACTGTGGGTGGGTTTAAAGTTACATTTAATGGGAACAGGAACTCACAAACATTCCTGACACTTTACATGTACTTCCAGGTTTCTTCCGAAGTAGTCAATAAGAGGGTTAGAATTGGGGTCACAGCAAGTTTTAAGATGTTTTTTACAGAGAAGCTGTTCCATTCCGTCGGCTTCCGCTTATCCGGGGCCAGGTCACGGGGCAACAGCCTTTTACAGGAAGCCCAGACTTCTCTCACCCCGGTTGCATCCTTCAGCTCACCCGGGAGGATCCCGAGATGTGCCAGCTGTGAGACATAGTCTCTCCAGCAAGTCCGGGTCCCCCTCTGGGTCTCCTCCCGGTGGAACATGCTTGAAACACCTCACCACCGAGGAACTCGGTGAGGTAATTTAATTAGTTAATATTTTATTGGATTCTTTTTGGTTTGCATCCTAAATTTTATCTGCGCTTCATACTGTTAAGTAACCAAAAAATAACCAGTAGCTCGCCTGTTTTGATCTTCAGGTGTCATGGTTATCAGCCAGCATAGGCAGGCACAATACAGCAATGTATAACACCGAGGCTATTTAACCAAAACATCTTTCAGAGGTGTACACTATCTAAAAAAATAGATACACCACACTCATCAGAATGGGTAAATATGTTTACTGTAGTATAGACCCTGCAAATTTGATTTGGAGTACTGGTTCAGAACCTCAATATCAGCCCGATCTGGTGCGTCCCTTGTGCAAATAAATTAACTGTTGGGAAAATCAGCATGCATGTGTTTTAATAATCCATGTATTCTGCCCCCATTTAATTTCGATTTTGAGATCAGAATTCCAAAATTGAAAGCCATTTCCTGATTACATTTGCAAACGGAAAATGGAAATCGAATCAACGCTTGTTCTTTGTTTTCTATTTAATCAGTTTGAAACTAAAAAGTAAAAATCAACCCATTTCCTCATTTTTTTGGATGTGTGGACCTCTCTTGATGTCTTAACTCACCAGTTACACAGTTTGGTCCTGTCCATCCTTCCATACATGCCGTGTGTCCAAACTGATCACAGACATAATGACCGAAGTAATCATCACGCGGTCGACACACTTTGTTACATTTGCTGCCGTAGTAGTTCTCATCACAGCGAACACGAATCGTGTACTCAAAACTTGCAATTGCACTTGGATGCTCCACTGTCAGCTTTTCATCTCCGGGGTTTATCATTCCTTTGTGGATGCTGCGTTCAATAAGCAGCTCATCATCTGGACAAAAACCAAAACAAAATAAAAATTATTAGAGCGATTCTCAAAGCAGAAACATAACGAGGTGTCATCTGCATAGCAGTGCAATTCTAAAGTCTAGCTAAATTCAGACACAGCATCATTCATTTATGTGTTTGATTAAATTACTGATCCAAAATATATCATTAAAACCAGAAAGTGGGACACTGAGAGGACTGAGGAGAGTAGACAGGTGTACAGGAAGATACAGCAGAAGGTGAAAGTGTTTCTTTCACTCTGTGGAAACAGTCTGACCTCGCAGCAGTGGGGTTCAGTTACACTATAGTGGATGGGTACTTTCCTTTCTGGTCAGGACCGGACGTCACGTATCTAATACACCTGAACAGTCAGTTTTGTCCAGAAACCGAGCGTAAAAACAAAACTTTTCCTGAATAAACTTTCTCAACCGTGTCTTTAAGTTCTCAATCTGGGGAATCGTTGCCAACACGGACCTTATAGCATGATTGACCTCCTTTTATCAGACACAGAACTACAAACATGGAGGATGGACGCTTGAGTTCACGTCACGCCCTCGTCCGTGTTCGCTGATTGGGTAGGACTTGTTTCCCATCACTGCAATTGTAAGATAATGCATGCTTCATTGACCAAGTTCTTCTTCTTCTTTTGGCATTTCCCTTCAGGGGTTCCCACAACAAGTCAGTTTCTTCCATCTAACCCTATCTGCTGCATCCTCTTCGGTCACACCAACTATCTTCATGTCTTCCTTCACTGTATCCATGAATCTCCTCTTTGGTCTTCCTGTAGGTCTCTCTCCTGGTGGTTCCAAACCAAGCATCCTTCTGCCAAAGCCCTCTATCTCTCTCTCCTCTGCACATGTCCAAATCATCTCAGTCTGGCCTCTCTGACTTTATCTCCAAAAGCTCTAACATGTGCTGTTCCTCTGATCCTGTCCATCCTGGTCACTCCCAGAGAGATCCTCAGCATCTTCATCTTTGCTACCTCCATCTTTGTTTCCTGTCTTTTCCTCAGAGCCACTGTCTCTAGAAAAAAAACACCATGGCTGGTCTCACCATGGTTTTGTACACTTTCCCTTTCATTTTAGCTGAAACTCTTCTATCACACATCACACCTGACCAAGTTGCTGGAGTAAAACTAAATTGAGTGCAGGCCCTAAATGACGCCAGCCTGGCTAGGTTTAACCAAAAATAAGAGTACTACAAATATGGCATTTGCTTTGAGGATGTTCATAGAGAAGTACAGGGAAGGTCAGACGGAATTGCACTGTGTCTTTGTAGACCCGGAGAAAGTTTCTGACAGGGTGACCAGAGAGGAAGTGTGGTATTGTATGAGGAAGTCTGGTGTGACAGAGATGTATGCTAGAGTGGTGAAGGACATGTAAGGGCTGTAAAGCAGTGGTGAGGTGCGCTGTAGGTGTGACAGAAGAGGTGGGATTACTCTGAGTCCCTCTTGTTGCACTGGTGATGGACAGGCTGACAGTTATGGTTGAGACATATTGTACTTAAAAACTGAATATTTAAAAAGCAAAGCGACTAAAACACTAGCAACAAGACATACAAAACTGCATGGTGCTAATATTAAGTCACTATAACAGTTGGCATCAAATGAGAGATTACTGATCAACTGATGTTCTAAAACACCAACAAACCCGAACAAAATTTGTGATATTAGTGCTTCATGTACTCTAGACTATAAGAAAAGCGGACCAACTCCAATCGTCATGGGGCCAAATACAATGACTCTTTGGGCCAAATTTGGCCTGTAGGCCAGAGTTAGACACCTGTGAGCCAGAGGATGTGGTTGGTTGCTGCCCTCATGACTCGACCCCAGATGAAATGGAAAACGATGGTACGACACGGTACAATAATACTCATAATTATTAGTGGGATCAGAGGCAAACAACAAGCTCATAAATATAAATAGTAGGACACGATTCTAATCAAAAGCACAAGTTTCTCTTTTTTGCCAAACTTTTATTGCTTTCTAGGTAATCTTGCAAACAGTAAAAGACTTCAAACTTCTAAACTGCTCCGATCAGGTCGTTGGTCAAAGCACTTTATTGTGAATGCCATTCCAGAGAGGCGGCCTAATTACAGTCCAGTGATTTGACCTCCCTTTGGTCCAGCATCTCGTGAGCCTTCACAATCCATGGAGTTATGAAGAATGCCAGTTGTTAACGGGGCTAAAAAGGGAGGTGTGACCTCCAGTCAAACTCTCCTCAGTCCTGCAAGAATGTAGCAGAAAAATGTGGAGGGAAAGAAGAAGAAAGAATGGAAAATCAAGCGAACAAAAACAGAGGGTGTAGCAACAAAGTCTGCTGGACCTTGATAACCAAAATGCCTTTTCAGTTTTCCTGCTTGGTGAAATGCTTTTGTGTCTACCCCCTCCTCCTCAGGATATCCAGGCCTGACTCCATCAGGGTCAGAACGGAAATAATAAGAGGCAAGGAAGGGCGACATAGTTGAGGACTTTTAGCATGTTCTCAAGGAACACAATGATCCTGCCAAGAGTTTCAAACGTAATCTCAACCAATAACCCAAAACCATCTAAACTGTAAAATCCTGCAAAACTGCAACATTGTCCAAACCATAACTTTCTTCTAACAACCACGTCTTAAACGTAGCGCTGATAGGCATTCCGTAGGTGGAGCAGAAAACCCCCACCAGAAATACGTGTCAATATGCGCCTTTTATCCCTGCAACAATACCCAAATTATTTTAAAACGTATTCACCCATTCATGCACATTTATTTACATACTGATGGAGAGGAGCCAGACGGGGTCGTTTTGGCACACAATTAGAATACCTTAAAATCCGATTTCAGAAATCCAGAAGCTCTGAGATACAAAACAATCAAGGTAAATGTAGTTTAATGTATAATATTATAATGTGTATTATGTACAGTGTAATGACGTAGAACACAGTGCATATCAATATTAATTTGATATTGCAATGATAACTAATACCGGATTTATTATTTGGTTTTTATACTCCATCTGTCACAGCGTCTCTGTCAGATGTCAGACACCGTCTCAACTGACTTGTCGGTCAGTTTCCAGTGGGCGGGACGCAAATATTCATGGGTGAGACCAGGGGACTAGCAGCTGTGTATGTAGACATCGCTGTGCTTCTAAACAAGTGAAAAGGTAGTCTAGAACTCCCATGGCCATCAATTTAACAATTAGCGCTATGGGGATGACCTCATACATGGAAGTGCCTCAGGGACTGACAAACGTCTTCTCAAATCCATTGTTGCTCACCTAGATTTTGCCTGAGTGGGCATCAGTAACTGCGCTACAGTCACGCTCAGAAAAAAAGTTACAATGTACAATGTAGAAGCGTCAAAATGACGGGTGTGGGAGTTAAAGGAAGAAATACTCAGAACTTGTTTTTAGTGTTTTATTTCTGTTAAATTACAATAAAATACAAAAAAAAAATGTAGAAAAAGTCAAAAGCCCAGGAACATCAAAGATCAACGTAACTACGGTAATTAGACGCAGATGCAGCAATTAAGTTAAATAATAAATATATTAAAGGAATCAGAACTTTTAAGTAAGTTGAGTAATAATAAATAAATTGAAATGACAAAGTTAACGAGTAAAGCTCTCGGAGAATGCAGACCACCACCATGTCAGTGGGAAAAGAGTGTGCATGACACATTCTGAACTTCCAACATTGAGAGCAGAGTCCCAGTGTTCTATGCTCTGCCTCTTAAAATGCCAGCAGGTGACAAGCCTATGAACTTTAAATAGAACCTTTAAAACAATCCAGCACCCAAACGGTGACCCAGATTATCCCCAAAATTTGATAACTTCTTCATCTTCCCATTGTGGATAAATTCTGAAAAATTTATGAAAATCCACCAAGAACTTTTTAAAATATCTTGTTCATACACACACGCCCTCTTCCCGTCACATAAGCTACTTAGCAGAGGTAATTACGCATATTAGACACACTGTTTTAATACTTAATAGAAAGGATTTTGTTGTTGATTACTGTGTATGTTGTAAATTATACAAAGTAGATGTAGGCGTCATCTTCTTTGATCAGAAGTGATTCTGAATTACTTTTACAAATTAGAAGTCACATCATCGACCTCCAGTTCTCAGGTGATTAACTGGTCCATTCCAACATGTTGATTTTTTATTTTAAAACCTCTTCATTGTTTCCTTGGTTTAGTTTTAGGGTCATTGTCTTGCTGTAATGTTCCCAATCTTTTCATTTTCAGCTTTCAAACAGCAGATTTTTATCCAGAAAATCCAACTACATTTTTTTCATCCATTCTAACTTCAATAACAGTAACAGTTTTCTCAGAACCCTCTGGTGAAAAGCAGCCCCAAATCATCATACTTCCACCCCCCCAAACTGAACTGTAGCTATGATGTTCTTGTGAATCTCCTCTTCTTAATATCCCACTAGAAATTGCAGATTTTTTTATACGTGAATAAGCCCCTAACTTTTCGGAAAAAATTTCAATTGCATAATTTGATTCCCAAGAATCGTTAAAAAATGTCTGTAAAATCCAGGAGTGACTGAACAGAAGCAGCTGCATTCAGCGGCACTCAAAGACCAAGGACTCATTCTGTCACATGTGAAACTAAATCTGCCACATTTCATTTATGCTCCAAAATTATTTTAAAGAAATAGTTCTCTTTACTCAGGCTTTATTTATAATAAATTATGAAGAGCTTAAGTTGAGCAAGCGTTTTTGCTTTTTAACTTTGTCTACACCACACAAATTTAAGATTTATAAAAACTTCCATAATTCATTTTATACAAGTTTAACTTTATTGACAACAAAACTCAGACGTAAACCAACTTGATCTCTATCCTGCCCCAACCACGCCTCTAGAACTATATATATATATATATATATATATGGATCATTAAAATGGTGTGATGCATCTGCAATCATTTTCAAATCAGCCTGAGCCAGCTTTACTAAAGCATAGCGGGAATGTGGTGCCGTTGTGCAGCCTTGCAAAATTATAATAATGCAGTCAGTCACCTTCTTAACCATCAATCCCCTACAGGGTTGCGAGGTATAGACCCGAAAAGGTCGCCAGTCTGTCGCGGACAATAATAATGCATTGAACTTATATAGCGCTTTTCTTGACTCTCAAAGACGCTTCACATTAGCATTATTCATTCACTCCATACAATCTACGCCCAGTCACACACCAGTTCGTTACTGATAGTGTGAGCTGCCATGCAACGCGCAAACTACTATCATCAGGAGCAATTGGGGGTTCGGTGTCTTGCTCAAGGACACCTTGACACTACCAATCTTCCGGTTACAGGATGGTCGCCCTACCCACCGAGCCATCCTTCCCCCCAAAAGAGTGGCACAAACTAATTTGTTATTTTAAGTGACCTTAAATTACTGAGTAAATGAAAGTAGCCACTGTATGAGGTCCAAGTAACTCCCTGTTTTGTTTTTTGTTTTTTTTTACAAAAAAAACTACCATGTTACCACTACCACTACCAAATTACCATGTTTTTCAAACATGGTAATTTGATAAAAAACAAACATCTTAATCTACAATCTTTTCCATGATGTGGTCCATTTTTCTTCTAATTATTTTCTCACTGCTTCGCATGCTTCATTTCACTGTCCACAGTTTGATTCAAGTTCTGTACACAACTCGCGTCTTTTCTCTACGTCTTACCATTCGCGTACAGCAACTCTTGACTTTTCTCAAAGTTATACTAAAGTCCACAAACTCCAACACCTTTATAAATCGCTCAATTCACGCATAGATTTTAATGTAAGCATGCTTTATAAATGAGGTCTCTGACTCTCATGTTCGCACATAAAAAGCCCGCTTGTTGAATAAGTTGTGCAACAAAGCAGCTTTTCTAAAGCAAAAGAGATTTCAAAAGCCTAGAAAATTCTTCTCACGATTGTTTGGAAAGTTCTAATTAAGAGAATCCAACCATGTGGCCAGATTGACTGCCTTTCTGCTTCCACATCATTTTATCCAACGTTTTGGAGTAAAATTCTAATCTCTGTGGAAGGAAAAAAAAACTAGTTGGATCACATGTTTTCATAATAAAATTTGATCAGATTTAATCGGATTTAAGAAGAAACTTTAAAGCATTCCCTTTTTTTTCTTTTTCTCCCACGAGCTGGAGTTTAAGCCTGAAAACCAAACACAGAAATAAAAGATCTTTCTTAACGCAGTCTTAATTTTCTACCACAGATATGCGTCCCACACCCACCACCTGAAACACCCCCGCCCCTGCCCGCAGCCACTCACTGCTGTTCATCTCCAGCAATTAGATATAAAAATATTGACCAATCCTGAGCTGCGACTGCGGAGGAGACTCGCTAAGAGAGACCGTTGTTACTAGGGAGAGTAGAAACAGTGGGCTTATGTAAACAAGCGGAGGGTCTCTG
Source organism: Neostethus bicornis (assembly GCA_902685375.1). Classification (NCBI taxonomy): domain Eukaryota; kingdom Metazoa; phylum Chordata; class Actinopteri; order Atheriniformes; family Phallostethidae; genus Neostethus; species Neostethus bicornis. The sequence continues at coordinate 21,278,202 of LR738552.1, forward strand.
AGCAGCTGATGGTGTCCAGAGGAGAGTTATGGTACCCTGTGAACTTTCACCTCTGTGCAGCCTGTAACAACACTGACCTCTGATCTTTTTGACCAGAAGTCAAGGATTTTTTAGCTTAAAACCAGATTTGTTTCACTAATAGGACGGGTCAGGGATTTTCTGACCGCAAAGGAAGCCTCGAATCTGGCTCACTAATCATTTCTTATTTGTAATAAAAAAAAAGTTCATGTATATTGTAATCATTCATAAACTATATGCTTTTTTAAAAAAATATTATCAATAAGTATTATAAAATGTACTTTTAAGTTAATAATTATTTTTTTGGGTGGCTCAGTGGTTTACACAGAGGCCCCACAGCAAGAAGGTCAGGGTTTGAGTCTCTAAGTGGGAGCGAGACTAAATACCGCTACTCTTTCTGTGTGAAGTTTGCATGTTCTCCCAGCGTACGTGTGGTTTTTCTCTGGTTTTTTCCCACTCTCCATTGATGTTAGGTTGATTGGCTGCCATCAATGAGCTAATTAGCTTAAGATACATAAAAATCTAAAAAAAAAAGTTTAACAGCTAAAAAGAAAAAAAATGTTGAAAATATTGAAAATCTAAGAAAAAAGTGAGGGTTATAAATATTTAAAATGCTTTTTAAAAAGTTGTTAAAGTAAAAAAAAAAAAGTTTAAAAGCTAAAGTTAGCTAAAATGTTAAAAAGCTTAAAAAAAACAAACAAAAAAATGCTGAAAATAAAAATCTAAGGAAAAAGCGAGAGCTGTAAAAGTTTAAAAAGCTTTTTTAAAAAGTTAATAAAGTTAAAAAAGACTTAAAAGCTAAAGTTAGCTGAAATTCTAAAAAGTTAAAAAGCTAACAAAAACAAAAAGCTAAAAAAAAAAAGGCTGAAAATAAAATCAAAGAAAAAAGTTAAGAGCTGTAAAAGTTTAAAAAGTTTTTTTTTAAAGGTTAATAAAGTTTAAAAAGCATTTAAAAAGGTATTAAAGTTAAAAAAACGACCTAAAAGCTAAAGTTAGCTTAACTGCTAAAAAATTACAAAGCTAACGAAAAAAAAAGTCTAAAAGAGAAAGAAAAAAAAACCAAAAGTTAAAAAGCCAAAGTTAGAAAAAAAAAGCTAGAAGCTAAATTTTTTTTTAAAAAAAGTTAGATGAAACACGCTAGCGTGCCAAAAAAAAGTGAGCCGAAAAGCCAAAACGCCAGAGCTAAAAAGCTATAAGTTAAAAAAAAAAAAATCTAAACAGAATGTTTAAAACACTCTTGAAGCCGAACGATGACAGGGATCATTCCCAAAACTTAATCATTTGTTTATTTTATGTTTTTTTTTGTGGAAATATCCTAAAAATAGAAAAAAAAATTGGGGGTACAGTGATGCAGTGGGTAGCACAGGGTTCTAGGACATTTAAGCCACGGATATTTGGGCCAAAAACCTATTTTATGTAGAAAATTGTGATATTTTATGTAAAAATTTTATCGTAAGTAAACAGTTGCACTACAGAAAATAATTGGTTTTAGTCATTTTTATCCCATGGCTCAAATATAAAATTCTGATATTTTTAAAAATTTTTGATATTTTATGTAAAAAATTTTATCGTAAATAAACACTAAAATTTTTTATCGTAAATAAACAGTTGCGCTACAGAAAATAATTGCTTTTAGTCCTGAAAATTTTTATCGTGCAAAAATTTTTATCGTGCAAAAATTTTTATCGTGCTTTTAGTCATTTAAATTTTTTTTATCGTAAATAAACAGTTGCGCCCAGGTTACAGTTCTTCAAATGTCCGTGGCTGAAATTTCCGTGGCTGAAATATCCGTTCACCGTAGCACAGTGGCCTCACAATAAGAAGGTTGTGGGTTCAAGTTCCAGGTGGGGCCTAGGCAAAGAATACTGGCCTTTATGTGTAGGGTTTGCATGTTCTCCCCTAATCTGCGTGGGATTCCTCTTTGTACTCCAATTTCCCCCCACTCTCCAAAGACATGCATGCTAGGTTTTTTTGGCCGGTAGCAAATTGCCTCAAGGAATGAGTGTGTGTGTGTGTATGGTTATGTGTGTCCGGCCACGCGACAGACTGGCGACCTGTTCGGGGTGTACCCTGACCCTCGCCTTAAATCGGATGGGCTGCGGCATCCCCCGTAAGAGATAGACAGAAGGTGACCGACTCACTGACTGATTTTACAAAACTCTACCCATAACTTTTTGAGTTTCTTGTTTACACATTGAGGAAAACTCGGTGAGTAGAGCACCCGTCCTTCAACCAGACGATCACTAGTTCAATCCCTGACATGGAGTTCATGCCTAGGTGTTTTTGAGCAAGACACTGAACCCCCAATATCTCCTGATGGTGGTTTGCACCTTGCATGGCAGCTTCCACCATCAGCTAGGAATGTGTGTGTGAATTTGAGCTACGATGTAAAACACTTTGAGAACCAACGCAGGTCGAAAAGAGACTTATACCTGTAAGCAGTGGTGGATGAAGTACTCACTTTTTGTACTTAAGTAAAAGTACAGATAATTAGGCAAAAAATTTACAAAAGTAAAAGTACCAATAAAAAAATCTACTTAAGTAAAAGTACAAAAGTAGTTGGTGTAAATTGTACTTTTTAAGTAAAAAGTAAAAGTATTCGACCATAATTCAAATGTTATTTGTTGTGCTATAGGGTGTCACCATGGTAACCAGGATAAATACTCTGCACGGGTGTGAACCCCCCCGCCACCGCCTCTTTTGGTCCACAAAAAAATAAATAAATATAAGGAAAGAGGACAACTCAAGCTATCCTCTAGAAGGGCCAGTGAATGGGCCGCCAAAATGGAGGAAAATGACACTTATTTTTTAAAATGTTTTGGGGGCGAGGCCTCCAGTCACTATGTATTAGCTTTGTCAAAGCCCCACCCCCCTTTGGAAAATTCTAGATCCGCCCCTGCTCTGCGTAATGATGGCTCAACTTTTTATTTAGAAGTAAACACAACAAACAACGATCTTCTGACTCTTTTTAATTTGTACTATATTTGATGTTAGGTTTTTGGCGCTGAATGAATGAGGAAAATGTTTCTCGATTCATGACTTCTTCTCCCGATCAACTGCTCCTTTTGATTTTGGCGATGCGGCTTCAAGATTCGCTAAAAAACCTGTGTATTTTACAAATTCCTGAACGAAAATGTAACAAAAAATGTAGAACACACTTTTAAAAAGTAGCGAAGTAAAAGTACAGATATTTGCTCTAAAAATGTAGTGAAGTAAAAGTACCGGTCTTAAATTTTACTTAAGTAAAGGACAGATACACAATTTTTTTACTTAAGTACAGTAACGAAGAACATTTACTTCATTACATTCCACCATTGCCTGTAAGTAGAGTCGATTTACACACAAACACACACACACGGTCCGCATCACATAACCTCTGCGGAGAAGGTAAAACTCACAGTGGAAACTTTTCTCAATATCGTACCGGCCAACAAAACGATTTTTCAAACGGTTTAATTTGAGCCACTGTTTGGCTGCTGTTTGATACCTACTCGAGTAGTTCCTCCTCCACCTGCAGGCTGTTTATTCAGCGTTTACAAGGCGCGTGGAGAGAAAAGAATGCATCACTTGTCAGAAAGACCCTTCACATCTAAGACGCTGACAGCATCTGACGTAACTTTATGTATCAGCACATTTGGGCTGATCCAGGTGTTAAACACCTGGAATCAGAAGCACTGCTGTCACTCTGCTGCTGCATGATTCAGTCAAACATTTCCCTCCAGGTGGTTTACTATAACTTTCACTGCCGGCATCTGTTTCTTCATCTCCTGATATGACCTACAGCAGAGGTCAGCTGGCGACAAGTCACTTTAATGACATGCCAGAAGGTTTAGCACAAGAGTGGAAAAACCTTTTCACTATGGGGTCACAAAAGCTTCTGCCATGTGAATGAACAAAAAAAATTCCAATGTTTTCCATCCACGTTTCTTCTTTTTGGCTTATCACAAACTTCATCAGGTGATCTATAGCAGGTACTGAGTAACTAAAGTCCTTTTAGGGATTTGGAGGTAATTACATCACCCTAAAAACGTAATCAGTTGATCTATAGTGGGTATTGGGTAACTGTGGGCAGAATAATTAAAATCGCTTTGGTGATTTGGACGATGTTGACAAAAGTGTTATGGAAGCACAGATGAATGAACAACCCCATGTCCCTATTTTATCCTCCAGATTCCGTAGTTGGACCCATAAAAAAATACTTTTTTTTATGTTCTGTCGTCATTCGCTTATCCGTGGCAGGGGCAACAACCTCAGACGGGAACAACAGGCTTTTGTCACCGCGGCCACATCCTCCAACTCACCCGAGAGAATCCCGAGGTGTTCCCTGTCCAGTTGTGAGACATAGTCTCTCCAACAGGTCCAGAACCTACCTCTGAGTCTCCTCTGGGGGGATGTACCCATAAACATCTCACCATCGAGGTGCTAGAGCTGCATCCTAACCAGATGCCCGAACCACCCCATCTGTCTTCTCATGACCTGGAGGAGGCAACGGCTCTACTCCGAGCTCTTCCCAGATGGCAGACCTCTTCACTCTATCTCTGAGTGAGAGCCCAGCCACCATGCGAAGAAAGAGGATTTTGGTTGCTTGTATTCGCAATCTCTTTCTATCGGTCACCACCCACAGCTTGTTACCATGGTGACGGTAGGAACATAGATCCTGGTTATCGTGGTGAGGGTAGAAACGTAGATCATGGTTACCATGGTGAGGGTAGGAACATAGATCATGGTTACCATGGTGAGGGTAGGAACGTAGATCCTGGCTACCATGGTGAGGGTAGAAACGTACATTTTGGTTTCCATGGTGAGGGTAGAAACGTAGATCCTGGTTACCATGGTGATGGTAGGAACGTAGATTCTGGTTACCATGGGGAGGGTATGAACGTAGATCCTGGTTACCATGGTGAGGGTAGGAACGTAGATCCTGGTTACCATGGTGAGGGTAGGAACGTAGATCATGGTTACCATGGTGAGGGTAGGAACATAGACCATGGTTACCATGGTGAGGGTAGGAACGTAGATCCCGGCTACCATGGTGAGGGTAGAAACGTACATTTTGGTTTCCATGGTGAGGGTAGAAACGTAGATCCTGGTTACCATGGTGATGGTAGGAACGTAGATTCTGGTTACCATGGGGAGGGTATGAACGTAGATCCTGGTTACCATGGTGAGGGTAGGAACGTAGATCCTGGTTACCATGGTGAGGGTAGGAACGTAGATACTGGTTACCATGGTGAGGGTAGGAACATAGACCATGGTTACCATGGTGAGGGTAGGAACGTAGATCCCGGCTACCATGGTGAGGGTAGAAACGTACATTTTGGTTTCCATGGTGAGGGTAGGAACGTAGATCCTGGTTACCATGGGGAGGGTATGAACGTAGATTCTGGTTACCATGGGGAGGGTATGAACGTAGATCCTGGTTACCATGGTGAGGGTAGGAACATAGATCCTGGTTACCATGGTGAGGGTAGGAACGTAGATCCTGGTTACCATGGTGAGGGTAGGAACGTAGATCCAGACTACTATGGTGAGGGTAGGAAAGTAGATTCTGGTTACCATGGTGAGGGTAGGAACGTAGATCCAGACTACCATGGCGAGGGTAGGAAAGTAGATCCTGGTTACCATGGTGAAGGTAAGAACATAGATTCTGGTTACCATGGTGAGGGTAGGAACGTAGATTCTGGTTACCATGGTGAAGGTAAGAACGTAGATTCTGGTTACCATGGTGAGGGTAGGAACGTAGATTCTGGTTACCATGGTGAGGGTAGGAACGTAAATCGACTGGTAAATCCAGAGGTTAGCTTTTTGATTCAGCTTTTTCTTCACCACGACAAGTCGATGCAGCGTCCTAATTACTGTGGACACCACATCGATCTATCAGTCGTATAAAAGATATAATTCTTCTCTAGATTTTACTGCATTATTTGTGTTTTTAACATCTGGTACGAAAGGAATTCCAGGAAGTTCGGTAGGTGTGGTTTATTACCGAACATCGTAAATTCAGAAGAAATATTCTTGCCGTTCCATCGACCGACCACTGAATTAGTTTGAGTAGATTTTGGCAGTAGAGAGCACTGTTTGGGCTGAAACCAATCCATTAAAAAGAGAATCACCGTTTAGTTGTTATCAGAAGGTTAAACACATCAGTCTCGTTTTACTGAACCCAACAGGTCATTAGAGGAGAGGTTACCATGGTGACCTCCACTTGTTTTTGGAAAATGCCAGGAGCAGGAAGATTTATAGGATCACAGAAAAACCTTTAGGGGACGTAAATTGTGCAAAGCACACCTGGACAGATGAAAACTTTCTCCCTGTATAATTATGCGGCATTTGCATCCAGCACGCACGTCTCGATGCTGCAGGCTCATGCCTGCTCTCTGACGTATGCAAATCCTTCCAGAGAATTAAAGAATTCCCAGACTCGGGTAGTAAAAGAGACACAGGTAGTAGTTGGATGCAATTAAAAATATTCGTTGATGTTCATTTCTCATCTCAGAACAGGAGGTTGAGTTTATATCGTGCAATTCCAGACCGTTTCAAATCCATACTTTGCCACTAAATCTCCTTCAATTTTAGCCTCACTTTGTGCACATAGTAAGATCTGATAGTCTGCTGCGGGTGAACCGCTCACACTGTGGCAACAAAATGGAACAGAGCTTGTTCTCCATTTGCCTCCATGTGCGTGAGCCCTTGATTGCCATAGTGACGTCAGAACCTACCAATCAGAAGGGTGGGTCCATGGTGCTGCTTCTACAAGGCCATTTAAAGGGCCCATCTCATGCAAAATGGACTTTCCAGAGTTTTCTACCTTGTAAGAGTGATGTCCGGGCCTTGTATGTGTCACCAAAGGGCTTTCTAGATTGATTTAGCCAGTTTTTCACAAATTGCTGTGGATTTCTGGTACGCTCAGACAAAACAACCAATGAGCAGATGTCTAAAGTATGATGCATTTGACATAGCCAGGACGGACTTCGCACACGCCCCCCTCCGCAGCAAACCCTCCCTCTTCACCACCAGCCCGCCCTCCTCACCCACCTCCACTCCGGCCTTACGCCCTCACAAACTTGCTTTCAACGTCCGATATACAGGCTGGTTCGCTGCTCTGCGTCTTTTTTATTTTCTTGCTTGAAACACGCTTTTTTGATGAATCGACATGATAAAATCTTATTTCAGACGCTACCAAACAGCTACGCACGGGTTTATGCCTGCCTTCCCCCTCCCGCTCAGAGATGGGCGGAGGAATAGCGGCTCAGTGAGAGCAGAGGGCGGAGCTTGTACTTTCTCAGGACGGGCAGGGGGATGAGCTATACCCGGCCTTTCATAGTTCCGGGTCTGTGACTGCGCTCCATCAAATCAATATATTTTCATAACTATCGTGTAATCTTTTTCTTCTTTCGGCTTTTCCCTTTAGGGGAATCCTGGTCACTCCCAGAGAGATCCTCAGCATCTTCATCTCTGCTACCTCCATCTCTGCTTCCTGTCTTTTCTTCAGTGCTACTGTTTCTAGACCAAACAGCATGGCCGGTCTCACCACGGTTTTGAACACTTTCCCTTTCATTCTAGCTGAAACTCTTCTGTCACACATTACACCTGATACTTTCCTCCACCTATTCAAGCCTGCCTGAACACGCTTCTTCACCTCTTTTCCACACTCTCCATTGCTCTAGACTGTTGATCCTAGATACTCAAAATCTTCCACCTTCTTTACCTCTTCTCCCATAACTATCGTGTAATGCATGTTGCAAACCCCACATTTTGCGTGTGTATGTGCAGACGATACAATATGAAAAGAGTTATTTTGCATGAGACGGCCCCTTTAAATTTCGGACATGACAGAAACGAATCCAGGCGTCTGAATACTGGTCGGGAACAACAAATCCCTCCTAAAAACTACCTGTACACAAAACTACCAAGACGCACCATTCCTTCATCTTCTGAACTGCCTAGCCCAAACAAAGTCGAGCGAGGGGGGCGCAGGAAGGGTGTGGGGGCGCGGGGCAGAGTCTAACCTAGCTGATTGAAGGCGAGAGGTCAAGTACAACCCGAACAGTTCACCAGCCTGTCGCGGGGCCACACAGACAACCATCCCCCCACACACAATCCTAGGGGCAATTTTATAGTGACCAATAACCTAACATGTATGTTTTTGGAGGGTTGGAGAAAACCGTAGAAACCCCCCCGCATAGATGGAGAGAACATGCAAACTCAACACAGAAAAGCCAGTGATTCATGCCTCGTCCCCAATCCGAGATTAAAACCCCTTACCTTTGTACTGTGCGAACACAATGCTAACCACTGCAACCCAGACGTACCGTCAAAATGAAATTTGCCCGATTTTACAATTGTCGTTCGGCTGGATTTTGGGTCAGATTCGGACATCTCAATTATTTTCTTTTTTGCTCCCATTTAACAAGAAAATAGTTGATGCCCCGAGCGCCACAACCCACTATGTTCTGCAACTACACATGAACAACGATAGATAATAATCAGGACACCATGTACGATGCAAGCAGTACTCGCTGGTTTACTGAAACAGTATTTGCAAAGCGAGATAATTGCTGGTGATATTTTGCACGTCTTCATCGACCAACTCCAGCTGCTTATCAGTGTGATTGTGGTGTGATATCTTCAAGTGGCATCTTAATTTGTTTGGCTTCATGCTGTCCGCTGCCAGACACCAAGTGCTACACATGCGCCATCATATTTCCTTGTCTTAGATTTTGGGCGTCGTTCTTTTTTCTCGTTATCTTTTAGGTAGGAGGTAGAAGGCGGGCTGCTGGGAAGATACTAATTAAGAAGGACATCTGACAAGTGAAGGTGGAGAGGAAGAGGAGGTCTGTAATTAATGGCCTAACGAGGTAACTCAAAGACGTAGCACACAAAAATAAAAGCCGATTATTTCCTTTTTTTTAAGATCTGAAAGACACAGAGAAAAACATGTTCAGGCAGAAGAATTTTCTCTATTTAATCTTGTTCAATTACTTTAATTGAAATAAGATACAGAAGCAGGTTGTCTTGCCGACACATGTTTTCTGAGTCTACCGCTAAATCATTCAGGATTATGATCACGCATAATTCTAACCATAACCGGCTTTATTTTCACTGGCTTACAGAATTTAAAAAAAAATAAAAATGAATTACTCTATTCATCCCTCACCAGGGAAATTTTTAGGCTGCACTCCTTACACCGCAGCAGGCTGCCCTTTGACGGCACCACTGGTGGGAGAAGTGGGGGTTAGGTGTCTTCTCCAAGGACCTAGACGTGCTCTATGTGGGACGCAAACCCACGAACTTCTGGTCCACGTGAGAACGCTCTAATCACTGAGCTGCCATCTCCTCCCAAACACAGATTGGAGTTTTCTCTATGTTTCATTGAGGACATTTTTAACACATCCTCCACTCAGCTGAGTCCGACCAGCAACCCAAAGAGCCATTAAAGCCTTTTTCCATCGGAAAGATGCACCAGAAGCGACTAATACTTTTTCAACTTCTAAAATAAAGATAGCGCTGTGCACTAATATTGTTTTTGGCAACCAGTAGTTTTTTTAAGCCTTAGCCTTTGGAACACAAATTATTTTAAGTTTTAATCACATTTTCGTCATCTCTATGTATTTTAGTTTTAGTCAAGAAAAACTCAAGAGTTTTTGTCTAGTTTTAGTCGGCAAAGACTTAGAACGTTTTTAGTCTAGTTTTAGTGTAAAGCTACACTAAACCCCGACAAATATCCTTACTTTAACAGTCGTCGCTTTATTACTAAAAATGATGCAGGTTAGTTGTTAAAAACAAACACAAAAAAACTCTGCCGCGCTTTAACTTGGACAAAACAGCAAACATTGTAAAACAACGTAAAATAAATAGAAATTCTTCAGTGAGTGAGGAGCATTGTAACTTATGCTCCTCACAAATGCAGAGTTAACAAAGTAAACTCTGCATTGTGTTTTTAAAGCAGTCGTTAGCGCAACCAAACTATTGTGGGGGGCGTGCCGACGTGAGAGACAAAATGCAGCCGCTGTGCTTTTTCTTTTCACAAATAGAAAATATAAAAGTGTGAAGCCTATTTTGATACATTTTCGTCTCATCGACAGAAACTTGCAAATGTCTCGTCACATTTTCGTCCCCAAAAAAGCCGCATTTACTTCGTTATCGTTACGTCATCGTCATGAAAAAAAAGCTTTGTCAACAAAATCATTTCATTGTCGTCATCGTAGACAAAAACAAAACTGCTGTGCAGTGGGTATAAATACTAGAGCCTTAATTGGACACAAAAAAATCATAGTTCGGTACGTACGTGAAATTTATGGTTCAGTAAATTTTTTGTACAAATATTGGAACAAATACAAATCTGTTTCCCAGCCGTTGGTTTGTGTGCTTCTCTTCTAAATAAATTCAAAGTGCTGCCTGTTAATACGTTGACTAAAATAAAGAGTTAGCATGTTGACGTGCTGCTATAAAACCTCAGCTTCATTATATCCAGCTGTCGTTTTTTGTTTCAATATTTAACCAGGAAACAGCTTTAGAGACGGGAAGCTCTTCAAGGTCCGGTTGGTCACCAGAAGTAGCCACACTGGTAGTTTGGAAGGTAGAAACCTTGTCTGTGATTGGTTTACGGCATCACATTTGTGCCATAAGTACCATAAATACTATACACATATTTAGCTGCAGAAAAAAAACCTACATCAAAAAGACACTCCACAAATGCATTTTTTTTTTTTTAGTTGCGTTGCTTAATTAGAAACTGTTTGACCAGGAATGGGCAAACTATGGCCCGTGGCCCATGTGTTAATGTTTTTTCCCCCCCTGCAATTCTGATGTTTTATCACTAGATTGCGCACTCTGGCTTTGGCTTAGTTGCAAAAACAACAACACTGCTCCCATTAAAATGTGTGCGTTTTCGTGATGCGCATGCTTTCAAAATATTGTCAGCAGATTTCTAACCTACAGTTTAAACCTAGCGCGCTAGATGCTCATTTTTTTTAAGTGCTAGGGCATTAGATTTTAAAGGTAGCGCGCTAGATTACATGCGTGTAGCGGCCCCAATGGCTTTCCATATATAGCGCGCTTGTTTACCAAAGCATGCCAACCCTCTGCTCCTGTTCTGGCCCCTTGGTCAAATGTGGCCCACAAATCAAAAAGTTTGCCCACCCCAGTGTTAGACAATATATTTCAGGACCCTTGGGGCGAGATACGGGAAACATTTCAACTTTGGGAGAGTCCTGAAGTTTGGGAATATTCAGTCCCCTTACTGATATTTTCAATAGTACCAACGTAGCAGCACTACTTTCTTAATAGACTTGCTGCGCTGCAAAGGGGAGGGGCTGCTCCAGATTAAAAATCAGTTATAATAAGAGGAGTTGTATTAATAATATCTTACTGATACCAGCTAGCGATACCTGGTATTGCGATACCTGACCAATTTGCCACCAGGTCTCTGTTTTTACCCTCCCCTCAGGTTCCTAACCTCGGGTTCCTGTCTGCACACCAGTGGGGCTTCCACCAGCAGGTTTCTGATCCAACACGTTACAGAGACCAACAGCTCGTGTGGGTGTCTTTATCTTTTTATCTAATCTGACTTCCAGCAGGAAACTTGAATCGAAACTTATTTGCATTTCAGCGTGAAGTCACATGTTTTTGAGACATGACATCGTGTTGCTTCCCGACACTAATTACTCAATCAAACGCTTCGTCTGTCTGTTGCTTGATTAAATCTTCAAAAACATTTTGTTAGTGTTCGTAAAATCTTTAATGATAGAGAGTGTCTGACGTGAGACGTTAACTCTGAGCATCTGCAGGCTGAGAAACTGCACGGCAAGATGATGCCGCCAAGTTTCACTCCAATGTTTTTAATCAGAGGCAACTACGTAAATCTGCAGGGAGGAGATGCTCCAGATTACCATTGCTGACTTCTAGATAGGTCTACAGTAGCTATATGTGATTATAAACAAGTAATATCGGGAACAAAAAGAGAGAAAACAAACAGTAAAAGAACAAGAATTTAAAATGATTAGAAACAGTGTTGCTTGTCATTGGCTTTTGTTCCGTTCCGTCATCTTCCCCTTGTTCCGGGGTCGGGTGGCCGGGGCAACAGCCTCAAACGGGCAGCCCAGGCTTCTCTCACCCCGGCTGCATCCTCTAGCTCACCTGGAAGGATCCCAAGTCGTTTCCCGGCCAGCTGTGAGACATAGTCTCTCCAGCGGGTTCGGGGTTTGCCCCTTGGTCTCCACCCGGTGGGACGTGCCCGAAACACCTCGCCCGCAAGGCGCTCGGGGGGCATCCTGACCAGATGCCCGAACCACCCCATCTGGCTCCTCTCGACCTGGAGGAGGAGCGGCTCGACATCGAGCTCCTCCCGGATGGCAGAGCTCCTCACCCGATTTCTGAGTGAGAGCCCAGCCACCCACAGCCGGTGACCATAGGTGAGGGTGAGAACATAGATCGACTTGTAAATCGAGAGCTTTGCTTTTCGACTCAGCTCTCTCTTTACCACGACGGACCGATTCAGCGTCCTAGTTATTGCTGATGCTTTAATTTGATATTATTATTAATGATATTCTATTTGAAGACACTGATTGTTAATGATTCCATCACAATAATTATTTCAGTATGATTAAACAAGGTAGGAAACAGATACATTTCAATGTGCAATATCCAAGTGTTTCATTTTCAAATGATCAGTTCCACAAAATTTTGCAGGAAATATTTTTCAATTTTTACTATCCACCAACAGTTATCAACCAATAAACTCTGAATCATGTTTGTACAAATGATCAATTATGTAAGATTTAACAAAAATCTACTCCTTCCAAAATACGAACGGAGTAGATGAGACGCACACAGTTTTCTTTCACGTTAGTAAAAAGAACTCTTCCTCCCATTCACTGTGAAAATGATAAGTTTTCTTTCTTTTTTCTGCCATGTTTTTATGGGTAGAAAACGCGTTCGTAACCTCATCTTTGCAGCGCTCATGTTTACGTTTTTATGTATTTGTTTTTAAATTTATATCCCTGTAAATGAAATTCAAAAAGAATAGCAACATAATTAAATAAAATTTTAGACAGAGCTAATTTGTGATTAGTGTTATTGTTAGAACTGGCCTGCAGGTGACTGATGCGGTCGCTGCGTGTGGCCTGGTGCCCGCAGGCACTGGGTTGGTGACCCCTGCTCTAGTCTCTCTTTCGAGTCTTTCATAATCACAAACACTAGGACACAATGTCTGTTTGGATTCATTAGCGTGGATTCTGAGCTTCCACATTTCCACGGAGACCAACTCAGTGTCCAAAGTTTTTCTTTGGATAATTAAACGTTTTTTGTTTTTTTTTAATTATTCAAAATTCTATTTTTTGGTCTCACAATTTTTTTTTTTACATATTTTCCCAAAATCTGACATTTACCAATATGGACTTCTCAAATTTCCTTTCAGGGATTAATAACATATTTTCAATTCAATAAACAGTTGAAACTAAATTAAGATTTTTGATAAAAACCTCCATCATCTTCCGCTTATCTGGGGCCGGGTAGCAGGGGCAACCGTTTCAAGTGGGATGCCCAGGCTTCTCTCACCCAGCTACATCAGGTGGCTGCTGAGGTGTTCCCTGTCCAATGGTGATAAATAGCCTCTCCAGGAGGTCCGAGTGTTCCTCTGGGTCTCCTGGTGGGACGTGCCCAAAACACCTCACCCACGAGGCAGTCGGGATGCATCCCAATCAGATGCCCAAACTCCCCCATCTGGCTTCTCCTGACCCGCAGGAGTAACGTCTCTACTCCAAGCCCCTCCCGGATGGCAGAACTCCTCACTATATAAATGTGATTTTTTTGTGTGTGTGTTTGTGTTGGACCAAGACAGCTGTAATGAGAATTTTTCTGGGAGCAAATGGGGGGCTTACAGCAAGAAGGTCATGGGTTTGAGTTTTGGAGTGGACCGAGGTTTGAAACACTCGCCTTTTTCTCTGTGTGGGTTTTCTCTGGTTTCCTCCCACCCTCCAAAAACATGCATGTTATGTTGATTGGCTGCTATAAAATTGGAATGAGTGTGTGTGGGGATGGTAGTCTGTGTGTGTGGTTCCGCAACAGATTGGCAACCTGTTTGGGGTTGCCTGTAATCAGCCGGGGTAGCCACCGGCACCCTTCAAGAATCCCATTACAGATGAGTGTAACGTCACAGTAAAATAGAAATTATTCGTTGTGATGCCGCACGCAGCACGCACCAGCTGGTAGCCTTACCGTTAGTGTGTGTGCCGTTGTCTTTGTCCCACGCCTCCAATATCAGAGTGTACGCTCGCTGAAACACACACACAGAGGACGAGGTTACAGGTTATCAGAGCTCACACCTACACACACATCGGACATATTGTCATTAACATATAGAGACACACATGATGTGGTTCACACACTAACTGATGTAAGTTGTCATGATTCATAAACAGCAGCACGTGGGAACTTTCTCACACACACACACACACACACACAGTTTGAGGAGTAACTGTGGGAAAACAAGTCGTGTTCCCACACTGCTGTCATTGATTAGCTCACATGTGCCCGGGGCCGATTAACGCAGCAAAACTTTCATTTTTTATTTCTGATTCACTCTGACAAATTAAGTATTTCCTCATTCTGGAGACTTTTCTCTTCATCTTCAGCATGTTTACTGATAACCAGAACAAACTAGTTCAAACTAACATGCACGGGCCAAATACTTTCTGGTTTATTCCCTGCAGGGTGAAACTGGCATTTGATTGGCTGAATCAATGAGAGCTGAGGTGTAGTTTTCTTCCCACAGTTTAATTATTCAGTGAAACTTTTCCACAGTTTTGTACAAAACAAACAAGAGTCCTCGTGCAAGTCGAAAATTTTAGTGGGTGATTCAGGGTTTTCCTTTGAGTTTGCATGTTGCACCAGTTTAAAAAAAAACATGCATGTTAAGCCGATTGGTCGATGGAAAAACGCAATGGTCACTGGTTTTGCAAGCTCTTCCACTGAATGTAAAGGAGGCATCAAACACCCAGGCTTTCCGTGCGTTCATGCTTCAGTAACACATTTGTTAAACGCGATATCTCCGCAAACTTCCCCCACACCCTCAGTACCAACTATAGATGAACTGATCAGGTTTACAGGATCATGTGATCAAAGTTTGAGGTCACAAAATTCCTTGGAAGGTGACATACGGCTAAGGCACTGCAGTGTTGTTTTCGTCAACGATGACGAAAACAAAATGATTTTGTTGACGAAGCATTTTTTTATGACGATGACGTAACGATAACAAAATAAATGCGAAATTTTGGTGACGAAAACGTGACTGGACGTTTGCAAATTTCTGCTGACGAGACAAAAACGTAACGAAATAGGCATCAGACTTTCACATTTCTGTCTGTGAAAAGAAAAAAAAACACAGCGGCTGCATCTGTCTCTTACGGCGGCACGCCTCCCCACGATGCTGCACGTTCACACCGTCTACACAACACACCTCCAGCCACGAGGAAGTCACACACCATGGTAAAAACAGTAACAAAGGAGCTTGGTGATCAGAAACTTAAAGTTTTCTACATATTTTGCGCAAACAGCATGCTAACTTCAAGCTAATGCTAGCTTGTCGGCGCTGCTAACTTCCTAGTTAGCTTGGTTGCGCTAACGACTGCTTTAAAGACACAATGCAATGTTTACTTTGTTTACAGGGTTATTAAAAGGTGTCATTTTTAAGTATACATAAGTTACAACATTCCTTACTCACTGAAGAATTTTTATTTATTTTACGTTGTTTTACAATGTTCGCTGTTTTGCGCAAGTTAAAGCTCGGCAGAGTTTTTTTTTTTTTTAAACAAACAACCCGCAATATTCTCAGTAATAAAAACGCCATTGTTAAAGTTTTTTTTTTTTTTTTTTTTACTCTAAAACTAGACTAAAAACGTTCTAAGTCTTCCCTGACGAAAACTAAACGAAAACTGTTTTGGGTTTTCGTGACTAAAACAAAACTATAAAGAGATGACGAAAACGTGACTAAAACTTAAATTAAAATTCGTCCAAAGACGAAGACTAAAACGAAAACTTAGATGGTTGCCAAAAACAACAATGAGGCGCTGCCCTAGGCGGCTACCTGCTGCAGTGCTCCCTGTTACTTTAATGTTCAATCGCCGACTTTTGCTGAGTTTCATTTTGAGCGCACTTTGGACGTCATTTTGGACTTTGTTTGTGTCAGACTGCAGATTTGCCAGAAATCGTCCAGCTGGCTCCTAAAGGCTAGCTGGTTATGGAGTCATTCTGCCGTTGACATGCATGTTGACTTGCGAAACCAGCTGCTGGCTCTCGGAGGCACATCTGTGGAGGAGTTGGTTTGATCCCGGGAGAGCTGAAGAGAAGGAGACGATCTGGAGGAGGTGCAGAGAAGGAGACTGTCTAGAGGAGGTGATTCAGGCCCCGTGTTTTTTCAGTTTCCATGGAAACGTCTGATTGCTCGCTTCAGGAATTGGAGGCGCACACTCGGACCCAGTTAAATACAGAGAGGCCAGTTTGGTGTTCTTCACTGTAGCCTGGCTTTGTGGACCCATTCTGGACTCCAGCTTTTGGGTTGCCAGGTTGGACACAGCGCGACCGGACTGGGACGCCCGTGGTAGGGTGAGGTGGGGGCATCGATGTGTTTGCACTGCAGCACTCAAATTTCCCTTCGGGGGTTAATAAAGTATATTCAATTCAATATGTCGTATTCCAAAGTAGTGATGTCCTGATTCAATACGGATTTTTTTAAATAATTTATTTTGCTGATACCGACTCTTACCCGGTTTTGTACCGATACGACTATTTGGTAACACAATATCTCTCAAACCACTGTAGGGAGTTTTAATAAAACCGCCCACAGTTACCTGGTACCAACTATAGATGAAGTCAAGAAATCAATTCTAAATCTTCAAATCTTCATATTTTTTATCCCAAAAATCAAGTGAACTACAATCCTTTGACTTTATTATAAAAATGTTTACCAACAAAAAATGTAAAAATCTTCTACGTAATCCCGCTTCAGGCTCAACCAATCCTTATTAACACAGTTTGGGACATAGGCCAAGAGGAGACACCTTGACGTTGACTGATACTCGTAAAATACGGTGTGAAAACGAGGGACAGAGATGAGTAGGACACTCATCAGGACGGGCGAATTTGGATCGGGACCAATGCGTTTTAACAGGTTCTAGCAATGTGACGGGAAGATAGAACTGTCAAGAGAGTAGTGTGTTCCCCCTCTGTGTCCTGTTTCCCCCCTCCCTCTTGTCTGTGTGTGTGCAACAGAGGTAAGATCTTAAGCCCGAGCCCGAACCCGAGCCCGACCCGGCCTAAAAATGTCAATCATTACTTCGGGTCGGGCTTCTCTCTCGCTGACTTTTTTTTTTTTTAATAAAGATATATTTATAAAATGTAAACTAAAACGAGGTGTGGGTACTAAACTAGGGAATACTTGTTATAAAATTAAAACAGAGAAGTAATGTTTAACTACTAAACAGGATCCGCAAAGCCAGCGCATGCTCTGCGCACGTGAACGCCTCCTCTTAATTTGGTAATCTTCCCCTGCGGTCTTTTTTTTTTTATTTCTTTTGAACTGGTATCCCCGATATGAAGGAGTAAGAAGTTAAGGATAAACTAAAGGCAGGAGAACTGAAAAGACAAACACGCACCGGTAAGAGTGAGGTGTGGAAAAGCTTCAAATTTATTGTTCAAAATGCGACAGAAACTTGCGTTGGCTACGCTGAGTGTAGTCAATGTGGCGCATTGCTTTCATACGACACCAAAAAAAGACTGGCACCTTGACGCTGAGCGGGCATTTAAACAGCAGGACTGGCAAAAGTGATGATCGTTAAAGATCTATTTTATCATTTGTTTCAAAAACCGTCCCTCCTCTTCGGGCTAAGCAGGTCATCGCAGACAAGTGTGTTAGGGGTCCGATAGTGTGATTTTTTTTTCATTAAAAAACGTGTTCTTGAAAATTTTCCAATTTATAAATAACCCTCCTCCTCCCGAATCCTTACAAATAAAATATGACATTTCGGGCTTGATTCGGGCTCGGGCCCGCAAATCACGTTGATTGGTCGGGCTCGGGCCGGGTCGGATCTTTTAGGCCCGATCTCACCTCTGGTGTGCAACAAGTCACACCTGAAAGTCATCTACTCATGAGTATCTGCTGCAGCATAAGTTGAACAGTTTCTGACACGCTCTTCACCAGATCGGTTGTTTACCAAGCTTGACCTGTTATCCAGTTTTTGGCTTCAGCCCCTCTGTCAAAACCTGCCTAATTAGTCTGTTTTTGTCTTCTTTATTTGGACTTTTTATCAGTCTAATAAATCTGCTTGTGATTTTTTTCATCTGAGACTGTCTGTTGTGTCATGCGTATATTTTTGGCCTCCACATCATGACAAGAATACAATGAGAAAGAATGAAGAACAGAAGAGTGATTCAAACCTGGATGCTACCAAACCTCGAAAGTTACTCAAAATCTTTTTTCATTATGTTTTCCGTCAAGAAAAAACAGTTTTTCACACGCGTCTTTTTGTATTTTAAGAGTGTTTTTTGATCAAAGGATTTTTTTTAGACTTTTTTGACTCAGCATGTTGGAGAGCAGAAGCGGTTCAACTCGTCTGATGAGCAGTGTTACGTGTATTTTGATCAAATATGCGCATTTCTTGTGTGTACTTTGGATAACCTATCAAGACAGAATTCATTCATTCATCTCCTAAACCGTCCACCCCTATCAAGGGTTGCCGGAGCCAATCTCAGCTAATTCAAGACGAGAGGCAGGGTTGCACCCCTAACAGGTTGCCAGTCTTCCACCGGGCCACACACACAGACAACCATCCATACACCCATTCCTAGGGGCAATTTTATAGCATCCAATCAACCTAATATGCATATTTTTTGGAGGATTTGAGGAAACCGGAGTACTTGGAAAACACCCACGCATACACAGGGAGAACATACAAACTCCACACAGAAAGGGCAGCATTTCAAGTCTCGTCCCACCAAACCCTGACCTTCTTGCTGTGAAATCACTGTGCCAACCACTGCGCCATTGTTCTTTTGAATTCTTAATTCCTTTTGTTGAAAATATTTTTTTAAAAAATAGACTGATGTGATTCCGACAAAAAATGTTGCTAAAGATTTAAAAAAAATGATAATAAATATCACACGACCAAACAAATATGATTTCATATTAGATTGTGACCTGACAGCAAGAAGGTCAGGGTTGGACGAAGCTTGAAACACTGTCCATTCGGTGTGGAGTTTGCATGTTCTCCCCTTGTAGATGTGGGTTTTCTCCGGTTTCTTCCCAGCGTAAAAAAACATACACGTTAGGTTCATTGGCCGCTGTGAAATTGTCCCTACAAATAAATGTGTGTGTGGATGCTTGTGTGTTCGTGGCTCCGCGACAGACTGGTGACCTGTTCGGGGTGTACCCTGCCTCCAGCCTAAAATCAGCTAGGCTAGGACCCCACGCGATCCTGTTTCCGATGACAAAACATCGGAAACAGAAGAATTTTGCAACAGAGCATGTTTGAGAAAAAAAAAAAAACGTAACAAATATCAAATATTGAATTGATAATTCAATTTAAGACAAAAACAAATGTTGCAAAAAAGCTTGTAAAACATTTCATAAATATCAGATGTTGAGTTGATATTTTAATATCGGACAATCGATTTGGTTTGAGGAAAACTGTATGATAAATTCTACATACCGCCAGCTATAGTACGGACCAAGCTCTGGCAGTATGTAGAATTTATCATACGATTTTCCTCAAACCAAAATCAAATGTGAGTGTGAAGCGGCTGGGATGGGAATTAGCGCCTCCAAATCCGAGACCATCTTCCTTGCCCGGAAAAGGGTGGAATGCCCCCTGCGGGTCAGGGACAGGGTCCTGCCCCAAGTGGAGGAGTTTAAGTATCTCGGGGTCTTGTTCACGAGTGGGGGAAGGATGGAGCGGGAGATTGACAGGCGGATCGGTGCGGCATCAGCAATAACTAGGACGCTGCATCGGTCTGTCGTGGTAAAGAGAGAGCTGAGCCGAAAAGCAAAGCTCTCGATTTACAAGTCGATCTACATTCCAACCCTCACCTATGGTCACCAGCTGTGGGTGGTGACCGAAAGAATGAGATCGCTGGTACAAGCGGCCGAAATGAGCTTCCTCACAGGGTGGCTGGGCTCTCACTCCAAATCCGGGTGAGGAGCTCTGCCATCCGGGAGGAGCTCGGTGTCGAGCCGCTCCTCCTCCAGGTCGAAAGGAGCCAGATGGGGTGTTTGGGCATCTGGTCAGAATGCCCCCCGAGCGCCTCGCGGGTGAGGTGTTTTGGGCACGTCCCACCGAGAGGAGACCAAGGGGCAGACCCCAGACCCGCTGGAGAGACTATGTCTCACAGCTGGCAGGGGAACGACTTGGGATCCTTCCGGGTGAGCTAGAGGATGCAGCCGGGGAGAGAGAGGCCTGGGCTGCCCGCTTGAGGCTGTTGCCCCCGCGACCCGACCCCGGAACAAGCGGAAGATGACGGAACGGAAATTGTACATATTGAATCGTTATCGTAAATCAGATAAAAAAATTTGGACGACATTCTTTGTCAAAATCACCAAAGTGTTTTGGTCTGTGGCAAACTTTTTTCAACTTAAAGAAAAACATAAGTCAAAATATATCAAACCGTTAGACTCTTATCCAATAATTTCAAAGTGAAAAAGTTAACTGAAAGCCATATTTTGGTCTCAGCGTGTCAGCACACTGTGTCCTACTTTCTATCAGAGATGGACTCCATCGCTTCACAACTAGAAACTACATATTGTTTCAGGTGCAGGTCTTTTTTTTTTTTCTCAGCAAACAAAACGAGGTGGGCTCGGCATGTGGTCAGAGAGGCAGCTGTGTGTTCCCATGACCCACGTCTGACTCGCTGCAGGCGACTTTACAGGACACGATTACAGAGACAAACATGAAAGAGAGTAAAACACAGAGCAAAAACTCAATTAAAGGTCATTTTTCTTTCCGGGTCTTTAAAGTGCTTTAGATGGAGAGGATGTAAAAACTGAACCTATAGGAAGAAAAATCCACCCAAAACAATCGTTAAACCAGACAAATAGATTAGTCTGCATTTTAAGGGAAAAAATTCACCACTTTTGATTCTTATTTTTAAAAATGTATTTACTATCTTTTAAAACTGGCAGTGTGTGACTTATTTTTAAAAAACAGAATCCAGAGCAATGGAGAGTGTGGAAAAGAGGTGAAGAAGCGTGTGCAGGCAGGCTAGAATGGGTGGAGGTTAGTATAAGGTGTGATGTGTGACAAAAGAGTTTCAACTAAAATGTTGACCTATTTTTTAAAAACAGCATCCAGAGCAATGGAGAGCGTGGAAAAGAGGTGAAGAAGCGTGTGCAGGCAGGCTAGAATGGGTGGAGAAAAGTATCAGGTGTGATGTGTGACAAAGGAGTTTCAACTAAAATGTTGACTTATTTTTTAAAAACAGCATCCAGAGCAATGGAGAGTGTGGAAAAGAGGTGAAGAAGTGTGTGCAGGCAGGCTAGAATGGGTGGAGGTTAGTATCAGGTGTGATGTGTGACAAAAGAGTTTCAACTAAAATGTTGACCTATTTTTTAAAAACAGCATCCAGAGCAATGGAGAGCGTGGAAAAGAGGTGAAGAAGCGTGTGCAGGCAGGCTAGAATGGGTGGAGAAAAGTATCAGGTGTGATGTGTGACAAAGGAGTTTCAACTAAAATGTTGACTTATTTTTTAAAAACAGCATCCAGAGCAATGGAGAGCGTGGAAAAGAGGTGAAGAAGCGTGTGCAGGCAGGCTAGAACGGGTGGAGGTTAGCATCAGGTGTGATGTGTGACAGAAGAGTTTCAACTAAAATGAAAGGAAAAGTGTATAAAACCGTGGTGAGAGTGGCCATGCTGATTGGTCTAGAGACAGTAGCACTGAAGAAAAGACAGGAAACAGAGATGGAGGTAGCAGAGATGAAGATGCTGAGGGTCTCTTAGAGTGACCAGGATAGACAGGATCAGAGTAACAGCACATGTTAGAAGTTTTGCAGATAAAGTCAGAGAGGCCAAACTTAGATGGTTTGGACACGTGCAGAGGAGAGAGAGAGAGTACATAGGAAGAAGGATGCTGGATTTGGAACCACCAGGAAAAAGGACTAGAGGAAAACCAAAGAGGAGGTTCATGGATACAGTGAAGGAAGACATGAAGATAGTTGGCGTGACCAAAGAGGACACAGCAGATAGGATTAGATGGAAGAAACTGACTTACCATGGCGACCCCTGAAGGGAAATGTCGAAAGAAGAAGAAGAAGAATCCACTTTCCCTTCCTTCTGTATCTCTATCTCTTCTACATAGGTGGCGCCATTGTTGACTGCATGCCTTAATCCTAGCTATTTCCCAACTGTAGGACTACTAAGGAGACAGTGGCTCAGTGGTACAGCATTCGCCCTCGGCCCCGAAGTTCGTGGGTTTGATTCCCACTGAGTTCACATCTAGGGTCCTTGGAGAAGACACCTAACCCCCCGTTTCTCCTACCACATAGCAGCCTGCTGCGGTGAAATGCAGCACACAATTTTTCCCATTGAGGGACGAATAAAGTTTACATTATTATTACTATAAAGGTTTTCTTGGTCGATTATTTTATGTAGAACTCTTATTTGATCACAGAATTAAACCCTCTAAGTCCCTGTGGAGGGGGGGACATATTGGTACAGTTAGAGGGGTGATATCAGGGACC
The DNA here is from genome assembly GCA_902685375.1 of Neostethus bicornis. Classification (NCBI taxonomy): domain Eukaryota; kingdom Metazoa; phylum Chordata; class Actinopteri; order Atheriniformes; family Phallostethidae; genus Neostethus; species Neostethus bicornis. The sequence continues at coordinate 21,300,943 of LR738552.1, forward strand.
TTTTTAAAGACATCCACACCTTTTTATTCCTTAAACAAACATCAACAATTAAATTGAAAAGCCAAGTTTTTTTGGTCTTTTTTGCACTTCCCTTCCCAGGTTGTTTTTTCGGGCATTTAAGTGGTATTTTTTTAAGTTTCCCCGTTCAAAAGATACTTTTCCAGTATTTTAACTTGTTCTGTATCGTAACGTATGTATGTCAACAGCAGATGAGCTTCATCCAGACATGGAAATATATTTGTTATATCTTTTGAACCGCTTATCCCTAGTGGGTTGGCACGGGACCCCAGAGCAAATCCCGGCTGATTTAATGGGATACACCCCAAACAGGTCATCAGTCTGTTGTGGGGCCACACACACATGGCCATCCACATGAACACTGTGGGTAATTTCCCATGCAAACATGTATGTTTTTGGAGGGTGGGAGGAAACCGAAGAAAACTCACACTCACACATACACGAGGAGAACATACAAACTACACACAGAAAAGACAGTGTTTCTAGCCTCGTCCCACCAGGACTCGAATCCCAAACTTATTGCGAAGAGGCCAATGCGCCACCAGGCAGCTCATGGAAAAAAGTGTGAGGTTTAAATTCCAAGTCATGTTTATCATCAAAACATGAAGAAAAATCTATTTCAAATATGTCGTCAACTATAAAACATATCATTGATATTATTTTGAAACACACAGAAAACTAGTAACTACAAAAGGTACAAAAATAAAATTCCACTTGTAGCCAAGAATAAGAAAATCGAATGGAAGATGTTAAGTTTTTCATTTAAAATAATTGATATCAGCTTGTTCTTTTGCTCATTATAACACATCCTTTGTGACTCTTTGTTCACATGGTTAGAACTTTTGTGGTCCTCATGTAAAAAAGTTTACCCACTAGAGCTCTAAGTTCCCAGAAAGAGTTTTCAGACATGCCAAGTGGCGGTATACACGAAATTAGGACCGATCTCACGCTCACCCGCCAAGGCTAATAAAACTCCTGCATGATTAACGCTCTAGTGCATTCCATAAACATGATTAGGTGTAATGAGGCTAAGCACATGGCATCTCCTGCTGTTGCAGCTGTGCATCTGAAAGCTGCTAGTAGCGATCTGCATGGTCTATTACCAGCATTGTTTTTGGTGAAAATATGAAGAAAGTCGAACAACCGGGAACTTTGTCATGTGACAGCTTGTGTGTGTGAGCCGCAAAACAAAACGCGAACAAGTAGTACAGGGGTGTATTCCTGGTGGTAATTAAATAAATAAATTACTCTATTCATCCCTCACCGGGGAAATTTGTTTGCTGCACTCCTTACACCGCAGCAGGCTGCCCTTCAACGGCGCCAATGGTGGGAGAAGCGGGGGTTAGGTGTCTTCTCCAAGGACCCTAGACGTGCTCTCCGTGGGACGCGAACCCGCGACCTTCCGGTCCGCGGGCGAACGCTCTAACCACGCGGCCACCGGTCTCCACCCTAATTCCTCTTCGTACTGATATATAACGCTAGGTCGTAACACACGTAAGTTGCACAATTTTCCCGCTGCTTTCTTGTGTTTTGAATGGTTTGTTTTACACCAACTGTCATGGCGGGTGTTGTCCACTACCGGATGTGACGTCATTGTACGTCATAGCCCCACCTCCTTTTGACTCCGCCTCAAAATCTTTGTGAAGTCAAAAACTTGGCATCTCTGAGTTTTAATCTGACTCCAATTGGAGGAATACCTGTTGCTGACTAAGTATGTTCTTTCTAAATATAAATTATTTCCATATAAGTGCGTTTTCTCCTTTGTTTAGGCTCCAAAACCTTCTCTTCATCAAACAGAATCACTGACTATTCTCTCCTGCTATTTTCCTAACTTTACCCTCTTAAAAGAACAGAGGAACATTTGCTTTGTGTTGTGGTCACTAAACCCCACCTCCTGACCGTCTACTGAGTGTAGATGGAGAGATGGAGGAAAGTGTGGTGGAGGGAGCGCCACAAACTTGACACCTCTGAACTAATTTGCAGGCGTGTGAGGGATTTTAGTTTTCATCACGGAACTTGTTCAGTGCATAAATTACTGCTATGCTAGCAACCGGGGTGCAGCCCAACCTCCACAGGCAAAGTTTACGAATCACACATGCTGATCAGTATTCTCCCTTGAAGCTGGAGGAACATTAAGTATAAACACATGAACTGAGAAACAAACTTTGTATCGACACACCTCACAGTACTGTACACACAGTTACTCAGACGGAAACACACAATCAGCACAGTAATGACAAAACCAACCAGAGCCAAGAGAGAAGACTATGATCTTTTTCTTCTTCTTTTGGTATTTCCCTTCAGGGGTCGCCATAGCACGTCAGTTTCTTCCATCTAACCCTATCTGCTGTATCCTCTTTGGTCACACCAACTATCTTCATGTCTTCCTTCACTGTATCCATGAACCTCCTCTTTGGTCTTCCTCTAGTCCTCTTTCCTGGTGGTTCCAAAACCAGCATCCTTCTTCCGATGTACTCTCTCTCCTCTGCACGTGCCCAAACCATCTCAGTCTTGCCTCTCGAACTTTATCCCCAAAACCTCTAACATGTGCTGTTCCTCTGATATACTCATTTCTGATCCTGTCCATCCTGGTCACTCCCAGAGAGATCCTCAGCATCTTCATCTCTGCTACCTCCATCTCTGCTTCCTGTCTTTTCCTCAGTGCCACTGTCTCTAGACCAAACAGCATGGTTGGTCTCACCATGGTTTTGTACACTTTCCCTTTCATTTTAGCTGAAACTCTTCTATCACACATCACCCCTGATACTTTCCTCCACCCATTCCAGCCTGCCTGAACACGCTTCTTCACCTCTTTTCCACACACGCAATTGCTCTGGACTGTTGATTCTAAGTACTTAAAATCTTCTCCCCGTAACCTCACTTTTCCATTTGGATCCCTCTCATTCAGAGAAGACTATGATCCTTACTTTTTTTTAGATGCTTTTTATGATGTTTGAACCTCAAACATAATAAAACCTTCCTGAAGCAGATTTCTATTTGATCAATTTTAGAGTTCTTTTGTTCATTTTTTTTCATTTCATCTTCTGAACTGCTTATTCCTGATAGGGTCATGGGGCGTACCAGAGTCTATCATAGGCTGATTTAAGGTGAGAGGTATGGTACACCCCAAACAAGTCACTAGTCTTCCTCGGTGACAAATACAACCATTCAAATACACACTTATTTCTTGGGGGAAAGTCATAGCAGCCACATAGCAGCCAACAACTAACACATGTTTTTGGAAGGTGGGAGGAAACCGGAGTACCTGGAGAAAACCCACACAAACACAGGAAGAACATGCAAACTCCACACAGAGAGGTAAGTGTTTCAAGCTTTGTCACCACCTGGGATTCAAACCCCGACCTTCTTTCTGTGAGGCCACTGTGGTAACCATTGAACCACTGTGCAGCTCCAAGTTCTTCTGTCCAAAAGTTAAATACTATTCATACACAAAGTTGTTCTTGGCCATGGATTTTGTTCTCCACCACACCCATATTCTAACATCAGCAGGAAGTGTGTCATTGCACATGGGCCGCTCAAATTTTCTATATTCATCACACAATAACAGTAATTTCATGGCTATAAGGTGCATACAAACATCTTAGATTTTCTTCAAAATGAGCGGTGCGCCCTTTCGTGCGGTGCGCCTTGTGTGTGAGAAAAGGCGGACCTAAAAGAAAAAGCGGTGCTTGTGAGTAAAGGTGGACCTAAAAGAAAAAGCGGTGCCTGTGAGAAGACGAGGCGGACCTGAAAGAAAAGGCATGAGAACGTTAAAGAGTAAAGTGTGGGCGTGGATTGTGTATAAAAAAGGTATGTGCTGTATGCACAACATTGCTGTTTTAACCCTGAAAATGGCAAAGAGACACGCTTATGACGCTCAGTTTAAGCTGAAGGGAATCAGCTACGCGGACGAACATGGGAATCGAGCTGTGGAAGGGTGGAAGGCAGCACCGGGCAAGTTACGCTACAGTTTGCCATTGGATTGTAGATGCTTGGACTAACGTGTCTGCTGGTACTGTTATCCGAGCTTTCGCAAAAGCTGGTATCCTTTCTGAGGAGCCGCACAGTACAGACAGTGACTTTGACAGCGAGGAGCGAAGTGGACCTGCTCTGTTGGATTTTGCGCAGCTGTTCGATTCCGAAACAGAGGATGAGGACTTTGACGGATTTGAATAAAGACTATTACCGGTAATGTGCTTGTTTAGTATCGTTACTACTTAAATAAAGCACAACCAAAATCAGTTTTGCTCCCGATCTATTTTTTTAATCTAACATTTGCATGCTTGCGTGTGTGTTGTTGTAAGGCGGTGTGTGACAGAGACTGCTCCTTTTCGTACAGTGCGCCTAATGGTCGTGAAATTACGGCAGCTTAATCCATATTTGGATTTCTTGAGGCATGGTTGGGGCAGAATGGATGTTTTTAAGTTGGCCTATGCCTGAGGTTTGTCGCAAATGTTTCATAAAGATAGTTACGCTGGTTTTAATAAGAACTACGCTAGCATGGTGGGACCAATGTCGTACAGTTCAGCAAAAAGTCTTTTTTGACAAAAGATCTGTGTAATTCTAAGTAAACGAAGCCATCGATCGTCTACACCGATGACCCTCGTTGAAAACAAGACGTATAATGCTCAAAGCTTTCTCATTCATGACCAAAAGTTTCACCACATCACAGATTGGCTTCACCCAGACTTAACAACAATGTCTAACTTTATTTTTGGTTATTATATTTTGACCTTGGCTCTTGTGGGTTTCCACCAATAACGTTTTAAAACAGAAATAGTAGAACTAATTAGCATGGAGTGAGAAGCATGAGCTTAGCTTAATAGTACCGTGGAGATGGGCGAGCTGCATGTCGAGTCACCGCAAAACACATGATCATAAATTTTAGGATTAACACAGCATGTGTAAATAAAAATGTCCCGCTGGACGTTTACAGACACGAACAGGTGACAAAGTACAAGTAGATCATCATGTCTGCGTGTCTGAGGATCATGGACTGAGGAACTCCCTGCAGAACAATATACAGGATTTTTCTTGGGTTGCACACTGTGGATAATAAAAGAACCAGCTGGTGTGAACAATACGTCATGGTTCCTCTAATAGGCTCGGTAGGCGTCGGGTTCCCCCGTCGGCCATGTTTTTAACATCAATTTCTAATCTTAATTGCCTAAGATTTCAGACAATTTCAGATAAAAAGATATAGAAAAAAATACAAACCGTTTCCACACTAGTGTGCTACATTCTACTGTTTTAAACTTCTTCTTCTTTCATTATTTCTCTCCAGGGGGCGCCACAGCGGGTCAGTTTATTCCATCTAATCCTGTCTCCTGCATCCTCTTGGGTTCATGTCCGCCTTCACTGCATTCATAAACCTCCTCTTTGTTCTTCCTCTAGACCTCCTGCCTGGCAGTTCCTCTCTCTCCTCTGAACATGTCCGAACCATCTCAGTCTGGCCTCTCTGACTTTATCTCCAAAACCTCTAACATGTGCTGTTCCTCTGATCCTGTCCATCCTGGTCACTCCCAGAGAGATCCTCAGCATCTTCATCTCTGATACAAACATCTCTGCTTCCAGTTTTTTCCTCACTGACACTGTCTCTAGAGTCCTTCTATCACACATCACACTGTTCCAGCTTGCCTACAAACGTTTCTTCACCTCTTTTCCACACTCTCCCTTTATCCTAAGTACTTAAAATCTTCCACCTTCTTTCTCTCTTCTCCCTGTAACCTCACTTTTCCATTTGGATCTCTCTCATTCACACACATGTACTCTGTCTTACTTTGACTAATCTACATCCCTCTTCTTTCTAGTGAAAACCTCCACCTCTCCAGCTTTTTCTCCACCTCTTCCCTCCTCTCACTACAGATCACAATGTCATCTGCAAACATCATTGTCCAAGGAGACTCCCGTCTAACCTCATCTGTCAGCCTGTCCATCCCCATAGCAAACAGCAAAGGACTCAGAGCAGATCCCTGGTGCAGTCCCAACCCCACACTGAACTCTTCTGTCACACCTACAGCACACCTCACCTCCTTAATCTGATTTAAACGCCACTAACTAAAACTTTTTTTCTTAAAGTGATGAATCATAAAATACAATTAACTATAAACAGCTTTATTTGTTGTGGGAACAAATTTAGCATTTTTTAAAAAATGTTCTTAATTTGAAAATTAAGCCAAAGTCTTCAAATCCGAGACCATGGTCCTCGCCCGGAAAAGGGTGGAATGCCCCCTATGGGTCAGAGACAGGGTCCTGCCCCAAGTGGAGGAGTTTAAGTATCTCGGGGTCTTGTTCACGAGTGGGGGAAGGATGGAGTGGGAGATCGACAGGCGGATCGGTGCGGCATCAGCAATAACTAGGACGCTGCATTGGTCTGTCGTGGTAAAGAGAGAGCTGAGCCGAAAAGCAAAGCTCTTGATTTACAAGTCGATCTACGTTCCAACCCTCACCTATGGTCACCAGCCGTGGGTGGTGACCGAAAGAATGAGATCGCGGGTACAAGCGGCCGAAATGAGCTTCCTCCGTAGGGTGGCTGGGCTCTCACTCAGAGATTGGGTGAGGAGCTCTGCCATCCGGGAGGAGCTCGGTGTCGAGCCGCTCCACCTCCAGGTCGAAAGGAGCCAGATGGGGTGGTTCGGGCATCTGGTCAAGATGCCCCCCGAGCGCCTCGCGGGCGAGTTGTTTTGGGCACGTCCCCTCGGGAGGAGACCAAGTGGCAGACCCCGAACCCGCTGGAGAGACTATGTCTAACAGCTGGCCGGGGAACGACTTGGGATCCTTGCAGGTGAGCTAGAGGATGTGGCCGGGGAGAGAGAGGCCTGGGCTGCCCGCTTGAGGCTGTTGCCCCCGCGACCCGACCCCGGAACAAGCGGAAGATGACGGAACGGAAAGCCAAATTACTTAATGTAGAAATTTTCAAAGCTCATAAAAAGAAAAAAAAAGCCAGTTTAGAAGCAAAATAGTAAAAGAAATAAAAATTCAAAGAGACTTTTAAATCAAAATATATTAAATAAGTAACAAGTACAAGTAAAGGTGTCTTCGCCTGAACTTCGTTCCAAACTTAATACGTCCATGGCATCCCTTCACCACCTTTCTAAATCTCTCAATACACATAGGATGGCGTACGCATGCTTTTCAACGTGAACATGCATTTTAAACAAAGCCCCTTGTTCTTGTAACACACTAAGTGTTCGAGCGTCCCACTGAGCTCACACACCAAGAAATTCTCAGAAATTTCTCAGCTATGATATCTGATAGTTTCCACGGTAACTAAACCCATTAAAATAAGCAGTGATGTGGATCGTTTTAGTTCAAAACTGACAGTAAAATCCAATTATCAACTTTTCCTGCGAGGTGATCAGAAGAAGGTGAAGAACCTGTCATCTTACACCTGTTAGACTCTCAGCATGAATAAAACATGTTGCCCCCGGCAACACTGAGCTGGGATGGTGAATTTAGCAGCTTATTAACAGTGAGATCCCAGCAGCATCTCAGCTCCATCCTCCTAATCAGTAGGATGACCCAGTTCACCCCCTCCCACACAAAACACAGACAAGATATTTCTGTCTACAGGTCAGAGGAGAACAAGAGGACAGAAACAACCCCCCAACCTGGCACCAAACCTCACATCTTTATCAAACTGGACCAGACAACATGTTTTAATATCCTTCTTGTCTCATCGTGCGTAATTACCGTATTTTCCGCACTATAAGGCGCACCTAAAAACCTTCAATTTTCTCTAAAGTCCACGATGCGCCTTTTAACCTGGAGCGCCTAATATATGCATTTCCCCCGTAGAAGAGGTAGTGTGCGGTGCATGCTGGGATATATGAAAGGGCGTCTCATTTCCATTTGTGTGTTTGTGTAAAGACCCGGAAATGGCTCCTACCAAGAGACACTGTTACACCGCAGAGTTTAAACTCAAGGCGATCGGTCACGCAGTAGAACACGGGAATAGAGCCGCAGCGAGAGAGTTTAACATCAATGAATCAATGGTGAGGAAGTGGAGGAAGCAAGAGGATGCGCTGCGCCAAGTAAACAAGACTAAACAGAGTTTCCGCGGGAACAAAGCGAGATGGCCACGGTTAGAGGACAAAGTAGAACAGCCTTTACTGTAGCGCCTTATATATGGAAAAAGTTTTTAAAAATGTCAGTCATTGAAGGTGCGCCTTTTAGTGTGGAAAATACGATAAGCTTCCAAAGCAGACCAGGCTAATGCCTAGAGGACCTCATCAGCTTCTCATCTCCTTTACCAACACACTGCAAAGAACGAGAAGAAAAAACTAAAAGTTCTTCCACTACAAGAAAATTTTGAGACAATGTGTTTACTTTAATAGAAAAAGTTTGTGAGGAAATTTATAAAAAAAACCTTGCAGAGCAGCTTCTGCGATTTGATGGAAACGTGACTGCAGAAAGTGACATAATTTGAGAGCCAAAAAAAGTGGAAAAGCACCATAAATTTAAAATCCAGAAGCTTTTTTGTCATTAAATTTAAAGTTAATACAATTTTACTTTAACCTGGGCATAAACTGTGTGATTTTAGAATGTGTTAAATCCTAAATTGACTAAATTACATATGATTCCAACCTCAAAGTGCACACACATACAATTCGATAGTCAGCTGCGATTGAACCACTCACACTCATTCATTCGTTCGTTAATTCATTCATCTTCTAAACCGTCCTTTTCAAACTGGTTTTCAATATTCAATTGAAGAAACACTTTAAACTGAAAAATATTAACAAGAATAAGTGGACACAGAGATGTGGGATAAAATGCTTCTCCCTGCCGTACATTCCACACTGTGTTAAAAATGAGTTGGTTTTTTTTTTTTTTTTTTTTTTTTTTACACAAAACTCAATTTCTGATATTAATCCTCTTTTTTTCCACTTTCATCAAAGCAAATTATAGGCGCTTTTAAAAAGCTCAGAACATTTTATGGTAATTGTAATGTCAACCTGGAATCTGAAGAGTTAAAAACACTTTTATTTTTTTATCGTACTGTTTTAATCCCGATGGGGAAATTCCTCTGCTGCATTGCACCTCAGCAGGCAGCCAATGACATGTACTACATGTGTGTACATGTGTGTGAATGAGAGGGATCCAAATGGAAAAGTGAGGTTACAGGGAGAAGAGATAAAGAAGGTGGAAGATTTTAAATACTTAGGATCAACAGTCCAGAGCAACGAAGAGTGTGGAAAAGAGGTGAAGAAGCATGTGCAGGCAGGCTGGAACAGGTGGAGGAAAGTATCAGCTGGGATTTGCGACAGAATCGTTTCAGCTAGAATGAAAGGGAAAGTGTACAAAACCGTGGTGAGACCGGCCATGCTGTTTGGTCTAGAAACAGTAACACTGAAGAAAAGACAGGAAACAGAGATGGAGGTAACAGAGATGAAGATGCTGAGGATCTCTCTCGGAGTGACCAGGATGGACAGGATCAGAGGAACAGCACATTTTAGACGTTTTGGAGATAAAGTCAGAGAGGCCAGACTGAGATGGTTTGGGCATGTACAGAGGAGAGAGAGAGTACATAGGAAGAAAGATGCTGGGTTTGGAACCCTTAGGAAAGAGGATTAGAGGAAGAGCAAAGAGGAGGTTCATGGACGCAGTGAAGGAAGACATGAAGATAGTTGGTGTGACCAAAGAGGATGCAGCAGATAGGGTTAGATTGAAGAAACTGACTTGCTGTGGCGACCCCTGAAGGGAAATGCCGAAAGATGAAGAAGAAGGCAGCCAATGATGGCGTCAATGGTGGGAGAAACTGGGGGTTAGCTGTCTTCTCTAGGGACACCTAGGCATGGGCTCAACAGGATTTAAACAGGTGACTTTTTGGTCCAAAGATGGTAATTTTACCACTGAGCTATGCCTCCGTGGTACCACTTATGCCACCGAGGTGGTTTGTGAGGCAGACCACCTTAATAAAACCTCTGTAAAAACATTACATATTATTTTCCACCTGGCCATGACACAATAAAATGGCTATCAAAACTAGAATAAAAGGTAGGGATCATCTTGTCAGAGAGCGAGTCCAGACTCAGAGAGTTTAATGTGGACTGTATACAGCTTTAATGATCTGATATTCTGTTATAAACACATGTACACATTATTTTTATTACAGTCTAAACTTATTTCTAATGTAGCTTCAAATTTAGCAGCTCGTTAACATAAAACTCAAGTGCTCTAGCTTAACACTAAGAAATAATCTATAGATAAAAAGACAACGTTGACTTTATAAAACTGATGTAATTAGGGCTGAAACAACTAATCGATTTAATCGATTAAATAGTTGTCAACTAATTTGGTCATCGATTAATCGTCTAAAAAGTTTTTACTTTTTAGACAACTGGATTTAAATTGGTCTTCAAGTGGGACAGTAGAGAGCAAATTGACGATGCGAGCTACCAAAATAGGAGGAGAAGTAGAAAGCAGCCAATCATTGGCCTTCATTTCACCCTGCCTCACGTGATCAGGCAGATTCAACAAGATGGCGGAAAGAAAATTAACATTTGAACTTATTTAAACAAGTCCAACGTGTTCTTTAAATGGTTATGAGTTGTGTTTTGCACAATTACATTCAATAATATGCCAAAAAACTAATATTTATTAAGTTGTCATTTTTATCAGATTAATCGATTAATCGATCCAATAATCGACAAATTAATCGATCACCAAAAAAATCGTTAGTTGCAGCCTTAGATGTATGTATTTTAAATGTCAAAATGACAGCGGAATATTCACATTAGCGACCATACACTGCGTTCCAAATTATTATGCAAATTGTATTTAAGTGTCATAAAGATTAAATTTAGTGTTTTTCAGTTAAACTCATGGATGGTATTGTGTCTCAGGGCTCTGTGGATCACTGAAATCAATTACATACACCCATGATATTTAGTTGGCGAGGTGAGTCCAATTAAGGGAAAAACTGCTTAAGAAGGATGTTCCACATTATTAAGCAGACCACCATTTTCAAGCAATATGGGAAAGAAAAAGGATCTCTCTGCTGCTGAAAAGCGTGAAATAGTTGAATGCCTTGGACAAGGTATGAGAACTTTAGATATTTCACGAAAACTTAAGCGTGATCATCGTACCATTAAGAGATTTGTGGCTGATTCAAAGCACACACGGGTTCGTGCAGATAAAGGCAAAATGAGGAAGGTTTCTGCTAGACAAACACATCGGTTACAGAGAGCAGCTGCTAAAGTGTCATTACAAAGCAGCAAACAGGTATTTAAAGTTGCTGATGTCCCTGGAGTCCCACGAACATCAAGGTGTAGGATCCTCCAGAGGCTTGCAGTTATGCATAAACCTTCTATTCGACCACCCCTAAACAATGCTCCAAGCAGAAACGGCTGCAGTGGGCCCAGAAATACATGAAGACCGATTTTCACACAGTCTTGTTCACTGATGAGTGCCGTGCAAGTCTGGATGGTCCAGATAGATGGAGTAGTGGATGGCCACCATGTCCCAACAAGGCTGCGACGTCAGCAAGGAGGTGGCGGAGTCATGTTTTGGGCCGGAATCCTAGGGAAAGATCTGCTTGGTCCCTTTAGGGTCCCTGACGGTGTGAAAATGACTTCTGCAAAGTATGTTGAGTTTCTGACTGACCACTTCCTTCCGTGGTACAAAAAGAAGAATCCTGCTTCCCGAAACAAAATTATCTTTATGCACGACAATGCACCATCTCATGCTGCATTCATTGGCTGCTTCATTGGCTGCTATGGGCATAAAAGGGGAGAAACTCATGGTGTGGTCCCCATCCTGCCCTGACCTCAACCCTATTGAGAATCTCTGGAGCATCATCAAGCAAAAGATCTATGCAGGTGGGAGGCAGTTCACATCCAAACAGCAACTTTGGGAGGCTGTTCTGACATCCTGCAAAGACATTCAAGCAGAAACTCTCCATAAACTCACAAGTTCTATGGATGCAAGAATTGTGAAGCTGCTATCAAACAAGGGGTCCTATGTTAACATGTAACTTGACCTGTTAAGATGTTTTGGATTGAAATGGCTTTTTATTTCAGTGAATATGACCTCATATTGCTGTAAATTCAACAAATTACTATTTTCAGTTCTTTATAAACTAGAAAAAGTCTTGAAACTATGTTATGCATAATAATTTGGAACAGTGCATTTTAAGTTTTTCATTTATTTTTTAAATACTGTTTTCATTAGGAGGTTTGTTCAATAATATTTGAAATACAATTTGACAGCTAATGACTTGAAAATGATGCTGATCGTCATTTGCATCAAGTATTTTGGAAAATCAAACAAAAACATCATTTGCATAATAATTTGGAACGCAGTGTAAACAGACGTCAGACTCCAAACTTTAGGATTTAATAACTAAAGAGTAAAACTGGTAAGTTTGTCTTTCTTCGCTTCAAACACTAGCTTTCTTTCCATTGGTCGCTCTCATGTATAAAATAAATAAAATAAATGAATTACTCTATTCATCCCTCACCGGGGAAATTTGTTTGCTGCACTCCTTACACCGCAGCAGGCTGCCCTTCAACGGCGCCAATGGTGGGAGAAGCGGGGGTTAGGTGTCTTCTCCAAGGACCCTAGACGTGCTCTCCGTGGGACGCGAACCCGCGACCTTCCGGTCCGCGCGCGAACGCTCTAACCACGCGGCCACCGTCTAACCGTCTAACCACGCGGCTAACCACGTCCACGCGGCCACCGTCTCCCCCAAGACTAGTATGTTAATCTATAATCTTTAGAAACATGGCGGCACATTAGCTCGATTAATAGTATTAAAAATTTTGCTTGCAAATGTATTTCATGAAAAAAAAGTTTTCAACTGTAGATTTGAATCATTTGATTTAATACATATATCGTACAGTCCTAGATTGAAGGAGTCACGTGTAAGATTTTTACATTTCGTGACATTATTTGTGACATTTTTCTTATTGAATATTAGTCGAACAACCCCGAAAGCTTAATCAGTTATTGTGTCGTTGTTATTGAGTAACTATGGGCAGTTTAATTTAAAAGTCTTCAGTAGTTTGGGGATTATTACGTTTCCTAAAGTGCTACCGCGGATGCGGAAGTAACCAGCGCTTTATGATTTTTCAACACTAAATTTTCCCTGAAAGTTAAAAAAACCCCAGAATAGAATTCTGTATAACACAATTTTATGACCGGGACAGACTAGGGAACTGTTCGGGGTGCACCCTACCCCTTGCCTCGAATCAGCCAGGATGGGCACCAGCACCCCCGTAACCTTGTAAGGGATAGACGGATAAGAAAGTGACCGAATGACAATTTTATGTTAAGAAGAGAAAATAATAAAACATCATAGCTTCAAATAAAATAGAATAGAATAGTCGAAAAAAGCGCTTCAACTTTCTTCTCTCGCTCCATCGGAGTTTTTGTCTCTTTGTGTGATTTCCTAAATACACGATGAAGAAAGCGAGCGATGAGTCAGGGTGTTTTCATGCCGAGTGTGGTCACATGAACTCTGGAGAATTTACTCCTTTGGTTTGTTCGAGTTTCCCACAAAAAGAGTGACGTAAATCTTAGCAACGCAACATTAAAAACAACCCAGCGGAGAGGGGAAAAGTCAAATGCTAAGATAAAAGTTTATGGGTTCATTTTATTTCTAAAATTAAAGTTAATATATTTTTTAGATTCTTCTTAAAAACCTACTAGAGGATAAAAAAAATAAGTTCCTTTCAGAATGAGCTAACACAAGTTGAAAAATTTTATGTGTTATCACCCGTAACACTTGTAAAAAACTAAATCTCTCAAACCACCATAAAAATGTCAATGAGACTGACAATAATTACTCAGTAATTACAGCAATTACTATAGATGAACTGATTAAGGTTTAAAAGTTATGAGGATAAAGATTGAAGTCGCAAATTCTCGTGAATGTGATGTTTCCCAAACTATGGATATCCAGATGATTTTTGACGATGTGAAGTCCCCCCTCCTCTCGCTCCCTGCTTAGGCCCACTCAATAGACGTTTTCACGACGCAACCTACTTCTCATCTGAAGCAACAAATACAATGTAAAGTGTATCAAGTTAGCAAAGCTAGCTAATTTTTTTTATATTCTCATTAAAAACAACTCAATACTTTTGTTTTGGGTTTTGTGGGACTGAGCATGAGCAGATCACATGCACCAAAACACTTCCTGCTTACATTAGAATGTGGGCGTGTCAGAGAACAAAGCGCATGACCAAGAACAACCTCGGCTTCAAAAAGTAGGCCTATCCAAGTACCGTTCTGGGAAACTCGTAGATTTCTCAAACGTGCATGAATGAAAAAAAAAAAAACACTTCACAAATTTTTTTTTTTGTGAAGTGAATCGTACGAAAAAACATTGTCAACCATCGTGGTAAAGAGAGAGCTGAGCCGAAAAAGAAAACTCTCAATTTACAAGTCGATCTACGTTCCTACCCTCACCTATGGTCACCAGCTGTGGGTGGTGACTGAAAGAATGAGATCGCGGATACAAGCGGCCGAAATGAGCTTCCTCCGCAGGGTGGCTGGGCTCTCACTCAGAGACTGGGTGAGGAGTTCTGTCATCCAGGAGGAGCTCAGTGTCGAGCCGCTCCTCCTCCGGGTCGAGAGGAGCCTGATGGGGTGGTTCGGGCATCTGGTCAGGATGCCCCGTAAGCGCCTCGCGGGCGAGGTGTTTTGGGCACGTCCCACTGGGAGGAGACCAAGGGGCAGACCCCGGACCCGCTGGAGAGATTAAGACTCACAGCTGGCCGGGGAATGACTTGGCATCCATCCGGGGTGAGAGAGGCCTGGGCTACCCGTTTGAGGCCGTGTGCCCCTGCGACCTGACCCCAGAACAAGCGGAAGTTGACGGAACGGAACGCATCAGCATTAAGAAACAACGTCTTCTGGACTGTGTCTGTTTACACGACGAGATGCTTTGATGTGTTTGGCTCAGACATCAGTTTAAAAAACAGTCGTACAGTTAAATCGATCTGATAAAGTGTTTATTGATTATTGTTTTCAACATAAAAAAAGTAAATAAGAAAAACAATAAGATTCAGACGTTCAATCTCATTGTGATGGCTCTGTTGTTTCGTCAAACAGGTGAGATATCCAAACTCTTCTCCGTAAACTAATCAACCAAAAAACGTATCGGTGGGACTCGATGCCAGGGACGCACTTGCTAAATGAAAAAAAAAAAAAAAAACGAAACAAGCCGGGAGTCATGGTGGCGACCTGGCGTACAGTAACTCAACGTCATCCAACAATGCACTTTGTGATTGTTCACTGATCCTCCTCAGTGACACACAATCTCCTGCTGGGCAACACAAACACAACTTTATAACTCTGTCTTTAAAATCCAAACAGCCATTTGGACCTCGTTATGAAAAAGGAAACAGAAATAAGCCCATGTTCAGTTTTACACAACGAGGGGGTAAATGTACAGAAGTGTTTTTAAGCTACGTAAAAATGAAAAAAGAAATCTGCGATCTAAAAAAAAATGTTGTTTTAAGGAAATCAGCTCATTTATAAATTGTAAAAATGTGATTCGTTTCAGATTATAACGAGATATTATTAAGGATGTAACGATAAATCGACGAGTTTACAGTTTTGAATGCGTTATTGGAAGAAAAAGCAAATCCATTTGCTTGTTGTTTATTTGTGTATTTATTAAATTAAATGTTTTCTTAATGTTATTTCGTTCCATTTCGTCATCTTCCGCTTGTTCCGGGGTCGGGTCGCGGGGGAAACAGCCTAAAACGGGCAGCCCAGGCGTCCACCCTGAAGGATCCCAAGTCGTTCCCCGGCCAGCTGTGAGACATAGTCTCTCCAGCGGGTCCGGGCTCTGCCCCTTGGTCTCCTCCTGGTGGGACGTGCCTGAAAAACCTCGTCCGCGATGCACTCAGGGGGCATACTGACCAGATGCACAAACCACCCCATCTGGCTCCTCTCAACCTGGAGGAGGCGCGGCTCGACACCATGCTCCTCCCAGATGGCAGAGCTCCTGACCCAATTTCTGAACAAGAGCCCAGCCACCCTGTGGAGGAAGCTCAT
Source organism: Neostethus bicornis (assembly GCA_902685375.1). Classification (NCBI taxonomy): domain Eukaryota; kingdom Metazoa; phylum Chordata; class Actinopteri; order Atheriniformes; family Phallostethidae; genus Neostethus; species Neostethus bicornis. The sequence goes on from LR738552.1 coordinate 21,316,969, forward strand.
TTCGGCCGCTTGTATCCGTGATCTCATTCTTTTGGTCACCACCCACAGCTGGTGACCATAGGTGAGGGTGGGAACGTAGATCGACTTGTAAATCGAGAGCTTTGCTTTTCGGCTCAGTTCTCTCTTTACAACGACGGACCGATGCTGCGTCCTAGTTATTGCTGACGCCACACCGATCCTAATGTTTTTCAATCAGTAAATTCAAGAAACGCAAAGTGCTGCATTTATCGCTAAATGTTCTCACGTAAGAGAAAAATCCTCGTAAACATTTAACTCCCAACACAAGCCGTTGGACTGAATCCGGTCTTAGATTCTATGCCACACAAACTCCAAAGGGGGTTGTGATAACGTCGACCCGATCTACCGTAAATAACCAGGAACAGGTTGCTTGAATGCTGACCAGCTGAGTTTGGACATTTTTTTTTTCTTACCATCATACCAGTGATATTTGGTACCGTTTAAGCCTTGACGCTACCCGACCTCAGCTTCTTCATCTGTTTGCGTTCCCAACAGGAGACTTTAGTGACAGAGGAAGGTCTTCAAGCTCTGATTGGTCGTTAGCAGTAACCACCCAGCGAGTTTGGGTGGAAGCAAACTAGTCTGTGATTGGTGTGAAAGTAAATTTTATGCCATAAGTGTATTAAACACACTTTTTCACTCACCCGTGCTAATAAACGACAACTGCACGCAAAACGAAATAGCGTGTGTCGTATATGTGACAGCAGCACCCGTGCGGTGGCTGGTTGAAATCATTCGTGCACAGACCTGCACCGAATCAAATGTCCCGAAAACACGTGGTAAAATAACATTTTTTAAATGTTATTTTAAAAAATGTGATGCGTCTTGAGCTATAACATGATTATTACTAATGATAACTGTCAGTAATTATAACCAGTTGTGAGTGGTGACCGAAAGAATGAGATCATGGATACAAGCGGCCGCAATGAGCTTCCTCTGCAGGGTGGCTGGGCTCTCATTCAGAGATTGGGTGAGGAGCTCTGCCATCTGGGAGGAGCTCGGTGTCGAGCCACTCCTCCTCCAGGTCGAGAGGAGCCAGACGGGCGGTTCGGACATCTGGTCAAGATGCCCCCCGAGCGCCTCGCAGGCGAGGTGTTTCAGGCATGTTGCACCGGGAGGAGACCAAGAGGCAGACCCTAGACCCGCTGGAGAGACTATGTCTCACAGCTGGCCGGGGAACGACTTGGGATCCTTCCGGGTGAGCTGGAGGATGCAGCTGGGGAGAGAGAGGCCTGGGCTGCCCGCTTGAGGCTGTTGCCCCCGTAACCCGACCCCGAAACAAGCGGAAGATGACGGAACGGGTAACTGTCAGTGAAACACCAAGATGTCGTCTTTTTGTTTTGGTTTTGGTTTTTTTTTTTCCTTTTTTTTTTTGCTAAAGTGTAAAAAAAAAAAAAAAAAAAAAAACAAGATTAGTGATTAATTCACAGAATTATCTGAGATGTGAGTTTTTGATCCGTTGCACCCTTTCGCGGTTTTATCTTGCTAGAATTTGGCCAAAACTTAGTGAAGAATTTGTTTTAAAAAAAAAGGCCATTTTTGAAAGACAATTCAGTCAAAAAGCTGACTCTTGTTTTTATGTTGCCAGGTTACGAGAAAAAGACGCTGGGTGAATCCGTTAAGCATTGCAGGGACTCTGAAGGAACCCCGCTAGGCGACGGACCGTATTGAGGTACGGAGTGATCCGAAACCAAACGAGCTCTCTTTGATCCTCCATTTACTCACTACGGGGTGAGGGGAGGACACCGACTCTAAAAATACACCGTCGAGGGGTTTGGGAAAGAGGAGGAGCCACAGAGCAAATCCTTGTTTTTATTAGAGTGAAAACAGAAAAACATCTTAAATCTTTTTTCCTAAAAATAGTTTCTTTAAAGACTGAATGAAGCCTCAAAAACAATTTTTTTCTCCTGAAAAAGTTTTGCATCTTCTTCACTCAACATCGATTTACTAGATTGAGTCAATTTTACTTCAAAAGTTTCTACAATTATTTAAAAAAAATACAGTTTTTTTTTTAATCAACTTTTCCTACAAAACCAGGGGTGGCCAAACTTTTTCACTCGCGGGCCTCATTGAGTTCTAACGTTTGACAAGCGTGCCGGATCCGAGCGAGCGGGGAGGGGGTAGGAAGGGGTGGAGGGGGGCGCGTGAGGTCATAGACAAAACGCCCTTTAGAAAATCCTGGAGTCGCCCCTGAGAACAGGATCAGATGGTTAGCATGCTTTGGTAACCACTAGTTTAGACTGGTTAAATGGCGTACTAGATTTTTTTTTTCCCTCCTTTTATTAATTGCCGCCATTTTAGAAAATTGGAGGCTCACATACTAATTTGCTGTTCCTATTTTAGCCTCTAGATGGCAGCATTTAGAACACGCAGGTAACAGCGCTGCTCCCCAATGAATTACTGTAATTCTACACGCGGGCCGGGTGCTATTGATTTTATGATGGAGGCTACGGACCGGATGAAAATTGACAACGGGCCGCATTTGGACCCCGGGCCGGACTTTGGACATGTCTGTACTAAACATAAAAGCAAATTTTATTTTCCTAAGTTGTTTAAAAAACATTCCTGATTATTTTTGTCTAATTTATGAACATTTTCTCATCGTGAAGAAAAAATTTGCTCAAATTGAAATGTTAACTTAAAAATTGACCAAGTGTGTATCTCAGCTTTGTTTGTCGGTTGAATATTTTCTTTAATATTTTATAGGATAAACATTATGATCAATAAAATCCGATTTTTATTTCCATATGTGTAGTTTAGAAGCAGCATAACTAACGTTCCAATTCTAATGCTAGGCTCGGAACTAGCCTATGCAGCCGGTGTTCCTCTCGGTCAAGAAAAGCCAGATGGGGTGATTCTGGCATATGGTTAAGATGCCTCCCGAATACTTAGTGGTGAGGTGTTCCGGGCACGCCCCACCAGGAGGAGACCCAGAAGCAGCCCCTGGACCTGCTGGAGAGACTACAGTATGCCTCACAGCTGGACAGGGAACACCTGAGATTTATCCCGGGTAAGGGTAGCCTGGGCTTCCTGTCTGCGGCTGTTGCCCCGTGATCCAGTCCCGAAAAAGCAGAAGATGACGATACGGTATGTTAGTCTTTTACAATGTAAATGAAACCCAGCATATTTTCTCAGAAAACAAAAAGCAAAAAAAAAAAAGACTTAAAACTATTTTTTTAGTAACAAAATGCTGAAAACTGTATTTGTTTCTGTTGCGTCTGAGATTTATTTATCAAAATTTTGGGCGTAATATTTCAACTAATATCAGAGCAAAACACTGGATGTGCAATAATCTGCAAATGTGCTCACCGGTGTTTATCCCCCCCAAAAAAATTCTTATAAAAAAAGAAAAGCGTAGCAGGAAGCCAAGACATTGGCAATGGTGGGTGCAACAGGTGTTTGGTATCTCGCTCAAAGACTCTATAGCATGACCCAATAGTCAAACCCAGTATTCTCTACTGCTGCTCCACCACCATTTCTGATCCTGTCCATCCTGGTCACTCCCAGAGAGATCCTCAGCATCTTCATCTCTGCTACCTCCATCTCTGTTTCCTGTCTTTTCCTCAGTGCCACTGTCTCTAGACCAAACAGCATGGCCGGTCTCACCACGGTTTTGCACATTCTCCCTTTCATTTTAGCTGAAACTCTTCTGTCACACATCACACCTGATACTTTTCTCCACCCGTTCCATCCTGCCTGCACATGCTTCTTCACCTCTTTCCCACACTCTCCATTGCTCTGGACTGTTGATCCTACATACATGAAATCTTCTACCTTCTTTATCTCTTCTCCCTGTAACCTCACTTTTCCATTTGGATCCCTCTCATTCACACACATGTACTCTGTCTTACTCTGACTAATCTTCATTCCTCTTCTTTCTAGTGCAAACCTCCACCTCTCCAGCTTTTCCTCCACCTCTTCCCTCCTCTCACTACAGATCATGAGCACAGACAAATTGCGCTAAATAATTTGTCCACAGTTCTGCATCGAAGGAGATAGAAGGAGGAGCTCTGCCATTTGGGAGGAGTTTGGTATGGAGCCTATGCTCCTCTGGGTCTGGAGAAGCATGATGGGGTGGGGCCTCTTTGTTGGTGAGGTGTTCGGAAAATGTCTCACCAGGAGGAGACCCAGAGGCAGATCCTGGACCTGCTAGAAAGACTATGTCTCACTGCTGGACAGGGAACATCTCAGGATCTTCCTGAGTGAGCTGGAGGATGCAGCCGGGGTGAGAGAAGCCTGGGCTTCCCGTCTGACGCTGTTGCCCCTGCGACCCAACCCCGGACAAACAAAAGACAACGGAACGAAACGGGCAAAATCTGATGTTGCTTATTTGAAATTTTTTACGTAACTTATCACCAAGCAGCACTAAACATTTTTTTTCTTGACGTTAAAACACAAAGTCGGTTTAAATAAAAAAAAAAAGAGGAATTAGTTTTGCGTTTTGTTCCAAGACTGAACAGAAAATCAACCAAATTAGGATCTAGAAATTAAGCTTCCTACCAAAACAGGATTTTTGTGTAGCGTTACACTCCAAACACACACATACACACTGCATGGTAATACCTCCTGTGATCAGCAGCAGGAAACTGTATCTGTTGACAGCTGACTGATGGATGTGTGTGTGTGTGTGTGTGTGTGTGTGTGTGTGTGTGCGTGTGTGTGTGTGCAGCACCGGGGGATACACCTGATATGACACATGGGCAGCATTTCCATGGTTACCAGTAAATACAACAACCATCTGTGCCTACCGACGAAATATTCAGCGGTTAACGTGAGAAATGTTCACACTTATTTTTCCCACTCACTCTTTTATTTCTAGATTGATAAAAAATTTTCTCTATCAGAAAAAAAGAACAACATTTTCACATAAAAGCAAAGAAAATGGCCAGTAATTCTATAAATACTGCAATAAAATTTGAAATAAACCTTTTCCAGAACATCTAAATAAGAATTAACAGGGGCGGATCCGGAAGGGGGCCGGGGAAATGCGTGAGCGCTAAAAAAAAAAAAAAGTGTTCTTACTATTTTAATTATTATAAACTTTGGGCAAAATATGCACCAAAATTGCAGAAAAATGACTTATTTTTCAAAATTTTTTTTAGGGACCCCTCGACAGTGCTCATTTTGTCAATGACCTCACGCTGCCCCCTTTTAGAAAATCCTAGATTCGCCCCTGATTATTAAAAACCTGATTGTTAATAATGACACTATTAATGATTCGGCTCCTAATTGTTGGCTGTTTAATTGCCTCTTTTTAGTTATTAAACTTGTGGCGTCCCTCTGTAGCACGAAGGTTGAGGTTCGAGTCCCGGAATAGCGGTGAGGCTTCGAACACTGGTCTTCTGTGTGTAGTTTGCATGTTCTCCCCATGTATGTGTGGGTTTTCTCTGGTTTCCTTCCACCCTCCAAAAACATACATGTTAGTTTGATTGGCCGCTATGAGATTGCCCGTAGGAATGAGTGTGTGTTTGGATGGTTGTGTGTGTGTGTGGCCCCGCAACAGACTGGCGACTATCCAGGATAGGCTCCGACATGCCCCACGACACTGTTAAGGATAAGTGGTATAAATTAGGGATAAGTGGGGAGACGGCAGGGAGACGGTCTGCGTTCGCGCGTGGACCAGAAGGTCGCGGGTTTGTGTCCCACAGAGAGCACGTCTAGGGTCCTTGGAGAAGACACCTAATCCCCGCTTCTCCCACAATTGGCGCCGTCGAAGGGCAGCCTGCTGCGGTGTAAGGAGTGCAGCAAACAAATTTCCCCAGTGAGGGATGAATAGAGTAATTCATTTTTTATTTTTTTTTAAATGACGAAACAAAATGTTTCTCTGAAAAAAACTCTTGTAAGAATCTGTTGATGTCATTTTTTTGCTTTCCCACGTTGCGAGCACAGGTGAGAAAAAGTTACCTCCTAAACTCTATTTTCCACTGCCAACCAAACACACTCACACTGAATGGAACGCCAAAAGGGCCAAATACACACACAGTAAATTGTTCTCTAACACAGAGCTCAGAGGAATCTCGCCTTGAGCACCGACACAGTGTTGTTGTGGAAAAGCGTGTGTCGAGTGAAACCAGAACGACGGAATGAAACTAGGGCACCAAAACAATTAATCAAACTGTTTCAGTTACGAGTCTCCATCATCAGAAAAGATGACGGAGCGTAAATACTTTATTTATCTCAAACACGGCACACTGATTCGACCAGAGCAGCGGAAGCTGGTGTAACGGAAGAAGTACAATTTGGAGCCATACAAATATCACAGGATGGCTGAGTTCACAGTCGGAGTAGAGCTGTTGCTCCTCCGGGTCAAGAGAAGCCAGATGGGGTGGTTCAGGCATCCAGCCAGGATGCCTCTCGAATGCCTCCCGAATGCCTCGCTCATGAGGTGTTTCGGGCACGTTACACTGGGAGGCGATTCAAAGGCAGAACCCTGGACCCGCTGGAGACACTGTGTCTCACAGCTGGCCGGGGAACGCCTCCAGATCCTCATAGGTGAGCAGGAGGAAGCGGCCGCGGCGAGAGAGGCCTGGGATTCCCGTCTGAGGCTGTTGCCCCTGCGACCTGGCCCTAGATAAGCAGAAGACAACAGAACGGAAATAAATGTTCCATTCCGTCATCTTCCGCTTGTTCCGGGGTCGGGTCGCGGGGGCAACAGCCTCAAACGGGCAGCCCAGGCCTCTCTCTCCCCGGCTGCTTCCTCCAGCTCACCCGGAAGGATCCCAAGTCGTTCCCCGGCCAGCTGTGAGACATAGTCTCTCCAGCGGGTCCAGGGTTCTGCCTTTGGATCGCCTCCCAGTGTAACGTGCCCTAACCACCTCGCCCGCGAGGCGCTCGGGTGGGCATCCTGACCAGATGCCCGAACCACCCCATCTGGCTCCTCTTGATCCGGAGGAGGAGCGGCTCGACACCGAGCTCCTCCTGGATGACAGAACTCCTCACCCAGTCTCTGAGTGAGAGCCCAGCCACCCTGCGGAGGAAGCTCATTTCGGCCGCTTGTACCCGCGATCTCATTCTTTTGGTCACCTCCCACAGCTGGTGACCATAGGTGAGGGTAGGAACGTCGATTGACTTGTAAACTGAAATGGAACTGATTAACAATTCACTATTAACAATAATATTTACAAACTATGTTCTTAGTAACATTTATCTATGTATTTAATATGGAGTGTTGTACATAAACGGGCACGCAATGGTGCACGAATTTTAAAATGAGTTCAAATGTAGTAATTTGACAAAATTCTTTCATCTCAATTAACAATCTTTTCCATGATGTGCTCCAATTGTCTCCTGATGAGCATGTATGTGTGTTTTCTAATTGTTTCATCGCTGCTTCAAATGCTTCAAATGCTTCAAATGCTTCATTTCACTGTCCTCGGTTCACTTCCAGTTTAAACCATAGATGGTGTCTTTTCTCAACCTATTGGGGATTGCGTACAGGAGCTTCGAAATTGCCTTGAAATTGCAAAGCAGTTCATGCACTCCATAAGTTTCACAAGTCGCTCGATTTGCGTTCAAGTCGGCGTGCAAGTCTTGATAAATGATGCCTCAGATATGTTTGTGATCCTAGGGAGTCTGAACGTGATATTCACACCCATCCAGTCATCCATTTGTAACCTGTAGTTTAAGTATAATGACACAAAGCGATATTCCAGGGGCCGATCCAGGGGGAGTATGGGGTCACCACCCCTTTTTTTGGTCCATAAAAAAAAAAGTGTTCTTACTTCTTTAATTATTATAAACTTTGGGCAAAATATTCACCAAAATGCAGGAAAATCAGTCTTATTTTTCAAAATGTTCTGGAGGAATGCCCCCAGACCCCCAAATTTAGGTGAGCACCACAAGTGCTCGTTTTGTCTATGTCCTCACGCCGACCCCCCTTTAGAAAACCCTAGATCTGCCCCTGTATTCCCCTTCTCTTGGTTTAGCATTCCTGATGATTGGTTGTGTGTTGTTGTGACCCGCTCTCCTCTTGCCTACTTCTTTAAAAAGGGTTGTCACAAATGCCCCGCCCCTTTTAGGATTGTCCTAAAATCCTAAAAAAAAGAAAAAAAGAAATAAAGCCCAGTATGACAGACCAGACACCCTTGAATGCAGCATTTTCCAAAACATTACATATTTATCCCAAGAAATTAGGATTGTCCTAAAAGGGGCGGGGCTTTTAGGATTATCCTGAAAGGGGCGGGGCTTGGTCGAAAAAGGTTTCGACCAACTTTTTAATTCTATCTAGATTAAATGGAGATATTCCCAAGGATCCGCGTTGTCCTGTGATTGATTATTGAACTACACAACCCAGTGGACCAACACCAGTGACACATCCATCCACCCATCCATCCATCCATCCACCCATCCATACATCCATCCACATATCCATCCAATTATCCGTCCATCCAACCACATTCTTTACAAATCCATCTCTATCTCAGCTGGTTAGCAAGCAGGGTGCACCCTGTACAAGTTACCAGTAGTAAATAAACGAAGCATGCGTACACTCACCGGCCACGCGAACTGAAATGGAATGATAATTTTTCCTGCTTCACTGTTCCGGTTTCCTGCAGATTTCTGTCCTCCTCTAAACTGAAAAGTATTTCCACCGATAACTTTGGTAGTTTCCGAGCCGTAGGTGCACACTCCGCCCGTGGTCACCTCTGTCTGGTATTCCTTTAGGCAGGCCCTGAAGTACGTATCACACTCATCCTCTCCACATTGTGCGTCTGCAGCACTCCTCTCTGAATCGCAGCAGTCTCCGCTAAGCAGCTGTCCCGCTGAGTTCTCCACTGATATCAGCTGAAGCTCAAAGTATCCCGTGCACCGGCTCACCTGCACAAACACACACACAGCAGACATTAAACATGAAATTCATTTGAAACAAACACACATTTACTTACGTAGAGGTGATACCTGTTCATATATAAACATCAGCAGCAGTCTGGGAAGAAATCCTTCTCTGATGGCCTAAAAATATCTGCATCACAAACTGGCCTCGATCGTATTTTGGCTTTTGATTTTTATAAAATATCTTCAAATGTTCTCTTTGTTTTCTATCATGGCTTGAAAACAAATCCCAGACAGCCAGCATTTGTTGCCAGGTAGACTAAACTCAGTGTAGCTTCCATGAAAACCTTTACAGACTAATCTGCTGGTTCTCTCGATGCAAATTGAACAGTAGTGAAATTTTTGCTGCGACCAATCAGATTTTGAGCTGGTTTTCATAAGCTCTATACTTTGCCACTTTCGGTAGGGTGACTACCTTTCCCGTTTTTGAGGCTTGTATCCCGCATATCACGTATTGTTAAGTTCGATAACCAATAAAAAAGCAGGACACGGCCGTGATATGTGAGATGCGGGACACAAGCTTGAACAGAGGTATGGTACAACCAAAAACAGGACAGGTGGTCACCCTGGTTTTCAGTCCTTCTGATTGGACAGTCACAGAGGATTGCAGTTAAGATATTAAACAGAGTGAGTCGGTCTATGTGAACAGAAATAACAGCCGAAGGAGGAAAAACAAATAGTATTGATAACCGATTAATGTTTTGAGGCCTATTTTCAAAACGTGTTGAACAAAGTAAAGAACTCTGAGAGGCATGGAAAAGGGCAGATGTCCACATGTATAGAAAACATCGCAAACTGCGAAGGACAGGCTGGATTTTTAGCACTGCTGAGGATGGAGAAAGATGGATTTTATCTATAAAATATAAGTTTTTAAAGAAAAAATTAAAGTTTATGAGGTCTTTATGGATGGATTTGTGTGTCACGGCTGTTTGAACAATCTTCTTCTCCTTTCGGCATTTGATTTGCTGGGTCGCCACAGCAAATCAGTTTCTTCCATCTAACCCTATCTGCTGCATCCTCTTCGGTCACACCAACTATCTTCATGTCTTCCTTCACTGTATCCATGAACCTCCTCTTTGGTCTTCCTCTAGTCCAAATCCAGCATCCTTCTTCCGATGTACTCGGTCTTTCTTCTCTGCACATCTCCAAACCATTTCAGTCTGGCCTCTGATCCTGTCCATCCTGGTCACTCCCAGAGAGATCCTCAGCATCTTCATCTCTGCTACCTCCATCTCTGCTTCCTGTCTTTTCCTCAGTCCCATAGTCTCTAGACCAATCAGCATGGCCGGTCTCATCACGGTTTTGTACACTTTCTTTGAAACTCTTCTGCCACACATCACACCTGATACTTTTCTCCACCCGTTCCAGCCTGCCTGCACACGCTTCTTCACCTCTTTTCCACACTCTCCATTGCTCTGAACTGTTGATCCTAAGTACTTAAAATCTTCCACCTTCTTTATCTCTTCTTCATGTAACCTCACTTTTCCAAATTCTTGTTGTTATTATTGTCTTTTTGTTCTGTTTCAACAATAAGAGACTTTATTACCACTTGAATAAAGACTTTTATCGCGAAGTTTTTCTCCCGAGCTTTTTTCTTTCAATAATACTTCAGTATAAATAAGTTATTATTACAAATAGAGCAGTAACGAAGGTCCAGGTGTTAAATGCACGGTCCGGCTCTGGTTTGTAAACAGTGTTGGGTAAGTTACTCTAAAACTGTAATAGGTTACTTATTACCAGTTACAGAGTCACAATGTAACTGACTTAATCAAACATGGGTTCGAGGATGAGTTTCTACCATCTTATTACATCAGAAAAAATTGATCTTATCCTTAAACTGGTTTATCAATCTTTGAATCAAGTCCATATTTTTTCGGCAGCCATGCTGCAGGCATAAACTGGGTTTTAGAAAACGTGGAACTATTTGAAAACAGTCCGTTGGGAACTGGGGACGTTCTAATGTGGCAAATAGGGCTGAAACAGTTAATCGATTTAATCGATTATAATCGATTATTGAAATAATTGTCAACTAATTTAGTCATCGATTAATCGTCTAAAAAAGTTTTTGCTGTCAGCTGCACTTAAATTGGTCTCCAAGTGGGGCAGTAGAGAGCATATTGACAATGCAAGCCACCAAAATAAGAGGAGAAGAAGATAGCAGCCAATCATTGGCCTTCATTTCACCCCGCTTCACGTGATCAGGCAGATTCAACAAGATGGCGGAAAGAAAAACACAAACATAATCATCCAAAGTTTGGATAATTTTCCGCTAAATTTGAAAAAGACTCATGTTAATATGCAAAGTTTGCGAAACGGACACATTTTGGCACGGAAGCATAATGACGCTGCACGAACATCTGAAACATTTTTATCCGATTAATCGAATAATCGATCCAATAATCGGCAGATTAATCGATTGCCAAAATAATCGTTAGTTGCAGCCCTAGTGGCAAATATTGGTTATTATATTGGTTAATTTGACTATTTTTTATTTGAAGGTTAATAAAAAAAGGATGTTTTGTGCCTTTTTTTTTTTCAAATGATTGCACGAGAGATCAAAACGTCAGCTTGCGAAGAAAAAGCTAATAAATTAATATAAATAAAACACGCTAATCCTTAAATAAACTATAAGATCTTAATTTTTTTTTTTTTTAAAAAGAGCTGAGAATAATAATAAATCATAAAACTTTCTGTTTTAATGCTTCATATTTTATAAAATAAAAAATTAAAAGGGTTAAAGTTTGAAATCCTTCTAGTAAATTGATCGATTGTTTTTAAGATTACTGTTAGGTTTCATCGTCTTCCGCTCATTCGGGCCCGGGTCGTGGGGGCAACAGCCTCAGACGGGAAGCCCGGGCTTCTCTCACCCCAGCTGCATCCTCCAGCTCACCCGGAAGGATCCTGAGGTGTTCCCTGTCCAGCTGTGATACATAGTCTCTTCAGCGGGTCTGGGGTCTACCTTTTGTTTTTCTCTCAGTGGAACAAAACACCTCACCAGCGAGGCATTCAAGAGCCATACTAACCAGATGCCCGAACCACCCTATCTGGCTTCTCTCAACCCAGAGGATCAACAGCTCTACTCTGAGCTCCTCCTGAGTGGTAGAGCTCCTCACTCTATCTCTGAGTGAGAGCCCAGCCACCCTGCAGAGGAAGCTCATTTCAGCCCATCATTGTATTTTTTTTCTTTATTAATATAAGCTTTATGACGACCTTAATGACCCAAAAAAGTCTTTTAATTATTACAGTCGTTTAGTCAAAGGAAGAAGAAAAAGCTGCTTTTTTTTTGGCAGATTTTTAAAACAATAAATATCAGAGGATTAATAAAGTCAATTAAATTGAAAAGTTTGGGATCTTTTTGGTTAATTAATTATTTAGACTAATTGACTAATTTCTTATTCTCAGAATACATGTGATTAATTATATCATAAATATTAGAGGAAACATGAAGAATAATGAAAAATGAAGTCGTTTTAGTCCATTAATCATTTCATTTTCAGAATGTCGTGGAATCGAAATGTTCAAACAAATAAAACAAGTCATTTTAAGTTAATTAATCGTTAAGTTTCAGAAAGTTTTTGATTTAAATGTTTAAAAGAAAAAAAAATCTCGTCAGAGTTTTGATTTAATAGAACAGCAAATATTCCAAAAACGATTGAAAAGGACCAGAGTTTGAAGAAATTTTTGTCGATTTAGTCAAAAACGATTAAAGTTTTTTTTTTTTTTTAATCCTTTTAGACTTTTAATTGGTTTGTTTTAAGATCATTATTCAGTCAAAGGAAAAAAAAACTGTTTTTTCATCAGAATTATTAATCAAATAGTAAATAATGTGCTAAAAGATGAAAAGTTTTTAATCATTTTAATCATTTAATTTTATGATTATCATTTAATCAGAAAATCAAATGGAAAAGAAAAGTTTTTTTTTTCCCAAAAGATGATCCAATAATTAAATTTTAGAATTTTAAAAAAGAACTAAAACAGAACAAACAAGATGAGTTGAGAAAAAAATTAGAATAATATGGTAATAAATGAGTAATTAAAGGATAAAAAAAATTGAAATTTTCTGACCTGGACTCTGAATGTGAGCAGCAGACAGATGAGGGTGAGGTGCTGCACACACACCCGATTAGTCCCCATGTTTGCAGCCCTGGATCCTCTACATGCACACACAGGTTGCTGCTCTGTGTGCACACTGAACAGAACAAGTAAAGACACTCAGAGTCTCTGCAGAGCTGAGGAGAGGAGTTCTAACAGACAGCTGCAAGGACCAATCACACAGCAGCAAACTGGAACGTTCTCACAGTCTCAGCCAATCAGAGGAGAGGAAAAGAAAATAATGTATTTATTATTAACGTTTGATCACATTTTTATTAGTTTTTAGTGGAAAAGAGTTTATGTGTTTTTTTTGTGAGTTTATGTGATTTCTAAATTTATTAAAAAAAAAAACAACTTATGTTTGCTTCACAAAAAAAAAAAACAACACAAATAAATAAACAAGCGTTTGCAAATTTGATTAAAAAAAAAGAAAAAAGTAGAAAAAACATGCAGAAAAAAAATGGGATTTTTTTTTTAAATTAAGTTTTGCATGTGGGGAGAAAAAAAAAAGAAGAAGAGCGCCCTCTAGTGGAGGCACACAGTAAGACATCATCTATTTGTTTGTGACCTCATGCAGAAAATCTTAGATTTAAAAATTTCAAAGTGCTCCAGAAATGAAAAGAATGAGTACGAAATCATCTGAATTTTAAATCACATTTAATTCCAACATCAAAACTATAACAAGAGAGAAAGACATTCCGTTCCATTCTGTCGTCTTCCGCTCATCCGGGGCCGGGTCGGGGGGGCAACAGCCTCAGACGGGAAGCCCAGGTTTCTCTCACCACAGCTGCATCCTCCAGCTCACCCGGAAGGATCCCGAGTTGATCCCCAGCCAGCAGTGAGACAAAGTCTCTCCAGCGGGTCTGGGGTCGGCCTCTCAGTGTTCTCCCGGTATGACGTGACCAGATGCCCGAATCACCCCATCTGGCTCCTCTCGATCTGGAGGAGGAGCGGCTTGACACCGAGCTCCTCCCTGATGGCAGAGCTCCTCACCCGATCTCTGAGTGAGAGCCCAGCCACCATGCGGAGGAAGCTCATTTCGTCCGCTTGTACCCGCGATATCATTCTGTCGGTCACCACCCACAGCTGGTGACCATAGGTGAGGGTCGGAACGTAGATCGACTTGATAATTGAGAGCTTTGCTTTTCGGCTCAGCTCTTTTTTTACCACGACGGACCGATGCAGCGTCCTAGTTATTGCTGATCCCGCACCGATCCGCCTGTCGATCTCCCGCTCCATCCTTCCCCCACTTGTGAACAAGACCCCGAGATACTCAAACTCCTCCACTTGGGGCAGGACCCTGTTTCTGACCTGCAGGGGGCATTCCAGCCTTTTCCGGGCGAGGACCATGGTCTCGAATTTGAAGGCGCTTATTCCCAAAAAATGTTGAACAAAAATGTCCTGTTTAAATAGAAACCCTCCAAACTTTGCGGGCACCTCTGGGTCTCTGGGAGGGCATCGAAGAGCCATGGAGAGTCTGGTACTGGGTTAGTGAAGGCAGTAAGAAGAGGAAGGACGCACTGCTCCGTGGACGCAGTGGTGTTTGAAATGGATTCGGTTTTAAATGAGCAGCCAATGGAAGAATTAAAGGACGGGGGTGATGTGAACGTCTCAGCATCACAGTCTGGCAAAAAGAAATTAAAGATGGAGGAAGGAGACCTTCAAGTTCCTTCAGGTCCCCACCACCAGGCTCCACACCATGAGGGGTGGAGCATTTTGTTCTACAGCTTTGGAACTCCCTCCCCCCCAAGCCGACTAGACCCCGTGTTGCTCCAATCCTGCACTAAAATCAAACTGAACCGTCACATCAAACACTCTGCTTTGACTTGTGTTTCCCACGGCGGCCATGTTTGGAGGGGCAGCTGTTTTCCCTCACACAGACCGTTGCTCTGATGGAGTCTGACAGGTGGTCGGTGACACAGCAGAGCAGGTGTTCCCAGCGGCAGCAGGTGCTAACACACACTCCTGATTACTGTGTGTACACGGCTCGTCTTATCAGGGAAGATAAGCGGAATGGGATCACCGCTCAGAGAGTTTAGAAGTTTAATTGTCTGCATAAAACCAGAAGAAAACAAAGAGTCTCCAATTTGTTTGGTTCATTTTGTTCTCGATGAGATCCGTGTGAGTGTCGTCATCTGTGAGGATGACGTCATCGTCCAAATTGTTTCTTAAAATTTAAATAAACTAAAATGGCACAAACGAACATTTTTACAGCACATAACAGCACAAAGGTAGCACAAACGATTCCCACCATTTTTAAGAGTATTATCACATTTTTAAGCAATATGAGGAGCTGGATGACCGCAGATCTAAAAAAATAAAAAAATAAAACAGCACAAACAAAAATTTTTACAGCACAAATGTAGCACAAAATATTGACACATTTTTTGTTTATTTTTGTTTAGATTTTTTTTTTTTTTTAAGAGGAGCCAACTTCACGAAGCTGTAGGAGCTCCACTCCTGTGATACGTACATTGGAAAAACAGGTTTAGTCAAATATTCTGATTTTTTTGTATTTATTTGCATATTTTTTAATATGTATTTACATTCATAAGAGCACCTGTAGTTTGTAAACTTTAAAAAAACGAAACATTCTGAAATGGCAGCACGGTGGCGCAGTGGGTAGCACAGTGTTCTCACAGCAAGAAGGTTGTGAGTTCGAGTCCCGGGTGGGGACGAGGCTTGGAACACTGTCCTTTCTGTGTGGAGTTTGCATGTTCTCCCTGTATTTGCATGGGTTTCCTCCCACCCTCCAAAGACATGCATGCTAGGTTGATTGGCCGGTGCCAAATTGCCCGTAGGAATGAGTGTGTGTGGATGGTTGTATGTATGTGGCCCTGCGACCGACTGGCGACCTGTTCGGGTTGTACCCTGCCCTTTGCCTTAAATCAGCTGGGATGTGCTCCGGCACCACCCGCAACCCCTACATGTTAGGCTGATTGACCACTGAGAAATTGCCACTTGAAATGATTGTGTGCGGAATGTTTTCTGTCTGTGTGTGTGGTCCCGCAACAGACTGGTGACCAGTCAACCCTGTACCCTGCCTCTTATCTGTAACCAGCCAGGATTGACTCAGTTAAGCAGTTCAGGAGATAAATGAATGAAACATCCGGGGCACCCAAATGGGGTGGGTCGGGCATCCGGTCTACCTCGGGCATGTTCCCATTCGGAGGAGACCCATAGGCAGACCCCGGACCTGCTGGAGAGACCATCTCAAACAGCTGGAAAGGGAACACCTCAGGATCCTTCCGGGGGAACTGGAGGATGCAAGTAGGGTCCGAGAAGCCTGAGCCTTCGGTCTGAGACTGTTGCCCCCACGCCAGAGGTAAGATCTCAAGCTCGAGCACTAACCCGACCCGAGCCTGACCCCACTCGGGTCGGGTTCGGGCACCACTCTCGCTGACGTTTTTTTTCAAATAAATATATGTTTATAAAATGTAAACTAAAACCATGTGTGGGTACTAAACTAAGGAATACTTGATATAAAATTATTTAATTTGGATAAAACAGAGAAGTAATGTTTAACTACTAAACAGGATTCGCAGAGCCAGAGCATCCTCTGCACACGTGAACACCTCCTCTTAATTTGGTAATCCTCCCCTGCGCACGTCTTTATTTTATTTATTTTGAACTGGTATCCCCGATATGAAGGAGTAAGAAGTTAAGGATAAACTAAAAGCAGGAGAACTGAAAAGACAAACACGCACCGGTAAGAGTGAGGTGTGGAAAAGCTTCAAATTGATTGTTCAAAATGCTACAGAAACTTGCGTTGGCTTCACTGAATGTAGTCAATGTGGCACTTTGCTTTCATATGAGAGCAAAAAGACTGGCACCTCGACGCTGAGCGGGCATTTAAACAGCTGGACTGGTAAAAGTGATGATCGTCAAAGATCTATTTTATCATTTGTTTCAAAGACCGTCCCTCCTCTTCGCGCTAAGCAGGCCATCACAGACAAGTGTGTTAGGGGTCCTACAGTTTGATTTTTTTTTTCATTAAAAAGCGTGTTCCTGAAAATGTTCCTATTCATAAATAACCTTTCCGATTCCTCACAAATAAAATATGACATTTCGGGCTTGTTTCGGGCTCGGGCCCGCAAATCACGTTGATTGGTCAGACTCTGGCCGGGTCGGGTTTTAATATCCGCGGGCTGGGATCGGGTCAGGCTGGATTTTTTTAGGCCCGATCTCACCTCTGCCCGACGTCCTGACCCCGGTTAAGCAGAAGACTGTAAACAACCAATCAGATGTTGCTTAATATTTAAAAACTTAACAAGTGATGTAGACGTTCCATTTTTCGGACCTCAAAGCTGTAAAATCATTTGGTATCTTAATTTTGTAACTTTTTTATCTACTGATCAGAACATTCTTGTTCTCACCAAAATGAAGCACAAAAATCCCTAAAAAATGTACTTCCCTCTCTCTCTCTTTGGGCTATTTTTCTATGCTGTGGAGTTCAGAATACAAACAAGCTGAGGAGTGAGCAGGTTACCATGGAAACGTTTACAAGTCCCATCCTGAAGAATGCAAACAGAAGTGAGTGTAGTTCTTTCCTGATGAAGGAGGAAACTTCAGACGGTCTTGTTGCAGCTTGTCGGTTTGGTCTCACCTTCACATCTGGCACCGAAGAGGATCGTCTGTTTTACACAGAGATATTTTTACTGCTTACGTTCACCTTCAGAAGAAGAAAAGTCTAACTGATTCATTTACGGCTAAATGCTTCAGGGTGGAATCACAGACTTTCCCAAGAACAGGTCATCGTTTCTTAGACCCAGACTAAGGATCAAGTCTGGGTCAGACTGTAGTCACACATTCACACAATCATTAGAAACACCCGCAATATCTACAAAACCATAGAAAAGATTTGATCAAAACTGCCCACAGTTACTCAGAAGCAGGTAATTGGATTTTAGAGTAATGTGACCAAAGGTAAAAATGATAAAGGTCACCAATTCTTGAAGCCAACTCTCACTGGAAATGGAATCGATTTACTGCCGGCTTCAAAAACCAAGCTCTGGTACCGGTCATACAGAGACTGGACAGCCCGTAACAAGGGCTCCGAGACTGCATACTCCTGGAGCACAACCACAGGAAACCCCGAGGGACACGGTCAAATGCCTTCTCCAGATCCACAAAGCACATGTAGAATGGTTGGGCAGACTCCCATGACCCGTCCTTGATCCTAAAGAGGGTATAGAGCTGGTCCGTTGTATCACAAAGCTGGCCAGGGAACAACTCGGGATTCTTCTGGGTGAGTTGGAGGATGCAGCTAGGGTGAGAGAAGCCTGGGCTTCACGTCTGAGGCTTTTGCCCCAACGACCCGGTCCCGGATAAGCGGAAGACGACGGAACGGAACGAATTCTTGATTTGAACTCTCACTAATTTCACACACTGGGTTGAAGTTTGGGGAAACACTTCTAAATGTACAATCACTGCTTGAATTTTTTTAACCGTGGTGAGACCGGCCATGCTGTTTGGTCTAGAAACAGTAGCACTGAAGAAAAGACAGGAAGCAGAGATGGAGGTAGCAGAGATGAAGATGCTGAGGATCTCTCTGAGAGTGACCAGGATGGATAGGATCAGGGGAACAGCACATGTTAGAGGTTTTGGGGATAAAGTTCGAGAGGCAAGACTGAGATGGTTTGGACATGTGCAGAGGAGAGAGAGAGTACATAGGAAGAAAGATGCTGGGTTTGGAACCACCAGCAGTGGTGGATGAAGTTCTCACTTTTTGTACTTAAGTAAAAGTACAGATACTTATGCAAAACATTTACTTAAGTAAAAGTATCAATAAAAAAAATCTACTTAAGTAAAAGTACAAAAGTAGTTTGTGTAAATTGTACTTTTTAAGTAAAAAGTCAAAGTATTCTATCATAATTCAAATGTTATTTTTTGTGCCAGAGAGCGTCACCATGGAATAAAAGGAAAGGGGACAAGTCAAGCTATCACCTAGAAGGGCCGGTAAATGGGCCGCCAAAATGGAGGAAAATGACACTTATTTTTTAAAATGTTTTGGGGGGGAGGTCCATAGTCACTATATATTGGCTTTGTCAAAGCCCCACCCCCTTTGGAAAATTCTAGATCCGCCCCTGCTCAGTGTAATGATGGCTCAACTTTTTATTTAGAAGTAAACACAACGAACAACGATCTTCTGACTCTTTTTAATTTGTACTAAAATGTTTCTCGATTCATTACTTCTTCTCCCGATCAACTGCTTCTTTTGATTTTGGCGATGCGGCTTCAAGATGCGCTAAAAAAACTGTGTATTTTTCAAATTCATGAACGAAAATGTAACGAAAAATGTAAAACACACTTTTAAAAAATAGCGAAGTAAAAGTACAGATATTTGCTCTAAAATTGTAGTGAAGTAAAAGTACCGGTCTTAAATTTTACTTAAGTAAAGGACAGATACACAATTTTTCTACAATTTTTCTAAGTACAGTAACGAAGTACATTTACTTCATTACGTTCCAACACTGACCACCAGGAAAGAGGGCTAGAGGAAGACCAAAGAGGAGGTTCATGGATACAGTGAAGGAAGACATGAAGATAGTTGGTGTGACCAAAGAGGATGCAGGAGATAGGGCTAGATGGAAGAAATTGACTTGCTGTGGCGACCCTTGAGGGGAAATGCCGAAAGAAAAACAAGAAGAATCCCTGCTTGAATTACAAAAACATAAAATATTTGGACTTTAGGAACACAGTCAGAATTTTTTTTATCCATTCCTGACCTTGTAAACTTTTACGCTCTGTTTTTTTTTTTTTTTAATAAAAGAATTTAATAACCAATTAAAAAGTGATTTTCGGTATCGGTTCAAAGTTAAAGAGACAACTCATAATTTAAGAGGGTGTGTGAATTTTCCAACTACCCGTAAAAGTTTCTGTTTACGAGCTTTTAAACAAGTTTTAACAAAAAGTTAAAAGCAATGACAGGGATTTTTGTAAAAAAAATTGAAATAATATTATCAATTAAAGTAATTTCTCCTTTAACTTTAGAAACAACAAAAAATACTTGTGAGCTGGCTGAAACCAAATAGTGCTTTTGGTGGTGTGACGCTTTCAAATTCCGATGGAATCTAAATTAGCCTCTTTTTTTCATTCCTACATCTTAATTTACTCTCAATTTGTGACTTTCATAGCTAATATTTACACATCTAAACAAATTGCACAAATGTTCCCTTTTAAACTGAGAGAGATCAGTTAAGTTTGGGGTGTCATTTTTGAGCAGAAACCCCCAAAAAGTCATAAAAATGACGTAAATGACTTTTAAACAAAAAAGTTTTGTATCTAAATGATTAAACATGTTTGAAGTGGGCGGGTGACATCAGGTGTGTAATCCTTCTTCTCTTACTCCTTTTTTTGTTAAGCTCCTCTGAGTGTGGCGTTGATAGGTGTGTGTGTTTCTAAGCCTGACCTGGCGGGTAGCATGTGAAAATGGTCTTAGGGGGCCGTCATCAGATCAAACAGACGTTTTCTGAAGGTGCTATCCGTTAAAGCAGAAAGGTGAGAGTACGAGCTTTTGGAGGTCAGTTCAACTCACCCGCAACATTCCGAGAAGATAAAGTTGTCTTTAGAGGTAAAGCCCAGCCTCCTCCATGGACCACTTTTATAAATGATCCGTAAAACTTAGTTAAAAGGATAAGGTTAGTGGTTAGTTTAGTTATTACTAAGCTGGTTGAAGATCTAGAGAAAAATCTACACAGAAAAAACGGTCTGATAGGGCACCAAGAACCAGGGAAATCTTTATCAGTACCACAATGGGGAAATTGTGGGACTAATTTTGGTCAGTGGTGGATGAAGTACTCACTTTTTGTACTTAAGTAAAAGTACAGATAATTAGGTAAAAAAAAAAAAAAAAACTTAAGTAAAAGTACCAATAAAAAATCTACTTAAGTAAAAGTACAAAAGTAGTTGGTGTAAATTTTACTTTTTAAGTAAAAAGTAAAATTATTCGATCATAATTCAAATGTTACTTTTTTTGTGCTGTAGGGTCACAGATAAATACTTTGCAGGGGCAGATCCAAGAAGAGGGGGTGGGGCGTGCCCCCACCACCTCACCACCCGCCCCCGTCCCTCCTCTGGGCCATAGGAAAAAAAAAAGAAGAAAGGAAATGGGACTAGTCAAGCTATCCCCTGCAGGGCCAGCGAGTGGGCCACCAAAATGCAGGAAAAAAACTCTTATTTTTCAAAATATTCTGGGAGGGAGGCACCCAGTCCTCCTAAACGGGCTTTGTCAATGACATCACGCCCCGCCTCGCCCCCTTTAGAAAATCCTTGGAGCCGTTGATTTTGATTACACTAAAATAAACTACACTTTTAGTGTAGTTTATTTTAAATAAACTACACTAAATGAGTTTAGTGTAAAATAAAAATAAACACTAAAAGTGTAGTAAAATAAACTACACTTTTAGTGTAGTTTATTTTACTGTCATCAACTACACTAAAAGTTGATTGCTCAACTTTTTATTTAAAAGTAAACACAACAAAAGACGATCTTCTGACTCTTTCATTTTTGCTATATTTCATGTTAGTGTTTTGGCGGTGAATGGCTGCAGAAAATGGTTACTCTTGATTCTGATTGGTCCTCGATTCATTACTTCTTCTCCCTCTTGGAGACCGCAGGCGATCAACTGCTTTCTCTACAGGTTGATTTTTGGCAATGCGGATTCAAAATGCACTAAAAAAAAAACTGTATACTTTTCAAATTCCTGACCGGAAATGTAACGAAAAACTATAAACAGACTTTTAAAAAGTTGCGAAGTAAAAGAACAAATATTTGCTCAAAAAATGTAGTGAAGTAAAAGTAAAAACTACAGGTCTCAAGTTTTACTTAAGTAAAGTACAGATACACAATTTTTTTACTTAAGTACAGCAACAAAGTACGTTTACTTCGTTACGTTCCGCCACGGATTTTGGTAACCCCAAGCTAACCTTAAAAGCGCTTCTGCACATTTCTTCTCACTATTTAGTCCTGTTAACACAAAGGATATGTAAATTTCTTTTAAGTTAGAATAGTGAGTATTCGGTATGGGCAAGTGAGTTGTTTAGAAAAATCGGTACGAGTGCAACCCGACTATTCCCTGCTGATGTCAGGATGTGGGGATGGATGGAGGAGGTGGACCCAAATGCAAGACATAAACAGGATTTATTTAACAGAAGTCAGGCAAGGCTGTACGGCATAAACATGTGATTAACTCAGGATCAAAAAGTTCAAATGATATAACAGAGTTCAAAGATAAACTTGGTCAGGCAGCCAGGAGTACCTGGCTGGGAAGGATGACGATGACCCGCCAAAGAATTCTGGGAGATAGCTTTTAAATAAGCAGTGGATCAACAGGTGTGTGCTATCAGACCAGTCACCCTAAGGTGTCCCTAATCAAGTTGATGAAGAAAGGTCCAGGGCTCCCTCTGGTGGCAGGGAAGGGCATCATGACAGCTCATGCAGCAGATCACTTTCGCCAAACATTCGTTGTAAACAGTGCAGTCTTCTACAGCGGGCAGGACACTTGAGCCCCATGATCTCAAACTTCTGAAGGTAAAATTATCTGCTGGTGTAACTGAGCTGATTGAGTAAGCTTTAACTCTGCCATTAGACCAACTTCAAGTGGAGTTTGTTTTTGTATAAACACCATATGCAGAACCACTGGCAGTGGAAACAAAGTTCAGTGGCTTCGAATCAGATTAAACATCATCATATCCATCAACGAGAAGTGTTAGAAAGGCGGCATGCCAGAAATGCTACAAACTGATTCTAAACAAAGTAGTCACATCTTTTACAGCCATGAAAACAATGAAAGCTCATTCTCTCTCATTCTCTGTCATCATCCAGTAGTCTAGTATTTGAATATGTTACGTCCTCCATGTTTGTAGTTTTGTAGCTGAAAAAAATAGATTAACCAATTAATGGGGAAATTGTGGGACTAATTATGGTCAGTGGTGGATGAAGTACTCACTTTTTGTACTTAAGTAAAAGTACAGTTAATTAAGCAAAAAAAAAAAAACTTAAGTAAAAGTAAAAGTACCAATAAAAAAATCTACTTAAGTAAAAGTACAAAAGTAATTGGTGTAAATTTTACTTTTAAAGTAAAAAGTAAAAGTATTTGATCATAGTTTAAATGTTATTTTTTGTGCTGTAGGGTCACAAATAAATATTCTGCAGGGGCGTGACACCCCCCCCCCCTCTTCCGCCTCTTTTTGTCCACAAAAAAAAAGAAGAAAGAAAAGGGGGCTAGTCAAACTATCCCCTAGCAGGGCCAGCAAATGGGCCACAAAATGCAGGAAAATGACACTTATTTTTTAAAATGTTCTGGGGTGTAGGGGAGGCCCCCAGTTAGCCTATATGAGCTTTGTCAATGACCTCACGTTCCCACCCTCCACCCCACCCCATCTTCGGAAAATCCTAGAACCGCCCCTGCTCTTGGTGCTGAATGAATGCGGAAAATGTTTACTCTCGACTCTGATTGGTCCTCGATTCATGACTTCTTCTCCCGATCAACTGCTCCTTTTGATTTTGGCGATGCGGCTTCAAGACGCGCTAAACAAACAAAAAAAAATGTTATATTTTTTAAATTCCTGAACAAAAATGTAACAAAAAATGTAAAACACACTTTAAAAAAGTAGCGAAGTAAAACTACAGATATTTGCTCTAAAAATGTAGTGAAGTAAAAGTAAAAGTACCGGTCTTAAATTTTACTTAAGTAAAGTACAGATACACATTTTTTTTACTTAAGTACAGTAACAAAGTACATTTACTTCGTTACGTTCCACCACTGTTCTTAGTAAATTAGGCCCTGGAACTCTACAGCCACCTCCAGGTAAGGTTGCTTAGGAATTTCTAAAGCAGCATCAGCTTCAGTTGCAGAAACACAGACAGGTGGACATTGTACTTTATCTTTATCCGAGTCATAAAGATAAAGGAAAATGACTACGGACTTTTCGCTTGAGACTACACCTGCTGCTGATTTCAGACTGACACCACACACCTGCTGCATGTGGGCTTTTCCATAGTTGTGTGTGTACGCAGAGGTGCGGGTGTGTACCGACTAAGGTAAAGATGCAAAGGCAGTGCGATTACAGAGAAGCATGCACAGAGGTATTTTGGAGCATGTGTGAACATTTAGTTGTGGTTGTTTCAAGTTTTTGAGAAGCTGACTTGAAAGTAGATGTTTGTGGGTTTTGGAAGAATTTTTTAATTCCATGAACATCTCAGTTCTGATTGGATTTTTTTTTTCCAGACCACAGCGTCAGTGTCTCTATGACAAATCATACACTTCAGGATATGTTGACTCTGCTTCCACATGGAGGAAGAAAGCAGAAACAGACCCTTTCAACACAAAATTAACCCAAATTGTCAGGCTGATCAGTTTCAGTGACTCGCTGCCAAAAAGTGATAAACACAGTTCAGTGAATTTTTTTCTTTTCCTCCAGTGTTTGTATTTTAAAGATAATCAAAAATCACAAAGCCACACCGAGCGACGCTACACCACGCTACGTCAAGCTACGGCAAGCCACGCCATGTCAAGCTACACCAAGCCACGCCGAGCGACGCTACACCACGCTACGTCAAGCTACGGCAAGCCACGCCATGTCAAGCTACACCAAGCCACGCCGAGCGACGCTACACCACGCTACGTCAAGCTACGGCAAGCCACGCCATGTCAAGCTACACCAAGCCACGCCGAGCGACGCTACACCACGCTACGTCAAACTACGGCAAGCCACGCCATGTCAAGCAACACCAAGCCACGCCGAGCGACGCTACACCACGCTACACCACGCTACGTCAAGCTACGCCAAGCCACGCCATGTCAAGCTACACCAAGCCACGCCATGTCAAGCTACGTCAAGCCACGCCATGTCAAGCTATACCAAGCCACGCCATGTCAAGCTACACCAAGCCACGCCATGTCAAGCTACACCAAGCCACGCCATGTCAAGCTACGTCAAGCCACGCCATGTCAAGCTACACCAAGCCACGCCATGTCAAGCTACATCAAGCCACGCCATGTCAAGCTATACCAAGCCACGCCATGTCAAGCTATACCAAGCCACGCCATGTCAAGCTACACCAAGCTACGCCATGTCAAGCTACGCCAAGCTATACCAAGCCACGCCATGTCAAGCTACGCCAATCTATACCAAGCCACGCCAAGTCAAGCTACACCAAGCGATACCAAGCCACGCAATGTCAAGCTATGTCAAGCCACGCCATGTTAAGCTATACCAAGCCACGCCATGTCAAGTTACACCAAGCTACGCCACGCCATGTCAAGCTACACCAAGCTACGCCACGCCATGTCAAGCTACACCAAGCCACGCCATGTCAAGCTACACCAAGCCACGCCACGCCATGTCAAGTTACACCAAGCCACGCCACGCCATGTCAAGCTACACCAAGCCACGCCATGTCAAGCTACACCAAGCCACGCCACGCCATGTCAAGTTACACCAAGCTACGCCACGCCATGTCAAGCTACACCAAGCCACGCCATGTCAAGCTACACCAAGCCACGCCACGCCATGTCAAGTTACACCAAGCCACGCCACGCCATGTCAAGCTACACCAAGCCACGCCACGCCATGTCAAGCTACACCAAGCCACGCCATGTCAAGCTACACCAAGCCACGCCATGTCAAGCTACACCAAGCCACGCCACGCCATGTCAAGTTACACCAAGCCACGCCACGCCATGTCAAGCTACACCAAGCCACGCCACGCCATGTCAAGCTACGTCAAGCCACGCCATGTCAAGCTATACCAAGCCACGCCATGTCAAGCTACGTCAAGCCACGCCATGTCAAGCTATACCAAGCCACGCCACGCCATGTCAAGCTACGTCAAGCCACGCCATGTCAAGCTATAACAAGCCACGCCATGTCAAGCTACGTCAAGCCACACCACGTCAAGCTACACCAAGTCACGCCATGTCAAGCTACGTCAAGCCACGCCATGTCAAGCTACACCAAGCCACGCCATGTCAAGCTATACCAAGCCACGCCATGTCAAGCTACACCAAGCCACGCCATGTCAAGCTATAACAAGCCACGCCATGTCAAGCTACGTCAAGCCACGCCATGTCAAGCTTGCCACGCCATGTCAAGCTACGTCAAGCCACACCACGTCAAGCTACACCAAGTCACGCCATGTCAAGCTACGTCAAGCCACGCCATGTCAAGCTACACTAAGCCACGTCACGCCATGTCAAGCTACACCAAGCCACGCCATGTCAAGCTACTCCAAGCCACGCCATGTCAAGCTACACCAAGCCACGCCATGTCAAGCTACACCAAGCCACGCCATGTCAAGCTACACCAAGCCACGCCACGTCAAGCTACGTCAAGCCACGCCATGTCAAGCTACACCAAGCCACGCCATGTCAAGCTACACCAAGCCACGCCACGTCAAGCTACGTCAAGCCACGCCATGTCAAGCTACACCAAGCCACGCCATGTCAAGCTATACCAAGCCACGCCATGTCAAGCTATACCAAGCCACGCCATGTCAAGCTACACCAAGCCACGCCATGTCAAGCTACACCAAGCCACGCCACGTCAAGCTACATCAAGCCAACCCACGTCAAGCTACATCAAGCCACGCCATGTCAAGCTACACCAAGCCACGCCATGTCAAGCTACACCAAGCCACGCCATGTCAAGCTACACCAAGCCACGCCACGTCAAGCTACATCAAGCCAACCCACGTCAAGCTACGTCAAGCCACGCCATGTCAAGCTACACCAAGCCACGCCATGTCAAGCTACACCAAGCCACGCCATGTTAAGCTATACCAAGCCACGCCATGTCAAGCTACACCAAGCCACGCCATGTCAAGCTACACCAAGCCACGCCACGTCAAGCTACATCAAGCCAACCCACGTCAAGCTACATCAAGCCACGCCATGTCAAGCTACACCAAGCCACGCCACGTCAAGCTACATCAAGCCACGCCACGTCAAGCTACATCAAGCCACGCCACGTCAAGCTACATCAAGCCACGCCACGTCAAGCTACATCAAGCCACGCCACGTCAAGCTACACCAAGCCACGCCACGTCAAGCTACATCAAGCCACGCCACGTCAAGCTACATCAAGCCAACCCACGTCAAGCTACATCAAGCCACGCCATGTCAAGCTACACCAAGCCACGCCACGTCAAGCTACATCAAGCCACGCCACGTCAAGCTACACCAAGCCACGCCACGTCAAGCTACATCAAGCCACGCCACGTCAAGCTACATCAAGCCACGCCACGTCAAGCTACACCAAGCCACGCCACGTCAAGCTACATCAAGCCACGCCACGTCAAGCTACACCAAGCCACGCCACGTCAAGCTACATCAAGCCACGCCACGTCAAGCTACACCAAGCCACGCCACGTCAAGCTACACCAAGCCACGCCACGTCAAGCTACATCAAGCCACGCCACGTCAAGCTACATCAAGCCACGCCACGTCAAGCTACACCAAGCCACGCCACGTCAAGCTACATCAAGCCACGCCACGTCAAGCTACACCAAGCCACGCCACGTCAAGCTACATCAAGCCACGCCACGTCAAGCTACACCAAGCCACGCCACGTCAAGCTACACCAAGCCACGCCACGTCAAGCTACATCAAGCCACGCCACGTCAAGCTACGTCAAGCCACGCCACGTCAAGCTACACCAAGCCACGCCACGTCAAGCTACATCAAGCCACGCCACGTCAAGCTACATCAAGCCACGCCACGTCAAGCTATACCAAGCCACGCCACGTCAAGCTACATCAAGCCACGCCACGTCAAGCTACACCAAGCCACGCCATGTCAAGCTACATCAAGCCACGCCATGTCAAGCTATACCAAGCCACGCCACACCATGTTAAGCTACACCAAGCCACGCCACGTCAAGCTACATCAAGCCACGCCATGTCAAGCTACATCAAGCCACGCCATGTCAAGCTATACCAAGCCACGCCATGTCAAGCTACATCAAGCCACGCCACGTCAAGCTACATCAAGCCACGCCACGCCATGTCAAGCTACACCAAGCCACGCCACGCCATGTCAAGCTACATCAAGCCACGCCATGTCAAGCTATACCAAGCCACGCCATGTCAAGCTACATCAAGCCACGCCACGTCAAGCTACATCAAGCCACGCCACGCCATGTCAAGCTACACCAAGCCACGCCACGCCATGTCAAGCTACACCAAGCCACGCCACGTCAAGCTACATCAAGCCACGCCACGTCAAGCTACATCAACCCACGCCATGTCAAGCTATACCAAGCCACGCCATGTCAAGCTACGCCAAGCCACGCCACGTCAAGCTACACCAAGCCACGCCACGCCATGTCAAGCTACACCAAGCCACGCCACGTCAAGCTACATCAAGCCACGCCACGTCAAGCTACATCAAGCCACGCCATGTCAAGCTATACCAAGCCACGCCACGTCAAGCTACGCCAAGCCACGCCACGCCACGTCAAGCTACATCAAGCCACGCCACGTCAAGCTACACCAAGCCACGCCACGTCAAGCTACGCCAAGCCACGCCACGTCATGTCAAGCTACACCAAGCCACGCCACGCCATGTCAAGCTACATCAAGCCACGTCATGTCAAGCTACACCAAGCCACGCCACGCCATGTCAAGCTACATCAAGCCACGTCATGTCAAGCTACACCAAGCCACGCCACGCCACGTCAAGCTACACCAAGCCACGCCACGTCAAGCTACACCAAGCCACGCCATGTCAAGCTACACCAAGCCACGCCACGCCATGTCAAGCTACACCAAGCCACGCCACGTCAAGCTACACCAAGCCACGCCATGTCAAGCTACACCAAGCCACGCCACGCCATGTCAAGCTACATCAAGCCACGTCATGTCAAGCTACACCAAGCCACGCCACGCCACGTCAAGCTACGCCAAGCCACGCCACGTCATGTCAAGCTACACCAAGCCACGCCACGCCATGTCAAGCTACATCAAGCTACGCCACGTCAAGCTACACCAAGCCACGCCACGCCACGTCAAGCTACGCCAAGCCACGCCATGTCAAGCTACGTCAAGCCACGCCACGCCATGTCAAGCTACGCCAAGCCACGCCACGTCAAGCTACATCAAGCCACGCCACGTCAAGCTACACCAAGCCACGCCATGTCAAGCTACACCAAGCCACGCCACGTCAAGCTACATCAAGCCACGCCATGTCAAGCTACATCAAGCCAACCCACGTCAAGCTACATCAAGCCACGCCATGTCAAGCTACACCAAGCCACGCCACGTCAAGCTACATCAAGCCACGCCACGTCAAGCTACACCAAGCCACGCCACGTCAAGCTACATCAAGCCACGCCACGTCAAGCTACATCAAGCCACGCCACGTCAAGCTACACCAAGCCACGCCACGTCAAGCTACATCAAGCCACGCCACGTCAAGCTACACCAAGCCACGCCACGTCAAGCTACATCAAGCCACGCCACGTCAAGCTACACCAAGCCACGCCACGTCAAGCTACACCAAGCCACGCCACGTCAAGCTACACCAAGCCACGCCACGTCAAGCTACATCAAGCCACGCCACGTCAAGCTACATCAAGCCACGCCACGTCAAGCTATACCAAGCCACGCCACGTCAAGCTACATCAAGCCACGCCACGTCAAGCTACACCAAGCCACGCCACGTCAAGCTACATCAAGCCACGCCACGTCAAGCTACATCAAGCCACGCCATGTCAAGCTACATCAAGCCACGCCACGTCAAGCTACATCAAGCCACGCCATGTCAAGCTATACCAAGCCACGCCATGTCAAGCTACATCAAGCCACGCCATGTCAAGCTACACCAAGCCACGCCACGTCATGTCAAGCTACACCAAGCCACGCCACGTCAAGCTACATCAAGCCACGCCACGTCAAGCTACATCAAGCCACGCCATGTCAAGCTATACCAAGCCACGCCATGTCAAGCTACGCCAAGCCACGCCACGTCATGTCAAGCTACACCAAGCCACGCCACGCCACGTCAAGCTACATCAAGCCACGCCACGTCAAGCTACACCAAGCCACGCCACGCCACGTCAAGCTACGCCAAGCCACGCCACGTCATGTCAAGCTACACCAAGCCACGCCACGTCATGTCAAGCTACACCAAGCCACGCCACGCCATGTCAAGCTACATCAAGCCACGCCACGTCAAGCTACACCAAGCCACGCCACGCCACGTCAAGCTACGCCAAGCCACGCCATGTCAAGCTACGCCAAGCCACGCCACGCCATGTCAAGCTACGCCAAGCCACGCCACGTCAAGCTACATCAAGCCACGCCACGTCAAGCTACACCAAGCCACGCCATGTCAAGCTATACCAAGCCACGCCATGTCAAGCTACACCAAGCCACGCCATGTCAAGCTACACCAAGCCACGCCACGTCAAGCTACATCAAGCCACGCCACGTCAAGCTACATCAAGCCACGCCACGTCAAGCTACATCAAGCCACGCCACGTCAAGCTACATCAAGCCACGCCATGTCAAGCTACACCAAGCCACGCCACGCCATGTCAAGCTATACCAAGCCACGCCATGTCAAGCTACGCCAAGCCACGCCACGTCATGTCAAGTTACACCAAGCCACGCCACGCCATGTCAAGCTACACCAAGCCACGCCATGTCAAGCTACATCAAGCCACGCCACGTCAAGCTACACCAAGCCACGCCACGCCATGTCAAGCTACACCAAGCCACGCCATGTCAAGCTATACCAAGCCACGCCACGCCATGTCAAGCTACACCAAGCCACGCCATGTCAAGCTACACCAAGCGACGCCATGTCAAGCTACACCAAGCCACGCCATGTCAAGCTACACCAAGCGACGCCATGTCAAGCTACACCAAGCCACGCCACGCCACGTCAAGCTACGCCAAGCCACGCCATGTCAAGCTATACCAAGCCACGCCATGTCAAGCTACACCAAGCCACGCCACGCCACGTCAAGCTACGCCAAGCCACGCCATGTCAAGCTATACCAAGCCACGCCATGTCAAGCTACACCAAGCCACGCCATGTCAAGCTACACCAAGCCACGCCATGTCATGTCAAGTTACACCAAGCGACGCCATGTCAAGCTACACCAAGCCACGCCATGTCAAGCTACACCAAGCCACGCCACGCCATGTCAAGCTATACCAAGCCACGCCACGCCATGTCAAGCTACGCCATGTCAAGCTACATCAAGCCACGCCACGTCATGTCAAGCTACACCAAGCCACGCCATGTCAAGCTACACCAAGCCACGCCTCGCCATGTCAAGCTACATCAAGCCACGCCACGCCATGTCAAGCTACACCAAGCCACGCCTCGCCATGTCAAGCTACGCCAAGCCACGCCACGCCATGTCAAGCTACGCCATGTCAAGCTACATCAAGCCACGCCACGTCATGTCAAGCTACATCAAGCCACGCCATGTCAAGCTACACCAAGCCACGCCACGCCATGTCAAGCTACGCCATGTCAAGCTACATCAAGCCACGCCACGCCATGTCAAGCTACATCAAGCCACGCCACGTCATGTCAAGCTACATCAAGCCACGCCATGTCAAGCTACATCAAGCCACGCCACGCCATGTCAAGCTACATCAAGCCACGCCATGTCAAGCTACACCAAGCCACGCCACGCCATGTCAAGCTACGCCATGTCAAGCTACATCAAGCCACGCCACGTCATGTCAAGCTACACCAAGCCACGCCATGTCAAGCTACATCAAGCCACGCCACGCCATGTCAAGCTACACCAAGCCACGCCACGCCATGTCAAGCTACGCCAAGCCACGCCACGCCATGTCAAGCTAGGTCAAGCCACGCCATGTCAAGCTATACCAAGCCACGCCATGTCAAGCTACACCAAGCCACGCCACGCCATGTCAAGCTATACCAAGCCACGCCATGTCAAGCTACTCCAAGCCACGCCATGTCAAGCTACACCAAGCCACGCCACGCCATGTCAAGCTATACCAAGCCACGCCATGTCAAGCTACGCCAAGCCACGCCATGTCAAGCTACACTAAGCCACGCCACGCCATGTCAAGCTACGCCAAGCCACGCCATGTCAAGCTACACTAAGCCACGCCACGCCATGTCAAGCTACGCCAAGCCACGCCATGTCAAGCTACACTAAGCCACGCCACGCCATGTCAAGCTACGCCAAGCCACGCCATGTCAAGCTACGCCAAGCCACGCCACGCCATGTCAAGCTACGCCAAGCCACGCCACGCCACGTCAAGCTACATCAAGCCACGCCACGTCAAGCTACACCAAGCCACGCCATGTCAAGCTATACCAAGCCACGCCATGTCAAGCTACACCAAGCCACGCCACGTCAAGCTACATCAAGCCACGCCACGTCAAGCTACATCAAGCCACGCCACGTCAAGCTACGCCAAGCCACGCCACGTCATGTCAAGCTACACCAAGCCACGCCACGCCATGTCAAGCTACATCAAGCCACGCCACGTCAAGCTACACCAAGCCACGCCACGCCATGTCAAGCTACACCAAGCCACGCCATGTCAAGCTATACCAAGCCACGCCATGTCAAGCTACATCAAGCCACGCCACGCCATGTCAAGCTACACCAAGCCACGCCATGTCAAGCTACATCAAGCCACGCCACGCCATGTCAAGCTACACCAAGCCACGCCACGCCATGTCAAGCTACACCAAGCCACGCCATGTCAAGCTATACCAAGCGACGCCATGTCAAGCTACACCAAGCCACGCCACGCCACGTCAAGCTACGCCAAGCCACGCCATGTCAAGCTATACCAAGCCACGCCATGTCAAGCTACACCAAGCGACGCCATGTCAAGCTACACCAAGCCACGCCACGCCATGTCAAGCTACGCCAAGCCACGCCACGTGAAGCTACACCAAGCCACGCCATGTCAAGCTACACCAAGCCACGCCACGCCACGTCAAGCTACGCCAAGCCACGCCATGTCAAGCTATACCAAGCCACGCCATGTCAAGCTACACCAAGCCACGCCACGCCACGTCAAGCTACGCCAAGCCACGCCACGCCATGTCAAGCTACGCCAAGCCACGCCACGCCATGTCAAGCTACGCCATGTCAAGCTACATCAAGCCACGCCACGTCATGTCAAGCTACATCAAGCCACGTCACGTCATGTCAAGCTACATCAAGCCACGCCACGTCATGTCAAGCTACACCAAGCCACGCCACGCCATGTCAAGCTATACCAAGCCACGCCACGCCATGTCAAGCTACGCCATGTCAAGCTACATCAAGCCACGCCACGTCATGTCAAGCTACACCAAGCCACGCCTCGCCATGTCAAGCTACGCCAAGCCACGCCACGCCATGTCAAGCTACGCCATGTCAAGCTACATCAAGCCACGCCACGCCATGTCAAGCTACATCAAGCCACGCCACGTCATGTCAAGCTACATCAAGCCACGCCATGTCAAGCTACATCAAGCCACGCCACGTCATGTCAAGCTACACCAAGCCACGCCATGTCAAGCTACACCAAGCCACGCCACGCCATGTCAAGCTACGCCATGTCAAGCTACATCAAGCCACGCCACGCCATGTCAAGCTACATCAAGCCACGCCACGTCATGTCAAGCTACATCAAGCCACGCCATGTCAAGCTACATCAAGCCACGCCACGCCATGTCAAGCTACATCAAGCCACGCCACGTCATGTCAAGCTACACCAAGCCACGCCATGTCAAGCTACATCAAGCCACGCCACGCCATGTCAAGCTACACCAAGCCACGCCACGCCATGTCAAGCTACACCAAGCCACGCCACGCCATGTCAAGCTACATCAAGCCACGCCATGTCAAGCTACACCAAGCCACGCCACGCCATGTCAAGCTACGCCAAGCCACGCCACGCCATGTCAAGCTAGGTCAAGCCACGCCATGTCAAGCTATACCAAGCCACGCCATGTCAAGCTACGCCAAGCCACGCCACGCCATGTCAAGCTATACCAAGCCACGTCATGTCAAGCTACACCAAGCCACGCCATGTCAAGCTACACCAAGCCACGCCACGCCATGTCAAGCTATACCAAGCCACGCCACGCCATGTTAAGCTACTCCAAGCCACGCCACGCCATGTCAAGCTATACCAAGCCACGCCATGTCAAGCTACTCCAAGCCACGCCATGTCAAGCTACACCAAGCCACGCCATGTCAAGCTATACCAAGCCACGCCACGCCATGTCAAGCTACTCCAAGCCACGCCACGCCATGTCAAGCTATACCAAGCCACGCCATGTCAAGCTATACCAAGCCACGCCATGTCAAGCTACTCCAAGCCACGCCATGTCAAGCTATACCAAGCCACGCCACGCCATGTCAAGCTACTCCAAGCCACGCCACGCCATGTCAAGCTATACCAAGCCACGCCATGTCAAGCTACTCCAAGCCACGCCATGTCAAGCTACACCAAGCCACGCCATGTCAAGCTATACCAAGCCACGCCACGCCATGTCAAGCTACGCCAAGCCACGCCATGTCAAGCTATACGAAGCCACGCCATGTCAAGCTACACCAAGCCACGCCATGTCAAGCTACACTAAGCCACGCCACGCCATGTCAAGCTACGCCAAGCCACGCCATGTCAAGCTATACGAAGCCACGCCATGTCAAGCTACACCAAGCCACGCCATGTCAAGCTACACTAAGCCACGCCACGCCATGTCAAGCTACACCAAGCCACGCCATGTCAAGCTATACCAAGCCACGCCACGCCATGTCAAGCTACACTAAGCCACGCCACGCCATGTTAAGCTACACCAAGCCACGCCATGTCAAGCTACGTCAAGCCACGCCATGTCAAGCTATACCAAGCCACGCCATGTCAAGCTACACCAAGCCACGCCATGTCAAGCTACGTCAAGCCACGCCATGTCAAGCTACACCAAGCCACGCCATGTCAAGCTACGTCAAGCCACGCCATGTCAAGCTATACCAAGCCACGCCATGTCAAGCTATACCAAGCCACGCCATGTCAAGCTACACCAAGCTACGCCACGCCATGTCAAGTTACACCAAGCCACGCCACGCCATGTCAAGCTACACCAAGCCACGCCACGCCATGTCAAGCTACGTCAAGCCACGCCATGTCAAGCTATACCAAGCCACGCCATGTCAAGCTACGTCAAGCCACGCCATGTCAAGCTATACCAAGCCACGCCATGTCAAGCTACACCAAGCCACGCCATGTCAAGCTACACCAAGCCACGCCACGCCATGTCAAGTTACACCAAGCCACGCCACGCCATGTCAAGCTACACCAAGCCACGCCATGTCAAGCTACACCAAGCCACGCCACGCCATGTCAAGTTACACCAAGCCACGCCATGTCAAGCTACACCAAGCCACGCCATGTCAAGCTACGTCAAGCCACGCCATGTCAAGCTATACCAAGCCACGCCATGTCAAGCTACGTCAAGCCACGCCATGTCAAGCTATACCAAGCCACGCCACGCCATGTCAAGCTACACCAAGCCACGCCATGTCAAGCTACACCAAGCCACGCCACGCCATGTCAAGCTACGTCAAGCCACACCACGTCAAGCTACACCAAGTCACGCCATGTCAAGCTACGTCAAGCCACGCCACGCCATGTCAAGCTACACTAAGCCACGTCACGCCATGTCAAGCTACACCAAGCCACGCCATGTCAAGCTATACCAAGCCACGCCATGTCAAGCTACATCAAGCCACACCACGTCAAGCTACACCAAGCCACGCCACGCCATGTCAAGCTACGTCAAGCCACACCACGTCAAGCTACACCAAGTCACGCCATGTCAAGCTACGTCAAGCCACGCCACGCCATGTCAAGCTACACTAAGCCACGTCACGCCATGTCAAGCTACACCAAGCCACGCCATGTCAAGCTATACCAAGCCACGCCATGTCAAGCTACACCAAGCCACGCCATGTCAAGCTATAACAAGCCACGCCATGTCAAGCTACGTCAAGCCACGCCATGTCAAGCTTGCCACGCCATGTCAAGCTACGTCAAGCCACACCACGTCAAGCTACACCAAGTCACGCCATGTCAAGCTACGTCAAGCCACGCCATGTCAAGCTACACTAAGCCACGTCACGCCATGTCAAGCTACACCAAGCCACGCCATGTCAAGGTATACCAAGCCACGCCATGTCAAGGTATACCAAGCCACGCCATGTCAAGCTACACCAAGCCACGCCATGTCAAGCTACACCAAGCCACGCCACGTCAAGCTACGTCAAGCCACGCCATGTCAAGCTACACCAAGCCACGCCATGTCAAGCTATACCAAGCCACGCCATGTCAAGCTACACCAAGCCACGCCATGTTAAGCTATACCAAGCCACGCCATGTCAAGCTACACCAAGCCACGCCATGTCAAGCTACACCAAGCCACGCCATGTCAAGCTACATCAAGCCACGCCACGTCAAGCTACATCAAGCCACGCCACGTCAAGCTACATCAAGCCAACCCACGTCAAGCTACATCAAGCCACGCCATGTCAAGCTATACCAAGCCACGCCACGTCAAGCTACATCAAGCCACGCCACGTCAAGCTACACCAAGCCACGCCACGTCAAGCTACATCAAGCCACGCCACGTCAAGCTACATCAAGCCACGCCACGTCAAGCTACACCAAGCCACGCCACGTCAAGCTACACCAAGCCACGCCACGTCAAGCTACATCAAGCCACGCCACGTCAAGCTACATCAAGCCACGCCACGTCAAGCTACGTCAAGCCACGCCATGTCAAGCTACATCAAGCCACGCCACGTCAAGCTACATCAAGCCACGCCACGTCAAGCTACACCAAGCCACGCCACGTCAAGCTACACCAAGCCACGCCACGTCAAGCTACATCAAGCCACGCCACGTCAAGCTACGTCAAGCCACGCCATGTCAAGCTACATCAAGCCACGCCACGTCAAGCTACATCAAGCCACGCCACGCCATGTCAAGCTACACCAAGCCACGCCACGCCATGTCAAGCTACACCAAGCCACGCCACGTCAAGCTACATCAAGCCACGCCACGTCAAGCTACATCAAGCCACGCCACGTCAAGCTACATCAAGCCACGCCATGTCAAGCTATACCAAGCCACGCCATGTCAAGCTACGCCAAGCCACGCCACGTCATGTCAAGCTACACCAAGCCACGCCACGCCACGTCAAGCTACGCCAAGCCACGCCACGCCACGTCAAGCTACATCAAGCCACGCCACGTCAAGCTACACCAAGCCACGCCACGCCACGTCAAGCTACGCCAAGCCACGCCACGTCATGTCAAGCTACACCAAGCCACGCCACGCCACGTCAAGCTACGCCAAGCCACGCCATGTCAAGCTACGCCAAGCCACGCCACGCCATGTCAAGCTACGCCAAGCCACGCCACGTCAAGCTACATCAAGCCACGCCACGTCAAGCTACACCAAGCCACGCCATGTCAAGCTACACCAAGCCACGCCACGTCAAGCTACATCAAGCCACGCCACGTCAAGCTACATCAAGCCACGCCACGTCAAGCTACATCAAGCCACGCCACGTCAAGCTACATCAAGCCACGCCACGTCAAGCTACATCAAGCCACGCCACGTCAAGCTACATCAAGCCACGCCATGTCAAGCTATACCAAGCCACGCCATGTCAAGCTACGCCAAGCCACGCCACGTCATGTCAAGTTACACCAAGCCACGCCACGCCACGTCAAGCTACACCAAGCCACGCCACGCCATGTCAAGCTACATCAAGCCACGCCACGTCAAGCTACACCAAGCCACGCCACGTCAAGCTACACCAAGCCACGCCACGTCATGTCAAGTTACACCAAGCCACGCCACGCCACGTCAAGCTACGCCAAGCCACGCCACGTCATGTCAAGTTACACCAAGCCACGCCACGCCACGTCAAGCTACGCCAAGCCACGCCACGCCATGTCAAGCTACACCAAGCCACGCCACGCCATGTCAAGCTACACCAAGCCACGCCATGTCAAGCTACACCAAGCCACGCCATGTCAAGCTACACCAAGCCACGCCACGCCACGTCAAGCTACGCCAAGCCACGCCATGTCAAGCTATACCAAGCCACGCCATGTCAAGCTACACCAAGCCACGCCATGTCAAGCTACACCAAGCGACGCCATGTCAAGCTACACCAAGCCACGCCACGCCATGTCAAGCTACGCCAAGCCACGCCACGTCAAGCTACACCAAGCCACGCCATGTCAAGCTACACCAAGCCACGCCACGCCACGTCAAGCTACGCCAAGCCACGCCATGTCAAGCTATACCAAGCCACGCCATGTCAAGCTACACCAAGCTACGCCATGTCAAGCTACACCAAGCCACGCCATGTCAAGCTATACCAAGCCACGCCGCGCCATGTCAAGCTACGCCAAGCCACGCCACGTCAAGCTACACCAAGCGACGCCATGTCAAGCTACACCAAGCCACGCCACGCCATGTCAAGCTATACCAAGCCACGCCACGCCACGTCAAGCTACGCCAAGCCACGCCACGTCAAGCTACACCAAGCGACGCCATGTCAAGCTACACCAAGCCACGCCACGCCATGTCAAGCTACGCCATGTCAAGCTACATCAAGCCACGCCACGTCATGTCAAGCTACACCAAGCCACGCCTCGCCATGTCAAGCTACGCCAAGCCACGCCACGCCATGTCAAGCTACGCCATGTCAAGCTACATCAAGCCACGCCACGCCATGTCAAGCTACATCAAGCCACGCCATGTCAAGCTACACTAAGCCACGCCATGTCAAGCTACACCAAGCCACGCCACGCCATGTCAAGCTACGCCATGTCAAGCTACATCAAGCCACGCCATGTCAAGCTACATCAAGCCACGCCATGTCAAGCTATACCAAGCCACGCCATGTCAAGCTACACCAAGCCACGCCATGTCAAGCTACACCAAGCCACGCCATGTCAAGCTACACCAAGCCACGCCACGCCATGTCAAGCTACGCCAAGCCACGCCACGTCAAGCTACACCAAGCCACGCCATGTCAAGCTACACCAAGCCACGCCACGCCACGTCAAGCTACGCCAAGCCACGCCATGTCAAGCTATACCAAGCCACGCCATGTCAAGCTACACCAAGCTACGCCATGTCAAGCTACACCAAGCCACGCCATGTCAAGCTATACCAAGCCACGCCGCGCCATGTCAAGCTACGCCAAGCCACGCCACGTCAAGCTACACCAAGCGACGCCATGTCAAGCTACACCAAGCCACGCCACGCCATGTCAAGCTATACCAAGCCACGCCACGCCACGTCAAGCTACGCCAAGCCACGCCACGTCAAGCTACACCAAGCGACGCCATGTCAAGCTACACCAAGCCACGCCACGCCATGTCAAGCTACGCCATGTCAAGCTACATCAAGCCACGCCACGTCATGTCAAGCTACACCAAGCCACGCCTCGCCATGTCAAGCTACGCC
This sequence comes from Neostethus bicornis, assembly GCA_902685375.1. NCBI lineage: Eukaryota > Metazoa > Chordata > Actinopteri > Atheriniformes > Phallostethidae > Neostethus > Neostethus bicornis. The sequence continues at coordinate 21,356,405 of LR738552.1, forward strand.
AAGCCACGCCACGCCATGTCAAGCTACGCCATGTCAAGCTACATCAAGCCACGCCACGCCATGTCAAGCTACATCAAGCCACGCCATGTCAAGCTACACTAAGCCACGCCATGTCAAGCTACACCAAGCCACGCCACGCCATGTCAAGCTACGCCATGTCAAGCTACATCAAGCCACGCCATGTCAAGCTACATCAAGCCACGCCATGTCAAGCTATACCAAGCCACGCCATGTCAAGCTACACCAAGCCACGCCATGTCAAGCTACACCAAGCGACGCCATGTCAAGCTACACCAAGCCACGCCACGCCATGTCAAGCTACGCCAAGCCACGCCACGTCAAGCTACACCAAGCCACGCCATGTCAAGCTACACCAAGCCACGCCACGCCACGTCAAGCTACGCCAAGCCACGCCATGTCAAGCTATACCAAGCCACGCCATGTCAAGCTACACCAAGCTACGCCATGTCAAGCTACACCAAGCCACGCCATGTCAAGCTATACCAAGCCACGCCGCGCCATGTCAAGCTACGCCAAGCCACGCCACGTCAAGCTACACCAAGCGACGCCATGTCAAGCTACACCAAGCCACGCCACGCCATGTCAAGCTATACCAAGCCACGCCACGCCACGTCAAGCTACGCCAAGCCACGCCACGTCAAGCTACACCAAGCCACGCCATGTCAAGCTACACCAAGCCACGCCACGCCATGTCAAGCTACGCCATGTCAAGCTACATCAAGCCACGCCACGTCATGTCAAGCTACACCAAGCCACGCCTCGCCATGTCAAGCTACGCCAAGCCACGCCACGCCATGTCAAGCTACGCCATGTCAAGCTACATCAAGCCACGCCACGCCATGTCAAGCTACATCAAGCCACGCCATGTCAAGCTACACTAAGCCACGCCATGTCAAGCTACACCAAGCCACGCCACGCCATGTCAAGCTACGCCATGTCAAGCTACACCAAGCCACGTCATGTCAAGCTACATCAAGCCACGCCATGTCAAGCTACATCAAGCCACGCCACGCCATGTCAAGCTACATTAAGCCACGCCATGTCAAGCTACACCAAGCCACGCCACGCCATGTCAAGCTACGCCATGTCAAGCTACATCAAGCCACGCCACGTCATGTCAAGCTACACCAAGCCACGCCATGTCAAGCTACATCAAGCCACGCCACGTCATGTCAAGCTACATTAAGCCACGCCATGTCAAGCTACACCAAGCCACGCCACGCCATGTCAAGCTACGCCATGTCAAGCTACATCAAGCCACGCCACGTCATGTCAAGCTACACCAAGCCACGCCATGTCAAGCTACATCAAGCCACGCCACGCCATGTCAAGCTACACCAAGCCACGTCATGTCAAGCTACACCAAGCCACCCCACGCCATGTCAAGCTACACCAAGCCACGCCACGCCATGTCAAGCTACGCCAAGCCACGCCACGCCATGTCAAGCTAGGTCAAGCCACGCCATGTCAAGCTATACCAAGCCACGCCATGTCAAGCTACGCCAAGCCACGCCACGCCATGTCAAGCTATACCAAGCCACGTCATGTCAAGCTACACCAAGCCACGCCATGTCAAGCTACTCCAAGCCACGCCATGTCAAGCTACACCAAGCCACGCCATGTCAAGCTATACCAAGCCACGCCATGTCAAGCTACACCAAGCCACGCCACGCCATGTCAAGCTATACCAAGCCACGTCATGTCAAGCTACTCCAAGCCACGCCATGTCAAGCTACACCAAGCCACGCCACGCCATGTCAAGCTATACCAAGCCACGCCACGCCATGTCAAGCTACGCCAAGCCACGCCATGTCAAGCTATACGAAGCCACGCCATGTCAAGCTACACCAAGCCACGCCATGTCAAGCTACACTAAGCCACGCCACGCCATGTCAAGCTACGCCAAGCCACGCCATGTCAAGCTACTCCAAGCCAAGTCACGCCATGTCAAGCTACACTAAGCCACGCCACGCCATGTCAAGCTACGCCAAGCCACGCCATGTCAAGCTACACCAAGCCACGCCACGCCATGTCAAGCTACACCAAGCCACGCCACGCCATGTCAAGCTACACCAAGCCACGCCACGCCATGTCAAGCTACACCAAGCCACGCCACGCCATGTCAAGCTAGGTCAAGCCACGCCATGTCAAGCTACGCCAAGCCACGCCACGCCATGTCAAGCTAGGTCAAGCCACGCCATGTCAAGCTATACCAAGCCACGCCACGCCATGTCAAGCTATACCAAGCCACGCCCTGTCAAGCTACACCAAGCCACGCCACGCCATGTCAAGCTAGGTCAAGCCACGCCATGTCAAGCTACGCCAAGCCACGCCACGCCATGTCAAGCTACGTCAAGCCACGCCATGTCAAGCTACACGCCATGTCAAGCTACGCCAAGCCACGCCATGTCAAGCTATACCAAGCCACGCCATGTCAAGCTACGTCAAGCCACGCCACGTCAAGCTATACCAAGCCACGCCATGTCAAGCTACGTCAAGCCACGCCATGTCAAGCTACACGCCATGTCAAGCTACGCCAAGCCACGCCATGTCAAGCTATACCAAGCCACGCCATGTCAAGCTACGTCAAGCCACGCCATGTCAAGCTACACGCCATGTCAAGCTACGCCAAGCCACGCCATGTCAAGCTATACCAAGCAACGTCATGTCAAGCTATACCAAGCCACGCCACGTCAAGCTACGCCAAGCCACGCCATGTCAAGCTATACCAAGCAACGTCATGTCAAGCTATACCAAGCCACGCCATGTCAAGCTACGTCAAGCCACGCCATGTCAAGCTACACGCCATGTCAAGCTACGCCAAGCCACGCCATGTCAAGCTATACCAAGCCACGCCATGTCAAGCTACATCAAGCCACGCCATGTCAAGCTACGCCAAGCCACGCCACGTCAAGCTACATCAAGCCACGCCACGCCATGTCAAGCTACACCAAGTCACGCCACGCCACGTCAAGCTATGCCAAGCCACGCCACGCCATGTCAAGCTACATCAAGCCACGCCACGTCAAGCTACACCAAGCCACGCCATGTCAAGCTACACTAAGCCACGCCACGCCATGTCAAGCTACACCAAGCCACGCCACGCCATGTCAAGCTACACCAAGCCACGCCATGTCAAGCTAGGTCAAGCCACGCCATGTCAAGCTACACTAAGCCACGCCACGCCATGTCAAGCTACATCAAGCCACGCCATGTCAAGCTACACTAAGCCACGCCACGCCATGTCAAGCTACACCAAGCCACGCCACGCCATGTCAAGCTACATCAAGCCACGCCATGTCAAGCTACACCAAGCCACGCCATGTCAAGCTAGGTCAAGCCACGCCATGTCAAGCTACGCCAAGCCACGCCACGCCATGTCAAGCTAGGTCAAGCCACGCCATGTCAAGCTATACCAAGCCACGCCATGTCAAGCTACGTCAAGCCACGCCATGTCAAGCTATACCAAGCCACGCCATGTCAAGCTACGTCAAGCCACGCCATGTCAAGCTATACCAAGCCACGTCATGTCAAGCCACGCCATGTCAAGCTACACGCCATGTCAAGCTATACCAAGCCACGCCATGTCAAGCTACGTCAAGCCACGCCATGTCAAGCTACACGCCATGTCAAGCTACGCCAAGCCACGCCATGTCAAGCTATACCAAGCCACGCCATGTCAAGCTACGTCAAGCCACGCCATGTCAAGCTACACGCCATGTCAAGCTACGCCAAGCCACGCCATGTCAAGCTATACCAAGCCATGCCATGTCAAGCTACACGCCATGTCAAGCTACACCAAGCCACGCCATGTCAAGCTACATCAAGCCATGCCACGTCAAGCTACACGCCATGTCAAGCTACGCCAAGCCACGCCATGTTAAAGCTACATCAAGCCACGCCACGTCAAGCTACATCAAGCCACGCCACGCCATGTCAAGCTACACCAAGCCACGCCACGCCACGTCAAGCTATGCCAAGCCACGCCACGCCATGTCAAGCTACATCAAGCCACGCCACGTCAAGCTACACCAAGCCACGCCATGTCAAGCTACACCAAGCCACGCCATGTCAAGCTACACCAAGCCACGCCTCGCCATGTCAAGCTACACCAAGCCACGCCACGTCATGTCAAGCTACACCAAGCCACGCCATGTCAAGCTACATCAAGGCACGCCACGTCAAGCTACACCAAGCCACGCCACGCCATGTCAAGCTACACCAAGGCACGCCACGTCAAGCTACACCAAGCCACGCCACGCCATGTCAAGCTACACCAAGGCACGCCAAGCCACGCCAAGCCATGTCAAGCTACACCAAGCCACGCCATGTCAAGCTACGCCAAGCCACGCCACGCCATGTCAAGCTACACCAAGCCACGCCATGTCAAGCTATACCAAGCCACGCCATGTCAAGCTACACCAAGCCACGCCATGTCAAGCTACACCAAGCCACGCCACGCCATGTCCAGCTACACCAAGCCACGCCACGCCATGTCAAGCTACGTCAAGCCACGCCATGTCAAGCTATACCAAGCCACGCCACGCCATGTCAAGCTACGCCAAGCCACGCCACGCCATGTCAAGCTACACCAAGCCACGCCATGTCAAGCTATACCAAGCCACGCCATGTCAAGCTATACCAAGCCACGCCATGTCAAGCTATACCAAGCCACGCCATGTCAAGCTATACCAAGCCACGCCACGCCATGTCAAGCTACGCCAAGCCACGCCACGCCATGTCAAGCTACACCAAGCGACGCCATGTCAAGCTATACCAAGCCACGCCATGTCAAGCTACACCAAGCCACGCCACGCCATGTCAAGCTACGTCAAGCCACGCCATCTCAAGCTACACCAAGCCACGCCACGCCATGTCAAGCTACACCAAGCGACGCCATGTCAAGCTATACCAAGCCACGCCATGTCAAGCTACACCAAGCCACGCCACGCCATGTCAAGCTACACCAAGCCACGCCACGTCAAGCTACGTCAAGCCACGCCATGTCAAGCTACACGCCATGTCAAGCTACGCCAAGCCACGCCATGTCAAGCTATACCAAGCCACGCCATGTCAAGCTACGTCAAGCCACGCCATGTCAAGCTACGTCAAGCCACGCCATGTCAAGCTACACTAAGCCACGCCATGTCAAGCTACACCAAGCCACGCCACGCCATGTTAAGCTACACCAAGCCACGCCATACCAAGCTACGTTAAGTAACGCCACAAGATCCTTGACCACCTGGGGGTGGTCGTTGAGGGGGGTACTGTCACGATCCCCTCTCCTGCCACCAGAGGGAGCCCTGGATGTTCCTCATCACCCTGATTAGGGACACCTGAGATTGACTCCTGATCCCACACATCTGTGGACCCTGCCATCTATTTTAGGGCAATCACCCCGGACTTCCCGGTCAGGTCATACCATTCCTTCTAGCCAGGTCTTCCTGGTTGTCTGACCATGAAATATTCTGAACAATAACCTTTTGCAATGTCATTAAAACTTTGTTTTTCCATTCACAGCCTTACCGGACTGCCATTTTTAAATAACCATGTTTTTTGTCTGCAATTGGGTCCTCCTCTTTCCACCTGCACACCACGTTGTGACACACACAACACTGAGCACATGTAAGAATATTTATAAGTGAAACTGTAAATTTCTAAACAGTCATTATCTGCTGCATTAGAATAAAGTTTTAAAGGCTGATATCGTAAACTACTGGGTTTTGTATCTTCTTCTTGTCCTCTTCATCAAGTCCTGTTGCCGAGGCAACAGATAGTGTTGGAAGCGAGCAGCACTTTCGCTGCGTTATCACCCCATCGTTCCGCACACTGAGTGTGAATGAGCACATTCCAGGATGAAAAGATAGAGTCCAGAAGATAAAGTGATTGTTTGTGTACCTAAAAAACTACAGGGTATGGAGGAAGGCTTCAACTTGCTGTCCGTGCTTCGGTAACGCCCTGCTCACATAAAAAGGAGATGGGTTAGCGATGCGTCAATTTGGGGTATATCGGTAGATTCGGTCGTCCATCTCACTCACCAAGCACTGTTCATCTCGTTTATTGGGAACTTTTGCAACAGATCACTGGGATTTTCTGAAATCCACTCAGAGTCAGAAAGGTCGTTCTATTGTCGACTGATTACCTACAGATAATCTCTAGACCAGTGGTTCTTAATATGGGTTTGATCGAGTGCTAGGGGTTCGGTGGAGCCTCCGCCGCAGAGGTCCGCCCCTCAGTCTAGTCTGAAGTTAGTGGGCACAGTCTTTGAAAGCTTCCTGCTCTGGGATTTTCTACTGGTCCGCTTTGAGAGTGCTGGATAAGCAGCAGAGTGAGACCTCCCTATCAGACCGCTTTGAGAGCGGTAGATAAGCAGCAGAGTGAGACCTCCCTATTAGTCCGCTTTGAGAGCGCTGGATAAGCAGCAGAGTGAGAGCTCCCTATTAGACCGCTTTGAGAGGGCTGGATAAGCAGCAGAGTGAGACCTCCCTATCAGACCGCTTTGAGAGCGGTAGATAAGCAGCAGAGTGAGACCTCCCTATCAGACCGCTTTGAGGAGCGGTAGATAAGCAGCAGAGTGAGACCTCCCTATCAGACCGCTTTGAGAGCGGTAGATAAGCAGCAGAGTGAGCCCTCCATATCAGACCGCTGATAGAGGGCCGTATATGTGTCTGAGTGAGACTCCCTACCGGTCCGCTTTGAGAGCGCTGAATAAGCAGCAGAGTGAGACCTCCCTCTCAGTCGGGTTTAACAACTCCTTCTTTAATAACCCTACGGCTGACCAGCGGTGTGCGTCAATGACGTTGGGTTAGCTTTAGTGACGCCACTAAAGAAGGGTTCGGTGAATGAGCATATGAAACTGGTGGGGTTCGGTGCCTCCAACAAGGTTAAGAACCACTACTCTAGACAAATGATCGACCATCGGTCGATTTAAAAACAGGTAAATGGTTTCGTTTATCAGACAAAAGTCCTGCAATAACTTGTAGATGTTCGGTAGAAAATGTGAAAGAGATGAGTAAATGAGCTAATCCTGATGGAGATGGGGTGGTTCATCAAGCACGGGGGTCTCCTCGAGATGGGCTCCGGCATCCCCGCAGCACTGTAAGGGATGGACTGTTAAGAAGACGAATGAATGGATGACTTTAGAATATAATTGTTTCGTTCAGTATTTCCATGCTCTACATTTACTGGCGGGGGTTTCACTGAGACTTTATAAATCATAGAAACCATAATTCTGACTTAGGCCCCGTCCACATGTAGCCGGGTATTTTTGAAAGCGCATATATTTTTATCCGTTTTGTCCTGCCGTCCACACGACAACGGTTTTTTTTACTCAAGACCAGCGCTTTTGAAAACTCCGGTCAAAGTGGAGATTTTGGAAAACTCCATTATTTGCGTTTGCGTGTGGATGTGCGAAAACGGAAATTTGCGTTTTTTTTGCGTCATTACCTGCAAAAAGTAATGCACATACGTCATTCGTGTGCGTCCTTGTTTGGATCGCAAACAAGGTTTGGGCAGCATGGACCCAATCTATATTTTACTGTTTTATTAACTTTATAGTCGATCACGACTTTTAAAAGCAATTCCACCTCCTTGTCGGTCCACACAAACGAGATGCCTGGTGCCATGTTTCAGGTGCTCTGATTGGATAGCTCAGAACTTATGTTTACATCAATACTGCCGACTAGTGGTCTGGCATGCTCATAGTTGCACTCAGAAGCAAATTTATATGGCTCCGTGTGGATGCTGAGATTTTGAAAACGGTTACATGTGGACGTGAGCTTTTTCCTAAAACAAGGGACAGCAGATATGCGTTTTTAGAAATACCCGGCTACTTGTGGACGGGGCCTTAAATTACAACCAGAATAAAACAAGATTAAGAACCACTAACTTTAAAACACACACATCTGACTGAAGATTTGGTGGCAAAGTCTTGTGTGTTTATGTTTCTGGTTTTCCATATTGGTGTGAAAACACTTTGATGTGGTGCACAGCGTACATTCTGACGACACACTTCAAAAGACCCAGAAAAAAAACAAATAAATTAGTCTGATAAGAAACAAGGAGGAGTTTAAGTTTAAGAGTGGGGGAAGGATGGAGCGGGAGATCGACAGGCGGATCGGTGCTGCGTCAGCAATAACTAGGACGTTGCATCGGTCCGTCGTGGTAAAGAGAGAGCTGAGCCGAAAAGCAAAGCTCTCGATTTACAAGTCGATCTACGTTCCAACCCTCACCTATGGTCACCAGCTGTGGGTGGTGACCGAAAGAATGAGATCGCGAGTACAAACGGCCGAAATGAGCTTCCTCTGCTGGGTGGCTGGGCTCTCACTCAGAGATCGGGTGAGGAGTTCTGCCATCCGGGAGGAGCTCGGTGTCGAGCCGCTCCTCCTCCAGATCGAGAGGAGCCAGGTGGGGTGGTTCGGGCATCTGGTCAGGATGCCCCCCGAGCGCCTCGCGGGCAAGGTGTTTCGGGCACGTCCCACCGGGAGGAGACCAAGGGGCAGACTCCGGACCCGCTGGAGAGGCTATGTCTCACAGCTGACCGGGGAAGGACTTGGGATCCTTCCGGGTGAGCTGTAGAAAGCAGCCGGGGTGAGAGAGGCCTGGGTTGCCCGTTTGAGGCTTTTGCCCCCGCGACCCGACCCCGGAACAAGCGGAAGATGACGGAACGAAACGGAACGGAGAAACAACAGCCGATTGTTGAACTTAACTGAAGCTAAACAGAACTCGGAGCCTCCCTCACACTGAGGAAAAACATAGAAAAAAATGTTCGGGGGAGGGGGGGACGTCATTGAAATTCATATGAAGATCAAAAGCAATTTTATGAGTTTGTTTTACACAAATCTTCTTCTCAGGAATTCATTTACTCATTAAAACAGATCAAAGGTTCAATATATTGTCAGAAAAACTTGTGTTTTTTCCAAAATAAGTCTTAAGTAAGAGATTTTGAATTGCTACACTGAGCATAATTACATTTAAATTAAGCCGTTAGCAGGTAAAAGAGTTCGCCGCTTGAAACTCAGTTCCAACATGTTTTTTTCCACCTTGCACAACATCCTCGGTGGGAGGTGGGCTGGGATGCGGGATTCACACCACCATCTCTGCAGCCACAGCAACGTGTGTGTGCATGACTGCATATTTGTGGAGGTGGGCATGTTTGCCTTGGCTGACACACAAGCAGCACGAGATGCCCCACGCTTTACAGGAAACAACCTCCATTTAAAGAAGGACACTTTCTAAAAGGAGAAGAAGCTATAAATCTTTCTTTTCACTGAAAATAAACATTATTGTTGGATTATCTTCACAGAAATCTCCTCCGTGCTTGTTTCTTTCTTTTATGGGTAAGAGGAGGAGTGGGTGTGCAGGGTGCCATGTGCAGTTCAGCAGGAATAATAAAAAAAAATGACTGTGTTGGTTTAAGTTTCTGCTGCAGTGTTGCTCTGTTGGCCATGTCCTTCTTTACAGAACACCAGTACATGATGGAGGGGACCTTTCAAACCAAAGCATGCCATTGTTCCTCTAACAATCCCCAATCGGGGGCAGGAAGTCATACACAGGACATAAGCACAATGAGCAGCGCGGCTGTAGAGGCCGACAACAGAACCACGGCTCCACGGCTCTACCGTGCTGGGAAAATGTTCCTATCAGAACAAACACAATGCAAGACAGAAATGAGGGAATATTTACAGAAAAAGGGGGACTTAGGACGGAAAAAAATAGCTTCCAGTTGGCTGCTAGAAACTAGAAGCTAGAGAAAGTAGGGAACTCTAAATCCATCAACTGTTCGCGTCCATATTTTTATCTGATATTTTCCCATGTTGTTCCTCTTTCGGTTCCAGATTCCAGATGAATCATCTGTGTTCCTGCAGTAGATTTCTAAAAGTCCAATTGGAGGTAGAGCTTTCAGCAGTGGTGGATGAAGTACTCACTTTTTGTACTTAAGTAAAAGTAGAGATAATTAGGCAAAAAATCTACTTAAGTAAAAGTAAAAAATCTACTTAAGTAAAAGTACAAAAGTAGTTGGTGTAACTTGTACTTTTTAAGTAAAAAGTAAAAGTATGTTATTTGTTGTGCTATAGGGTGTCACCATGGTAACCAGGATAAACACTCTGCAGGGGTGTGACCCCCCTCTCCCGCCTCTTTTGGTCCACAAAAAAAAAAATAAATAAAAGGAAAGGGGACAAGTCAAGCTATCCCTTTGAAGGGCCAGTGACTGGGCCGCCAAAATGGAGGAAAATGACACTTATTTTTTAAAATCTTTTGGGAGGGAGGCCCCCAGTCACTATATATTGGCTTTGTCAAAGCCCCACCCCCCTTTGGAAAATTCTAGATCCGCCCCTGCTATGTGTAACGATGGCTCAACTTTTTATTTAGAAGTAAACACAACGAACAACCATCTTCTGACTCTTTTTAATTTGTACTATAATTGATGTTAGGTTTTTGGCGCTTGAATGAATGCCGAAAATGTTTCTCGATTCATTACTTCTTCTCCCGATCAACTGCTTCTTTTGATTTTGACGATGCAGCTTCAAGATGCGCTAAAAAAAAGTAGTTAAGTATCTCGGGGTCAGACATCTAAAAATGTAGTGAAGTAAAAGTACCGGTCTAAAATTTTACTTAAGTAAAGTACAGATACACAATTTTTTTTACTTAAGTACAGTAACGAAGTACATTTACTTCGTTACGTTCCACCACTGGCTTTCAGCCACCAAATCTCTTCTTCTTCTTTCGGCATTTCCTTTCAGGGGTCGCCACAGCAAGTCAGTTTCTTCCATCTAACCCTATCTCCTGCATCCTCTTCGGTCACACCAACTATCTTCATGTGTTCCTTCACTGCGTCCATGAACCTCCTATTTGGTCTTCCTCTAGTCCTCTTTCATGGTGGTTCCGAATCCAGCATCCTTCTTCCAATGTACTCTCTCTATCTCCTCTTCACATGTCCAAACCATCTCAGTCTTGCCTCTCAAACTTTATCCCCAAAACCTCCAACATGTGCCGTTCCTCTGATCCTGTCCATCCTGGTCACTCCCAGAGAGATCCTCAGCATCTTCATCTCTGCTACCTCCATCTCTGTTTCCTGTCTTTTCTTCAGTGCTACTGTTTCTAGACCAATCAGCATGGCCGCTCTCACCACGGTTTTGTACACTTTCCTTTTCATTCTAGCTGAAACTCTTCTGTCACACATCACACCTGATACTTTCGTCCACCCGTTCCAGCCTGCCTGCACACGCTTCTTCTCCTCTTTTCCACACTCTCCATTGCTCTTGACTGTTGATCCTAGATACTTAAAGCCACCAAGTCTCTGTCTTTTAGAATAAGCTCCCAGCTCATGTGAGAGAAGCAGACATTGTTTTTACATTTACGTTTTGGGCCACAACGTTCGTTTTTGAAAAACATATTACTAAGCCAGCTCGGAAAAGAAAATCATTATGAAGATGATTATATCTATTATTGAACCAGATGTTATAAAGGTGGACAAGTTGGTCGTCGTTGCAGCAGATTTCAGATTGAATGTGATTTAGGGCTAAAAAAAAAAGCAGGAACGTTGTGTGAAACTGACATTTACAATTTTACATAGATTTAGGGGGTTCCTGTTTCGCGTTTATTGTATTTACATAAAGTTTAGTTCAGAAAAAGAACACACACATTGTTAACGTAAACTGGCCAGTTTGGCCTAAAATTAAATTTCGATCATTTGTCTAGAGCAGCGGTCGGCAACCTTTGACACCGAAAGAGCCATTTGAACCCGGTTTCCACGGAAAAGAAAACACTGGGAGCCGCACATCTAAAATGAAAAAAAAAAAAACTTCTACTACTTTACCGCAGCATGTTTCTTATGAAAACCACGTGCTACAGAGAAAATTACCGTAATTTCACGGCCATTAGGCGCACCGTCCGAAAAGGCGCAGTCTCAGTCACACACCGCCTTACAACAACACACTCGCAAGCATGCAAATGTACGTATTAAAAAATAGTCCAGTGCTTCTCAAATAGTGGGGCGCGTGTGATCCTGTGGAACACGTTTTTCTTTTTTGCCGTACTAGAATAAAGTGTAGTTGTACATCCACTACAGTAGTTGTAGTTTATAGTTTAAATAAGAATTATTTTTATTAAATTCAAGTTAATTGATGCACTTAAAATATTTTCTGTTTCACACTAAAAACGATAAAGCTGTTCTTTTTCTTTTTTTTTTCTTTAATGTTAAAGGAGGAAACAATGTTATGCAGAAGTGTACTTAGAACCAGGGGTCCCCAAACTTTTCTGCGCCACGGACCGGTTTAGTGTCTGATAATATTTTCACGGACCGGTCTACAGGTGATAAGACCAGCCGGAAAAACTGGCTTTTTAATCAATAATAATACATTTAAATCCACGTTGTCTTCACGAGAAAATTTATTAGCAGCGTCTTTATAACGTGGAAAAATTCTCTCTGCTAGAACGCACTCTGGTTGCCATGGTAACGGTAAACATACCTTCAAAATAAAATACATCACAAAAACAAAGTGAAGAAAAATACTAGTTAGACACCTCACTCTTTAATGTTCTCATGCTTTTCTTTCAGGTCCGCTTCACGGGCACCGCTTTTTCTTTTAGGTCCGCCTTTTCTCACACACAAGGCGCACCGCACGAAAGGGCGCACCGCTCATTTTGAAGAAAATTTTCGAGTTTTAGGTGCGCCTTATGGCCGTGAAATTACGGTACATTGTATTCATTTAATGAACACATTTTGAATTCTTGAAAAATAATAACAATGAATGTCTCTTTCAAATAAATTAAAAAGCTGAATTTAAATTGTCCATGTAGCAAACGAAAGCAGAAAAATGCCATGAGGCGTCATCCTTATATCCATTTATCATATCTAAAATGAAGATAACACTGTATATATTGCTTTTTCTTACCTTTACACTTTGTATAAACAACAATAGTGTGGTTATGTCTTATGAAGTGCTACGGAGAAAATTAAATTTTACCGATGTAATGAACACATTTTGAATTCTTGAAAAAATAATAATGTCTGAATGTCTCTTTTGAATAAATTAAAAAGCTGAATTTAAATTGTGCATGCAGCAAACAAAAGGGAAAAATCCGTGAGCCGTCATCCTCATATCGCCTTGTGCTTTCAAAGTATGCAGCGGAGCATACTTTGTGATATTTCAAGATCACAATAATCTTCAAATTTAGAACTAAAATAATATAAAAAACTAACACAAATAAAACACACTTCAATTAAATACAAAAAAAAAAAATTTTTAGTAATTTATTTTCCCAAGCCAATCAGAGCCGCATTATAAGGATGAAAGAGCCGCATGAGGCTCCCGAGCCGCGGGTTGCCGACCGCTGGTCTAGAGCAGTGGTTCTTAACCTTGTTGGAGGCACCGAACCCCACCAGTTTCATATGCTCATTCACTGAACCCTTCTTTAGTAGCATCACTAAAGCTAACCCAACGTCACTGACGGACACCACTGGTCAGACGGAGGGTTTTAAAGAAGGTGTTGCTAAACCCGACTGACAAGGAGGTCTCACTCCGCTGCTTATCCAGCGCTCTCAAAGCGAACCGGTAGAGAGTCTCACTCAGACACATATACAGCCCTCTGTAAGCGGTCTGATAGGGAGGTCTCACTCTGCTGCTTATCCAGCGACCTCAAAGGGGACCGGTATTAAATCCCAGAGCAGGAAGCTTTCAAGCTTTCTTTTTGTGTTTAAGAAAGACATCAAAAAGTTTTGTTATTCCGTTCCGTTCCGTCATCTTCCACTTGTTCCGGGGTCGGGTGGCAGGGGCAACAGCCTCAAACAAGAAGCCCAGGCTCCTCTCACCTCGGCTGCATCCTCCAGCTCACCCAGAAGAATCCCAAGTTGTTCCCCGGCCAGCTGTGAGACATAGCGGGTCTGCGGTCTGCCCCTTGGTCTCCTCCCGGTGGGACGTGCCCGAAACACATCACCAGCGAGGCACTCGGGGGGCATCCTAACCAGATGCCCGAACCACCCCATCTGACCTGGAGGGGGAGCGGCTCAACACCGAGCCCCTCACCGGATCTCTGAGTGAGAGCCCAGCCACCCTGCGGAGGAAGCTCATTTCGACCGCTTGTATCTGCGAATCTGCGAACTCATTCTTTCGGTCACCACCCACAGCTGGTGACCACAGGTGAGGGTTGGAACATAGATCGACTTGTAAATCAAGAGCTTTGCTTTTCGCCTGAGCTCTTTCTTTACCATGATGGATCGATGCAGCGTCCTAGTTATTGCTGATGCCGCACCGATCCGCCTGTCGATTTCCCGCTCCATCTTTCCCCCACTCGTGAACAAGACCCTGATATACTTAAACTCCTCCACTGGGGGCAGGACCCTGTCCCTGACCAGTAGGGGGCATTCCATCCTTTTCCGGGTGAGGACCATGGTCTCGGATTTGGAGGCGCTAATTCCCATCCCAGCCGCTTCACACTCGGCAGCAAATCGATCCAGTGAGAGCTGGAGATCACGGTCCGATGAAGCCAACAGGACCGGAATAATTGTTCCAATTTTTACGACTGTTTAGGTTTGAAAAGTTTTTAAACCCGAAATCTCATCTGTGTACAATTAAATCAACTGTTTCCGTCAATTTTAAGCACGATTCATAGAGACGTTAAAAGAAGCAACAAGAACAGTTGTTTTTTTTTTTTAAAAAAAAAAAGTGGATCAAATCTCATAAATCAAGAGAACTTAATCCACTTCTTATTTTCTAAAGTGTTAAACTCATCTCTGAACATGTGGTTCAGTTGAACATTCCCACAGATTTATTTGTGTTCATTTGGTTCCACATCCTTCTCTATTGTTTGAAAACTGGATGTTCTTCTTGGTAGATAACTGTAAAGCTGCTGAGACCACTAGCATACGGGTGGGCGGATCGATCATAATATCGATAATATCGATACCAACGCTAATATCGATATCGATCGATACTCAAAATACAATATCGATACTTTGGTTAAAGTTTTACCCCTCGCACTTTGCTTCCCTTTTTTTTCTTTTTTCTTTTTTTTAAAAAGTTAACCTAACTTATCTGTCTGCAAAATATGCGTAAATGCTGTGTGTCGCGCCTGTATGCTAAAGCGAGGCGCCCCCCCCCCCCCCTCTTTCGCGTTGAATTGTCACATGACTCAGCAACTCGGGGCCAAGAAACAAACAAAAAAAAAAAAAAACGCAAGTCGGTAAAAGTAGAGAGAGATGGAAAAAAGAGAGTAACCGTGTGGCTGTACTTTGAGGTTACCTGCACCATTTAAAGAAAGGCTGTTAAATATAGTAACACTATAAATTAAAGAATCACCCCAAATAAAAACTTCAGAAACGGAGGAGAAAACCCTGACTCCTGTTTTCCAGAGGCAGCGCTCATTAACAGAGACGCTCTAATTTTAATTATGAAAGTACAACATAATGATCTTTAACATTAGTTAACATTTGTTTGTAACTGGTCACTTCTATGGATCTACCAACCTGTGTATATACATATACTTGGTCATACTATATATATATATATGACCCTAACCCTTGATGCAAAAATAGTCATTTAAAAATTTTAAATATCGGTATCGATATCGGTATCGGCGATATTGGTCTGGTGTTTACTTGGTATTGGATCGATACCAAAACTTGCGGTATCGCACACCCCTACACTAGCGCCCACAGCTTGTTCACACACACATTCAGAGATGCCAAGTTTTTTGCTTCACAAAGAGGCAGGGCCAAATGGAGGCGGGGCTATGGCATCACATGACGTCACATTCGTCAATCGACAACACCCACCATGACAGTTGGCGCAAAGCAAACCATTCAAAAGATGTGAAAGCAGCTTGAAAATTGTGTGTCTTACGTGTGTTACCACCTAGCGTTATGTATCAGTACGAATGGGAATTACCACCAGAAATACACCCCTGTACTGCTTGTTCACGCTTTTTTGCTGCTCACGCGCATAAGCTGTCACATGACCAAAGTTCCCGGATGTCTGACTTCTTCCATACGTTCACTTTCAGATGGCTTTAAGATGCACAGCTGCAGCAGCAGGAGATGCCATGTACTTAGGCCTCATTACACTTAATCACGTTCATGAAATGCACTAAAAGGGGTGTGGGCCAACTTTTTGGTTCGCAGGCCACATTGAGTTCTGGCATTTGACAAAGGGGCCAGAACAGAATCAGATGGATGGCATGCTTTGGTAACCACTAGATTAGACCATTAGAATGGCGCTGTAGATTTTAAACAAGCGTGTTAAATGTTACATTAAGAGTGTTGAATTTCAAATCTAGCGCGCTAGGTCTGAAATCTAGTGCGATAGCACTTAAAAACCGGCATTTAGCAGCGCTAGGTTTGAAATCTAAGCGCTTGATGTAACATTTTGCTTGTTTTAATATCTAACACGCTTGTATTGGCCCCGATGGCTTTCCATATCTGTGCACACTGTTTATTTGGACAACGTGCGCATCACGGAGACACACGATTTAATGGGAGCAGTGTGGTTGTAGTCTCAACAAAGCCAAAAGTGCGCCATCTAGTGAGGAAACATCAGAATTGCAGGGGAAACAAAACATTAACAAGGTTTATTTATTTAATTTTTTCAAGTTCGGCAGGCCGGATTAAAATGTTTAACGGGCCGCGTGTGGCCCGCGGGCCGTCGTTTGCCCAGGCCTGCACTAGAGTGTTCCGAATGCGGGAATTTTAATTTCCTTGGTGGGTGAGCGTGAGATAAGTCGTAAATGCAGGTGCCTCCCTGCAAGTCCTAATTGCAGGGAGACTTTTCATTTCTGCATATTACACATAAAATTAATCACTAAATTCATCTCAAACAGGATCTTAAGACAGTTGCTGTAAAAAAGTTGTAGATTATTGCAATTTTGTCGAGTTTGGTTGATTTTGCAGTAACGGTTTCATGTATAGTTTGTACTGAATGACTTTGAGCAGGCTCACTAAATCCCTTCAGTTGATTGGGATAAATTCTGTGGGCAGATGTTTTCAAAAGTTTTTACATTTTTTAATCAGTGAGATGTTCTTTTCTCACTCAATAAAGTTGTCATGAGTTCTTGATTAGATTTATTTATGATGTGTGGGTATAAACGAACTTCCTCTATGCTCCTGTTTACTCACCACCGTTGTGTGGGATGGATGATCTGGTTTTGAAGCTTCTCTCTGATCATGTTTACCGACTTTTTTTCAAGGGTATGTTCTTGTTGGGTGGTGACTTTGATGGGACGATTCGTGATTTATTTCAGTTTCCAAACACATCCTCCTCGTTTGCTGACTCACCTGTGAAATTTCAACGTAATAACTCATTTTTAAAGGACAGAAATTGATGCATCAAAATACAATAATTTCCCAACAGGCATGATTATCTGGTGAAAAGTATTGACGGTATTTATGCCTCTGAGCTGACATGGCCTTGACTCCACAGCAGAGCATTGATTGTGCTTTAAGAGAAAATAAAGAATGAGGATTGCAATCTGAAAGGAATGCCCCTGGAATTCCCCCAAACCCACCCCTACCTTTCACTATTCCCCCCCCTCCGAACTTTTCACAAATCCATACGGAGTTTTAACGTGTTGTACAATAGACAAGGAGAGCTATTCTGCAACCATAATGCAAGGAAACGTTTGCAGAAAGAAAAAAAATGTCAGGACTACAGAGGAAACAATCAGTGAGGAAGCAGAAGCAGGTGCCCACCTCCTGAGAAAATATCCTACACTGGGAGGAACTGTTCAACAGCAATTACGCCATAAACATAACGACTCCTCGCTGCAGAACACACATCTGACCGATTCAAGAAAAGGTTTTCATGGAAATGTATGTATCAATACTAAAAGTGTCAAAAAATAAATAAATGACTAGAAGTTGAGAGAGATTTTGGGAGATTTAAAGTAGCTGGTAGGACATTGTGATCTGTAGTGAGAGGAGGAGGAAAAGCTGGAGAGGTGGAGGTTTGCACTAGAAAGAAGAGGAATGAAGATTAGTCAGAGTAAGACAGAGTACGTGTGTGAGTGAGAGGGATTCAAATGGAAAAGTGAGGTTACAGAGAGAAGAGATAAAGAAGGTGGAAGATTTTAAGTATCTAGGATCAACAGTCCAGAGCAATGAAGAGTGTGGAAAAGAGGTGAAGAAGCGTATGCCGGCAGGCTGGAACGGGTGGAGAAAAGTAACAGGTGTGATGTGTGACAGAAGAGTTTCAGCTAAAATGAAAGAAAAAGTGTATAAAACCGTGGTGAGAGCGTCCATGCTGTTTGGTCCAGAGACAGTAGCACTGAAGAAAAGACAGGAAATAGAGATGGAGGTAGCAGAGATGAAGATGCTGAGGATCTCTCTGGGAGTGACCAGGATGGACAGGATCAGAGGAACAGCACATGTTAGAGGTTTTGGAGATAAAGTCAGAGAGACCAGACTGAGATGGTTTGGACATGTGCAGACGAGAGAGAGAGAGTACATCGGCAGAAGGATGCTGGATTTGGAACCACCAGGAAAGAGGACTAGAGGAAGACCAAAGAGGAGGTTCATGGACGCAGTGAAGGAAGACATGAAGATAGTTGGTGTGACCAAAGAGGATGCAGGAGATAGGATTAGATGGAAGAAACTGACTTGCTGTGGCGACCCCTGAAGGGAAATGCCGAAAGGAGAAGAAGAAGAAAGTAGCTGGTAGGATTTGAGCTGGATTACAGGTAAAGGATTAGGGAAGCGAAGTGGGGAAGTGGAAATACATAGCGGTCCCTGGGCTCCATGGGCTGGGTGCATGGTTGTGTTTTGTGCTGTGGTGGTTGCGCCTGGCGCTGGCCACGTCCAGTTTAGACCCTGGCTGAGTGGTGGGAGGCTCCTGGGTCTTTGGAGTGATTGCTCTCCTCTTATTTCGCGCCCTGGGTTCTGACTCCCCCTAGACTTGCTTGCGCTGTGGGGTACTGATGCAACGTCTACTCTGCAGCCTGGGGGTCCTGGCATTGGGGACGTATGTGGCCCTTGGTGCCAGGGGGACTCCTGTAGGGTGGACTCTTCTGCACTACCCCTGTGCTCAGCCTCGGAGTCACAGCTTTGGTATGAGTGTGGGCCCAGGTTGCATGTGTCTCTCCCTCCCTCATTATGGCCTTGTGGGTATGGGCAAGCTCTAATAAGAACATGGTTTACATCGACAGCATGTACTTTCATTGTGCCACGCTGTTTACTGTCCGCTATGTTCCTTGCTCCCAACCTAGTATATTATCATAGGTTTAGTAACATTGGAGTCTGTTCTTCATCATGTTTTAGTTTCTTATAGAGGGTTGTTTTTGTGTGTTTTAATTTTATGTCTGGTTTAAACTTTGGTTTGTCATAAAATCGTTCAGGTTGGTCGTGATGTTGAATATTATAACTACAGATTATTTCTTCACTTTGTCCCCTTCTCTTCTTCTTTTTTCTCACTCCTCTCCCTCTCTATACAAAATTCCCTGTCGGGTCCGGCAAAAAATCCATAGGAAGCACGTACATTTAGGATGTAATGTAAAATATGTTGTCCGGGGCTAAATGCCCCTGGTAGGGTCACCCAAGGCAAATAGGTCCTAGGAAGAGCCAGACAAAGCGCGGCTCAAAAACCCCTGTGAAGATATCCAACATGGCCAAGTTGCCCTTGCCCGGACGTGGGTCACCGGGCCCCGCCCCTTGGAGCGAGGCCCGTGGGTGGGGCAAGAGAGAGAGTGGGGCATCTCCAGCTCTCGCTGGATCGATTTGCTGTCGAGTGTGAAGCGGCCGGGATGGGAATTAGCGCCTCCAAATCCGAGGCCATGGTCCTCGCCCGGAAAAGGGTGGCATGCCCCTTGCGGGTCAAAAACAGGGTTCTACCCCAAGTGGAGGAGTTTAAGTATCTCGGGGTCTTGTTCACGAGTGGGGGAAGGATGGAGCGGGAGATCGACAGGCGGATCGGTGCGGCATCAGCAATAACTAGGACGCTGCATCGGTCCGTCGTGGCAAAGAGAGAGCTGAGCTGAAAAGCAAAGCTCTCGATTTACAGATTGATTGATGTTCCAACCCTCACCTATGGTCACCAGCTGTGGGTGGTGACCGAAAGAATGAGATTGCGGATACAAGCGGCCGAAATGAGCTTCCTCCGCAAGGTGGCTGGGCTCTCATTCAGAGATCGGGTGAGGAGCTCTGCCATCGGGGAGGAGCTCGGTGTCAAGCCGCTCCTCCTCCAGGTCGAGAGGAGCCAGATGGGGTGGTTAGGACACGTCCCACCGGGAGGAGACCAAGGGGCAGACCCCAGACCCGCTGGAGAGACTATGTCTCACAGCTGGCCGGGGAACGACTTGGGATCCTTCCGGGTGAGATGGAGGATGCAGTTGGGGTGAGAGAAGCCAGGTCTTCCCGTTTTAGGCTGTTGCCCCCGCGACCCGACCACGGAACAAGCGGAAGACGACGGAACGGAACGTAAAATATTAAAAATGATTAAATAGAATATGACTCACCAAGGTTGACATATGGTGCTGACCCTGGTAGAGCAAATCTGTCCAGCAATACCAGACATAAAGATCATCATTCTGCTTGTCACAACACCGGACAGAACAAAAAAAGTAAAACATTGTGAAATGATTGAAAATCTGCCCATATTCACGTGTCTGAAAACGTTACGTAGCAGGCATGTAAGAAAATCATGGAAACTAGTTCAAAATTTATTTGATTGAAAAGAAAGTTTTCTTTGACGTTCATTTTGGATAGAGAGACACAACAGGATGGATTATTTTACAAAAACTCTGTGAATTCCACGTGTTTCCAATTAACTCGCTTTGTCTGTCACACCTGTGTCTCATCATCCCCTGTCTTTAAGGCCTGTTTCCCTTTACTCCAGTATCAGGTCCGCTGTTGCCTTTTTCTTACCTGCTCCTCCTTTCAAGTCTCAGGATTAACACCTTTTAAGCATAACAGAGGGCTGCACTGTGGACTCAGAGCAAGAAGGTCGGGGTTTGAGTTCCGGAGTGGAGCTTGAAACACTGACCTTTCTATGCGGAATTTGCATGTTCTACCCACGTATGCGTGGGTTTTCGTCACATACTCTGGTTTCCTCCCATGACTTTTAATACAAACATGTTTTCTATTTTATCATGTCGTTTTTGTGTTTTAAAAATGAACATTTCAAAATGTATAAGTATTTTATCTCCTCTAACCTGCTGCGCCCCGCAGCAGCTGGGAGGAAGCATGCTTTGCCACCATAGCAACAACTTCTGCGGGTAGTTGTTGCTATGTTGCCATGACAACAAACACGTTGCTAATGCCACACATAAGAGTGTATGTGTTTATATTTGTGGAGAGAGACAAGGAGGACAATGACACCATTACAGAAACATTTTAGAAAGGTTGACTGAGATAATATTGAAGAGACACCATGAAGAGAGTCTGAATAAAGTCAGCCATGTTTTTTAAATGAGTTTTGAAAGTTCGGGTTAACATATTGGAATATAACCTATCGACAATTTTTTTCGAGGACATTTTTGAAGCAGTTGCGCAAAATGCGAAAAAAAAGTAGGCTATTGAGGAATTAGATCATTTTACTTTGATGTTTGTTTTTTTATTCTAGGTTTTAAAAATATTTAACATTTTATCATTATTATTACTTTAATAAACCACGCACACACAGGGAGAACATGCAAACTCCACACAGAAACACCAGTGTTCCAAAACTCATCCCCACCCAGAATTCGAACACTGACATTCTTGCTGTGAGGCCACTGTGTTATCAACGCCACTGTCTTCTTCTTCTTTCAGCAATTCCCTTTGGTCACACCAACTATCTTCATGTCTTCCTTCACTGTATCCATGAACCTCCTCTTTGGTCTTCCTCTAGGCCTCTTTCCTGGTGGTTCCAAATCCAGCATTCTTCTTCCTATGGACTCTCTCTCTTCTCTGTACATGCCCAAACCATCTCAGTCTTGCCTCTCGAACTTTATCCCCTAAACCTCTAACATGTGCTGTTCCTCTGATCCTGCCCATCCTGGTCACTCCCAGAGAGATCCTCAGCATCTTCATCTCTGCTACCTCCATCTCTGCTTCCTGTCTTTTCCTCTGTGCTACTGTTTCTAGACCAAACAGCATGGCCGGTCTCACCACGGTTTTGTACACTTTTTCTTTCATTTTAGCTGAAACTCTTCTGTCGCACATCACACCTGATACTTTACTCCACCCGTTCCAGCCTGCCTGCACACTCTTCTTCACCTCTTTTCCACACTCTCCATTGCTCTGGACTGTTGATCCTAAGTACTTAAAATCTTCCACCTTTTTTATCTTTTCTCCCTGTAACCTAGAGGTGTCAAAAGTACCAACATTTTCTACTCAAGTAGAAGTACAAATACCGAGTTAAAAAACTACTTTAGTAAAAGTAGAAGTATCAATTCAAGTTTTCTACTTAAGTAAAAGTAAAAAGTAACCTATTTTAAAACTACTTAAAGTAAAAAAGTAAAAGTAATTTTCAGAAAAAAAAGGAATTTTGTTAACAAAAGCATATAAACATATTTTTTAAGTATTATCACATGCTTTAAGGAGAAGAAAATATGATAATAAATGAAAGTGTTTTGTTGTTAAACTTTATGAATCAGAAACATTTATTTCTTAATAATCTTTATTGGAAATTGATTAATGAACACAATCAAATGTATTATCATTAGCAGGGCATTATGTAACGTCCCTTCAGCTACCAAGCTTCACTCTGCATCACCTAATTTAACCAACTTCAGCAGACACAAACACACTCAATGTAAAAAAAAATAAATAAATAAAAAAAATGACCAAAAGGCTTTTTCAAGCCTTGAAGGCAGCTAGTTTTCAAAGTTCTTTGAGGCAATACTGAATAGTCTTTAACACGTTGATAAGGTAGGGAGTGCCACATACAGCCTGCGTGACACCTGGAACCAGCGTTGCCAGGTGGGAGGTGCTGGATTATCGTACTAATGACGTAAAATTATCGTATTTTACAAAAAATATCGTACACCCAGTAAAACCACGCCCATTGACAAAATAACACCCTTTACATGCACTCGTAAGGCAGTGGGAGTGAAGGAAACACACAGGAGGCAAAATCCTTGGATTCTTTTTCTAAAATTTTAAGAACTGTTAAAATGAAAAAATAACCAGGGAAATAAGATTTTAAGAAACGCAGAAAGAAACCAGTAGGGGCGGGACTTAGGAGACGGTAAATATAAATTTATATACATACATATCTACATATATATGTGTACATATAAGGTTTTTTTAATGTTAACCCAAACATCTACATGATACAAAATCTAAGCGATGTGTAGTTTTAATCTCCTCAGTCAGTCTTTATAAACTAATCAATAACATTTTGGATGTTTTTAAGCACAAATACTTCATCCACTACTATTTATGGATTAATCAGTTCAATTAGCTTTGTTTCTAAAGATAAAATAGTGCGTCACAGATCAAAGTTATTTTTTATAAAAATACCATCTGCAACATTTTCAGCAAAGACGTTTACAATAACCGCAGACTGAAAATAATAAGCCCGCATCAAGTCTCAAACACGGAAATTAACGTTCCTGGCTGCTCTTTAAAAGTTTGTGGGCGATTGACTGGAACTTTCAGCCAATCATTCATCTGTTCCTTTGTTTGATGCATTCAGGGTTCATTAAAAAAAAAAAATCCGACAAACAGGCGCGGCTTTTTATCGGTGACAAAATGGCGAAAGTAGCGACTACTTTTAATAAAATTAACGAAGTAAAAGTACAGATAATTGCATAAAAAAGTAGTGAGTAAAAGTAAAAAGTAGACAAAAAAATTATTACTTCGTTAAAGTAAAGATACCGAGTTTTTCTACTTGAGTAAGGTAACGAAGTAGTCTTACTTCGCTACTTGACACCTCTGCTGTAATCTCACTTTTCCATTTGGATCCCTCTCATTCACACACATGTACTCTGTCTTACTCTGACTAATCTTCATTCCTCTTCTTTCTAGTGCAAACCTCCACCTCTCCATCTTTTCCTCCACCTCTTCCCTCCTCTCACTACAGATCACAATGTCATCTACAAACATCATTGTCCATGGGGATTCCTGTCTGACCTCGTCTGTCAGCCTGTCCATCACCATAGCAAACAGCAAAGGACTCAGAGCAGATCCTTGGTGCAGTCCCACCCCCACACTGAACTCCTCTGTCTCACCTACAGCACACCTCATCACTGTCTTACAGCCCTCATACATGTCCTGGACCACTCTAACATACTTTTCTGTCACACCAGACTTCCTCATACAATACCATAGTTCTTCTCTAGGTACCCTGTCATACACTTTCTCTAGATCTACGAATACACAGTGCAGCTCCCTCTGGCCTTCTCCTACCGTGGCGCCACGCAACTAACTATTTTTACAAAATTGAAACTGAGAGAGTTCATTTGTAGGGTAACTAATTACATTTTTTAAATCAGATACAAATCACTGCATCGATATCTGGCTCTCCCTCTACATCTGGTACTTTCACCACTTCTGCTCTGGTTATCCTTGTCTGTTACCATGAATGGTCCAGCCAGGTCTACACTGGCTTTCATGCTTGCCCAGGATTCTGTTCTTGTCCAGGTTTACTACCAGCCTACATCTGCCTGTCCCTCTTTACTTATACTTCTTTCCTTCAATAAAGTGCTTGTACATCAGGGTCCTTCCTCACAACCTCCATTACATAACAATCCGATCTGACAACATTGTGTGAATACGTAAGAGCGGGAGTGCCCAAACAGTCGACCGCGGTCTATCGGTAGATCGCGGACTGGTCCCGAGTCGACCGCGAGACGTGTTGAAAAAATGATGACATTTTTATTTATTTTTTTAATGACAGAAAGTCAGTGTTGCAAATTTAACAACTTTGACGCTAAACTTAGCAAACATTCAGCCGCTCAGAAAAGTGACTAGCAACAAGCTAGCGCCTTTCTTGTGTTATAGAGCGCTTTCACTCACGTGACTAAAACCCGGAAGTCGGGCAGGATCAGCATGAAACTATCAAAGCAATATTTTTTGATTGGTGGAGAACATCCTTATATAATTCTAAATAATTTATTTTCGAACAATCCCGATTTGATGCCTGCAATTCACCCCAAATTTCTACTCAGCTGTAGATCTGAAGACCAGTGGTGGATGAAGTACTCACTTTTTGTACTTAAGTAAAAGTACAGATAATTAGGCAAAAAATTTACTTAAGTAAAAGTACAAAAGTAGTTGGTGTAAATTGTACTTTTTAAGTAAAAAGTAAAAGTATTCGATTATAATTCAAATGTTATTTTTTGTGCTATAGGGCGTCACCATGGTAACCAGGATAAATACTCTGCAGGGGTGTGACCCCCCTCTCTTGCCTCTTTTGGTCCATAAAAAAATTAAATACTTAAATTAAAAGGAAAGGGGACAAGTCAAGCTATCCCCTAGAAGGGCCAGTGCATGGGCCGCCAAAATGGAAGAAAATTACACTTATTTTTTAAAATGTTTTGGGGGGAGGCCCCCAGTCACTATATATTGGCTTTGTGAAAGCCCCACCCCCCTTTGGAAAATTCTAGATCCGCCCCTGCTCTGTGTAACGATGGCTCAACTTTTTATTTAGAAGTAAACACAACGAACAACGATCTTCTGACTCTTTTTAATTTGTATTATAGTTGATGTTAGGTTTTTGGCGCTGAATGAATGCGGAAAATGTTTCTCGATTCATGACTTCTTCTCTCGACCAACTGCTTATTTTGATTTTGTCGATGCGGCTTCAAGATGCGCTAAAAAACCTGTATATTTTTCAAATTCCTGAACGAAAATGTAACAAAAAATGTAAAACACACTTTTAAAAATTAGCGGAGTAAAAGTACAGATATTTGCTCTAAAAATGTAGTGAAGTAAAAGTAAAAGTACCGGTCTTAAATTTTACTTAAGTAAAGTACAGATACACAATTTTTTTTACTTAAGTACAGTGAGGAAGTACATTTACTTCATTACGTTCCACCACTGCTGAAGACTAATAAAAGAGTAGATTCATACTTTCGGGCTGATGACGTCACGTCAACCCAAACGTTGATTGGATAATCAACTGTAGTTTTTCTAAATATATTTTCTGATTGGCTGTGGATCTGGAGAAACTACTCAGTACCGATATTAGTTTTAATAAAGGCTGGAAAAATATGTGGTGGTTCGCAATGTTGCTGCGGGACAGGTACATCTCAAGAGGTTTGCTACTTGAAAAGTAGATCTTGGGACCAAAAAGATTGGGCACCCCTACGTTAGATGTTATTGATTCAATATAGAAAGAAAAAGAAAGATGTATGTATGGCCTGTGTGTCGCTCGGTGTGTGTTTGTAGTTTATCGCTGAATCTCTAAGGAAAGCAGGATTGTTAACTGAAGGCCGGTTTGTGTGGCACTGAGTGACAAACTGGAACTGGAAATGTTTGTTTCAGGCGTTTTTAGGAAAGTAACAACCGGTCTTCAGGAAATGACACCTTCTCCTAAACGATCCCAATCTGAAAGCACATCCGGTCAGCCACAATACGGTTGTGTTGAAAATGGGAGTAGGTTGTGTTTGCCTCCCTAGGGCGGTCCAGTTCCACGCTGAAGGAACCGTCCAGCTGGTAGACCCGATAAGCACTTTCCATGAGACCTTAAAGGGGTAAGGGTGTACAGAAGTAAGCACAATTTTGATTAACACCCCAAGTGACCCTGCATTATGTCATTTAGCTATAAAAACATAGAAAAGCAGGATCTCTTTCAGAAGAAAGAAGTGACTCATTTAGGGTGTGGTGCATGAAGGCAGCTTTTCTAAAACTACAATTCACAAGAGGATTAGCAAAGCGTCCAGGTTAGCAGGTAGGAACAGGCTATGAGCTACCACTAAATCACAACAAAATCAAATAGAGCATCAAACCGCATCGTTAATTCCAGGTATAGGTGAATGAGCTGTCAGGAAAACTGAACACGTCAGGTTTGTTTCCGCCAATGATTCAAATCTTATACATGATACCGTTAGTGTTAATCACCTCACAACATCAAACAACTAGTTTTTAACCAGACAGTCGTACTAATCTGTACTAATCAGTGGTGGAACGTAACAAAGTAAATGTACTTTGTTACTGTACTTAAGTAAAAAAATTGTGTATCTGTACTTTACTTAAGTCAAATTTAAGACCGGTACTTTTACTTTTACTTCACTACATTTTTAGAGCAAATATTTGTACTTTTACTTCGCTACTTTTAAAAATTTTGTGTTTTACATTTTTTGTTACATTTTCGTTCAGGAATTTTTTTTAGCGCATCTTGAGGCCGTATCGCCAAAATCAAAAGGAGCAGTTGATCGGGAGAAGAAGTCATGAATCGAGGACCAATCAGAGTCAAGAGTAAACATTTTCCGCATTCATTCAGCGCCAAGAGCAGGGGCGGTTCTAGGATTTTCTGAAGTTGGGGGAGGGAGGACACGTGAGGTCATTGACAAAGCTAATATAGGGTGAATGGGGGCCTCCCCGCCCCCCCAGAACATTTAAAAAAATAAGTGTCATTTTCCTGCATTTGGTGGCCCATTTGCTGGCACTGCAAGGGGATAGATTGACTAGTCCCCTTTTCTTTCTTCTTTTTTTCTTGCGGACCAAAAGAGGCGGGACAGGGGGCGGGGTCTCGCCCTTCGGAGTATTTATTTGTGACCCTACAGCACAAAAAATACCATTTGAATTATGGTTGAATACTTTTACTTTTTACTTAAAAAGTAAAATTTACACCAATTACTTTCGTACTTTTACTTAAGTAGATTTTTTTTTTATTGGTACATTTACTTTTACTTAAGTATTTTTTTTTGCCTAATTATATGTACGTTTACTTAAGTACAAAAAGTGAGTACTTCATCCACCACTGGTACTAATGATGCAAAATCAATGTCTGAGGATTTTACTTATTTGAACATTATCGAAAACCCACCTGAAGCGTTTTCCTCATGCATGTTTGAGTTATTTGCAAGCCCCCTCGTCCTGTGTCTGGATACGATGTGAACACCAGCTTGTTATTGCCACCTGAATGAGTCCGTCAGACGGACACCACACGTTGAAGGTTTTGAAAAAAAAAGTCAGAAGTCAAATTGAGATGGTTTGTGAGAAGGATTCAATTGCAAATTTACCCGTTTATAGAAAAGAAATGGGGGTCAGGAAAGTGAGGAAGGCTGCTTGCTGCTATCCATCCTGACTGCTGGCTTGGTGTCTTGACTAGCGGCTAGAGACCAGACTAGGACATCAGACGTGGCATGAGATGTCCTAGGTGAGACATCCAGACGTCTGAAACACAAATGAGGGAGATTGGGGCTTTGAAAAAAAGGGACAAACATGAGGCAGGTGTGGCTGAGATACACAACACGAACCAGGTGTGGGTTTTTGGGAGGTAGGGTTGGGCCAGAAGGAAAAACAAAAGGAATCAGAAAAAGGAAAGAGAAGGCAGGATTCCCAACAACTCAAACAATTTATCAGCAGAAGTTTGGGAAACCTAGAGGGAAAGTGAAAAGTAAATGAGAATCTGAAGTAGGGCTGAAACAACTAATCGAATTAATCGATTATAATCGATTATTGAAATAGTTGTCGATTAATTTAGTCATCGATTAATCGTTTAGAAAGTTTTTGCTGTCAACTGCACTTAATATTACACAACTTGATTGTTTTTTTGTGTATTTTTACTCACGTTAACCTAGGCCATTTTGTTTGGTACTATACCTCTGAACAAGGTTAAATTTTCTAATCTAAAACTGTTAATGATTTCTTGTTTTTAAATGTGATCCTGGATGGTCAACAGTTTACATTTTATGTTTTTTTAGCCAGTACTATAAAACACATTTTATGGGTGCTCGTGATTTACCTTTACTGTACACAGTAAGTAGATTTATTATTTTATTTTTGCTGGAGAAATGGTAATATTCTCCCTCTTTATTTCACACAATGATTAACATTTTTACGTATTAGAATGAGCCCAACGTGTTGTTTACGTGGTTATGAGTTGTGTTTTGCATAACTACATTCAATAAAATTCCAAAAAACTATTATTTATTAAGTTGTCAATTTTACCCGATTAATCGATTAATCGAGCCAATAATCGCCAGATTAATCGATCATCAAAATAATCGTTAGTTGCAGCCCTAATCTGAAGGTAGTTGCTGATGCAGGAGACAGGGCTACATGTAGGACACTGACATCATCCTGCTGCTATGGAGACCATTGGGTTTAATTAAGGACGTAAAGCCCATCTCTGATCCCCATGTGCATCATATTTTACAGTGTGTTGTCTGTACATGCCAGCTATGTCTCTGGTTAATTCATCCTGCAATCAGACTGTTGTGATGTGGAAGGAGGAGGTTCCAAATGCCAGACATCAAAATCAGATTTATTAAACACAATTCGAGTAAGTCTGTAAAACAACGGGCACAGGATTAACTCAGGATTTCAAAAGTTCAGATGATAGTTAAATCACGGTCAGGCAACCAGGGTGACCTGGCTGGAAGGGATGGTATGACCCGACGTGGAAGTCTGGGATGATTGCCCGTAAATAGATGGCAGGGTCCACAGATGTGTGGCATCAGGAATCAATCTCAGGTGTCCCTAATCACGGTGATGAGGAACATCCAGGGCTCCCTCTGGCGGTAGGTGAGGGGATCACAACACAGACACTGCAATTTTGCAACTAAAGTGATGTTGCTTCACAAGGTTCGATTTAGGGCCGCAACTAATGATTATTTTGTTAATCGATTAATCTGTCGATTATTGGGTCAAATATTTGATTAATCGGATAAAAATGACAATTAAATAAATATTACTTTTCCGGCATATTATAGAATGTAATTGTGTAAAACACAACTCATAACCACATAAACAACACGTTGGGTTTATTACAGTAAGAGCAAATGTTAATCTTTCTGTCAAATGAAGAGGTGGAATACTATCATTTCTAGAAAATAATAAATCTACTTACTGTATACAGTAAAAGTAAATCATAAGCATCCATAAAATGTGCTTTAGTAGTACTGGCTAATAAAACATCAAATGTAAACTGTTGGATCACATTTGAAAACAAGAAACCTTTAACACTTCTGGATTCGCAAATTTAACCTTGTTCAGAAGTATCATACAGAAAAAGGCCTCAGATTAACATGAGTAAAAAGTTGTGAAGTATTAGTGCAAAAACACCAACAAAAAACCACTATCTCGACTGTAAAAATAGTAACTTTAATCAATAAAATGACCATCTTTACCACTTATAATATTACAAACACAGATCTACTAATCGGTAAAGGAGTGCCCAACTAACAGCACTCATTTTTTTGTGGGAAAAAAATGTGCTTTGCGGTGTAGAGGGGGGGGTCTTGTATCCTGGATTGAATTTAGCGATCTTTTTTTTTTTTTAAACCCCTTGTCCTCTTACTGACAGCGGCCTCATATCGGACAATCATTTCCAAACTAAGAGTCCCTGAGAAAAGCGCTCTGCTTCGGAGTGCAACCGTTTTCCACAGAAAATAGTCCATGTTGGGTTGTTTTTATTTTTTGCAAACAATAAAAAGTGTATTTTGCGACCGGTAAAATTGTTTTTACTTGAAATAACATCGTAGTCGCTCTGGTTTGCCGTCTCCCGCTTCGAGTCAGACATGATTTTTTTTTTCAGATGTTCGCGCAGTGTCGTTATGCTTCCTTGCCAAAACATGTCCGTTTCGCAAATTTTCCAAATTAACGCGAGTGTTTTTCAAATTTAGCGGAAAATGATCAAAACTTTGGATGATTTTGTGTGTTTTTTTCTTTCCGCCATCTTGTTGAATCTGCCTGATTACGTGAGGCGGGGGGGAAATGAAGGCCAATGATTGGCTGCTATCTTTTTCTCCTCCTATTTTGGTAGCTCGCATCATCAATTTGCTCTCCACTGCCCCACTTGGAGACCAATTTAAGTGCAGTTGACAGTAAAACATTTTAGACGATTAATCAATGACCAAATTAGTCGACAACTATTTTGATAATCGATTCTATTCGATTAAATCGATTAACTGTTTCAGCCCTTGTTCGATTTTTCCATCACTACTTTTAGGAGTTTATACTCACAGAGAAGGAGCCTCTCAGGACAGATTAGCTGCGAGTGATTGGTTTATTGTTTACCTGTGCTGAGTGTGTGTTTCTGTCTGTGTAAATGTGTGAAGCTCTTTGACACGACTTGATAGAGATACAAGGATAGGAAAAGAAAGATGAAATTAGGATCACTTTCACGTTAGGTTTACATTACGTACAAGTTCATAACCTTCCCTGGTTGATACGGAACAGAATGAGACATGTTTGGACATGAGCTGGTCCAACTCTTCAGGAAAAAAATGAACCTTGTGGTTTTAGTGTGTTGAGTGGTCTGGGTGTGGGTCCCCACATCATACAACACAATGTGTTGTGATGTGATCAATTACAGGAAAACATTGTTCCAGTTTGTTCGGGTTGCCTTCCTGTGAGTGACACGCTGGTTCCACCATCAGGTGCCCACCTCCAAACCACACCCATCACTCTGCAGTTCAACCATCAAACATTAATAATAATAATAATAATAATTTTATTTTTAACGCACTTTATATTTCCAGTGGAGATCTCAAAGTGCTACAATGTCCAAAAGGAACAATAAACAGCAAAAGGTCCCGGACAGTGGTGTGGAGGGTTAGGAGTTCTTGGAGATAAACATTGACCTTAGGGAACCTGCAAAAAGTACTATTGAGATTAAAAACATAATTTACAAAGGAGTTACTACAAAGAGGCAGCTTATCGCTGCCGCTCAGGTAGGAGCGGTCATCCTACCCGAAGACTACAATCTAAAAAGGAATATTTATACACATTGAGTTTTAAAAATGTGTCTATGTCATTTTATTCAGGAGAATTCACAAGAACGTCTCATGTTGATGAAAACAACTGAAGAAACCCTGTCACGTAAACACGTCATGTGTTCTATCGTGTGATCACGTTGCACATTAGTGATGGTAAATCCTTCCATGGTGCACCACCTAATGGAAAATACTGGAATTTCAAGAAGAAGAAAAAATAACAATGCTTATTTATATAATTACTTTAGGCCATGTTTGAAGGCCTAAAAATAAATAGATAAATCTTAATCAATTCATCTATAGTTGGCGGTGAGTAAGTGTTTGCAGCTTACGGTAATTAAAATTTGTCCACTGGTCTGCAAGACATTGTGCTCATGAAAGTGTTCCGGAGGCATGGAAATATGGACAGTTTTTACATTCTGTGGATGGAGATATAAAATAAATAAAATTATTAATTATTTCTTATACAATGCTATGGTAATGAATGAGGACGTCTGGTGTGACAGAGAAGTATGTTAGAGTGGTCCTGGACATGTATGAGGGCTGTAAGACAGTGGTGAGGTGTGCTGTAGGTGAGACAGAGGAGTTCAGTTTGGGGGTGGGACTGCACCAGGGATCTGCTCTGAGTCCTTTGCTATTTGCTATGGTGATGAACAGGCTGACTAACGAGGTCAGACAGGAATCCCCATGGACAATGATGTTTGCAGATGACATTGTGATCTGTAGTGAGAGGAGGGAAGAGGTGGAGGAAAAGCTGGAAAAGTGGAGGTTTACACTAGAAAGAAGAGGAATGAAGATTAGTCAGAGTAAAACAGAGTACATGTGTGTGAATGAGAGGGATCCAAATGGAAAAGTGAGGTTACAGGGAGAAGAGATAAAGAAGGTGGAAGATTTTAAGTATCTAGGATTAACAGTCCAGAGCAATGGAGAGTGTGGATAAGAGGTGAAGAAGCGTGTTCAGGCAGGCTGGAACGGGTGGAGGAAAGTATCAGGTGTGACGTGTGATAGAAGAGTTTCAGCTAAAATGAAAGGAAAAGTGTACAAAACCGTGGTGAGACCGGCCATGCTGTTTGGTCTAGAAATAGTAACACTGAAGAAAAGACAGGAAGCAGAGATGGAAGTAACAGAGATGAAGAGGAAAGAGGACAAGAGGAAGACCAAAGAGGAGGTTCATGAATACAGTGAAGGAAGACATGAAGATAGTTGGTGTGACCGAAGAGGATGCAGCAGATAGGGTTAGATGGAAGAGGCTGACTTGCTGTGGCGACCCCTAATGGGAAATGCCGAAAGAAGAAGAAGATTAATTATTTCTTTTAACAATGACATATTCAGCTAGATACAGCTTTTAATCTCTTGAATAGCGTTTAGCTAGTTTAGGAGGTCTGTACTTTTTCAGAAAATTTGTATTTAATCCATAAGGTAACAGTAAAAATATACTTACATAATTCTTGCCACTTTTCTGTCTCTGTCTAGACGCCTCGTTTTTAAGAAGAAACATGTATTTATCAAATGCTATTTTTTTCCCAATTACTCTCATTTTCTTTTAAAAAACAAAAGAGACAAGGGAGACAGTGGCTGCGTGGTTAGAGCGTTCGCGTCCCACGGAGAGCACGTCTAGGGTCCTTGGAGAAGACACCTAACCCCCGCTTCTCCCACCATTGGCGCCGTTGAAGGGCAGCCTGCTGCGGTGTAAGGAGTGCAGCAAACAAATTTTCCCAGTGAGGGATGAATAGAGTAATTAAAAAAGAAAAAAAACCCGCCCCGACTAAGCGGAAGATGGCAGAACGGAACACTGAAAACCAGTTGTGTCGTTCCTCTTATTTATAAATGAAGTTTATCCGCCGATCCTTCTCTACAAAAAGTTTCGATAAAGATTATGACCAGAGTAGGCCTCGGTTTGCATGCGCCCCCTTGAGTTGAGGCAGAGTACATGCCTGCCTCACCTAATTTTTTTTCTTTGCACTTTATTGTGCAATCAGCGGCAATAGTTACGTTGTAATGAATATTTCTGCCAAGTTTATACTGGTGATATGCTGAGGAACAGAAATTGGCACATATCATGTCACCCAGTTTTATTGGAAAACAATCCTACTTGAGGCAGAGTTCGCCCCTGCTTAATGGAAAAGTTCTCCTGGACCTCGTGTAGCCCGCTACATAAGACATTAGGACCAGAAGACATGATGTTACGATGATTACACATGCAATCAATGTTCCCTCTAATTTTTATGTGTCTGATCGAAAACACAAGCTTCCTGAGCAGAAGGGAGCGGAGCAAAACCTTTTACTCTTTTGTGATGTCAGCAACAGTAATGAGCCAAACTCCGAAGCAGTGGTTTGAAGCAATTTGTTTCAGAAAGAAAGAAGAAAAAAATATGTTCCGGAGCTCTGTCTCATTTTACCATCTTTAGTTTAAATTTGGGTTTTATTTTGTGCGCTACTTAGGTTTTCTTGTGCACTATTAATCTGCGAGCAGTGCGCAATTGCGTAGACGCGCAGCTTAGAGGGAACATTGCATATATACAAACATGTTTTAACATTTTATGGTCTTATTTACGTTTTTAAAGAGTTCATTTCAAGAGGTAATCAGGGGCGGAACCAGGATTTTTTAAAGGAGGGGGGAGTGTGAGGTCATTGACAAAGCCAATCTATGGGAGGCTGGAGGCATCCCCCATCCAGCCCCCTTCCAGAACATTTTGAAAAATAAGACTCATTTTCCTGCATTTTGGTGGCCCATTCATTGGCCGTGCAAGAGGATGGCTTGACTAGTCCCCTTTCCTTTCTTCTTCTGTTTTTTTTTTTTTTGTGAACACTTCTCTGGATCCGCCCCTGGTTATAAATGTCACAGGCGTAGTTTGAGGAATCCCTTTTCCTCAAACATTCTAAACTCTCCCTGTGGTTCTGATCCAGATCTTCATGCAGACCCAAGCGACTCCTGACAGGCGTCTCTAGGCCTCACCGCTTTGTGGCCTTGCTGATAAAGGGAACCTGATCGGAGCGAGCACAGGGCGGGTGGTGGAGACGAGTGGGGGAGTTTCTTTGTGAAAAACTCTTCAAAGCCTCGGGTCTGTTATTTGTCCAGCAGAGCTCTTTGTAATGGTATCCTCCACCATCATTTTGTCCCTTTTATTTTTAGGCAGGGCTATTATTGCCCCTCGCATACCCCTGGGCTTTGTGTGCTGGGATGGGGTCAGGTTGTAACTCAGCTAGTTCAACATCTTACAGCATATGATGTGCACAGATCACCGATGGTCATGCTCAGATGTCTTCAAACTGGATCCAGTTCAGACGTAGAACTTTCCCGTCGAGGAATCCTACACAGAGTCTCTACAATTTATAAGTTGCGCGATTAAATCGGTTTGATATTGAACTCTCACGAGACATTGGTAGTCAGAAAAATAAAGACTCCCCAATTGGCACCGATGGGTTTCCGTCTGAAATCTATCCAGAAAATCTTCTGATTTAAAGTTTGAATAAATGCGCACACTGCAAGTAACATGGAGGAAGAAAGCAGAAACAGACCTTTTTATTTTGGTTTTGAAATTTTTTTTCCATACCGTTGTCTTCTGCTTATCCAAGGCTGGGTCATGGGATCCCCTCACCAATGAGGTGTTTGGGAGACATCCAAACAAGTTGCCTGAACCACCCCATCTGGCTTCTCTCACCCGAAGCAACAACGTCTCAACTCCGAGCTCCTCCCAGATGGTAGAGCTCCTCCCTCTAATGGGTTTGATTCTTTTTGTGTTTAAGAAAGACATCAAAAAGTTTTGTTATTTATGCTGCATAATTTCTGTTTCGTTCCGTCATCTTTCGCTTGTTCCAGGGTCGGGTCGCCTCAAGCGGGCAACCCAGGCCTTTCTCTCCCCGGCTGCATCCTCTAGCTCACCTGGAAGTATCCCAAATCGTTCTCCGGCCAGCTGTGAGACATAGTCTCTCCAGCGGGTCCGGGGTCTCCTCCCGGTGGGACGTGCCCGAAACATCCCGCCCGCAAGGCGCTCGGGGGGCATCCTACCAGATGCCCGAACCACCCCATCTGGCTCCTCTCGACCTGGAGGAGGAGCGGCTCGACACCGAGCTCCTCCCGGATGGCAGAGCTCCTCACCCGATCTCTGAGTGAGAGCCCAGCCACCCTGTGGAGGAAGCTCATTTTGGCCGCTTGTACCCGCGATCTCATTCTTTCGGTCACCACCCACATCTGGTGACCATAGGTGAGGGTAGGAACGTAGATCGACTTGTAAATCGAGAGCTTTGCTCTCTTTACCACGACGGACCGATGCAGTGTCCTAGTTATTGCTGATGCCGCACCGATCTGCCTGTCGATCTCCCGCTCCATCCTTCCCCCACTCGTGAACAAGACCCCGAGATACTTAAACTCCTCCACTTGGGGTAGGACTGCATAATTTGATTGTTAGAAAACGTCATTTTAAATGTGTGAAAATAAATGTGTTTAAAACAGAAAAACAGTCAAAACAACTTTAATGTCATTTGTTTTTATTATTTTTGTAGATAAAGAAAAAAAAAGACCCTGACCCCACCAGAACAGACGGGTTTTTTAAAAATCTTCTTTTTTGGACTTTGTTTTGTCTTCTTAACCGCTCATTCCTAACGAAGTAGTGAAGGTTCCGGGGCCTATTCTCGCTGATTTCAGGTGAGAAGCAGGATACATCCTGAACAGGTTGCTAGTTTGTTGCGGAGCCACATGCTCACAACGGTCTGTCATTCCTAGGGGCAATTCCGTAGTGGCCAATTATTAAACAACCTGACAGTTTTTGGAGGGTGAGAGGAAACCCACACAAGGAGAACATGCAAACTCCACACAGAAAGACCAGTATTTCAAGCCTCACCCCCACTCCGGGACTTGAAGCCCTGACCTTCTTGCTGTGAGGCGACCGTGCTAACCACTGCACCACTGTGTAACCCTCTCTTTTGGGACAACTGTGACAAATTGATTGCCTTCCTTAGTAAAGTCAATTTCATCCTATTATAAAGTGTGTGTGTGTGTGTGTTTCTTAATTCACAAAAAGTGACGTCATATAAAAAAAAGAGTAGAACCTGAACAACACCACCACCTGTTGGACAGATTATGTAACTGCATTTCACCCAAAAACTTTTTTTTTTTTTCATCATTTTTAAAGTTTTCTGTTTTAATTATTTATTTATTAATCAT
This sequence comes from Neostethus bicornis, assembly GCA_902685375.1. Taxonomy (NCBI): domain Eukaryota; kingdom Metazoa; phylum Chordata; class Actinopteri; order Atheriniformes; family Phallostethidae; genus Neostethus; species Neostethus bicornis. The sequence goes on from LR738552.1 coordinate 21,393,384, forward strand.
GCATCACTTTAGTTGATTATGTTGGCTAAAAATAAAGAGACCCCAGAAGGTGGTTTTACTTCCCCTCACAGACATAGACTCTGATCCCCCTCCTCATGTTTTTTTTTCCTCCCCCAGCCTGCAGCTTGTGATGTTCTCTCCTGTCTCACCACAGCAGCAGCAGCAGTGCAGCCAGGTATTCATTACAGATTAGTGAGTCTCAGACACACCGGAAGTGTGTGTCTGTGTGTGTGGGGGGACTGGGGGCCACAAACCCAGACAGAGAACTTTAAAGACCACTTCTCATTTTCTAAATCAGTGGTTCCAAAATTTTTATGAACTGGCCTCCATGTAATCCTTTGTTTTCTCCATCAGCCTTAAAATCAACAACCCCCTGTTTCTGCCCCCTGTGGGTCACGGACAGGGTCCTGCCCCAAGTGGAGGAGTTTAAATATCTCAGGGTCTTGTTCATGAGTGGGGGAAGGATGGAGCGGGAGATCGACAGGCGGATCGGTGTGGCGTCAGCAGTAACTAGGACGCTGAATCGGTCCGTCGTGGTAAAGAGAGAGCTGAGCCGAAAAGCAAAGCTCTCGATTTACAAGTCGATCTACGTTCCAACCCTCACCTATGGTCATCAGCTGTGGGTGGTGACCGAAAGAATGAGATCGTGGATACAAGCGGCTGAAATGAGCTTCCTCTGCAGGGTGGATGAGCTCTGCCATCCGGGAGGAGCGCGGTGTCGAGCCGCTCCTCCTCCAGGTCGAGAGGAGCCAGATGGGGTGGTTTGGGCATCTGGTCAGGATGCCACTCCCCCCCCCCGAGCGCCTCGCTGGTGAGGTGTTTTGGGCATGTTCCAATGGGAGGAGACCAAGAGGCAGACCCCGGACCCGCTGGAGAGACTATGTCTCACAGCTGGCCGGGGAACAACTTGGGATCCTTCTGGATGAGCTGGAGGATGCACCCGGGTTGAGCGAAGCCTGGGCTTTCCGTCTGATGCTGTTGCCCCCCCCGACCCGGCCCCGAATGAGGGGAAGACAACGGAACGGAACGAACGGAACAATTTTATTTGACCAATGACCCTATGAGAAGCCAGATGGGGCAGTTCGGGCATCTGGTTATGATGCCTCACAGTGAGATCTTTCAGACCCAGAGGCAGACCCTGGACCCGCTGAAGAGACTATGTCCAACAGCTGGACAGGGAACACCTCAAGATCCTTCCAGGTGAGCTGGAGGATGCAGCCAGGGCGAGAGAAGCCTGAACAGAAGACGATGACCAAACGACCCAATGATGCCATCGTACTGAGTGCAATCTTTGAGTAAGAAGCTGAGCTGCTTCGACCAGATGAAGTCAGTCAGTCATCTTCTTATCCGTCTATCCCTTTCCAGGTTGCGGGGGGTGCCAGAGCCTACCCCGGCTGATTTAAGGTGAAGGGCAGGGTACAGCCCGAACATGTCGCCAGTCTCTCGCGGGGCCCACACACATACAACCATCCACACACACACTCATTCCTAGGGGCAAATTGGCACCGGCCAATCAACCTAGCATGCATGTCTTTAGAGGGTGGGAGGAAACCGGAGTACCCGGAGGAAAGCCACGCAAACACGGGGAGAACATGCAAACTCCACACAGAAAGGACAGTGTTCCAAGCTTCATCCCCACCCGGGACTCGAATTCTTGCTGTGAGGCCACTGTGCTACCCACTGAGCCACCGTGCTGCCACAGATGAAGTACAAAATGGAAATAATAACGACAGCCTGAGCACAGGTTCTATCACTGAGTTTTTATTTAGAGTTCAAAGGGCTGGAGTGAAAAAAAACGACAACTTGAAGGTGATTCTTTAACTTACATAGTTGGTACTGAGTAACTGTGGGCAGTTTCTTTAAAATCCCACCAATGGTTTGGGATATTGTGTTGACAAAAATTGTGCCCTTCGCCTTTATTGTCACGGCCCTGAAAATGCATCAGTTCATCAATAGTTGGTACTAACTGTGTGTAGGATCAATATTAATTTTTCACATAAAATAATTTCAATTTAATTTGAAGTTAAAAAAGAAACACTGCAAATTTGACATGATTTTGGATCAAGTTGAAAGTTTTTGTGACAAATTTTATTTTGTAAAAAATGAGAAATTTAAACGTATGAAGACATGTGCAGTGATGTAGTTTCACCACTATGTGGCGCTCACTGACTGTGATTAAGTTGTTTGGGTTTTTTTTTTTTTTTGGAAAATTACTGAATCAGAGTTTAGATTGAAGATCACACCCACCTTCTTGTCCATCTATCCCCTACAGGAGGTGCCGGAGCCCATTTCGGCTGATTTAAGCGAGGGCAGGGTACACCCCGAACAGGTCGCCAGTCTGTCACGGAGTCACACACATACAACCATCCACATACTCATTCGTAGGGGCAATTTGGCACCGGCCAATCAACCTAGCATGCATGTCTTTGGAGGGTGGGAGGAAACCCACGCAAACACGGGGAGAACATGCAAACATCTCACAGAAAGGACAGTGTTCCAAGCCTCATTGCTGCCTGGGACTTGAACCCTCGACCTTCTCACTGTGAGGCCACTGTGCTACCCACTGCGCCACCGTGCCACCCAAGAAAGTAAATGAGTAAAAAAACCTTCACTTTGAAATAAACAGTAAAAACATTGGAGTATTCTATTATATTATTAAACTTTATGAGGTTTTTGACTCACAGCAACAAGGTCATGGGTTTGAGTCCCGAGTAGGGACGAGGCTTGGAACACTTTCGGTGTGGAGTTTGCATGCTCTCCTCGTGTATGCGCTGGTTTTCTCCCGGTACTCTGATTTCCTTCCAGCCTCCAAAAACATGCATTAGTAAGTGGGTGTATAGTTGTTTGTGGGTGGCCCCGCGACAGACTGGCGACCTGTTCTGGGTGTAACCTGCCCCATCGCCTCAAATCAGCTGGGATGGGCTCCGAGAACCCCCACAACCCCGTGAAGGATGGACGGTTAAGAAGCTGAGTTAAACACTTTTATTGCGAAGTTTGCACGACTGAAGGTTTTGTGGTGACATGTCTGCCCCCTACAGGTCAGGGACAGGGTCCTGCCCCGAGTGGAGGAGTTTAAGTAACTCGGGGTCTTGTTCACGAGTGGGGGAAAAATTGAGCGGGAGATTGACAGGCGGATTGGTGCGGCATCAGCAATAACCAGGACGCTGCATCGGTCCGTCGTGGTAAAGAGAGAGCTGAGCCGAAAAGCAAAGCTCTCGATTTACAAGTCGATCTACGTTCCAACCCTCACCTATGGTCACCAGCTGTGGGTGGTGACCGAAAGAATGAGATCACGGATACAAGCGGCTAAAATGAGCTTCCTCCGCAGGGTGACTGGGCTCTCACTCAGAGATCGAGTGAAGAGCTCTGCCATTCGGGAGGAGCTCGGTGTCGAGCCGTTCCTCCTCCAGGCCGAGAGAAGCACGACGGGGATGTTCGGGCATCTGGTCAGGATGCGCCCCAAGCGCGTCGCTGGTGAGGTGTTTCGGGCACGTCCCACCGGGATGAGACCAAAAGGCAGACCCCGGACCCGCTGGAGAGATTATGTCTCACAGCTGGCCGGGGAACGACTCAGGATCATTCCGGGTGAGCTGGAGGATGCAGCTAGGGTGAGAGAAGCCTGGGCTTCCCGTCTGAGGCTGTTGCCCCGCGACCCGACCCCAGATGAGTGGAAGATGACGGAACAGAACGGATTGTCTGCTCGATCATGGCTCCACTTATTTGTATCATATTTCTATGAATAAGGGTGAGTTTATGAACATTAATATTCAAATATCTGGTTGATTTCTGATGTTGGTATTCTGATTTCAGGTTCTCTGTTTTCATCATGCAGATGTTTTCTTCTTTCTTTCCGCAGTCTTACATCAGACATGCGACACTTTGCCTCACTTTTGCTTTGTTTTTTTTTTTTTTTGTCTCAAAACTCACACAGACATGCACACGTGCACGTCACTGTGCAGGAAACTCCAGCAGAGTGAAGAGGAGCGAACACGTGAGGGGTAAACAGGTTTGCACGGCAACACGTGCCACCGAGGTGTCCCCACGTCCTCCTCAGAGCTGCTGAGACCATCAAATATTAATCTTCTTGAATTGATGATGGAAGACTGCGTGGGAGGCACATGTGGAGGTGAAGAAGGAAGGATCAAGAAGATGGAAGAAAGATGTCTTTCTTTAAAAAAAAAATGTCTTTCGACTGGTCTGTGACAAAGTGATTGTGAGCATGAAGTTTTGAAACCATGTTTGGTCTAAATCTGATTTCAGTGGCAGACTTTACATTTCAATCTTAAACCTTCAGTTGTACTTCATCAGACCAGTGTTGTTTTCGTCAACGATGACGAAAACGAAATGATTTTGTTGACAAAGCATTTTTTTATGACGTAATGATAACGAAATAAATGCGAAATGTTGGTGACGAAAACGTGACGAGACATTTGCGAGTTTCTGCTGACGAGACGAAAATGTAACAAAATAGGCGTCAGACTTTCACATTTCTGTCTGTGAAAAGAAAAAAAAAAAAAATAGAATAGAATACAGATACAGAATAATAGAAAAAGTTTAAGTAGAAAAAGTTTCAAAAAAGTCTTCTGGACAGTTTATTTCTTGATCGAGACGTTTCGACTTCCATCCGGAAATCATTTTCAATCTGAAAGAAATGGACTGAAAACTGGATCTATTTATACTAACCTGAGTAAAAGGTAAAAAAAATAGTAAGGAAGGGCTCGACCAATGAGCCTGTGTTACCTATGATGGCCGTGAATGGCTCCTATTGTAGCCACAGACCAGTAGACAAACCCTATTATAATGATAGGAATATGAACTATCCAGTATTATAATAATAGTATAATACTGAATCAGAGTGGAGGCGTTAGATACATTCTGCCCGGGATTTACAGCAGCATTCTGAAGCCATGGACTAAAATTGACACCTCGGGACCCAGATTCACGCCTCTCGTTAGCAGGAATTTCTATTCACTAGGCTTTTAGCATTATTATAATAGGGTTCGTCTACTGGTCTGTGGCTACAATAGGAGCCATTCACGGCCATCATAGGTAACACAGGCTCATTGGTCGAGCCCTTCTTACTATTTTTTTACCTGTTACTCAGGTTAGTATAAATAGATCCAGTTTTCAGTCCATTTCATTCAGATTGAAAATGATTTCCGGATGGAAGTCGAAACGTCTCGATCAAGAATTAAACTGTCCAGAAGACTTTTTTGAAACTTTTTCTACTATGGATCACTCCTGGATGAATGAGGGACTACACGGACTAGAATACAGAATAAAAAACATATTCTATTTTGATCCCAAAACTTCCCCCAAAAAACTCTCTGAATGTATTCCTCATGTTTTAAATTTTTGTTTCAAACCCATTTTGATTCCTAGTCACTCAAAAAAAGGGATTCATGGCTAATTTTAGGATGAGAAATGTACGTACGTGCAAACGTCTATCTAATCCCGAACTCAGTCACACGTGCAGGAGAGAACTTGTAAATATTTAATGAGAACCTCTGAACTTCAGAAACATCTTCAGATTCATCCATTTTTAAAACAAAAACCTCAGACTTGATTAAGATTTTCTAATTTTGGACTTAATAATCAACTGAATTTTGTTTGTATTCCTTAATGTCACAACACAGTCAAGTTAATGAGCTTTATTCATTAAATTAAACTAAAATATATGAAACGTTAGTTTGAAATTAAAAAAAGCTCAGTTTTTTTACAGAGTTACTAATTCCTAAACCAATTAAACGAACTCTTAAAAATTCAACTGAACTTTATTAATTCTCAGGAAACTTCATTTACAGACTTCATACAGATTAAAAACTCGTCAAAAAATATGCAGCAAATAAATTAATCAATGAAAGAAAAAATCCATATAAAAAATAACAAGAATCTGAGGTTGGACGGCTGTCTCACATCAAGAAGGTCAAGGGTTTAAGACCCGCAGCAGAGGTGAGGCTACATAGAGAGAGAGTACATTGGCAGAAGGATGCTGGATTTGGAACCACCAGGAAAGAGGACTAGAGGAAGACCAAAGAGGAGGTTCATGGATACAGTGAAGGAAGACATGAAGATAGTTGGCGTGACCGAAGAAGAAGCAGCAGATAGGGTTAGATGGAAGAAACTGACTTGCTGTAACGGCCCCTGAAGGGAAATGCCGAAAGAAGGAGAAGCAGAGGTGAGACTAGAACGGGGGTGGGCAAACTTTTTAACTCGCGGGCCACATTGAGTTCTAACATTGACAAGTGGGCCAGCCCCGGGGGCCGCAGGGGGCTTGTTTAACACACGTAAACAAGCGTGATAGATGTTAAAAACAAGCAAAATGTTACATCAAGTGCTTAGATTTCAAACCTAGCGCCGCTAAATGCACGTTTATAAGTGCCATCGCACTAGATTTCAGACCTACCGGTGCTAGATTTGAAATTTACCGCTCTTGATGGAACATTTAGCGCGCTTGTTTACAATCTAGCGCAACATTCTATTGGTCTAATCTAGCGGTTACCAAAGCATGCTATCCATCTGCTCCTGTTCAGGCTCCTTTATCAAATTTTAGAACTCAATGTGCCCAGCCTGTTGTGGTTCCCTCAACCATCACCAGAGGGAGCCAGGGACCATCTCACCTTTCCCCTAATTCTACCTGATGAGGACCACCTGCATCTAATCTCTCTGCTGCCTATTTAAAGGCAGCCTCACCTGCATTCCTTTTCTGGTCTTCATGCCTTCCAGCCCTGGCTAACTCCCGACCCAGCGGATATTCTTTGGGACTGAGATTAACTCTTTGATAACCATTTTCAATCCCTTTTGATATCTGTTTCTTTGCTTGCAGCCTTGCTGATCCTTGGTTTAATAAATATTGTTTGATGTCCTGCATTTGGATCCTCCTCCTCCTTCCACATCACAACACAGCCCTGGTCTAGTAAGGTTTTTTTTTCTTGTTTTATATTCAATTTTATTGAATTCAGACGTTTTTTTTTAATCCTATTACTAATTTTTTAATGAATGACACTGAGCGTTGGACACTTTAAATCTAATTGTACCATTTTGGAACAACAATGATGTGCATCATTATCATCTCAGAGTTTTGGATTGAAATCAGATTTTTGCAATAATTGATTTGTTAGTTGAGCCCTGTTAACCTTTAATACTCTGAGCCAATTTTGGGGTTTTTGCTTGAAAATGACACCCAAATTTTAAAGCGTACATCCCTGCAACTACAAGGTCTTTGAATTTTTTTTGTGTTGTTGTGTTGATTTTCATTCAACTCAAGACTAAATAGAAAATTGTAACTAGATGGAGTGAGAGAAAAGAACTCTAACGTGCCACACTTTCCCCAGATTCTATAATAAATAATATTGATATCATTAAACTGTTAGAAATTAAAGTTTTATTGAAGTAAAAATGGGATTTTCCTCAGGTGGCCATGAGGGATCCATCAACATGTTTATGTGCAGCTTTGCATTATTCAACTGATTCTGGACGAGTGCCCTACGGGGGGACCCCTAGCTAGTTCCCTTTGTTAGCTGCCAGTCCTCTGAGGGTTAATGACCTGGAATTCGTCATCTTCTAATCCTCCGGCAGATGAAAAGAGACAATGCACACATACATCTGCCTTCAAACAGCAAGGCGCCGAAATTAGAAGCAGCAAGTCAAACAGAATGCAGATCAAGCAGCTGAGGTGGGGGAAAGACCAGTCGCACACACGCCTCCAATGAAGGCGAGCCAGGGGGTGGGAGATGAGGGGCAGGTGTTGTCCTCTACCCCAGACCATAGAGGGATCCTTAAATCCCTGAGAAAGAAATAGGAATAGTTTTTATGTCTGGAAACTCGATGTCTATCAGCGTTCTGGTATGTGTGTGTAATGGTTCACATGGCACTATGGTATTGTACCACAATCTATTTTTTAAACTTATTATAACAAGAAAATAGAAAGATCAGAAGTTAAACCACAAAGAAGACATATTCTACAGAGCTAATGTTAAAACTCACAATCCTTTTAGTACTCTATAAAAAAAAAAAAAATCAATCAGAATTTGCAGGAAGAGGCTGCTTGAATGATGACCATGTTGTGGTTCCCTCAACCACCACCAGAGGGACCATCTCACCTTTCCCCGAATTCTGGCTGATTGGACCACCTGCACCTGATTGGATCACCTGCACCTAATCTCCCTGTTGCCTATTTAAAGGCAGCCTCTCCAGCATTCCTCGTCGGGTCTTCATGCCTTCCAGCCCTGGCTGACTCCCGACCCAGCAGATTTCCTTTGAAACTGAGATTGACTCTTTGATATCATTATGATCCTTCTTCTTTGATTATAGCTTTGCTGATCCTTGGTTTAATAAACCGTGTATAAGTCCTGCATTTGGGTCCTCCTTCTTCCACATCACAACAGACCAGCTGGATTTGCACAGTTTTTTTCTTGTCACAGTACCAGTTATATTTTGAAGTGTCTAAATCAGGGGTATCAACATCCGTTCCTGGAGGGCCAGTGCCTTCGCGGATGTACATAAAGTTAAATCAACAACCAATAAAATTTGATACATTGACTCAACAAACTGGATCATGTCTGTAAAACAAGACCATACAGAACACCTAACATACATGGGCCCCCCAGGACTGAAGTTTGACACCACTAGTCTACATACACCAAGAGAAACCGCCCATTTTTTGGCTTTAAAACGTAACATCACTGTTACCGCTGAGTTTCATTCTTCACAAATTACGCCTAGCATTTGTTGCAGGTGGGATTTTTGAAGCTTATGTTGGGCAAGGAGCACCGCTATAGCGCTCAGCCCTGGTAATTTGGCAGAGTTACCCTTCAACTGTCCTGACGTGAGGGCGCAGGTGGAAGGAGGAGGACCCAAATGCAGGACAACAAACATGGGTTATTATAGGTATGGCAGTCCAGTGAAGCTGTAAACGAAAACAAACATTGATCAATGGAATGTATCAGGTTATTGTTTAAAATGTATATCTTGGTCAGGCAGCCAGGAAGACCTGGCTGGAATGGAAGGTGTGACCAGACAAAGAAGTCTGGGGTGCTTGCCTTTAAATGAGCACCAGGCTGACGATGCAATGCTGCTCAGCATCAGGCTAATCTCCCAGGTGTTTGGGATTAGACAGGAGTCCAGGAGAGGAAGGTCCAGGTCGCCCTCTGGTGGCAGAGTGAGGGGATCATGACATCAACGTTAGTTGGAACTTAAAGGTCCTTGGATACAAGAGGTAAAACATTTATTTCACTGGGAGAACTTAATCGAATTGGGCCGGCACATAGACGCAAAAATCGATTTGCATAGAATTTATTCAGTGTGCACCCAACACTGATGCACATCATCACCAATCAGTAATACTCAATTTGTCAGCAAAAGGAAAAAATAAAGACAACATTTTATGTAACACATACTAAACAATCCTGATTTATAAAAGTTGCACTTGACAAAACGCTTTTTGCAGATGATGTGGTCCTGTTGGCTTCATCCGACCGTGATCTCCAGCTCTCGCTGGATCGATGTGCTGCCGAGTGTGAAGCGGCCGGGATGGGAATTAGCGCCTCCAAATCCGAGACCATGGTCCTCGCCCGGAAAAGGGTGGAATGCCCCCTTTGGGTCAGGGACAGCGTCCTGCCCCAAGTGGAGGAGTTTAAGTATCTTGGGGTCTTGTTCATGAGTGGGGGGAGGATGGAGCGGGAGATCGACAGGGGGATCGGTGCAGCATCAGCAATAACTAGGACGCTGCATCGGTCCGTCGTGGTAAAGAGAGAGCTGAGCCGAAAAGCAAAGCTCTCGATTTACAAGTCAATATACAGTACATTCCTACCCTCACCTATGGTCACCAGCTGTGGGTGGTGACCGAAAGAATGAGATCGCGGGGACAAGCGGCCGAAATGAGCTTCCTACACAGGGTGGCTGGGCTCTCACTCAGAGATCAGGTGAGGAGCTCTGCCATCCGGGAGGAGTTCGGTGTCGAGCCGCTCCTCCTCCAGGTCGAGAGGAGCCAGATGGGGTGGTTCGGGCATCTGGTCAGGATGCCCCCCGAGCACCTCGCGGGCGAGGTGTTTCGGGCACGTCCCACGGGAGGAGACCAAGGGGCAGACCCCGGACTCGCTGGAGAGACTATGTCTCACAGCTGGCCGGGGAACGACTTGGGATCCTCCCGGGTGAGCTAGAGGATGCAGTCGGGGAGAGAGAGGACTGGGCTGCCCGTTTGAGGCTGTTGCCCCCGCTACCCGACCTCAGAACAAGCGGAAGATGACGGAATGGAACAAAACGTGTGTCCGCTAAGGTGGTGTATGCCCAAAACGATTAAAACAATGTGGGTGCACCATCAGCACTGATGAAGATGCTTTCTCTTTCTTGTTGTCATAACGTTTGTTCAGTTCACACTCTAGTGATTCAGACAATTTTATCCAGGACAAAGCCGGTTGTCGTGGCAACGAGAGACTTAAAAACAGGCATTTTACTGAAACACGAAATTTGCTGTTGAAAAAATGAACAAGCTTTTTGTTATAGTTTCGACAATCAGAGAAGAAAAATTCTCCAGGTGTGGATGATGTTCCCATTTTGACCTTTTAGATTTCTTTTTTACAATCAGAGCCCGGTGGTAGGTCTTCAAGGTCTTCAAGGCAAGCCCAGATGGTCTAAAATATTTTTGGGATTCGTTTACAAGGTGTGGTTATGTCCAAATCTTCTCCCAACTTCTACACAAGTGGAGTGATTCATGAAAGTAGCAGAGTGAGTGGTTTATTGCATAGCTCTAAGAAAAGTCAGTCTGTCACAGGGCAACACACACAACAACACACACACACACACACACACACCCATTCTTAGGGGCAATTTCCAGCAACCAATCAACCTGATATGCATGTTTTTGGAGCGTGGGAGGAAACCCACATATACATAGGAAGAACATGCAAACTCCACACAGAAACACCAGCGTTCCAATCCTCACTCCCACTTCAGGACTCGAACCCTGATCTTCTTGCTGTGAGGCCACCTTGCTAACCTCTGCACCATTGTGCCACGCTAGTCTGAAACATTTCTTTTTTATTTCACTGACAGATCAGACATGTTCATCACTTAGTTGTCGTGGTGAACATGTCCCACTGTCTTTCACTTTTGGCCACACCCCCATGACGGCACAACAATGACACATTGCCATTGCTCATGAGAAGCGACAGGCGGCACCGGCTCATTAAATACCATTACACATGCATCACATCATTCGCATGTTTCTTAGAGGACGTTGTTGAGAGGTTTGGCAAGGGCCGGATGGATAGAAGTTGGTTTAAAGCTGAGATTTGTAGAAGGTGATATCGTGCAGATAGTTTTATTAGATGTTTCAGAAGAAGGAACACTGGAGGCTCTGATGTGAACATTTCTGGAACGAATTGTTCTCATTTAAAACTTGTTTCCATCTAAGGAACAAAAGCTCCAAATAAAACCTTTTTATTGTGCAAACAGATAAGATGTTTCCAGAAAGTCTTGGGCTTGCTGTTTTTATTGCACATGCATTATTAAGCGCTGCGTCAGTAAAAGTAGCAGCGATGTGAGAACTGGGTCACAGCGACTGCACAGTATGACTCAGCACCATCACTCCCTCTCTCTTCATACAAACACTGAGTCCATTAAAACTTCTTAAAGCTTTGCTACATTTAGATGCAGGAAGTGTTCTGGCTCAGCTTTCACCCTGCTGAAGCACACCGGGGGACTCACACATCTGTGTGTTCCTCAGCACGTTTCACCCACACACACACACAAAAACAGGATAGTCAATTAACTGGAACATCTTGTGGTTTGTTTAGACTATTTTTTTTCTCATAAATGCAGGATCTTTTACTTAAATTTTCTTGCATGATTTTCTTGCATAATTTCTATAGTTTTATTCTGCATGTTTTAATTGTCTTAATTATTTTATTTACTTCGTCTACTACTAATAAGTGGTGCTGTCCATGATTGCTATACAAGAGGTAGCTGGAGGCAGAGGAGAGCCAGAGCAGAAGAGACAAAGTGGGGAGCCCTCTTTTTGAGCTATGGGCTGGTGGCACAGTGGTGTGTAAGCCTGCACGGCTCCCTCTGAAGAGACACAGGATGTCTTTTACGGAGCCCACCGGGAAAAGGGTCCAGTTGGCAGTCTGGACAAGTGGTCCTGTCGAGGGGTGGACCCGGGGCGACGAATGGTCTCGTCAAAGGGCAGACCCAGGGCGAGGAAGTGCCGATGGGCTAAACCAATGTGAATTGTTTTAAGGGCTACCACTTTAGGATATTTTAATAGGTTTTAAATAAATAATGTTAAAACTGTTTTCATGGTCTATGACTCTGCTTCCCTGGCGCTCCCTGCCCGGTCCTGAACTGGCAGTCTTCATATTTACGTTTTGGACTTTTTAGAGAGGAACTGACACCGTCTCGTGTCGTGTAGTGAATTATTTTTAGGTAACAGAAAACTCTGAACAACTTCCATAGAGGTAAAGACTTTGTAAGACCATTACGGTTTGCATATGATTAATGTCTCATTGCTATTTTCTCTACCAGAAGGGCAACGGTTGTCATTTCAAGCTTCCAGTATAATGAATATCTGCAGAACAAATGGAGAAATTAATATTTAACATGCAGAAAAAAAGACCAAATTAAATATAATCAGTCTCTTCTCTTTGCCAAAGATTCAACCCTGAGATCGAATGATCATTTCTGAACATTTTATTGGACCTGAAAACCCTCTTGTGGTAGATTATGAAGTCCATATGGAGTTTCAGTGGGAGGAGAGGAATGAGAGATGATAGGATAATCATCCCGAGCCCAAAACAACTCAGAGGGTCAGGAGAGAGCGCCAGGGAAGCAGAGGCATGGACCATAAAAACAGTTTTAATATTATTTATTTAAAACCTATTAAAATATCCTAAAGTGGCAGCCCTTAAAACATTTCACATGGGTTTAGCCCATCGCACTTCCTCGCCCTGGGTCTGCCCTTTAACGAGACCATTCGTCGCCCCGGGTCCACCCCTTGACAGGAGCACTTGTCCGGACTGCCAACTGCAGGAACCCTCTTTGCCGGTTGGCACCGTGAAAGACATCCTGTGTCTCTTCAGACCTGGCTGGAAGGGATGAATATGAACTGACACTGAAGGGAAGCCAGGCTGCCTTTTTAAAAGGCAGCTGCACAGACACCTTCAGGTGTCTCAAATCAGGCAGATGAGAGAAGTCCCCGGGCTCCCTCTGGTGGTGGGGAGGGAACAATGATACATATGTCAGGATGTTATTTATTGACTTCAGCACAGCATTAAACTCCATCAGCTGCTGCACGACAGTCCTGACCTACGGATGCACGGTGTGGAATGCCAGCTGCACTGTGCGGGAGAAGAAACAACGGTACGGAGTTAGTAAGGTCGGCAGTAATCATTACATCTGCCATCTATTGAGAAAACTAAATGAACAAATTTGTTTAAATGATATACTCAAATTTGGTTGGCCAAATTAAAATTTGGCCGTACGCATATGCCCCATGGGTTGCAGTTGGTCCTTTTCCTGCTGTGGAGGTATGGAAGGTATGGAATTTCTGACTGGGTGTTTCAGAAGACGCCAGGCACTGATCTAAGTATAGGGAGCAGAGATGGACATGCTGAGGTTCTCTGAGGAGGAACTAGGATGTATAGGATAAGGAACATAAGGGTAATGGACATGTCAGAGGTTCTAGGGATAAAGTCAAGGGGGCCAAACTGAGATTGTTTGTGCCAGATTGTACCTCTTTCGTCAGGCATCAGGAAAGCGGTGTGGGACAGTCAAGACAACCACTTCATGGCTCAGAGACTTGAAAGCAATCACCCTTCCAGCAAGCAGGTCCTTCCATCCATCCCTGCCCACCCAACTGACCGGCACTAAGGACACTTTACAGCTACACTCACTGTAACGACAATAATCACTTTAATACAACACAGTAAATGATTTTGGAAATAATCATCTAAAACCTCTCATTTTGTCCCACAGTACAGTGTTCATTTTTATTCCAACTTTGTATCTTTTATATACTTTTAGCGTGAGTTCATCACATTGTGACAAGAAAGAACCGTGAATCGTGAGATGGTTCTGACAAAGGAGAAAGAGGGAATAAAATAGCAGGTGTTTGGAACCACCAGGCAGGAGGCTTAGAGGAACACCAATGAGGAGGTTTATGGATGTAGTTGTTGTGATGTGGAAGGAGGAGGAGGACCCAAATGCAGGATATCAAACAATATTTAATAAACCAAGGATCAGCAAAGCTATAAGCAAAGAAAAGGGATCAAAAAGGGATCAAAATGGTTATCAAAAGAGTCAATCTGAGTCCAAAGGATATCCGCTGGGTCGGGAGTCAGCCAGGGCTGGAAGGCATGAAGACCCGACGAGGAATGCTGGTGAGGCTGCCTTTAAATAGGCAGCAGGGAGATTAGGTGCAGGTGGTCCAATCAGGTGCAGGTGGTCCAATCAGGTAGAACTGGGGTAAAGGTAAGATGGTCCCTGGCTCCCTCTGGTGGTGGTTGGGGGAACCACAACAGTAGTGAAAGAGGACATGAAGACAGTTGGTGATGAAGAAAACTGTGGCATTCCGTGGAGAAAAACGACAAACTTAGAATGAATAGTTTTAACTTATAGACTCATATGACATGAAAACAATCTCATAAAATTCTACACTAAACTTTTCGCACATATGTGTGTGTTCCTGTGTGTGTTTTTGCTGTGCGCGTGTGCCTCTGTGTGTGCATGGGAATGTGGGGGAGGCGTGTGTCACGGAGCCCCATCTTTGCATACTGACCCTCTTTTGCTTTCTAATAAAGCCAATGACCCGACGGGAGGGGTTAGGGTGTGGGGGTCAGAATGAACAAGTAGGGGGGTGATGGTGTGCTGTATGTGGCAGGGTGGGCGTGGGGCGGTGTGAGTCTGTTTGTGTGTGACTGTGGGGGGCTTCATTTTAATTGCTTTTCTTTGCTGAGTGGGAGGGACTGATTGACTTATGAGGTTCTGAGAAAAGAACTGCTTGTGTGTGTATGATTGCGTATATATGTGTGTGTGTGTGTGTGTGTGTGTTACAGTGTGTTCCAAATCGTTATAACACTGAATTTTAAATGTCATAACGATCATTGCTTTGGTTTATTTGGATTTTTTTATATATCTTAGGGTTTCTGGATTCCTAAAATCAGTCAGTCAGTCACCTTCTTAACCGTCTACCCCTTACAGGATTGCGGGGGGTGCCGGCTTATACGAGGCGAGGGTCAGGATACACCCTGAACAGGTCGCCAGACTGTCACAGGGCCACATACATACAACCATACACACTCATACCTAAAGGCAATCATGTCATGCCCAATCAACCTGCATAGTTTTTGAAGGGTGGGAGGAAACCCACGCATACACAGGGTGAACATACAAACTCCACACATAAAGGCCAGTGTTCCAAACCTCATCCCGACCCAGGACTCAAACCCACAGCCTTCTTGCTGTGAGGCCATTGTGCTAGCCACTCCGCCTCCATACCAACCTTTCAAAATCAGATTTTTTGCAATTATCAGTCTGACCGTTGAAAAAATAAAAAAATTCCAGAATGCTGTTCCACGTTAGTAAGCTGATCAATATTTCAATATTTTCAGTCTCGGCTGCTGGAAAACAAAAAATATCTGGATGAAAACCTTCTATTCTTTCAATTTCAGTTGTTAAATTGTGTCTGATTCAGAGTCCACACTGTACAGTGCAGGTAAAGACATGATGAAGAAGGATTCTGCAGCTGCTAAAATGACATTACAAAGCAGCAAACAGAAAGTATAGAGAGAATCACTCACAGCGTCTCATTTATTCCACATTTTAATCTCACAACCTTGTTTCCAAATAACAAGGCAACCTCAATCTAAATGCTGCTAAAGCTAACCTCACTAATCGTAACCCCTCTGCTAGTATGCCCTAGACAGGGTTGGGCAATTAATTTTTATCAGGGGCTGCATGAGAAGCCTGAATTGTGTCAGAGGGCCACCAACTTTCTTTGATTGTAAAATACATAGCTGGTACTGATAATCAGAAGAATAAAGCACTCTGTAAATATGTATATTAGGTCATGTCAAACTGTGGAAAAACAATTATTGAACCAGTGCAATTTATTTTTTAACTTGTAATGCTTTCCACCTCATGTTACCTCTTCAGTGAGAATAATCCAGTCTGTTCTGGGCTTGAACGAGGGCATTGAAATCTGGCGGAATGTCTGAAGTGGCTATGCGAAGGACAGCTGAGAGGTGGTCATCAGTCGTAGAGGATCTGTGTTTGTTGAACTTCATAACTGAGAATGTCTGTTCACATTGATAGGTAGATCCAAAGAGGACTAGGATCCTCTGAGCATGCCTCCTCAGGTGTGGAAAGTTCTCCTCTTTGAGGGCCTCACGCGGGCCGGACAGGGACGTACAAAGGGCCGGATGTGGCCCTCGGGCCTTAATTTGCCCAGGTCTGCCCTAGACACAAACCCTAACCTCCCGGGCTAGATCATCCCAGCTCACGGTCTGCGTCTGTCTGTTACGTATATAAACAGTTCTAAATTCGGTCGCTGATAAGAAATAAATGTTCATTTTTCACAAAATACGTTCACCTGACAGATTGTGCAAAGCCCTTTACAGAACTGAACATACCATACCGAAACAGTTTGGTACCAACTCCCTAGTATAAATGTGTGAATGTAAATGTGTGTGTGTGACAGGAACATCTGCTGGGACAGATGGAGTGAGAGTGTGTGTGTCTGTAAAGGCACGAGCTTCATTCTTCTTCTCTTTCTCCATCCTTCTGCTCCTCTGCTCAGTGTGAATGGAGGCGTGGCCGGGGGTCTAGCAGATGTGTCAAAGAGACATCAGGCGGGGTCGGTCACCTCTGACCCTGGGCAAAGATACCCACACTTCATCCGTAGAAGGGGATGTGTGACACAATGTGAACACGTTGCTTTTCCTCAGTCACGCACTAGGAGCTGCTCTGCTCCACTGGATGGAGAAAAAGTGTTATTTCCGAAATCTTTTCATACAATAAACCTCATTTACCAGGGTGTGCGACAGAGTTGTTTTTGTCAACAACAACGAAATGATTTCGTTGGCGAAGCTTTTTTTCATGACGATGACATAACGATAACAAAATATATGCGGCTTTTTGGTGACGAAAATGTGACGAGACGTTTGCAAGTTTCTGTTGACGAGACGAAAATGTAACGAAATAGGCGTCAGACTTTCATATTTCTGTCCGGGAAAAGAAAAAGCACAGCGAGTGCATTCTGTCTCTCACGGCGGCACGCCCACCACAATGCTGCACGTTCACACCGTCTACACAACACACCTCCAGCCACGAGGAAGTCACACACCATGGTGAAAACAGCAGCAAAGGAGCTTGGTGGTCGGAAACTTAAAGTTTCCCACATATTTTGCGCAAACAGCATGCTAACTTCAAGCTAATGCTAGCAGCTAGCTTGTCGGCGCTGCTAACTTCCTAAGTTAGCTTGGTTGCGCTAACGACTGCTTTAAAGACACAATGCAATATTTACTTTGCTTACAGAATTTTTAAGAGGTGTCATTTTTAATCATTCATAAGTTACAACGTTCCTCACTCACTGAAAAATTTGTATTTATTTTACGTTGTTTAACAATGTTTGCTGTTTTGCGCAAGTTAAATCGAGGCAGGATTGTCTTTTTTTTTTTTTTTTTTTTTTTTACAATTAACCTGCACCATTCTCAGTTATAAACCCGCGATTGTTAAAGGAAGAATATTTGTTGTTTTTAGCTTCTTTTTTTTGTTTGTTTGTTTTTTTACACTAAAACTAGACAAAAACTCTTTTGGATTTTTGTTGACAAAACGTAACTAAAACTAAAATATATAAAGATGACGAAAATGTGACTAAAACTTAAATTAATATTCGTTCCAAAGACGAAGACTAAAACGAAAACTCAGATGGCTGCCAAACACAACATTGGTGAGCTTATTTTGATAGTCTTTAGTTGAACCCCTATTGTTCTCCTAGAAAAAATTAGTCCAATTTTTTTTTAAAAAGTCTTCCCAACCACCATTGCTTCTACAGGTTTTCAGTCACACGCTCACAACTTTTGGTTATTTAAAATGACCAATAAAAGTTTGCAGGGTTGATTTTAGGAAGTACATCAAACAGAGTCTACAAATTTTACATGGAACATCAATAGTGGTTTGGACTAATATGAGCAAACGATAATATGATAAAAAAGCAGAGAACTGTTTTAAAGAGGGAGACTGTGGCTCAGTGGTAGAGCGTTCCCCCACAGAGTTCACGTCTAGGGTCCTTGGAGAAGACACCTAACTAGGGCTGCAACTAACGATTATTTTCATATTCGATTAATTTGTCGATTATTTGACCGATTACTCGATTAATCGGATATAATGACAACTTAATTAATACAATTTTTTCCCAAAATTTTATTGAATGTAATAGCCACTTCAACACTACGTTGGGCTTTTTCAAGTAAGTGCAAATGTTAAGTTGTGAAATAAAGAGGTAGAATATTAACATTTCTAGAGCAATTCTAAAAAAAAAAAATCTAGTAAATCATAAGCACCTTTACAATGTACTTTAGTAGTACTGGCTAATAAAACATCAAATGTAAACTGTTGACCATCAAGGATCACATTTGAAATCAAGAAATCTTTAAGACTTTTAGATATGCAAATTTAACCTTGTTCGGAATCATAGTACCAAACAAAAATGTCCGGAGGTAAAATATTCTACTTCTCCTCCTATTTTGCTAGCTCGCATTGTCAATTTGCTCTCTACTGCCACACTAGGAGACAAATTTAAGTGCAGTTAACAGTAAAAGCTTTTTAAACGATTAATCGATGACCAAATTAGTCGACAACTATTTAAATAATTGATTTTAATCGATTAAATCGATTAGTTGTTTCAGCCCTACACCTAACCCCCCCGTTTCTCCCACCATTGGTGCTGTCGTGGCAGCCTGCTGTGGTGTAGTATCGCAACACACAAATTTTCCCAGAGAGGGATGAATAGAGTGAGTAAAAATAAAAATAAAGGAACTATAAAATCTGCAAAAGCATTTGCAATGTGATGATTCGAGGCCGTTAAAATGTGTACACTTGTTGGTACAATGAAGCCATCTGAGATCCAACCAGAAGTTTTGTAACATGTTACGGTGATGTCAAAACTACATAATCTTCTGTTTCTATAAAGATTACTGAGATAACAGGAGATTTGAACGGGCTCAGACTTTACCAATGTGTGGGCATGGCAGTAAACGGGTGTGAATCTGCAGCATGTGGACGGAAAAAGAAATGCTTTGCAACCATCTGCTAGTTCTAATGGCTCGAAGAAAACAAGCTCTGAGCTGGAAAACTCTTCATAGAAAATTATGTGGATAAAAAAAATAGAAGAACTAATGGAAAGAACTTGGAAAATTTGTTTTCTTAGTAAGTGTCTTCTCTTTTTGAGAACATAGTCATGGACCCTCTGACCTGGCAAAAAAGGCACAACTTGTGTTTTTTTTAAAAACTGATGACAAAACGATTTAAAAAGTCCAAGAATCCTGAGATCCAAATAATCATCCAAACACGTTTCCAATAATATTTATGTATTATTTTCATCAAAATGAATTCTCAGACAATAGACAATAATAAATGTGATAACTGGAGTACTGCTTACCATGAGGACCGCCGCCTTCTAAATCTACTTGCAAGCACCATGACCGTCAATGTGACCGCTTATGTAATTTTTCATGTTTTGTGCTGCTATAGTGCGTAAATAAACTTTTACACCACTTAATTTTTAAAGTAACATAATGATAAAATGTTAAATATTTTTAAAACCTAGAATTAAAAAGCAAACACCAAAGTAAAATGATGTAATTCGTCAATAGCCTACTTTTTTTTCCCGAATTTTGCGTTGCTGCTTTAAAAATGTCCTCGTTATAAATTGGCTATAGGCTATATTCCAATATGTTAACCTGAACTTTAAAGACTTATCTACAAAACATGGCATACTTTATTCAGACTCTCTTCCTGGTATTGCTTCAATATTATCTCATTCAACCTTTCTAAAATGTTTCTGTAATGGCGTCAGAGTCCTCCTTGTCTCTCTCCACAAATGTAAACACACACACTTTTGCGTTTCCATAGCAATGTGTTTGTTGCCATAGCAACATAGCAATAACTTCACAGAGTACTTGTTGCAATGGTGGCAATATGCGCTTCCTCTCAGCTGCTGCGGGGCGCAGCAGGTTAGAGGAGATAAAATACTTATAAATTTTGAAATGTTCATTTTTAACACAAAATTTACATGATAGAATATGAAAAAATGCTCATATTAAAAGTCATAAAAGGTCAGCCCCCTAAGTTGTATTTCATTTATTGTAATTGGCATATTAAAGTGACGTGCAGTCAAATTGATGGCTCCGGCGGTCCTATTGTTAGCCATGATAGGCTAAGTGCTCTAGTAAAGTGCCCCGAACAGAACGTCACTCTGTAGGAGGGCGGAGGGCGACAAACAGACAACTATCCAACATCCATTCATTCTTAGGGGCAATTTCGTAGCTACCAATCAGACACGAATGTTCTTGGAGGGGTGGGAGGAAACAGGAAAAACTCGTGCATACACAGAGAGAACATGCAAACTCTACACAGAAAGATTGGAGTTTCAAGCCTCATCCCCATCATGGACTCAAACTCCAACCTTCTTGCTGTGAGGTCACCAGTGGTGGATGAAGTACTCACTTTTTGTACTGAAGTAAAAGTAGAGAAAATTAGGCAAAAAATACTTAAGTAAATGTAAAAGTACCAATAAAAAAAATCTACTTGTATTAAAATCTTTTGTACTAAAAGTACAAAAGTAATTGGTGTAAATTTTACTTTTTAAGTAAAAAGTAAAAGTATTTGATCATAATTGTTTTTGTGCTGTAGGGTCACAAATAAATACTCTGCAGGGGCGTCACCCCCTTCACCCCCCTCTTTTGGTCCAAAAAAAAAAAAAAAAAAAGGAAGGGGACAAGTCACACTAATTTTTCAAAATGTTTTTTTTTTTTTTTTTTGGGGGGGGGGCAGTCACCCTATAATGGCTTTGTCAATGACCTCATGCCCCCCCCTGCTCCCTCCTTTAGAAAATCCTAGAACCGCCCCTGTTCTGTGTAACGATGACTAAACTTTTTATTTAGAAGTAAACACAACGAACAACGATCTTCTGACTCTTTTTTAATTTGTTCTATATTTAATGTTAGTTTTTTTGGCGCTGAATTAATGCGGAAAATCTTTACTTTCGATTCTGATTGGTCCTCGATTCATGACTTCTTCTCCCGATTAACTGCTTCTTTTGATTTTGGAGATGCGGCTTTAAGATGCGCTAAAAAAAACTATGTATTTTTCAAATTCCTGAAGGAAAATGTAACGAAAAATGTAAAACACACTTTTAAAAAGTAGCGAAGTAAAAGTACAGATATTTGCTCTAAAAATGTAGTGAAGTAAAAGTAAAAGTACAGGTCTCAAATTTTACTTAAGTAAAGCACAGATGCACAATTTTTTTTACTTAAGTACAGTAACGAAGTACATTTACTTTGTTACTTTCCACCACTGGAGGCCACCATGCTAACCACCGAGCAGGTTAATATTCTGGATAAAAACAAAGGTTTTGTCTTTGTTGTGAACCGATTTAAACCTGTATAAACTGGATGAGAGGGCTGATAGAATCTAAAAATGTGAAAAGTAAAATACAGAACTGTGAGAAGGCAGTAGGGTGAGTAGGTGGATGCAGGCTTCCAGCCATGCTACAAAGAAGTTGTGCAGGAGGTGTTGCTTATACTGATTCTTTCATCAGGAATGACTCAACTCTAGCCCCCGCGCCCTCACAGAATCAGGTTTTGGTCTCTTTTCTTTGAGACGTCAGCAAAAATCTGCCTCCAGTGGATAGGAATGCTAACTTACAGTGTGTGTGTGGGAGGGAAATATGCTAAATAACGTGTAGCTGTTCCCACAGGGACGACTTCTCCCAGGACCTTTGCCGTGCCTCCGTCAGACGAGTTCAGCTGATTAAAGTTTCTGCATTCTTGCTGATCTGAAACAAGCCAAGACACACGGTTCCTTAGCAACAGTGTTGGACAAGTCGGTTGAAAACTAGAAGACATTAAATGTTACATGTTAGAGAGATTAAAATGTAACAGATTTGTTTAACAAAATTACTGCAACCGAGTTCTACTTCAACTTACCGTAATTTCACGGCCATAGGGCGCACCGTATTAAAAGGCGCAGTCAAAATTTTGCGTGCTCTGTATGTATTTAACACACACATAAGGCGCACCTGATGATAGGGCGCGGGTTTTTTATACATTTCCTCTTCTACGTAAGTCCGCCTTACAACAACACACACACATACACATAGACGCGCGCGCGCATACGTACACACACGTACGTATTTAAAAATAGATCGGGAGTAAAACTGAGTTTGGTTGGTTTTATTTAAATATTAGTTACAGTCGTCATAAAGTCATTTATCAAATCCATCCAAGTCCTCATCCTGTTTCAGAATCTAACAGCTGCGCCAAATCCAACCTCGCAGGTTCACTTTCCACGCTGTCAGAGTGACTTTCTGAACCGTGCAGCTCCTCGGAAATGAGGCCTGCTTTTGGGAAAGCTCGGACAACAGTGCCAGCAGACACGTTAGCCCAAGTATCTACAATCCACTAGCAAACTGTGGCGTAACTCGCCCGGCGCAGCTGATTGCCATCAGTTTAAACTGAGCTTCATAAGCATGTCTCTTTTCCATTTTCAGTGTTGTTAAAACAGCAATGTTCTGCATAAAGCACCTGTTCTTTTATAGATAATCCACGCCCACACTTCCCCCTTTAACATTCTCATGTTTTCAACTGCGTCCGCCTGACGGTTCTCTAATACGTCCTCAAATCACAAATCAGACAGGGCGCACTGCACGATAGGGCGCACCGCTCATTTTGAAGAAAATTTGAGACTTTTAGGTGCGCCTTATGGCCGTGAAATTACGGTAATTTGATCTAATCTTCTTCTTCTCCTCTCTGCATTACCCTTCAGGGGTCGCCACAGCAAGTCAGTTTCTTCCATCTAACCCTATCAGCTGCATCTTCTTCGGTCACACCAACTATCTTCATGTCTTCCTTCACTGTATCCAAGAACCTCCTCTTTGGTCTTCCTCTAGGCCTCTTTCCTGGTGGTTCCAAACCCAGCATCCTTCTGCCGATGTACTCGGTCTCTCTTCTCTGCACGTGTCCAAACCATCTCAGTCTGGCCTCTCTGACTTTATCTCCAAAACCTCTAACATGTGCTGTTCCTCTGATATACTCATTTCTAATCCTGTCCATCCTGGTCACTCCAAGAGAGATCCTCAGCATCTTCATCTCTGCTACCTCCATCTCTGTTTCCTGTCTTTTCCTCAGTGTCACTGTCTGTAGACCAATCAGCATGGCCGGTCCCACCCCGATTTTGTACACTTTTCCTTTCATTTTGGCTGAAACTCTTCTGTCACACATCACACCTGATATTTTTCTCCACCCGTTCCATCCTGCTTGAACACGCTTCTTCACCTCTATTCCACACTCTCCATTGCTCTGGACTGTTGATCCTAGATACTTAAAATCTTCCACCTTCTTTATCTCTTCTTCCTGTAACCTCACTTTTCCATTTGGATCCCTCTCATTCACACACATGTACTCTGTCTTACTCTGACTAATCTTCATTCCTCTTTTTCTATTGAAAACCTCCACCTCTCGTAATTTAATCTAATCAAACGTGTTAAATGTATTAAAATACCGTTTTCACTCCACAAAACTTGATCAAAATTTCAATCAAAACTGTCAGAATGAACTCATGACTGGTCTAGATTTTTTTGTTTGACAACCCTGGTTCAATAACATAGAACCTAAGACCAGATTTATTCCAAGTGTTCTTGTGGCTGTCTGTTGTTATTTTACACCTCTTCACTGTACAACCGAATGCGATTTGGGATCGGACAGGGAGCACCAGGAAAGCAGAGGCAGAGACCATAAAAATATTTAAAAAGGATTTGTTAAAACAACTATTTAAAACAGTAACAGAGTAAAACAAAGTACATGTGTGTGAATGAGAGGGATCCAAATGGAAAAATGAGGTTACAGGGAGAAGAGATAAAGAAGGTAGAAGATTTTAAGTATCTAGGATCAACAGTCCAGAGCAATGGAGAGTGTGGAAAAGAGGTGAAGAAGCGTGTGTAGGCAGGCTGGAACGGGTGGAGGAAAGTATAAGGTGTGATGTGCGACAGAAGAGTTTCAGCTAGAATGAAAGGGAAAGTGTACAAAACCATGGTGAGACCGGCCATGCTGATTGGTCTATAAACAGTAGCACTGAAGAAAAGACAGGAAGCAGAGATGGAGGTAGCAGAGATGAAGATGCTGAGGATCTCTCTGGGAGTGACCAGGATGGACAGGATTAGAAATGAATACATCAAAGAAACACTACATGTTAGAGGTTTTGGGGATAAAGTTCGAGAGGCAAGACTGAGATGGTTTGGACATGTACAGAGGAGAGAGAGAGAGTACATAGGAAGAAGGATGCTGAATTTGGAACCACCAGGAAAGAGGGCTAGAGGAAGACCAAAGAGGAGGTTCATGGATACAGTGAAGGAACATGAAGATAGTTGGCGTGACCGAAGAGGATGCAGCAGATAGGGTTAGATGGAATAAACTGACTTGCTGTGGCGCCCCCTGAAGGGAAATGCTGAAAGAAGAAGAAGTGCTGCTGTAACGCACAAATTTCTCAAGTGTGGGATCAATAAAGTAAATCTAATCTAATCTAAAAAAGGACAAATAAAATTCCTTTTTATGTTTCTAGTTTGAGTTTTTTAACTGGTGGATCAATCAAAATGTCCGCCTCTTCCACACTCATAGAAATCCCACTGTCTGTTACTGCGTTGTACCTTTCCTGACACATTAATTCTTCCCTTCAGAGAAAAACTTTAGGGTTCAGAGAAAACAATCTAGCATCCTTCAGCTTTGCAGATGACAACTTATCCTCTTGAGCTAATGTTGCTCTGAGCAACACAAATGCTCCTTGTTTTTTGTGCCTAGAGGGCTAAAAGTTGTTTTTCGCACCTTCCAGTTCATGTCATCGTGTCTTTTAACCGAAATGTTTTGAGGTCACTGAGACATTTTGTGTCAAAATTCAAAGTTTAACCTCAAAAAAATAATTAGCTGTTTCCAGGCTAACAATTTAACATTCCTAGAACGTTCTGGGAAGGTTTTTCAAAGGTTAGTTGAACGTTTCTAAAAGTTATTTTTGGTTCTCTAAAGGTTTTAAGTTTTATGACAGCAATGACATGTTATTATTTTTATTTTTTTTGGTTTTCAGAAATTTCCTCTAACCTTAATTTAAACCATAACGTTTGGATATTGGGGCAGCACAGTGGAGCAGTGGGTAGCACAGTGGCCTCACAGCAACAAGATTGTGGGTTTGAGTCCCGGTGTGAGAAAGAGGCTTGGAACACTGTCCTTTCTGTGTGGAGTTTGCATGTTCTCCCTGTGGTTGCATGGGTTTTTTTCGGGTACTCCGGTTTCCTCCCACCCTCCAAAGACATGCATGCTAGGTTGATTGGCCGATGCCAAAATTGCCCCTAGGACTGAGTGTGTGTGTGTATGGTTGTATGTGTGTGGCCCCGCGACAGACTGGCGACCTGTTTGGTGTGTACCCTGCCCTTTGCCTTAAATCAGCCGGGATGGGCACCGGCACCCCCCGCAACCCTGTGAGGGACTGACGTCCCTGACGTTTGGAATTTGGTTCTGTCAACGTTCTGGTAAGGTTAGGTTCTAACATAACCACCAACTAACGTTTAGGGAACAGTTTACACCCTAAAATAAAAGTTTTCTTTTTATTTTCTGTATTAATTGTTTCTTTAACATGAGTTAAAATCTGGCACTGAGTTTGTTTTTTAACTAGTCTGATGGATTCGATTAACCTCTAGTATTAAGATATTTGCTGAAATAAATAGCTGCAGAAATTAATCAGTGCCAATGACCGTTAGCTTTAGTTTTTTTTAATTGCCACAACGACGCTGAGCGTGGGAGAAATGGGCGGTTAGATGTTTTCCCATAGGACACCTTGACATGAGCTCAGTGCATCATCATCATCTTCTTATCCGTCTGTCCCTTTCGGGGTCGCGGGGGGTGCCGTAGCCCATCCCGGCTAATTTAAGGCAAAGGGCAGGGTACACCCCGAACAGGTCGCCAGTCTGTTGTGGGGCCACACACATACAACCATCCACACACACACTCATTTCTAGGGGTGATTTGGCACCGGCCAATAAACCTAGCAAGCATGTCTTTGGAGGGTGGGAGGAAACCGGAGTACCCGGAGGAAACCCACGCAAACACGGGGAGAACATGCAAACTCCACACAGAAAGGACAGTGTTCCAAGCCTCGTCACCACCCAGGACTCGAACCCATGACCTTTTCGTTGTGAGGCCACTGTGCTACCCACCGTGCTGCCTGAGCCCGCGTGTAGTGGCCCCAAAGGCTTACCAAAGGGACAATCTAGTCTGGGAGGTTAGCATTTGATGCTAGCACAAAGCTCATGGTGAAACTCTCACGCACAAGTTTATTCACGAATAACAAAGTGTCTTCGCCCCAAACTACCACACCGCACCTCAGTGCGAATGGACTCATCATCGATTTTGGGACGTAACTTCCTTTATGCTCATTAGCTTTCGAATTATGTTCTGGTATCATGCAATCATTAAGTGATACTTTTAGGAACACCAAATGCTACGTCCAGGGGTATTATACTCAAAGTGAGATATCAGGGCATCTAATATTGTCTAATACAGCCCATCTGAACCTCTAACTGAGGAAGACCAGTTGTCCTGACATTAAAACATGTGTCCCAAGTGTGCTGCTCCAGCAATTCCCAAAAGGATTCTAATACAGTGCAACTACTTTAATTAAATTACACTCACTCACAGAATTCAATTCAATTTTATTTGTATAGCCCAAAATCACAGAATTTCTGTCTTAATGGGCTTCACAAGAAAAAGAGGACTGTATTAACACAAATACACAGCAAGAAAAATAACTAACAAATGCTAGCTAAACAATATTAGCACATTCCTGCCTTTAGACTCTCATTCACAATGAGGAAAAACTACTAAAAAACCCATCAGTGGGGAAAAAAATGAGAAACCTCGTGGGGATCCACACGAAGGAGAGATCCCACCCCCGAGACGAGCATTCAATGTGTCTAAGATTATTATTTAAATATTAGCTTATTCTACTCTACAGCTAAATATCTAAAGAAGTCAATAGATGTTCTTCATCCTGATGGAAACACGGGAAACTCCTCAGCCCGGAGATGTCCAGAACGGGGATGAGTAGATGGATTTCATCCTGATGAAGCGGGGACTGACGCAAAGACTCCGCAAATTAGGATTTACATAAACAAATTAAGCACAAAGTCCCATTTATGCTAGCTGTTAATTCATTAGTTGTGGACATGGAACCAAATCAAGATGCTCCTGCAATGGAATCAGAAAGACTTTAAATGCCGTGGTCAGTGAACAAGATTCAGAGACTAGGAACTTGCCGAGGTACTAATGTGCAAAGATTAATAAGCATAGTAATTCAAAAATTAAATATTAATATTATTAGCGTCTAAATTTAATAAGTAGTTGTACAAGTAAATGTAAAACCTGCTCCTTCAATGAAGTGTTTTCCACAAAGAAAGGTTTTTCCCATTTCTACCATCTTCCAAGATGGCCGCATAGTTTCAAATTGCGGCCATCTTGGTGATTAACAATGCGCATATACAGTATGTTAACTAACAATTCTTTCCATGATTTGGTCCAATTTTCCTATGTTTAGTCCTACACAGACAGGTATGTTGCTTCGTAATTGTTTTGCCACTGCTTCAAATGCTTCATTTCACTGTCCTCGGTTCACTTCAGCTTCTGAACACAAGTCTTCTCCCTTTCCTCAGAGTTCCCTAAAAACTTTACACAGTGTTGTTTTCGTCAATGATTACGAAAACGAAATGATTTCGTTGACGAAGCATTTTTTTATGACGATGACGTAACGATAACAAAATGAATGCAAAATTTTGGTGACGATAACGTGACGAGACGTTTGCAAGTTTCTGCTCACGAGACGAAAACGTAACGAAATAGGCGTCAGACTTTCACATTTCTGTCTGTGAAAATAAAAAAACACAGCAGCTGCATCTGTCTCTCATGGTGGCACGCCCCCCACAATGCTGCACGTTTACACCGTCTACACAACACACCTCCAGCCACGAGGAAGTCACACACCATGGTAAAAACAGCAGCAAAGGAGCTTGGTGATCAGAAACTTAAAGTTTTCCACATATTTTGCAGAAACAGTTTGCTAACTTCAAGCTAATGCTAGCTTGTTGGCGCTGCTAACTTCCTAGTTAGCTTGGTTGCGCTAACGACTGCTTTAAATGCATTCCCATGTTTACTTTGTTTACAGGGTTATTAAGAGGTGTCATTTTTAAGTATGCATAAGTTACAACGTTCCTCACTCACTGAAAAAAAATTATATTTATTTACGTTGTTTTACAATGTTCGCTGTTTTGCGCAAGTTAAAGCTCGGCAGAGGTTTTTTTTAAAAAAAAACAATCTGCATTATTCTCAGAAATAAAGACACGACTGTGAAAGTTTTTTTTTTTTTACACTAAAACGAGACTAAAAACGTTCTAAGTCTTCCCTGACGAAAACGAGACGAAAACTCTTTTGGGTTTTCGTGACTAAAACATTACTAAAACGAAAATATAAAGAGATGACGAAAATGTGACTAAAACTTAAATTAAAATTCGTCCAAAGACGAAGACTAAAACAAAAACTTAAATGGCCGCTAAAAACAACAATGACTCTACGCACTCCTTCACAAATTGTTCCATTTGTGTAAAATTGGGCGTACACATGGATTTTATCGTGAACACCCTTCATAACGAGGTCTTACATGATCAGTTTGAGCATTTTAACATTTGAAGTATTGCATCATTCCTGTTTAAAAGGCTCAGAATTGCGTAATGAAATGTTTTAACAACGTACTTTAAAAAGAGCTAGTTATGATTGTTGAGTCATGGTTTCATGTTCCTGACGTTCTTAATCCAGAGTAATGTTCGGACTTGAAGCCGAAGGCAAGAAGAAACGTTATTTAATGCTTCTTTTTAAAGCGATTTCATCAAATCATTTCAACATAAATGATGACAGAAGAGCTTTAAGGTTTATCCCTTGCTGATGTCTTAAAAAACAAACTGTGGAAGTTTTAGGAGGATAGTGTTGGCTCTCATCAGCAGGATTTCTTTAATTACCTGCCATACAGACATAAAAAGACAGGGATAAATACTACTGACAGAAGTACTGATGGTGCAGGACAAACAGAACACTCAGCAGGATTAACCAGAGATGCTGTAGGTCTGAAAACATCACATCACTGTACACGCTGCGGGAATCTGTCAGGGAACAAAACAAAGTTACTAAAGTGGGGCGAAACGGATGAACATCTTAAACCACAGATGAAACTGAACCAAACCTTCTAATCTACACACATTCCCTCCAGGATTTTGCGAGCTATTTTTTTTAAAGTAGTTATTTTTTTATCTAAAAAATCTTATTTGTTTAAAATTAAATCAACAGTTTCTGACAATTGTTATGTCATGTCATCTTTTTATCCGTCTGTCCCTTTCGGGGTTGCGGTGGGTGCTGGAGCCCATCCCGGCTAATTTAAGGCGAAGGGCTGGGTACACTCCGAACAGGTCACCAGTCTGTCGCGAGCCACACACATACAATCATCCACACACACACTCATTACTAGAGTCAATTTTTGCACCGGCCAAACAACCTAGCATGCATGTCTTTGGAGAGTGGGAGGAAACAGGAGTACCCAGAGGAAACCCACGCAAACACGAGGAGAACATGCAAACTCCACACAGAAAGGACAGTGTTCCAAGCCTTGTCCCCATCCGAGACTCGAACCCATGATCTTCTTGCTGTGAGACCACTGTGCTACCCACTGCGCCACCGTGCTGCCAAAATAAACATGTATAAAAAAATGTTTTATTGTAAAAAAGTGGATCAAATCCCTTAAATCAGGATAATTTGATCCACTTTTTATTTTCTAAAGTATTAAACTCATCTCTAAACATGTGGTTCAGTTGAACACTCCCACAGATTTATTTGTGTTCATTTGGTTCAATGGCCTTCTCTCCATTGCTGAAAACCGGATGTTCTTCTTGGTAGATAACTGTAAAGCTGCTGACACCATGAGCACCCACAGCTTGTTCACACACATATGAAATTAATCACTGAACTCATCTCAAACAGAACGTTAAGACCAAGTTGTGAAAACATTGCGATGGTTGAACAAAATTCAAAATATCGCGACTTTGCAGAATTTGCTTGATTTTGCACTAATCGTTCCAAACACAAAATCCTGGAAGGACTGACAACAACTGACAATGATTTAGACAGAAAACAATCTTATGTTTCCATTAAAACACTGTGGATTTAGACGGTGGTAGACAGGGAACAATGTGATTGCCAATCACATGGCAGCAAATGGGGCGTGCGTACACCCAAATCACTGCGTGCACCCACTTCTTTAAAAATGGAGTGATTTATGAAAGTGGTGGAATTCACGGGCTCTTGTGTAAGTTTCAGTCAACCAGGAGCTGAAGTTTCAGCTGTATTTCTGAAGGGAAAATATGAAGCTTACGTTTTAATTGAAAGACAAAATAAAAACAATGATGTTCATTGTGTTCATTTGATTAATGTTTATATTTCGATAAGAATGACTGTATTGGTAATACAGGCTATAAAAGCAATAAGAGTGTAATGGTACGTGTATTCGTACCGAAACATACAGTTCCATACCAGGCTGCGCAAATAATTATGATAGTTTATTTCCAAGAGTATGTAAATCTATCACCATAACATTGGTGTGAAAATGTGACCCGTATTGTATTCATGTGGGTCAATTTCAAATTTCTTTCCGTTTTGTGTCCTAGTCTGAAAGGGCAAAGTTTCAGTTATTTAAATGATTGAAAAGTTGATTTCACTGTTAATTCTAAGTCTGCTGCTATAGTGTTGCATACACATTTGTTTAAAACTATCATAGGATAAATATTTTATTCACTTTGTGATGATCAAAAATCTCTACTCAGCCAAATTTCAATGTCCCTCAATAAAATGCTTATCTTTCAGTAGCATATCAAGAATCTTTTCAGTAATAAAAATATTTTTTTGCCTTAAATAAACAAGGTCATCTAAGGTTATAGACCCTATTAACTGTTTGCATGAAAATGTTACCAAAAAATGACATAAGGGAACAGGGTGATGCTAGTCGAGTGAGAGGACGTGTTTCCCTAGCCTCCTGCCATAAAGTCTAGTTTACCCGGATTATTGCTCTTGAACCCCGGATTTTATTTTAACATTCGTTTCCTAAACTTTCACGGCACCCGAAGGACCCCAATTTTATTTGGAAAATGTAAAAAAAAGCTCGTTTTGACACCAAACAGTCACCGGCGCATCGAGCTAGCATGAATGCTAGCTTGGATAGCAACATGGCAGCCTCCATCGCAAAGACGGTAACACAGAATATCAGCGAGCTCATGGAGGAGAAATTCCTGGATCTGCGTTCCACCCTGGATAAACTAAATGGTCGCATAGAGGACAACACCAGGAGGATAGCTGAAGCGGAAAACCTGATCTCTGACGATGAGGACCGGATTTCATCCCTGGAGAACCAGATCAGCGAACTACAGCAGAAAGTAAAAACGCTGACCGAGCGGTGTGATGATGGCGAGAACCGCAGCCGCAGAGAAAACCTCCGGATTATCGGTCTGAAAGAGGGCTCTGAAGGACAAGCGATGGGGCAATTTCTGGAATCCTGGCTCCTGGAAGTTCTTGGTATGGAGACCAAACGCGGGATTATAAAACTGGACAGGGCACACCGCGCACTGGGTCCACTAAAAGAAGACCGCTGCAGACCCGTCATCATTAAACTCCATAACTTCACAGACAAACAGCGGATCCTTACAGCGGCCAGAGACAAGGGAGAGATCATCTACAAGGGCAGCAGAATCCACATCCGTCAGGACTTCTCCACTCAGGTGCGTGAAGCCCGACAGAAGTTTAACGGAACGTGCAAGCGCCTGATCGATGGAGAGGTCCGGTTCTCCACGCGTTACCCCGGTACGCTCTGCTTTAACCTTAAAGGAGCGGAGAGATCCTTCAAGAGTGCACAGGCTGCAGAGGACTTCCTCAACAAAAACGGTTTGAAGTAAACTTCCGGTTGAGCAGGAAGACAGCAGATCAAACTTTTCTCCGTTTCTTTTTTATGAAACTTTTCTAAACAACGTTTAAAGTGGTTCTAAGATAGAATCTTCACGGATAACCAGACTGGGTATACAAAGGATCTACACATGGAGGTAGAAAGGATGAAAGAAACGCAAGAGACACAGATAAAGAGAGCGCCCATTAGCTTTTAGCCTATTAGCTATTAGCCTATTAGCTCTTAAGCTTTTAGCGGCCACAAATTCTGTGTGTTTTGGCTCCTGATTTTCTGAAATTATGGCACCAAGAAAGTCACAAGAAAGTCATAAGTCACAAGTTGCCATTGACGGAGAATTACAAGAGATCCGCAAATCGCTGACTTTTATGTCGGAAGAAATGACTACAGTAGTTCAGCAGCAAAAGAAGCTAATAGCCCTGATGAATGAAGTGGCAGAATTAAAGCAAATAATAAAGACGAAAGACGCCGTTATTTCTGGACTGGAACGAAGAGTTGATGACTTGGAACAGTATACTCGGATGGAGGATGTTATTGTGAGTGGACTGGAAACCAGACACCGCAGCTATGCTAACGCTACAGCACAGGCCGAAGAGGAGAACGCGACGCCAGAGGAGCAACAAACTCTGGAGAGGCAAGTCATTCAATTTCTGGCAAATAAAGACATAAAAGTTGATCCAGAGAACATATCCGCTTGTCACACACTTCCGAAGAAGGAAAAAAACGCAAAACCAAATATTATTGTGCGTTTTGTTAACAGGAAACACAAAATAGAGCTATTACGACAAGCTAAGAAGTTAAGAGGGACGGGAGTATATCTGAATGAACACTTAACAAAAAGACGTGCAGACATCGCAAGACATGCAAGAAACATGCGAAAACAGAAAAAAATACAAGCTACGTGGACTCGGAACGGGCAAGTGATGATTAAACTCAATGGTACGCCAGAAGAAGCGAAAGTGATCACGATAAGAGAGCTGAAAGACCTGAATCCGTATGAATAATTATTTGGATTATGTTACTTTAAAAAAGGATTATAATTTCTCGGAAGATTGTAAAGAGCGCTTGATGATGCACGGATTACGCATCGCGGAAAAGGAGACAGGTGAACATATGTGCACTGAACACAAGACAAACTATGACTTGTATTGATCAACAACTTGATCCAGAATTATATTTCTACAATAACTTGGACTTAAGCTGTGACTATTACACAAGCGAACAATTTAAAGAGAACGTTAAACTGGAGAAAAACTTTTCAGTGCTACATATTAACATTAGGAGTCTCTGGAAGAACATATCAAAAATCAAAGACCTACTGCATATGTACGGTAAATTTAATGTTATAGCCGTATCTGAAACGTGGCTGGACGAGCTAAAGCACCCTCTAACACTAGTAAAGATAGAGGGATACGAACTATTTACAGTCACCAGAAACAACAAAAAAGGAGGTGGAGTTGCCCTCTATGTGGACTCAAACTTTAACTGTAAAATCATTGAAGATAAATCAGTATCTGTTCACAATATAATGGAATTAATCACTGTCGAAATTGAATTTAAAAAAACAAAAAATGTACATGTTACTTGTGTATACCGAACACCTGGTTCACCGATTGATACATTTAATGAAAAAATGAATGAAATTATAAATATAAATGGATATTCCACAAAGGAATTAATAATATGTGGAGATTTAAATATAAATTTGCTTAAAGCAACTACCCATGGGAAAACAACTGATTTCATAAATATGATGCATTCAAATATGTTACTACCAATTATTGATAAACCCAGCAGGATAACGATTGATTCCTCCACTCTAATAGATAATATTTTTATAAACAATATTGAAGCTAAAATTGTTGGTGGCCTTCTTGTCAGTGATATAAGTGACCACCTACCAGTTTTTGCTATATTTCAAAATAAAATTATAACTGATGACAAAGAAAACTCTGAAACATTCAGATATATTAGGCGAGTGACAGACCAAACTCTAAATAAACTTAAAGAAGACTTATTAAAACAGAAATGGGACGAGGTCTACAACCAAACTGACCCAAGTGAAGCGTATGAAATTTTTATATCCATGTTTTTAGAAATCTACAATAAAAACTGCCCATTAAAAAAGGTAAGACTTAAAGAAAATTCTAAAATAAAGCCATGGATAACAAGTGGATTACAAAATGCATGTAAGAAGAAAAATATGTTATATAAAAAGTTTATTCAACACAAAACCAAGGAATCTGAAATAAAATATAAAAATTATAAAAACAAATTGACTAGTATTTTGCGGAAAACCAAAAAAGAATACTTTCATAAATTATTTGAAGAACAAAAAGAAAATATTAAGGGAACATGGAATGTCATTAATAAAATAATTAAAATAAAAGATAAAAAATATAAAATACCAAAACAATTCATGAACAAAAGCTCAAAGCTGGAAAATATAAAAGAAATTATAGAAGGATTTAATCATTATTTTGTTAATGTAGGAAATACCTTGGCTGAAAGTATTGAGAAGCATAACATAAGTCCAAGTGATGCTGTAAACAGAAATCCTTTTACATTTTATTTAAACCCAACAAATGAAAATGAAATAATTAAAATAGTAAAGCAATTTAAATCAAAAACATCTAAAGATACACTTAACATTGATATGAATTTAATAAAGAATACAATAGAACATATTGCACAGCCTCTAACATATATTTGCAATAAGTCTTTTCAAATCGGTAAATTTCCTGAAAAAATGAAAATAACTAGAGTTATTCCAGTCTATGAAAATGGCAATAAACAATTATTTTCAAATTATCGGCCTATATCCATACTTCCACAGTTTTCAAAAATAATAGAAAAAGTATTTGTAATAAGATTAGATAAATTTATAGAGAAACACCAGCTCCTTAGTGACAAACAATATGGGTTTAGACAAAACCGATCCACTAATATGGCTGTTACAGAACTAATAGAAAATATTACTACATCAATGGACTCAAATAATTATGGCATCGGTATTTTCATAGACCTTAAGAAAGCTTTCGACACCATAGATCATAATATATTACTGAGCAAACTAGACAGATTTGGTTTTCGAGGAGCTGCATATACATGGCTTCAGAGCTACTTAGAAAATAGATATCAATATGTACAAATAAAGGAGGAAAAATCTGATTTATTAAAAGTCATATGTGGAATTCCACAAGGCTCAACGCTGGGGCCTAAACTCTTTATCCTGTACATCAATGATTTGTGTTACACATCCAAACTAATAAATTATGTACTGTTTGCAGACGACACTACTCTTTACTTTTCAGGAAAAGACCTGAACCAAATGATACAATCAGTTGAAAGAGAATTGAGTAAAATAAAAATATGGTTTGACATAAATAAATTATCATTAAATATTGAAAAAACGAAATTTATAGTATTTACAAAATTAAAAGTACCTAAACAAATTCAAATTATGCTTAATAACACCCCATTGGAACGAGCTTACGACAGTAAGTTCCTTGGAATGATTATAGATCACAAATTAAGCTGGAAATCACACATAAATTATACAAAAAATAAACTGTCTAAAGTAATAGCAATCATTTATAAATTCAGATTTGTCCTAAATAAAAAAAGTTTGTTTATGTTATATAATACATTAGTACTTCCATATATAACTTATTGTATCGAGATTTGGGGAAATACGTACAAAACTAACACAAAACCAATTTATATTTTACAAAAAAAAGCAATACGAGCAATAACATTCTCATCTTATAATCAACCTACCAATAATCTATTTATAAATTTAAAAACATTAAAGTTCTATGATTTAGTGGAATTACACACTTTAAAATTTATGTTTAAGATAAAAAAAAACATGATGTCAAACTCTCTACAAAATATGTTTATTATTAGGAAAAGTCCATACGAACTAAGAGGAAATGATGTGTTCATTAAAAATAAATTTAGAACAAATGTTAAAAAATTCTGTATTTCTATTAAAGGTGTGGATCTTTGGAATAATTGTAATGATGAACTTAAATTATGTATAAATCTTTTATGTTTAAAAAAGAAATTTAAGTTATTAATACTTAAAAAATATGCAAGTCTTGATGGTTAAATTCAAGCTTCTATAAAAAGTAAACAATTATGATGTGTTATGATTATGATTATGTGTTACGAATATGTGTTATGATTATGTTATATGTTATGATGTGTTATGATTATGTTATGATGTATTATGATATTATTATGTTATGTGTTATAATAATTATGATGACTTAGTATTTACTTATGTCTTTTTGCTTTTATTATGACATAAAAAAAAAAAAAAAAAGGGTCGGCGTAATAAGCGTTTGCTTCAGCCGTT
Source organism: Neostethus bicornis (assembly GCA_902685375.1). Classification (NCBI taxonomy): domain Eukaryota; kingdom Metazoa; phylum Chordata; class Actinopteri; order Atheriniformes; family Phallostethidae; genus Neostethus; species Neostethus bicornis. The sequence continues at coordinate 21,430,045 of LR738552.1, forward strand.
ACCTTTTCGGTCCTTTGCTGGAATATGGTTGTTTTCTTTATTTCATTGATATGAGGTTGCACTGTGACCGAAATAAATAAATAAATAAAAAAAAAAATAAAACTTCTGTACTAACATGACCTGCCGGTGGTGGGATGTAGAACTGATTTCGTAAAAAGAAAACTGAGGGTTTCAGTGGGTGCTAGGGTTAAGCTACTATCATACTTTTTATTACTTCCTGTAATACTGACATGTATGGACTGGGGTTTAACTAACTAGGCGGGATGTGGGGTGTAGCAGTTCAGGAGTAGGTCTGGAGACTCTGGTGCACTCTCTGAGCTGGACGAGACGTCCCTCAGCTTCACTCATCCCAGGAAGGTTGTTCCCGGTAGAAGGGTATTGTGTGTGTTTGTGTGGGGTTTTGTTTTGGGTTTGTTTTCTTTTGGGGGTGTGTGGGTGGGGAAAGACAGCCATTTTCATCTATTTTGTTTTGTGTTGGATTTGTATCTCTTTGTATAAGAAGCACAGGTATTCACAAACTTTCCAAGAAACCATTAATTCTCTCAGGGCTAAATTAACAACAACAACAACAAATGGCTGATATAAAAATAGTCTCACTCAATGTAAAAGGCATCAACCATGTTGTCAAACGCCAGAAAATCTTATCTTTTCTTAAGAAGGAGAAATGTCAGATGGCCATGCTACAGGAAACTCACCTCTCAGATACAGAACATGTAAAACTGAGGAGGAGCTGGGTGGGACAGGTGTTTTATTCATCTTTCAATTCAAAAAGCAGAGGAGTTGCTATTCTTCTTCACCGTAGTCTACCTTTCACCTTAGACAGAGAGGTTAAAGACAGCCAAGGGCGTTATGTACTCCTGTCTGGTCACCTGTACGGAGAGCAAGTCATCTTTGGATATGTCTACGCGCCCAATGTATACGATCCGCTTTTTCTCCCTCAACTTATCTCAGACCTGACAGCCTTCTCATCCTCATATATACTTTTAGGAGGTGACTTTAACTGTGTACTAGACCCAAGAGCAGATATGTCTCTTCCAAAATCAGACCGCCGCAGTAAATCGGAAAAAATGTTAGAATTTCTTAGTGACCTGAACTTGCATGATGCATGGCGAATTATACATCCAACAGAGAGAGATTACACATTTTTCTCAATCCCACATCAAGTTTTCAGCCGTATAGATTATTTTCTTTCATCTCAGTGTGTTCTAGATAGAATAAAAAAATGTACAATTGACACCAAATTCATCTCTGATCATGCTCCAGTTAGCGTAGTTATCTCCCCTCCGTACCTAGACCCAGCTTGTAGACACTGGAGATTATACCCAACTTTACTGAGCAGCCAAGACTTTGTAGATTACATCACAAAAGAATGGGAGTTTTTCCTTGCTATAAATAAAACTCCTGAGATAAGCCCATCTACACTATGGGAATCTGGTAAGGCATACATACGGGGGTCGATCATAGCATATACATCCGCTCAGAAGAAGAAAGCTCTGAAAGCACAGTTAGACCTGGAAAAGAAAATAGCAGAGCTGGAGGTTCAGTTCAGGCAGCATCCTACTGACTCAGTAGCAAAGCAGCTGGAAGCGGCTCGCTCAGCCCTAAACCAACTATTAACAAATAAAGCACAAACACAATTTTTTTATGCTAAACATAGATTATTTGAGTCTGGAAATAAACCTGGTAGGTTGCTTGCGCGGCTGGCTAAAAGTAAGACGGAAGTTAATGTGATTCCTGCTCTTACAGATAGAAATGGGAAAAGGCAAAGTAAGTCTGCAGATATAAACAAAATTATGAAATTATTCTACCAAGATCTCTACACTTCTCAATGTGAATCCTCGGCTGAGAGCAGAGCAGATTTTCTTGACAAAATAAAACTGCCTACTCTACCCGATGAACAGAAAAAAATTCTAAATAATCCAATAAGCGCACGGGAAGTCTCTGACGCCATATCTGCTCTAAAGGAAGGCAAAGCTCCAGGACCAGATGGTTTTGGACCTGAATTATACAAAAAATTTTGTAAAATGCTGGTTGGTCCTTTAACAGATATGTTTCTAGATTCATTTGAGAACAGCTTCCTCCCCCCCCACATTAAGCCATGCACATGTGTCTGTAATTTTAAAAAAAGACAAACCAGCTGACATGTGTGGGTCTTACAGACCTATCAGTCTTATTTCTGTTGACAGCAAGATACTCTCCAAACTCCTGTCTCACCGGCTGCAGAACTTCCTCCCAACTCTAGTTCATTCTGATCAGACGGGGTTTGTACCAGGTTGGTTCTCCACTACTAACGTGAGGAGATTGTTGAACATTGTACAGTTCTCTTCTGAGAGGAAGCAGAAAGCTCTGGCTGTCTCTCTTGACGCCGAAAAAGCCTTTGATCGAATAGAGTGGGATTACCTATTTGACGTACTCCATAGATTTGGACTTGGGAATGGTTTTCTTAGATGGATACAGGCCATATACCATTCACCTACAGCTTCCGTACTGACTAATGGTCGCCGCTCTGAACCATTCACATTAGCAAGAGGTGTTCGCCAAGGTTGCCCTCTTAGCCCGCTTCTTTTTGTCTTGGCATTGGAGCCACTGGCCGAAACTGTACGCATGCAGGTTGGGGTCAAGGGGATATCGCTAGGGAACATCGAGCACAAGGTTGCTTTGTATGCAGATGACATAATTATATTTTTGACATTACCTAAACAATCCGTTCCTATTATTCTTAAAGCTTTCAATCAATTTAGTTCTATATCTGGCTACAAAATTAACTTCACCAAATCAGAAGCTATGCCATTAGGAGGTCTGACTAAGGCTGATGTTCCCAGCGATTTCCCTTTCAAATGGACAGTTAGTGGCTTCCTTTATCTTGGTGTGAAAGTGTCCCCGGACCTGAATGACATGTTGAGACTTAACTTCTCTCCCATTTGCACACAGATAAAGAAGGATCTACTGCGGTGGCATAAACTCCCGTTGTCGATGCTGGGTCGAATAAGTTTGATTAAAATGAATGTTTTGCCACGCCTCCTGTATCCTCTGCAGATGCTTCCTTTGTACATATCGAAGAAAATGAACAAAGACCTGGAAAAAGCATTTACTAATTTTATATGGCTTGGAAAGAAGCCAAGACAGAAACTTAAGATTTTGCAGTTACGCCCAGATATGGGGGGTCTCTCTGTACCAAATATACTTTTCTATAACTGGGCCTGTCATGCCCAACATTACTGGCTGTGGTTACATACATATCTGAAGAGGGAGAGCTGCATTGATTCATGGGCATGCTCTCCTCATTCTCCCTGGGGATTGATCACTTGTGATGTGACCAAAATCCCACCAACAATTAGGAAAAACCCGATTATTTTTAATACTACTAGAGTCTGGCGCGATGTTTTAAAATATCTGGGTAAAATAAAAACCAAGTCTTTACTTTCCCCCATAACACAAAATCCTGATTTTCCTGCTGGTGTGGGTCCATCTGTGTTCTCTTCCTGGCGTAATTTAGGGATACATGTAATTGGCGATTTAATTAAAGATAACACCTTAATGTCCTTTCAAATTTTACAAACCACATATAACATTCCTCAAAAACATTTCTTTGCATTCCTTCAAGTGAGACATTTTATTTCTTCCCATGTTCTACCCACCTCTGTTACTGATGTAGAAAAGTTCTTGAGGGATCGCAAGGATGGAGGGCACCTCATTGGATCCTTTTATTCTCTTCTTAACTGTATAGGCACATATATCCTTCCAGATATTTCCCGCAAATGGGAAATACACTTGGACTCTCAATATATCGAGGATGATTGGCAAACAGCACTCCATTTGATTAAATCTACGTTTACATGCAATAGACTAAGAGAAACTCAGTATAAGATAATCCACAGACTACACATAACTCCTGTTATTTTACACAAAATCAATCGCTCTCTGTCACCTTTATGCTTAAAATGCAAATTGGAGAGAGGAACATATTTTCACTGTTTTTGGGAATGCAGAAAAATTTCTAGATTCTGGTCGCATATTTCATCTGTAATCAGTGAGATGTTCAAATTAAAAATCAAAAGGGATCCGGGTGTCTTTCTGTTGGGCCTTCCCTCGAGAAAATTACAGATTCCTTCTACACATTATAAGCTTTTGGAGAAACTCCTTCTGATCGCTCGAAAATGTATCCTGCTTAACTGGATAAAGGAGTCTCCTCCAACTGTTACCCTGTGGTACAAACAGGTGTTTAGTACACTCCCTCATGAGAGGCTACATGCAGTTGTTGAAGGTCGAGAGGAGATGTTCTTAAAACATGGACTCCATTGTTAAATCATCTGCCTACCGACCTTAAAAATCCACTTTTAAAGGGACAAAACAACCATTAAAAGCATTCTCGGTGGACTGATGCGCTTTTGTAATCATTTTATTTTTTGGTTTTTCTCAAGCAGTGGGGGGAAAGAGGTAAAAAAAAAAAAAACAACACGTTTTGTGGCCCAGCAGTTTGAATGTATTGATTACCTGTGTTTGGTTTTTTGTTTTTGTTTTCTTTTGGTTGGATGGCTGTCGGAAGTGAGTGGGTGGGGTGGGAGGGGTGGTGGGTTCAACTTTTGTTTAAATTGTTCATTTGTTTGTGTATTTGTGTTGTTAACATTTTTGAAAACAATAAAGTATATATTAAAAAAAAAATAAAAAAAAAATGACATAATACACGCAAAAAGACCTGTCCCTCAATATGATGTCCACTCTGTTACTTTTACTCTGTTACCATATTGTACATCATAATGTTCAACAAGTTCCAACAACTGCCACCAGGATTAACTGCTGCAGACAGAAAGTAACTTTTGGAGAAGAAGCCATGTGGCTAAAGTATTTTGGCTAAAGTTTATGAAGGTTTCAAATCTTAAAAAGGGTAAGGTTCATTTTGAAACGTCTTCTCTGTTACCAGCATAATATATAGATTATCTAGAATATAAGAGAAATGCCATTTACTGGTGATAATATTTGTGAAATAGTTTTAAATGATGTAATGTGAGTGATAATACATCAACTTTCCTAGCTATAGTGAACAGAAGAAACAAAATTTGTCCACTCTGTTACTGTCCACTCTGTTACTGAAACAGTTATTATACTGTTATTGTAAATGACTCCAATCAGGTATGTAACAGAGTGGACACATAGAGGTGAATGGCCAAACTTAAATTTAATTGTAATTAAAAGTACATCTGTAAAAAAAAAGGGGCCATCGGCAGATTTGGGTCTCTAAAACAATTCTTTATCAAAAACAAAAGACAGCAGGAACCTATGGATATACTTATATTTTATTTTTTCACTAGCTAAAATGGAAAGAAATTTGAAAATGACCCATATATGTGTCGCAAAGTTATGGCAAATAGAATTTGGACTGCTTGTTTTATGTAGCATTGATACTACAAATCCCAGAATGCTCTTAGTGTTTAGACAGGACCCTGAAAACAAACTCTATTTTGTCAACATCTGCTATAGTGACCTAACACTTACTTTTGTGCAATTCTGTGTCATCCACCGGTGGGTAGGGCGACCGCTCCGTAACCGGAAGGTCGCAGGTTCGATCCCCCGCCCAGAGTCCATGCCGAGGTGTCCTTGAGCAAGACACCGAACCCCCAGTTGCTTCTGATGATAGTGGTCTGCGCCTTGCATGGTAGCTCCCATCATCAGGAATGAATGTTGTGTGTGTGAATGATTGTATGGAGTGAATGAATAATGCATATATATGTAAAGCGTCTTTGAGTGTCCAGAAAAGCGCTATATAAGTTCAATGCATTATTATTATTGTAGTGTGGAAGGAGGAGGACCCAAATGCAGGACAAAAAGAGGATTTATTAACAGAAGTCAGGTAAGTCTGTAAGGCAAAGGACACAGGATCAACTAGGGATCAAAAAGTTCAAACGATATAACAGAGTTCAGAGATTAAACTTATGGTCAGGCAGCCAGGATGACTTGGCTGGGAAGGATGACGATAACCCGACCTGGAAGTCCGGGGTGATTGCCCTTCAATAGGCAGCAGGTAGAAAGATCCACAGGTGAGTGTCATCCAACTAATCACCCTCAGGTGTTTCTAATCAGGGTGATGGAAAGGTCCAGGGCTCCCTCTGGTGGCAGGTGAGGGGACCAGGACAGTGTAGTGTTGTTTGCAAATAATATTATTTAACTTGACTTGTCTCGGTTCAGGCAGCACGGTGCCGTAGCACAGTGGGTAGCACAGTGGCCTCACAGCAAGAAGGTCATGGGTTCGAGTCCCGGGTGGGGACAAGGCTTGGAACACTGGCCTTTCTGTGTGGAGTTTGCATGTTCTTCCCGTGTTTGCGTGGGTTTCCTGCGGGTACTCCGGTTTCCTCCCACCCTCCAAAGACATGCATGCTAGGTTTATTGGCCGGTGCCAAATTGCCCCTAGGAATGAGTGTGTGTGTGTGGATGGTTGTATGTGTGTGGCCCCACGACAGACTGGCGACCTGTTCGGGTTGTACTCTGCCCTTCGCCTTAAATGGGCCGGGATGGGCTCCCGCACCCCTCGGAACCCCATAAGGGATAGATGGATAAGAAGATGACTGACTGTCTCGGTTCAAATGGAAAAGCTTGTTGTTCTACATGTGTAGTCATTGGCACCGGTGGATGTTGCTCTTGTCCCAGAGGGCACCCATAAAAGGGAGAAGATGCATACTGGATGAGAAACAGTTGTTTCAGATTTAAACGGTTAACCGTTTTTATGTGAGGGAGATTTTAATCACACTTTACGTGACAGGGCCTCAGGTCAGGACAGTCTGTGCTGCGTCTGTCTGACTTGGTGTGTGGAGTCCACACCACAGGTTTTATTTTAATGTTTTAAAGCATTGTAAAAGTTTGTTGAGTTAATTGGGTAATTTTGTTTTGGGTTACTGTGTGCAGTAGTATTACTGCATTCTCTTTCTCAAACGTGGGTTCTTTTGTCCTTTAAAGTCAAGTTTAGTTTTCATTAGTTAGTCCTCTCACGGTGGGTATTGTATCTCTAGTACGTCAGGCGGTTGAAAAAGCGGGTTAACTGTATTAAATTTTTTTTACCGTAATTTCACGACTATAAGGCGCATATAAACATCTTAGATTTTCTTCAAAATGAGTGGTGCGCTCTTTCGTGCAGTGCCCCTTGTGTGTGAGAAAGACGGACCTAAAAGAAAACGCGGTGCTCGTGAGAAAAGGCGGACCTAAAAGAAAAAGGCATGAGAACGTTAAAGAGTGAAGTGTGGGCGTGGATTGTGTATAAAAAAGGTATGTGCTGTATGCACAACATTGCTGTTTTAACCCTGAAAATGGCAAAGAGACACGCTTATGACGCTCAGTTTAAGCTGAAGACAATCAGAGGAACATGGGAATCGAGCCGCCGCGAGAAATTTCGGCATTAACGAGTCAATGGATTGTAGATACTTGGACTAACGTGTCTGCTGGTATTGTTATTCGAGCATTCGCAAAAGCTGGTATGCTTTCTGAGGAGCCGCACAGTACAGACAGTGACTTTTACAGCGAGGAGCGAAGTGGACCTGCTATGTTGGATTTTGCGCAGCTGTTCGATTCTGAAACAGAGGATGAGGACTTTGACGGATTTGAATAAAGACTACTACCGGTAATGTGCTTGTTTAGTATCGTTACTACTTAAATAAAGCACAACCAAACTCAGTTTTGCTCCCGATCTATTTTTTAATGACACATTTGCATGCTTGCGTGTGTGTTGTTGTACGGCGGTGTGTGACTGAGATTGCACCTTGTCGTACGGTGCGCCTAATGGTCGTGAAATTACGGTAATTTGTTTGGAATTATTAGGTTCCTCAGCCGGTCTAGCTGGCAAAACCTGTCTCTAAGCATAGATCTGAGTAGATTCATTGGGTTGTTTGTCGGGCTTTACTGTGTTTATTTAAATTACATTACATTAATTAGAATTAGAAATACTTTTATTGCCATGGTCCAAAAGAGGATCAGAGATTAGGAACTTGCTCTGGTACTAGTGTGCAAAGTGTTCATAAGTCCAATAGCAGAAGGGAAGAAGCTGTTTTTGTGGCAGGAGGTTCTGCTACAAAAACTGCCTCGGAGCCTCCTGCCCGAGGGGAGTCGCTCAAAAAGTCCATGACCACGGAGGGAAGGGTCATGGAGAGATGGAAGGCTGCAGCCAATCACCTTCTCCGCAGAGCACACAATGCGCTGCAGTCAATGTTTGTCCCTGGCTGTGGCTCCAGCGTGCCACACGGTGATGGAGGAGTTGAGGATGGACTCGATGATGGCTGTGTAAAACTGCACAAACATCTGGGCGGGCAGCTTGGCTTTCTTCAGCTGCTGCAGAAAGTACATCCTCTGCTGGGCCTTTTTGATCTGGGAGCTGATGGATGGCCCCCACTTTGGGTTCTGTGTGATGGTAGTGCCGAGGAAGCGGGAAGAGTCTACAGTGGTGATGGGGGAGTCTGTCAGTGCAAGGGGCATGAGGGTGTAATTACAGAAACTATGGGCAGTGTGCAACAGCTGTCTTACCTTTTGGTGATTTGGTTGTTGTGTTATCAGTGGTCGAACTAATTAGATTTAATGACAGGGACATCGAACCCTTAATACTTGCTGATAAATATTCCGGTTCCGTTGTCTTCCGCTATATCCGGGGCCGGGTCACAGAGGCAACAGCCTCAGATGGGAAACCCAGGCTTCTCTCACCCCGGCTGCATCCTCCAGCTCACCCGAGAGGATCCCGAGGTGTTCCTTATCCAGCTGTAAGACGTACATGGTCTGCCTCTGGGTCTTCTTTTGGTGGGACATGCCCACGGGAGACAACCAGATGCCTGAACCACCCATCTGGCTTCTCTCGATCCGGAGGAGCAACGGCTCCACATAGAGAATAGCAGATTATTTTTATATCGAAGAGGAGTTTTTTTCTATTTCTGTTCCTCAGGTGTGAGTAGCTTAGTTCACGTTGCTTTGGAGTGTGTGTGTGTGTGTGTGTGTGTGTGTGTGTGTGTGTGTGTGCGTGTGTAGGATCTCTTTCCTCCTCAGGGTCCTGCTCCATTAAAGCAATTCCCTGTCAGTGAGGTTGGTATGGGATTAGGACACATGACATCCACGCTCTGCCACTTCTCTGCCTGCTGTGCATCATCCACACCCAGTCTGTGTGTGTGTTTACCTCCTCTGGGACCAAACACTGAGATCACACACCGTGGCTGGCAGGACGATGACTACAACAGAGGACTGGCGTGCCATTCTGTCAGGATTCCAAAATGTCACACATTGCTGGGTAAACAATAAGAACTAAATCAGACACCCTTCTGACACAAATAAACAACAACAAATTTTTATGTCACATCATCAGAAAAAAGAAAGACCATTCTCTCACTCAGACACACATCATCTCGCTAAGATTTATCATTCCTGACGGGCCATTAAATTCACACAAATCCTCCATGATTTCCTCTCCGTCTTTTGTCCTTCTTCCATATTGTAAGACAATGGGTTATGTTATAAATTTCCTAAATGAGGGGAGACCAATCTAACGTTAGTGGACTATAAGCGGACAGTTTAGCTTCTTAATCTGGTTCACTAAGCTTGAATAAGAGATGAAAACAAGAATAAGTCGATGCCAATACGTCAAACAAAAAGCTTCTGCCGATTCATACGAGGCCAATTTGACATGTGGTGTATTTGTGTGTTCAATTACTTGAAGATGAACACTATTGCCGCACAAATACTTTGTGAGAAAACTCCAAAATTTTTTGCGGAGTGATCTACATGCCAGTTTATTGGCTAAAGACCGATCAATATCAAATAGCGAGGCCAAAATTTTATGGCCATACTATTTGGTAATTGTACAAAAATGATGCTACTATTAAAAGTCACAGGGAGTTCTGGTTTGGCCGCCTTAGATATTTCTCACAATCCCTACCAAAAAAGGTGAATGCAACTGTTTTGATATCTCGTAATAACCCACGTCAACAAAAATGACAACTTGTTGGCAAACATGACAAAAAAACAAATGTTTCCATAAATTAGTCTGTCCTGACAATACTAAAAGCTATGCCAGAAGATCTTAGAGCCTCCCTTTCAACGGATTTTAAGGCTTCCATCATCCAATTAGAATGTAAACGCGATCAGATCTAGTCAAGTATGGAGGACCACCATCAAAGGCTGCTCTTGCTGGAAGATGCAGCCATCAAAACATGTAAGATATACATGACATGGAGGCGAAATTAGCCATATTGATAGATGATTGTACTAAGCCAAAGGCATAGCTTCTTGACTATAACAGTAGAAGCCGCTGTAACAACATACAAATTAGGGTATCTGAAGGCACTCAGGGATTTGCCCAATTGGATTTTCTTCTTGGAACACCTCATGGAGGATTTTGGAAAAGACGTCCCAAAGCTGTCTCGGAGCTGGACAGAGCTCACCGAGTGCTACTAGCCAAGCCAGGGCCAACTGCTAAACTTCGGGCTGTCCCAAAAACTGCCTCGGAGCTGGACAGAGCTCACCGAGTGCTACTAGCCAAGCCAGGGTCAACTGCTAAACCTCGGGCTGTCCCAAAAACTGCCTCGGAGCTGGACAGAGCTCACCGAGTGCTACTAGCTGAGCCAGGGCCAACTGCTAAACTTCGGGCTGTCCCAAAAATCGCCTTGGAGCTGGACAGAGCTCACCGAGTGCTACTAGCCAAGCCAGGGCCAACTGCTAAACTTTGGGCTGTCCCAAAAACCGCCTCGGAGCTAGACAGAGCTCACGATGTGCTACTAGCCAAGTCAGGGCAAACTGCTAAACCTCGGGCTGTCCCAAAAATTGCCTCGGAGCTGGACAGAGCTCACGATGTGCTACTAGCCAAGCCAGGGCCAACTGCTAAACTTTGGGCTGTCCCAAAAACCGCCTCGGAGCTAGACAGAGCTCACGATGTGCTACTAGCCAAGTCAGGGCAAACTGCTAAACCTCGGGCTGTCCCAAAAATTGCCTCGGAGCTGGACAGAGCTCACGATGTGCTACTAGCCAAGCCAGGGCCAACTGCTAAACTTTGGGCTGTCCCAAAAACCGCCTCGGAGCTAGACAGAGCTCACGATGTGCTACTAGCCAAGTCAGGGCAAACTGCTAAACCTCGGGCTGTCCCAAAAATTGCCTCGGAGCTGGACAGAGCTCACGATGTGCTACTAGCCAAGTCAGGGCAAACTGCTAAACCTCGGGCTGTCCCAAAAACCGCCTCGGAGCTAGACAGAGCTCACGATGTGCTACTAGCCAAGTCAGGGCAAACTGCTAAATCTCGGGCTGTCCCAAAATCGCCTCGGAGCTAGACAGAGCTCACGATGTGCTACTAGCCAAGTCAGGGCAAACTGCTAAACCTCGGGCTGTCCCAAAAACCGCCTCGGAGCTAGACAGAGCTCACGATGTGCTACTAGCCAAGTCAGGGCAAACTGCTAAATCTCGGGCTGTCCCAAAATCGCCTCGGAGCTAGACAGAGCTCACTATGTGCTACTAGCCGATCCAGGGCCAACTGCTAAACCTCGGGCTGTGATTAGCATGCTTCCTCAATTTCCAGACCCGTGAGCTAGTGGTGCGTAAGTCTCGGGGGCTATGAGGAAAGCTCTGAAACAAGGACTCCAATCTTCACATTCTTGAATACTACAGCCCTGAGGTCCTAGATCAGCATTTTGCCTATCTTGAAGTTATGAGATAGCTGAAATAATTGGGTCTCAAGCTAGGTCTGCTACCCAGCTAGGCCTTTCATTGTAACCAAAAAGGGAGATTGGAAGCTGCTAAGTTCACCCGAAAACACCATGAATCACATTTAACAGCATCATTCAACTAGCTCAGAAGCTACAATTGGCTTTTGAGGTGACTTTTGGATCGGATCCTATTTTACAAATGGTGGTTTTTCCTACATAATCTGAATTCTGCAACTTTTTTTTTTTAATAGTCAATAGGTGATTGCCTTGATCTTCTTCTTTCGGCATTTCCCTTCAGGTGTTGCCAGATCAAGTCATTTTCAACCCTATCTGTGAGTCTTGGTGAGTCTTTATTGAAAAGAAGCCTTTTTTAAAAACATGTTTTCTTCCCTCCCTTGCCTCTTTCTAGCAGATCAGAGCTTTCAATATACCATCTTTCAGCACTACACAGTCACAACAATGTTTAGAAATATGTCAACACCTTATAAGATACGACTAATGCTCTTTATAGTATGTCTTGGTATGTGAAGGGCATTGGAATTGCAATTAAAGCCTATTTCATTTTTACGCTGTAGAAGTCTGGAACAAGCTTCCTGAGGCTGTGAGACAGGCCTCTACTGTGACGATGTTAAAATTTAGGCTGAAAAAAGTTCTGTTTAATCATTCATCAAGTTGTTCTGATTCAATCCTGTCCATTACGTGCTCTTATCTTCTTATGTGTAGACCTTGTTATGTGTGTCCTTTCTAATTGTTTCGTCCTGCTTCAAATGCTTCATTTCACTGTCCTCACACCACTTCAACTTCTGTCTACAAGTCTTCTTTTCCCCACGTCTTACGGTTTGCGTACAGCAGCTTCTGTAGACCAATAGTCCGCACACTTTGCCACATTTGTAGATTACTTAATTTGCGTAGTATTTGGCGTACGCACAGATCGTGGTGTGGTAACGCTTGTTATATAAGGCCTCGAGAGTTGCAGAAAAAAATCGAAATTAAGAAAAGGATCTGACAGGCTTTCAGCAGGTTCGTCAATATGGTTATTGCCTAATGATCATCAAGGGATGTTGGGTTTATGGACGACTGTAGATCTGCAAGAAAACCATCATGAACCACAGAAAAGCCTCTCATTCTGACGCTAATAAAGAAAAAAAAATAACAAAAATGGCCCCAAACAAAGATGTTTGTCTTGTCTTTGTCATCAATAGAGATGTTTATTAAATTGTCTTTTAGCCAAAAACTAAAGCTCTTCCCTCCATTTGAGCCTAAAATGAACTTCTAGTTCTTGCCTGTTTTGGTATCACGATGATTGGAGATGAGTAACGGCTCTGCAGGCATCTGCTCGTTTTGTTCCCAGCCGCGTGCAAGTAAACACTTTTTCAGCGTGACCATCTGTCCAAGCTCAGATCTGCATGAGAGCTGGCAGACTCGGCTGGGAGAAGGATGGATGGATGGAGGGAGAGAACCAGGGGAAAGAAAAAATTATTTAAAAACCCAGGTGAGCTGGAACAAAAGGGAGGGGGAAAAAAAACAAATTTCCAATAAAAATTGTGCTCTTGTTTAGTTTGAAACAATATGTAAAAATAACCTGAAGAAAAAAAGTCTGAAACAGTCTGAACAAGAATGAATTCATGAGGAGTTGAACAATATTCCTCTGGCTGTCGTGTACCACAAACCGTATTAAAATGGATTCTAAGCAGGTAATTTACAGTTGGTACTGAGCAAGCATGGGCAGTTTCATTATTAATTAATTATTTTATTATTATTATTTAATTATTTTTCCAAAAAATTAGAATTTTCTGACATTTATTTCTTTGGGTGGGCTTTATAGAGTTAACAGTTCCTCTATAGTTGGTACTGAGTAACAGTTGGAAGACATCACTTTCACAAAAAAGATACAGAAACACAAACAGACTCAATAAGTATGTAAATATTGCTCATAGGAACAAGTGCGTGTGTGATTGATAATGTGGCTGTAAGACTGGTGAACTGAACAGGTCGTACCCCTCCTCTTGCATACCTAATGGATAAAGCAGTTTGTAAAATGAAATGAAATTAAAAAGGCTGAAACCTGTACCAGGTACACAGCATCTGACCATGTGGTGTTTCTCAGCTTTTAATGTAATAAAGTAAAAAGATGGAGGTCACAGAAACGTCTGCACTGAGAGCATCTCATCTGTAAAACGCTGAGCCGCTAAACAAAAAACGGCATCAGAAAGCTTTTCAGAGATGAAACAAGCATCCATATAATTAATAAGCTTTGATCTGCCGGGACACAAAGGGCGACAAAGCTCAAAGATTTCTCAGAAGACCTTGTAACCTTGACATCTCAGCAACTAAGTGGTTTCTTGCAACCACAGTGGTCTTGTTACGGTTTCTTCTGGGTTTGCCTCTTTAACTATTAGAGGTACTCGTCACCAAAACTGAAACCGTTGGAGTGATTGAAAGGCTGTAGAGCAAGGGGTTTGTTCTTCACCTTTTGGTTTCTTCCTTCAAGGGTTGCCACCAGTGATGTGGATCTGACTTTAGAAATTTAATTAGCAACATTGCAAGTGACCTCTTTCAAAAACAGTTTTGTTTTGTCTTCTGACCTGCTTATCCCTAATGGGGTCAGTTGGGTTACCAGCACCTATGTTGGCTAATTTCAGACAAGAGGCAGGATACACCCCAAATGGGGATTTTCTTCTTCTTCTTTCGGCGTTTCTCTTCGGGGGTCGCCACAGCAAGTCAGTTTCTTCCATCTAACCCTATCTGCTGCATCTTCTTCAGTCATGCTAACTATCTTCATGTCTTCCTTCACTGTATCCATGAACGTCCTTTTTGGTCTTCCTCTAGTCCTCTTTCTTGGTGGTTCCAGATCCAGCATCCTTCTTCTTTTGCACTCTTTCTCTCTCTTCTGCTCATGTCCAAACCATCTCAGTCTGGCCTCTCTGACTTTCTGACTTTATCTCCAAAACCTCTAACATGTGCTGTTCCTCTGATCCTGTCCATCCTGGTCACTCTCAGAGAGATCCTCAGCATCTTCATCTCTGCTACCTCCATCTCTGCTTCCTGTCTTTTCCTAAGTGCTACTGTTTCTAGATCAAACAGCATGGCCGCTCTCACCACGGTTTTGTACACTTTTCGTTTGATGTGTGACTCTTCTGTCACACATCACACTTGATACTTTTGATACTTGATACTTTTCTTTGTCAGTTCCAGCCTGCCTGCACACACTTCTTCACCTCTTTTCCACACTCTCCATTGCTCTCGGGACAAAATGTCACACCTCACTGGGCAACACCTATTTTCTTAACTATTATCCACTTATAAAAAATTTTTATTCCTGTTGCAAAAACTTGATCGTCTCGCAAATTGGAAGCAGAAAGGAATAATTAAATGTATCTCATTTTCATACCAATTGCAAAACTGAATAGTTTTTATGTTTATGTCACGTGTGCACAGAATACGGGAATGATTTCAGTCCCTTAAAAGAACTTCAGGGAAGGATATTTTTCTCAAAGTATAAAAAAATTCAGGGAATTACTGTATTTTCTCTCTGATTTTTTTTCTCAGAGTATAAAAACATTTAAGGTAATAATTTTTTCTCAAAGTTCAGGGCAGGCGCGTAACTAAAACACGAATGGGAATGAATATCTGGCAGGCTATTCTGCCAATTATCCATTCCTTTCATAAACTGGATAGGAACGCAAGTAGGAAGCAAAAACGGATAGTAAAAGGTCATTTTTATACTACTTGTAAAACTCCATCTCTGCACATGCGGTTCTGCTCCAACTTGTGCCTCAAACAGTTCCATTTAAGTTTTCTTAGACCCTAATAACATTTTTTTTTATTTATTTTATTTTTACTCACTCTATTCATCCCTCATAAGGGACATTTGTGAGCTGCACTCCTACACCGCAGCAGGCTGCCCTTCAACGGCATCAATGATGGGAGAGGCGGGGGTTAGGTGTCTTCTCCAAGGACCCTAGACGTGCTCTATGTGGAACGCAAACCTGCGACCTTCCGGTCTGCGCGCGAACGCTCTAACCACTGAGCTGCCGTCTCCACCCATATTTTTTAGTCAATAAGATAGATTTAAGCAATATTCTGAAACATCCCACCTTTAGACATAAACAAAGGAAGAAAATGAGAATCTGAAGCAAGTGTAAAAGGTTAGTTGGCGTAACCAGCAGTCTGTCTGCCGACGTCTTCCTCCATCTGCTCATCTTTCTGGCTGCTGGTATCTGTCTTTGTGTCTGGCCGTCTGCTGTTTACTGAGCCTGAACAAAGAGGAGCAAACAAACGCATGCTAATGCGCAGCTCACATATCCACTCAGACCGAAATGTGCCATCTTTAATCTCCCAATCAAACGTAAGCAGCTGCTTTCCAGTTTGGTCTGTCTGTAAACCCACCGGCCGATGGTTGGTGTTGATTAGCATCTATTAGCGTTCATTTCTGTCAGCCAGCTGGATTAGAAAACGTGAAACATTTGGAAGTATTGGCTTTTGGTAGAAAAATATCAATGACTCAAAGGCTGAAATACTACAGAGGATTTAAAAAGTATTTACCAAACCACCCAATCACATGGCAGCATCTGGGGTCTCAGTATTTAAGGGTGCAAATACCGACTTTTACGCAAATCGAGTATTTCACAAAAATGTCGGAGAACGCGGACTTTTGCGTAACTCAGGAACTGGTGTTCGCAAATGGTACCCACGAGAAGAAGACACTTGTGGATACAACCTGAAGTGAACTGAAGACAGTGAAATGAAGTATTTGAAGCAGTGAAGAAACCTTTAGTGTCAGTGTTTTGGTGGATGTGGAGGTGCAAGGAGGAGGACCCAATTGCAGGACATCAAAACAAAATTTATTAACACAATTCGAGTAAGTCTGTAAAGCAAACGGCACAGGATTAACTCAAGATTTCAAAAGTTCAAATAATAAGTTCAAACATGGCCAGGCAACCAGCATGACCTGGCTGGAAGGGATGGTAATAACCGGACGTGGAAGTCCGGGATGATTGCCCTTAAATAGATGGCAGGGTCCACAGATGTGTGGCATCAGGAATCAATCTCAGGTGTCCCTAATCAGGTTGATGAGGAACATCCAGGGCTCCCTCTGGTGGCAGGCAAGGGAATCCTGACCATTCGAAATGTGAATGCCTGTAATTGTAGGACTACACATAAGAAAAAAGTTTAATTAAGATATATGAACATTGTTAATCAATATTTTTTGAACTGTGCAATTTGTTACATCCCACATATCAAGATAATTAGTAATAATAATATTATTAAAACAATAAGCTGGTAATTTCTTAGAGTGCCTTCATTTGCTGACATGAGGTTTTATGTGGTGCTATTTTAGTTGTTTTGTTGCCATTTATGTTTGGAATGTTTATTTTTCTAATTCAGTAAAAGATTAATGTGTTATTGTGATTATCTTGATCCACTCTCTTTCGTTTTTGGGGGATCATCACGTGGATGATCATCGAGGCTGCACAATAATTACATCTGGCAATGTTCATCAGGGTTTTTTTAGCTGTATTTTGTTTATCTCTCAATTGAGAAATTACTTTTGTTGAATTGCACCTCAGCAGGCAGCCACGATGACGCCAATGGTGGGTGTCTGATACAGGAAAACATAGGCGTTGGAATTGAAATAACTTCTTCTGTTTCAAGGACGGACATTCTACCACTGAGCTAACGCCAAAGTCGCTGAGTTGGCAATACTGACTTCCTGTCATTTAATTTTTTTTTGTCCTAAACATCTGGTGACTGAAGTTGGATCGGTCCACTGGCTCCTAGAAGACCACGTTTAAGCACCCCTGGGTTAAATGAAAAAAAATTCCCATCCACTGTAGACTCAGTGTACCCCAAAGCTGCAAGGTCAGACTGTTTCCATAGAGTAAAAAAAAAAGAAAAGAGACAGACTGATGGAGCTAAGATTTAAAAAGATTAAAAAAAAGCGAACTAAGAGCAGAAAATGAAGGTTTTCAATCATTTTTGGATGTTTTCCTTCGAGCTGCCCACATATTTGGTATTTATGGTGTTTCTGAGAACGAGATGAAGAGGCTCTCCTCCTCTCCGCTCTGAGCTGTTTGTTGGATTGCCATAGATAGAAAAAGCTCAGGGCTCTTCAGGATGGATAGTTAGCTATTCTTCTCCCAGCAGACCCTGAATGCGGTAAACCCTATTCCTCTCATTTCCCGCCCACGCTGTCTGGATGAAGGAGTAGACTCTGAGTTTCTGACCCAGGGGGTAAAAAGTTCCTGCTCAGGAGACAAACTGGAGAAAGATGCTGGCATTTTATTTTTAACAAAGACCAGAAATGGGCTTGAAGGAAGGATGTGTGCAGACATTATGAGTGTGTGTAGCAAACACACCTGCGGGACGCCAAACAGCCCGACCATGTTCCCAACAACCAGAAAACTTCATGGCTCATTTTTTTATCTATTTAAAACAAACTAAAGTAAAAACGTTTGGAATTTCTGAGATTGACCAGGGCCTTTTAACAACGATACATAGCACATGGTTTTGTTGCTTGGCAACCACACAGAAAAAAATCCGGAACTACAGGATTGTTAAAAATTTGGGCTACTGAAGAACTTTTAAGTCTGGTTTGTCAGGAAACAATAGGTTAGTTAAATAATCAACTGGGGCCCGAATGGCGGTGCAGTTGTTAGCATGGTGGTCTCACAACAAGAAGGTCTAGGACTTGAGTCCGGATGTCGAGGCAACCCTTGAATCACTGATCTTTCTGTGTGGAGTTTAGCGTCCGTCCTGTTTGGGGTTCAGTAGCTGAAAAAAAAGGAGATCCACCATGCTATATGATACGTGTTGGAAACGGTTCCCCAGATTGAGAATTTAAAGACAGTGTTTAGAAAATTTATTCATGGGAAAAGTTTGTCTTTACGCTGCGTTTTCTGGACTACGCTGACTGTTTGGGTGTGTCACGTACATCACGTCCAACCTAGGGCTGCAACTAACAATTATTTCGATAATCGATTAATCTGTCGATTATTGGGACGATTAATCGGCGACCAAATTAGTCGTCAACTATTTTGATAATCGATTACAATCGATTAACTGTTTCAGCCCTAGTCCAATCCCAACCAGAAAGGAACAATTAGTTAATTTAGTGCCCTCCCACCATAGAGGAGTGAACCCCAATGCTATGAGGTCAGACTGAGAAACAGTCTGATGGATCAGGCAATCACAGGCATTTAGAGCAGCTTTCCATGGGTGAGAAGTTTTCTTTAGGACCAAATGTTTTTTGGGTTCATTTTGTGTTCATGGGGCAAAGTGAAAAGAATTCTTTAATCGCCATTAGACTACAGATGCAGTATTTGCCTTGAGGATGCTGATAGAGAAGTACAGAGAAGGCCAGAGGGAGCTGCACTGTGTCTTTATAGATCTAGAGAAAGTGTATGACAGGGTACCTAGAGAAGAACTATGGTATTGTATGAGGAAGTCTGGTGTGACAGAGAAGTATGTTAGAGCGGTTCAGGACATGTATGTGAACTGTAAGACAGTGGTGAGGTGTGCTGTAGGTGAGACAGAGGAGTTCAGTGTGGAGGTGGGACTGCACCAAGGATCTGCTCTGAGTCCTTTGCTGTTTGCTATGGTGATGGACAGGCTGACAGACGAGGTCAGACAGGAATCTCCATGGACAATGATGTTTGCAGATGACATTGTGATCTGTAGTGAGAGGAGGGAAGAGGTGGAGGAAAAGCTGGAGAGGTGGAGGTTTGCACTAGAAAGAAGAGGAATGAAGATTAGTCAGAGTAAGACGGAGTATGTGTGTAAATGAGAAGGACCAAAATGTAAAAGTGAAGTTACAAGGAGAAGAGATAAAAAAGGTGGAAGATTTTAAGTATCTAGGATCAACAGTCCAGAGCAATGGAGAGTGTGGAAAAGAGGTGAAGAAGCATGTACAGGCAGGCTGGAATGGGTGGAGAAAAGTATCAGATGGGATGTGTGATGGAAGAGTTTCAGCTAAAATGAAAGGGAAAGTGTACAAAATCGTGGTGAGACCGGCCATGCTGTTTGGTCTGGAGACAATGGCACTGAGAAAAAGACAGGAAGCAGAGATGGAGGTAGCAGAGATGAAGATGCTGAGGATCTCTCTGGGAGTGAGCAGGATGGACAGGATCAGAGGAACAGCACATGTTAGAGGTTTTGGAGATAAAGTCAGAGAGGCCAGACTGAGATGATTTGGACATGTATTGAGGAGAGAGAGAGAGTACATAGGAAGAAGGATGCTGGATTTGGAACAACCGGGAAAGAGGCCTAGAGAAAGACCAAAGAGGAGGTTCATGGATACAGTGAAGGAAGACATGAAGATAGTTGGCGTGACTGAAGAAGATGCAGCAGATAGGGTTAGATGGAAAAAACTGACTTGCTGTGGCGCCCTCTAAAGGAGAAATGCTAAAAGAAGAAGAAGAAACCGAAAAACCCAGTTGGAACCCACAAAGTCATAAAGATTATTAATAAGCAGATGGCGGAGAAGAACTACCCAATCACCCTTGATGTCCCAATGGTTTAAACAGGGTGAAAATAGTGACATAAAAAGTGCAAAAATCTTTCAGACTTAGTTTCCCATTTTTAGACGGTATAAACAGTAATAAATATTTTGATTGTTCAAGTAGAAGTGTCGCGTTCACGTGGCCTCACAGACACTCAAAGCACATCCACGGCTCCCCACAAAGAAATACTTTGCATCACATTAAACATCAAACAGGGTAAAGCTTGAAGAAGTTCGAAAAGACCAGTCTGTTCCACAGCATGCTCAAGATGATTCAAAGTGCTTTGAATAAAACATTAAAAACACCAGCAGGGTGCAGAAGAGGTGTTAAATTTTACATTAAAAACTAAATGTTATTCATTTAAACCAGATAAAACGAAGTATCTCCGTATTTGGAAATGTTTACCTTGGTACAGCGGTGAGGCTGGTTTCTAGACAACATACCATATTCATAGGATGTATCAGATACTGTATGTTTAATCTAGACAAAAAAAAAAGAACATGAGGAAACTAATTGTTCCGTTCCGTCATCTTCCGCTTATTCCGGGGTCGGGTCGCGGGGGCAACAGCCTCAAACGGGCAGCCCAGGCCTCTCTCTCCCCGGCTGCATCCTCCAGCTCACCCGGAAGGATCCCAAGTCCTTCCCCGGCCAGCTGTGAGACATAGTCTCTCCAGCGTGTCCGGGGTCTGCCCCTTGGTCTCCTCCCGGTGGGACGTGCCCAAAACACCTCGCCTGCTAGGCGCTCAGGGGGCATCCTGACCAGATGCCCGAACCACCCCATCTGGCTCCTCTCGACCTGGAGGAGGAGCGGCTCGACACCGAGCTCCTCCCGGATGGCAGAGCTCCTCACCTGATCTCTGAGTGAGAGCCCAGCCACCCTGTGGAGGAAGCTCATTTCGGCCGCTTGTACCCGCAATCTCATTCTTTCGGTCACCATCCACAGCTGGTGACCATAGGTGAGGGTTGGAACGTACAAGTAGATCGACTTGTAAATCGAGAGCGTTACTTTTCAGCTTAGCTCTCTCTTTACCACGACGGACCGATGCAGCGTCCTAGTTATTGCTGATGCCGCACCGGTCCGCCTGTCGATCTCCCGCTCCATCCTTCTCCCACTCGTGAACAAGACGCCGAGATACTTAAACTCCTCCATTTGGGACAGGACCCTGTCATTGACCCGCAGGGGGTCAATCCACCCTTTTCCGGGCGAGGACCATGGTCTCGGATTTGGAGGCGCTAATTCCCATCCCGGCCGCTTCACACTCGGCAGCAAATCGATCCAGTGAGAGCTGGAGATCACGGTCCGATGAAGCCAACAGGACCACATCATCCACAAAAAGCAGAGATCCGATCCTGAGGTCACCAAACTGGATCCCTCCAACGCCTCGTTATGACATTATGTTAATGTCATAATTATTAACAAAGAATGATTAAACCAGAGTTCAGTGTTCCAGTGCACCCTCGGGTTCGACTTTTTAGCAGCCTACTAACAGCTACAGTTTAAAGCAGAGGCATTGAAACCAGGTTTCAGGGTTGACGCACCCTGCTTGATGTACACATGTGGAGTAGATTAGCGTTAAACCCGTCTGGCTAAAAGAGAAAAGCACGTTGGATCAGAACTTAACGGACGTGTCTCTGCCTCGTTAAATCAATTCTCCACGTCTCTCGTGGGTAATGTTTTATTCCAAACACAGACTGATCAATCACATTTTGGTACTCTCTAGATTTTTTCTGAATAAAAGCTGCTTAACTTACCCTGATTAACTAAAGCGTAGTTTTCACAATGATGTTTGAAGAATTTTTTTTCAAACTAGAGTAAATATGAACAAATTTACATGCTAGTTTTGAACGAATCAGGTTTTATAATAAACGTAAGTTTTTATTAAGCTTTGAACCCATGTATCATGGAAAAGATTGTTAATTAAATGCACATTGTTAACCACGTTTGAACTCGTTGAATTCACGTGCTGTCGTGCTCCCGCTATATGCTACACTTCTTCTTTCGGCATTTCCCTGCAGGGGGCGCCACAGCAAGTCAGTTTCTTCCATCTAACCCTATCTCCTGCATCCTCTTTGGTCACACCAACTATCTTCATGTCTTCCTTCACTGTATCCATGAACCTCCTCTTTGGTCTTCCTCTAGTCCTCTTTCCTGGTGGTTCCAAACCCATCATCCTTCTTCCGATGTACTCTCTCTCTCTCTTCTCTGCGCATGTCCAAACCATCTCATTCTGGCCTCTCTGACTTTAGCTATCTCCAAAACCTCTAACATGTACTGTTCCAGTGTTGTTTTCGTCAACGATAACGACAACGAAATGATTTTGTTGACGAAGCTCTTTTACACGACGATGACGTAACAAAATAAATGCAGCTGCATTCTGTCTCTCACAGCGGCCCACACACTCCCCACAACGCTGCACGTCTACACAACACACATTCGGCCATGAGAAAGTAGTACACTATGGCGGCAACAGCAACGAAGGGGCTTGGAAGTCGGAAACTTAAAGCTTAAAGTTTCCCACATATTTTGCGCAAAAGGCGTACTGACTTCAAACTAATGCTAGCTTGTCGGCGCTGCTAACTTCCGCCTTACATTTCTGCCTTTTTTAAAAGAAATAACCTGCATCATTCTCAGTAATAAAGCCAGGATTGTTAAAGTACAGATATTTGTTGTTTTTTGCTTTTTTTTAAACCCTAAAACAAGACGAAAACTCTTGAGTTTTCGTTCACTACGGAGACGATAGATCAGCGCAAGAGCGCTCGCCCGCGGACCGGAAGGTCGCGGGTTTGATTCCCACTGAGACTACCATCTAGGGTCCTTGGAGAAACAACATAGTGGTGTTCCTCTAATTCAATTTTATTTGTAAAGCCCAAAATCACGGAATTTCCGTCTCAATGGGCTTCACAAGAAAAAGAGGAATGTATTAACACAAATACACAACAAGAAAAATAACTAAGAAATGCTAACTCTCACTGGATCGATTTGCTGCCGAGTGTGAAGCGGCCGGAATGGGAATTAGCGCCTCCAAATCCGGGACCATGGTCCTTGCCCGGAAAAGGGTGGATTGACCCCGTGCGGGTCAGGGACAGGGTCCTGCCCCAAGTGGAGGATTTTACGTATCTCGGGGTCTTGTTCACGAGTGGGGGAAGGATGGAGTGGGAGATCGACAGGCGGATTGGTGCGGCATCAGCAATAACTAGGACGCTGTATCGGTCCGTTGTGGTAAAGAAAGAGCTGAGCCGAAAAGCAAAGCTCTCGATTTACAAGTCGGTTTATGTTCCAACCCTCACCTATGGTCACCAGCTGTGGGTGGTGACCGAAAGAATGAGATCGCTGGTACAAGCGGCCGAAATGAGCTTCCTCCGCAGGGTGGCTGGGCTCTCACTCAGTGATCGGGTGAGGAGCTCTGCCATCCGGGAGGAGCTCGGTGTCGAGCCGCTCCTCCTCCAGGTCGAGAGGAGCCAGATGGGGTCGTTCGGGCATTTGGTCAGGATGGCCCCCGAGCGCCTCGCGGGTGAGGTGTTTCAGGCACGTCCCACCGGGAGGAGACCAAGGAGCAGATCCCGGACCCGCTGGAGAGACTATGTCTCACAGCTGGCTGGGGAACGACTTGGGATCCTTCCAGGTGAGCTGGAGGATGCAGCCGGGGAGAGAGAAGCCTGGGCCGTTTGAGGCTGTTGCCCCCGCGACCCGACCCCGGAACAAGCGGAAGATGACGGAACGGACCGGAAATGCTAACTAAACAAGACTAACACTATGCCCTTAGACTCTCCTTCACGGTGAGGAAAAACTCCTAAAAAACCCATCAGTGGGGGAAAAAAAAATAAACCTTGTGGGGATCCACATGAAAGAGAGATCTCTCAGGGATCTCTTTTCTCTAATATACTTCTTTCTAATCCTGTCCATCCTGGTCACTCCTTACATACTTGGCATCCATGTGGTGAATGACATGGATTTCTAGTGTCTCAATTTTTTTTTTTTTTTATTTAATCGAAAGATTAGTGTGTGCCACCCACAGAATTGGCATGGTGACCGCCTCCCACTCTCTTTTGCTCGTGGTAGACGTCAGTATGGCTGCATTATGGTGAGGCTCCATATTTGGAGCCCTAGAAACATCGTTGAGATGCAATTTATCAATCTCACGTTAGATTGCTATGGTTTTATAAATGTAAAATTTGTGTGGCAAAACTGTTGCCCAGCCAATAAGGCTTCTGGAGAACAGTCACACCTTTCCTTACAACATCAGTAAGACCTCACAACTGTTCTGCATGAGAAACACACTCCCAAACAAATCGGTGATCTGGGCTCACTCTAGCGTAGAAAAATCATTAGCCACTATGGCTAGTCCAGTTTAATTTTCATTAGCCACATTGAATTTGCTTTAGCCACAAATTCTTTTTCAGTTATGATATGCTCTGTGTCGTAACGTGTTAGTTTGTGGTTAACAGTAAATGTACTTACGATTTTAGCTTTGTTCTTAACGAATCTGGTGTAATTAATTGCAGAATGTGTCAGTTGAGGTGGCTGGGTTCTCACTCAGTGATCGGGTGAGGAGCTCTGCCATCTGGGATGAGCTCGATGTCGAGCCGCTACTCCTCCAGGTCGAGAGGAGCCAGATGGGGTGGTTTCCCGAGCGCCTGTATGGTGAGGTGTTTCGGGCACGTCCCAATGGGAAGTGACCAAGAGGCAGACCCCGGACCTGTTGGAGAGACTATGTCTCACAGCTGGCAGGAGAACGACTCGGGATCCTTCCGGGTGAGCTGGAGGATGCAGCTGAGGTGAGAGAAGCCTGGGCTTCCCGTCAGAGGCTGTTCAAAGTGTCTTTCGGGCAGTGTTTTTGACGATCGAGATGTTTCAACTCTCATTCGAACGCCATTTTCAATCTGATAGAAAGGACCTGAGAACTGGTTAAATTTGACACACTTCCAAACGTCGTGGAAATTCTTTCCTGAAGAAATAAAGCTGGTAAAGGGGCTAAACATTGACTGACGCCAAACTGAACCGTACAGATTAGGAGATCACTAAAAAAAACATTTACAATTCAAGTCACGTGAGTGAAGTCTTCTGGTGACTTCGAATATATTTGATTTCTTTTAAAAGAAATTCTTCCTGGGGTTTTTCTTTTCTGCTAATTTCCTCTAAACTCAGACTTTATGGTGTTCGGGTTGTGAGTTTAGGGAGAAATGATCATTCAGACCGAGTGACCTTCCCTGAGGGACGCCTATTAACGACCTCATTATACTGATAAAAGAAAAAGAAATGGAAGATAATTTATCCTCACAGGCATACCAAACTTTTATATTGCTTCCCTGAAGGAAGACAGTTCATCATCATCTGGATCAGTTGGTCGACACCAGTGTTCCCAGTCAGACTGGTATATGAGCAGGTGGTATCCAGTCTGAACTAATCTTTTATTTTTACCACAGAGGAATTGAGATGTCATAATCAGACACTAATGACTGTAATAAAAGGTTTTCTGACGAGGGTGACCTTAAAAGGATCATTTTACCCATAATTAACAAAGTAATGATAACTATAACTGTGATGTAAAAATAATGACCTTTATTAAATAAAAAAAATACACGATAATAACTGGAAGTTAAGAAACTTAACTCTGGAAGCAACATTTTTATTACTGGTAATACAAAGAAATGACTAGATGTGATTGTTTTTTTGGTACGAGAACCAAAATTTTCCGCCTGCACATGCTTCTTCACCTTTTTCCCCACACTTGTCAGTCTTGGTTCAAGGAGGAAAGACCCAAAAGCAGAAAACCCAATTCCAACCAATTCACATAGACATGGTGCAGGTCCCTTTGACCTTCCCTGTACTTCTCTAGGTGGTCTTCCTTGACCAGCTTTGAGACAGTGGTCTCAAAGCAGGTCCAGAACCTGCCTCTTGGTCTCCTCCCGGTAGATTGTGACCGAAACACATCACCAACGAGGCGTTTGTGAGGAATCCTAACCAGATACCTGAACTACCCCATCTGGCTTTTCTCAATCTAGACCCTGGTAAAGAGTGGAATGCCCCATGCAGGTCAGGGATTGGGTCCTGCCCCAAGTGGGAGAGTTTAACGGTCTTGGAGTCTTGTTCACGCGTGGGGGAAGGATGGTGCTGGAGATTGATAGACGGATAGGTGCGGTGTCTGCAATAATCAGGACGGTGCTTCGATCTGTCAAGAAAGGGCTGAGCTGAAAAACAAAGTTCTCGAATTACACGTCGATCTCAGTGTTGTTTTCGTCAACAATGACGAAAACGAAATGATTTTGTTGACAAAGCATTTTTTTACGATGATGACGTCACGATAACAAAATAAATGCGACATTTTGGTCACAAAAATGTGACGAGACGTTTGCAAGTTTCTGTTGACGAGACGAAAATGTAACAAAATAGGCGTCAGACTTTCACATTTCTGTCTGTGAAAAGAAAAAAACACAGCGGCTGCATCTGTCTCTCACGGCGGCACAACCCCCACAATGCTGAACGTTCACACCGTCTACACAACACACCTGCAGCCACGAGGAAGTCACACATCATGGTGAAAAGGCAAGGCAAGTTTATTTGTATAGCACAATTCATACAAAATGTAATTCAAAGTGCTTCACAAGAAAGAAAAGAAAAAGAATGCATTAAAATCACAAAACATAGAATCAAAAAGTTTAAAATTAAATAAATAAAATCATTAAAACAGATTAAAAAAAAGAGCAATTAATAAAAAGCACAGTTAAACAGAAGTGTTTTCAGCCTAGATTTAAACATTGTCACAGTAGAGGCCTGTCTCACGGCTTCAGGAAGTTTGTTCCAGACTTTTGCAGCATAAAATTGAAATGCAGCTTCTCCATGTTTAGTCCTGACTCTAGGCACCAGCAGGAGACCGGTCCAGGAGGTCCTCAGAGTTCTAGATGGTTCATGTTTAGTCCTGACTCTAGGCACCAGCAGGAGGCCAGTCCCGGAGGTCCTCAGAGTTCTAGATGGTTCATAAGGTACTAACATATCACAGATGTACTTTGGTGCTAGACCATGGAGAGACTTAAACACAAGCAGAGCAGCTTTAAAGTCTATTCTCTGAGCCACAGGAAGCCAGTGCAGAGACTTGAGCACAGGACTAATGTGATCGTATTTTCTAGTTCTTGTTAGGACTCGAGCCGCAGCATTTTGAATAAACTGCAGCTGTTTTAAAGCCTTTTTGTTCAGACCAGTGAGTAGACCGTTGCAATAATCTAACCTTCTGGAAACAAATGCATGGATAAGAACCTCTAAGTCTGTTTTAGAAACCAAACCTCTGATTTTGGCAATGTTTTTCAGGTGGTAAAAGGCTGCTGATGTAATTGATTTGATGTGACTGTTGAAGTTAAAGTCTGAGTCCATTATTACTCCCAGATTTCTAACTTGATTTGTCGGTTCCAGAGAGAGAGATTGAAGGTAACTGATGACACGTTCTCTTTGTTTCTGTGGGCCAAAGACAATGATTTCAGTTTTGTCTGAGTTTAGCTGGAGAAAGTTGTTTTGCATCCAGACTCTGATTTGCTGAACACAGCGACAGAGTGAATCCACAGGTCTATGTTCACCTGCTATCAGTGACACATAGATCTGAGTATCATCTGCGTAATTGTGATAGGACACGTTATTACTGGCTATCAATTGCCCTAACGGCAGCATGTAGAGGTTAAACAGCAGGGGTCCAAGAATTGACCCCTGGGGAACCCCACAGGTCAAAGGCATGTGAGATGACACACAATTTCCAATTTCTACAAAATACTTGCGTCCTTCTAAATAAGATTTAAACCAACTAAGCGCAGTACCAGAAACACCAACCCAGTTCTCTAACCTCTGTGGAAGGATCCCATGATCTACAGTGTCAAACGCAGCACTCAGGTCCAACAGGATTAAAACAGAGACTTTGCCAGCGTCAGTGTTCATACGAATGTCATTTGTTACCTTGATCAGAGCTGTCTCTGTACTGTGATGAGGTCTAAAACCTGACTGGAAGACATCAAATGAGTTGTTCACTAAAATAAATTTTGTCAGTTGTTGGTAAACAACTTTCTCAAGAATTTTTCCTGTAAACGGTAAGTTTGAAAACAGCAGCAAAGGAGGTTGGTGGTCAGAAACTTTAAGTTTTCAACATATTTTGCGCAAACAGCATGCTAACTTCAAGCTAATGCTAGCAGCTAGCTTGTCGGAGCTGCTAACTTCCTTAGTTAGCTTGGTTGCGCTAACGACTGCTTTAAATGCATTCCAATGTTTACTTTGTTTACAGGGTTATTAAGAGGTGTCATTTTTAAGTATTCATAAGTTACAACGTTCCTCACTCACTGAAAAATTTCTATTTATTTTATGTTGTTTTAGTATGTTTGCTGTTTTTCGCACAAGTTAAAGCTCGGTAGAGTTTTTTTTTTAAATAAATAACCTGCATCATTCTCAGTAATAAAGACACGATTGTTAAAGAATTTTTTTTTACAATATGACGAGGCTAAAAACATTCTAAATCTTCCCTGACGAAAACTAGATGAAAACTCTTTTGGGTTTTCGTGACTAAAACGAAAATATAAAGAGATGATGAAAACGTGACTAAAACTTAAATTAATATTCGTCCAAAGACAAAGACTAAAATGAAAACTTAGATGGCTGCCAAAAACAACAATGGCTGATCTACGTTCCAAACCTCACCTATGGTCACCAGCTGTGGGTGGTGACCGAAAGAATGAGATTTCAGATACAAGCGGCTGAAATGAGCTTCCTCCGTAGGGTGGCTGAGCGCTCACTCAAAGATTGAGGGAGGAGCTCTACCATCAGGGAGGAGCTCGGAGTAGAGCTGTTGCTCCTCTGAGACCCATATATTTTGATGAATATTTTCTGAACTCCTCTGTCACACCTATATCGCACATTATGTTCTGCACCACTCTAGAGTCCTTCTCTTTCACTTCAAGCTTCTTCTCAAGCTTTTTCCAGATCTTCAAAGACACAATGCAGGTCCCTTTGATCCTTCTTGTACTTCTATAAAACATCCTAAAAGTAATACCATTGAATTGAACATACCGTAATTTCACGGCTATAAGGCGCATATAAACGTTTTAGAATTTCTTCAAAATGAGCGGTGCGCCCTTTCGTGCGGTGCGCCTTGTGTGTGAGAAAAGGCAAACCTAAAAGAAAAAGCGGTGCCCGTGAGGCGAGGCGGACTTGAAAGAAAAGGCATGAGAACGTTAAAGAGTGAAGTGTGGGCGTGGATTGTGTATAAAAAAGGTATGTGCTGTATGCACAACATTGCTGTTTTAACCCTGAAAATGGCAAAGAGACACGTTTATGACGCTCAGTTTAAGCTGAAGGCAGTCAGCTACGCGGAGGAACATGGAAATTGAGCCGCCGCGAGAAATTTCAGCATTAACGAGTCAATGGATTGTAGATGCTTGGACTAACGTGTCTGCTGGGACTGTTATCCGAGCTTTTGCAAAAGCTGGTATCCTTTCTGAGGAGCCGCACAGTACAGACAGTGACTTTGACAGCGAGGAGCGAAGTGGACCTGCTCTGTTGGATTTTGCGCAGCTGTTCGATTCTGAAACAGAGGATGAGGACTTTGACGAATTTGAATAAAGACTATTACCGGTAATGTGCTTGTTTAGTATCGTTACTACTTAAATAAAGCACAACCAAACTCAGTTTTGCTCTCGATCTATTTTTTAATGCGCAAATTTGCATGCTTGCGGGTGTGTTGTTGTAAGTCGGTGTGTGACTGAGACTGCGCCTTTTCATACGGCGCGCCTAATGGTCGTGAAATTACAGTGCTTATTTATCCCCGAAGGGAAATTTGAGTGCAAACACCTCGATGCCCCTCGTCCTTATCCACCAGCGTCCCAGGCTGGTCGTACTGTGTCCAACCTGGCAACCCAAAAGCTGGAGTCAGGGATGGGTCCATAAAGCCAGGCCACAGTGAAGAACACCAAACTGGCCTCTCTCTGTTTCACTGGGTCCGAGTGTGCCCCAACAGTTTCTCAAGCGAGCAATCGGACATCTCCATGGAAACCACAAAATAATAGAGGGCCAGAAGCACCTCCTCTAGACCGTCTCTTTCTCTGCACCTCCTCTAGATCGCCTCAGCTCCCCTGGGACTGAACCAACTCCTCCAGCCACACACGGATGTGCCTCTGAGAGCCAGCAGCTGGTCGTGCATGTCAACGGCAGAATGACTTTACAACCAGCTAGCCGTTC
The DNA here is from genome assembly GCA_902685375.1 of Neostethus bicornis. Taxonomy (NCBI): domain Eukaryota; kingdom Metazoa; phylum Chordata; class Actinopteri; order Atheriniformes; family Phallostethidae; genus Neostethus; species Neostethus bicornis. The sequence goes on from LR738552.1 coordinate 21,460,401, forward strand.
AGAGCTAGCTGGACGATTTCCGAAAAATCAACTGTCCGACAAACAAATTCCAAAACTACGTCAAAAGTGTGCTCTTCAGAAAGAGACAAAGCGTAGCCAGAAGAAGGGACAGAAACTCAACGAAAGTTGGCGATTATACGCTCAAGTAACAGAGAGCACTGCAGCAAGCAGCTGCCCAGGGCAATGCCTGAGCGCCTTTTTTGGGGGGAGCATGAAACTGTAACATCGATTTTAGTCTAGCTTTGACAACTCTTCACTATAACTTCATTATAAGCCTTGTACACACACTTTTCGGTGTGTATTGTAAATATCTTTACATGTATGATGTACATGTACTTGTACATCCAAATGGTGTAACTCCCATTATTTTGTTTTCATAACAACCCTTTTTATTGTTTACATGTGTCTATAGGTGTCGTTATTATTGTAAAGTCCGTGTTGTACTGGATTTGGATGCATGCAGGACTCAGTGAGAAATGGTGGATATAAAAAGGAGGTAATGATGGAGGGGAGGGGGTAATGAGGCCTCTTGGGCAGGAGGGGGGTAATCAGACCTACTTCCCACAGTCGTGCAGGATCGTGAGAAAGGTGTTGCAGATGGAGTCCGGAGCGTGGGCTAATTGATTTAAGCTGTGTGGGGAGCCGGAGGGGATTTATTTCCCTGATAATTAGCCGCCATTTCTGAGTAAATCCCCACCGATACCCCGACTCAGCAGCCGGAGAAGCAGCAGGATGCTGCTGTAGGATTCATTACAATTAGACATGATTCACTAACCGTCAGAGAAACAATGCTGTTTTTTTTTTTTTCTTTATACATAAATATACACGTTTTTCCTTCTGCTTGTTTTTAGTCTAATTATTCTGATTGACTCGATCGTTTTCGTCCGCTGGTTAATGACTTTCTTGTTACCATGGAGATTGCTAACCTGACATACCGGATCTTCTGATGTACAAGCAGTTTGTTCTGTTCCAAAATACGTTTTTATTTAGAAATTAGACCCATTCTGCTCTCACAGCTATTTTGTCTCCATCCGTAACTGAGTTGGCAACCGTTCCACTCTAAGTTTAGCCAACATCTCTGTCATCTAAATATGGAAGCCTGGAAGGAGTTAGACTCGGTTTCATTTATTTGGACAACTTTTCAAAGATCCAAACTGTGTCACAGATCCAGGCTGAGAGAAGAACTTCTTCAGTTTGAAGTGGATCCCGGTTCCCTGGAGCCGATTTCACTTTATTCTATTTTAATCTGGATGAGCGGGAAAAAAATGACTGCTTTTCTATCAAATAATATTCTACATCAGACACAATGAGAGATAAAAACTGAAGTAATGTAAAGGATCTAAATTAATGATTAATTATCTAACGTTTTATTACGTTTTTATGATATTTGACATGGTTTTTAATCTAAACTAGGAGCGAATCCAAGGGGGCACGGTGGCGCAGTGGGTAGCACAGTGGCTTCACACCAAGAAGGTCGTGGGTTTGAGTCCCGGGTGGGGACGAGGCTTGGAACACTGTCCTTTCTGTGTGGAGTTTGCATGTACTCCCCGTGTCTGCATGGGTTTCCTCCTGGTACTCCTGTTTCCTCCCACCCTCTAAAGACATGCATGCTAGGTTGATTGGTTGGTGCCAAATTGCCCCTAGGAATGAGTGTGTGTGTGTGGATGGTTGTATGTAGGTGGCCCCACGACAGACTGGCGGCACCCCCGGATAGACGGTTAAGAAGGTGGCTGATTGTGACTGACTACGAGCGAATCCTAAATTCCTTCAAAGCCTCGTCTATTGGCCTAAAAAAAATACCTGAATCAAAAACTAGTGGTGATTAGATTTTGTCCATTAATATTTTTAAGGGTGGCACAGTGGCGTCACAACAAGAAGACCAGGGGTGGGGGCGAGGCTGGTGAAATATGGCCTTTCTGTGTGGAGTTTGCATCTTCTCATTGTGTTTGCATGGGTTTTCTCTGGGTACTACGGTTTCCGCCCACCCTCCAAAAACGCACGTGTCATTAATTGTAGAACGTTAAGACAACTTGGGGGTGATTCCTTAAATTTTTTCTATAGGTAGTACTGAGTAAATAATGGTAGGTTAATTAAAATCCCTTCAGTATTTTGGGAGTTGCGATGTTCACAAAACTGTTACAGAAACATGGATGTACGGTCGGAAGGATGGTCGGAAGCACAATCGGAAGCAGGGCCGTAAGCACGGTCGAAAGCACGGTCAGAAGCACGGTTGGAAGCACGATCGGAAGCACGGTCGGAAGGACAGTCGGAAGGACGGTCGGAAGGACAGTTGGAAGCACGATCGGAAGCACGGTCGGAAGGACAGTCGGAAGGACGGTTGGAAGCACGATTGGAAGCACGGTTGGAAGCACGATTGGAAGCACGGTTGGAAGCACAGTCGAAAGGACGGTTGGTCGGAAGCATGGTCGGAAGCACAATCGGAAGCACAATCAGAAGCACGGTTGGAAGGACGGTCGGAAGGACAGTCGGAAGCACGGTTGGAAGCACGGTCGGTAGCATGGTCGGAAGCACGGTCGGAAGGACAGTCGGAAGGACGGTTGGAAGCACGATTGGAAGCACGGTTGGAAGCACGATCGGAAGGACAGTCGGAAGCGCGGTTGGAAGCACGGTCGGTAGCACGGTCGGAAGCACGGTCGGAAGCACGGTCGGAAGGACGGTCGGAAGCACGGTCGGAGGCACGGTCGGAAGCACGATCGGAAGGACAGTCGGAAGCGCGGTTGGAAGCACGGTCAGAAGCACGGTCAGAAGCACGGTCGGAAGCACGGTTAGAAGCACGGTCGGTAGCATGGTCGGAAGCACAATCGGAAGCACGGTCGGAAGGACAGTTGGAAGCACGATTGGAAGCACGGTCGGAAGCACGAACAGAAGGACAGTCGGAAGCACGGTCGGAAGGACGGTCGGAAGCACGATCGGAAGCACGGTCGGAAGCACAGTCGAAAGGACGGTTGGTCGGAAGCACAATCAGAAGCACGGTCGGAAGCATGGTCGGAAGGACAGTCGGAAGCACGGTCGGAAGCACGGTCGGAAGCACGGTCGGAAGGACGGTCGGAAGCACGATCGGAGGCACGGTTGGAAGCACAATCGGAAGCACGGTCGGAAGGACAGTCGGAAGCACGGTCGGAAGCACGATCGGAAGCACGGTCGGAGGCACGGTTGGAAGCACGGTCGGTAGCATGGTCGGAAGGACAGTCGGAAGCACGGTCGGAAGGACGATCAGAAGCACGGTCGGAAGGACAGTCGGAAGGACGGTCGGAAGCACGGTCGGAAGCACGATCGGAAGCACAGTCGGAGGCATGGTTGGAAGCACGGTCGGTAGCATGGTCGGAAGGACAGTCGGAAGCACGGTCGGAAGGACGATCAGAAGCACGGTCGGAAGGACAGTCGGAAAGACGGTCGGAAGCACGGTCGGAAGCACGATCAGAAGCACGGTCGGAAGGACGGTAGGAAGGACAGTTGGAAGCACGGTTGGAAGCACGGTTGGAAGCACGGTCGAAAGCACGGACATCCCAGGTGCTTAAAACCTCCTCTACATTCGACACGACGAAGGAGTAAAATGATTTTTTTTCTCTTATCTAACAAATCTAAGGATATATATTTTTTAATGTTTTTTGTACAAACTTAGAAAAAAACTATCTCAAACAAGACTTTTAGGGCAAATCGAGTCAGTAATGTGGATATTTCCAAGTAAACAGTCCAGATGGCTCAGAAGAAGCCAAATTACAGGTTGTGATAGTCTGTAAATAAAACAAGAGCGAGCACTGGGCGAGAACATGAGCCTGCATGGAAACGTGGGAGATGTAATGACTTAGAATTAGATGAAGCGTGATGGTAAATGGCACTTTCCTCCTCTCTACACGGCCACCCGTCTGGTGGCAAGCAGTTCCAGTTTACAAGTGTGGGGTGGTTCAACAGAACATATTTTATAAAGAAAATACAACGAAAACATTTAGTTTGATGTGAATCATTTTAATTAAACGTGAATGTTGAATTTAATTTTCATCTATGTTCAAACTTTTCAATTTTTAACTGTTGATGTGTATTTAGATTCATATTCTGTAAGATTTTTGGACCAGATCGGATGTTTTTTTAGTGACGCTATGTTTCCTCCACTAGTTGTCGTACTTTCATTCAGCTGTCATAAATGAAAAATTAAGAATAAAAACTTGTGATGGATTTTGTCAAGGATGAGGTTAGAGTAGTTGAGATAGTGCCATAACATTGTAGCTGGTATCACACAAGGCCAGTGGTGGATGAAGTACTCACTTTTTGTACTTAAGTAAAAGTACCAATAAAAAAAATCTACTTAAGTAAAAGTACAAAAGTAGTTGGTGTAAATTTTACTTTTTAAGTAAAAAGTAAAAGTATTCGATCATAATTTAAATGTTATTTTTTGTGCTGTAGGGTCACAAATAACCCTACAGCACGTGGTTACTCCTGCAGAGTAACCACGCTCCTGCAGGTTACTCTGCAGGAGCGTGACCTCCCCTCCTCCCCCTTCTTTTGGTTCACAAAAAAAAAAAAAAAAAAGAAGAAAGGAAAGGGGGCTAGTCAAGCTATCCACTTGCAGGGCCAGCGAGTGGGCACCAAAATACAGGAAAATGACACTTAATTTTTAAAATCTTCTGGGGGGGATGCCCCCAGTGCCCCTATATTGGCTTTGTCAATGACTTCGCGTCCCCCCCCTTAAGTAAACGGGGGGGGGGCGTGAGGTCGTTAGAAAATCCTGGATCCGTCCCCGCTCCGTGTAATGATGGCTCAACTTTTTATTTAGAACGAAACACAACGAACAACGATCTTATGACTCTTTTTAATTTGTGCTATATTTGATGTTGTTTTTTGGCTCTGAATGAATGCGGAAAATGTTTACTCTCGATTCTGATTGGTCCTCAATTCATTACTTCTTCTCCCGATCAACTGCTCCTTTTGATTTTGGCGATGCGGCTTCAAGATGAGCTAAAAAAAAAAAAAACTGTGTATTTTTCAAATTTCTGACTGAAAATGTAACGAAAAATGTAAAACACACTTTTAAAAAGTAGCGAAGTAAAAGTACAAATATTTGCTCTAAAAATGTAGTGAAGTAAAAGTTAAAAGTACAGGTCTCAAATTTTACTTAAGTAAAGTACAGATACACAATTTTTTTACTTAAGTACAGTAATGAAGTACATTTACTTCGTTACGTTCCACCACTGCACAAGGCTATGTTTGGAGTTCATTGATGTTCTCTGCTTACAGTTCCAATTTATCCCCATGGTCACGAATGACACACTAATGCTGTCCAAATTGGTGCAGAGAGAAAAGAGGAAAAATCAGATGTAAAGGCTTAGCAGGAAGATACTGGAGGTAGATTGACAATTTTCTGAACAAGGCTGGGGGAGATCCAGACATGAACGAAACGGAAGCCGTCAAGATGCACGGCTGAGGGAGAATAAGGATTTTAAACATAGAGACAAATGTGTGGTACATGTGACAGGTGTGAGTAATTAGGAAGAAAAAGTGTTAACATGATCCATTAGTTTGCTTGTTTTCAGAGGTGTCAAAAGTACCAACATTTTCTACTCAAGTAGAAGTATAAATACTGAGTTAAAAAACTACTTTAGTAAAAGTAGAAGTATCAACTCAAGTTTTCTACTTAAGTAAAAGTAAAAAGTAACCTATTTTAAAACTACTTAAGGTAAAAAAGTAAAAGTAAAGTAATTTTCAGAAAAAAAGGAATATTGTTAACAAAAGCGTATGAACATATTTTTTAACTATTATCACATGCTTTAAGGAGCAGAAAATATGATAATAAATCAAAGTGTTTTGGTTTGAAACTTTATGAATCAGAAACATTTATTTCTTAATAATCTTTATTGGAAATCGATTAATGAACACAATCAAATGTATTAACATAAGCAGGGCATTATGTAACGTCCCTTCAGCTACCAAGCTTCACTCTGCATCACCTAATTTAAACAACTTCAGCAGACACAAACACACTCAATGTAAAAAAAATAAATAAATAAAAAAAATAACCAAAAGGCTTTTTCAAGCCTTGAAGGCAGCTAGTTTTCAAAGTTCTTTGAGGCAATACTGAATAGTCTTAAACAAGTTGGTAAGTATGGGAGTGCCACATACAGCCTGGGCAGCGTTGCCAGGTGGGAGGTGCTGGATTATCGTACTAATGACGTAAAATTATTGTATTTTACAAAAAAATATCGTACACCCAGTAAAACCACGCCCATTGACAAAATAACACCCTTTACATGCACTCGTAAGGCAGTGGGAGTGAAGGAAACACACAGGAGGCAAAATCCTTGGATTCTTTTTCTAAAATTTTAAGAACTGTAAAAATGAAAAAATAACCAGGGAAATAAGATTTTAAGAAACCCAGAAAGAAACCAGTAGGGGCGGGACTTAGGAGACGGTATATATAAATTTATACATATACATATCTACATATATATGTGTACATATAAGGTTTTTTTAATGTTAACCCAAACATCTACATGATACAAAATCTAAGTGATGTGTAGTTTTAATCTCCTCAGTCAGTCTTTATAAACTAATCAATAACATTTTGGATGCTTTTAAGCACAAATACTTCATCCACTACTATTTATGGATTAATCAGTTCAATCAGCTTTGTTTCTAAAGATAAAATAGTGCGTCACAGATCAAAGTTATTTTTATAAAAATACCATCTACAACATTTTCAGCAAAGACGTTTACAATAACCGCAGACTGAAAATAATAATAAAACATTTCTTTGCTGTTGTTTTTTTTTTTATAAAACTGATAATTCACTCAAAGTTCAGTGTTGCAGCATCAGAAACACTTTGATTTCCGAGCCCGCAACAAGTCTTAAACACGCAAACTAACATTCCTGCTTTTTAAAAGTTTGTGGGCGGGGCTACTCGGCCCAAAGTAATGATTGACTGGACCTATCAGCCAATCATTCATCTGTTCCTTTGTTTGACGCATTCAGGGTTCATAAAAAAAAAAAAAAACTCCGACAAACAGTCGCGGCTTTTCAACGGTGACAAAATGGAGAAAGTAGCGACTACTTTTTATAAATTTAACGAAGTAAAAGTAGAGATAATTGCATAAAAAAGTAGTGAGTAAAAGTAAAAAGTAGACAAAAAAATAATTACTTCGTTAAAGTAAAGATACCGAGATTTTCTACTTGAGTAAGGTAACGAAGTAGTCTTACTTCGCTACTTGACACCTCTGCTTGTTTTACATAGTGGAACCAGTCTGATCTCACGGCATCCGGGTTCACTTGTTCCATGGAAAGCGGGTACTTCTTGAATCAATCCAATCATTCTTTTCTAGTGTGGACCGTAAATGACTAATGTAACGCACTCAAGTAGTCTGTGTAGTATGGGAAGAAAAAAACTTAAGTTTTTCCAACTACGTCTTTTCCCTGAATAAACTTTATGAACACTATCTTTAAATTCTCAACCTGGAGAATTGTTCCCAACGTGGACCGTCATAGCATGGCCGATCTCCTTTTTTCAGTTACAGAACTACAAACATGGCGGACGTATCCTGCCATCATTTCTGTTCTCTGATTGGATAGGGCATTTTCCCATTGCTGCAATCGTAAGCTAATGGCTGCAATCCCTAACCTAGTTGCTGGAGGGAAATGAAAATGAGCAGAGGCACTAGGTTGCACCAGCATGGCTAAATACTGTCCAGGTTTAATGATGTAATGAACCAGTGAGTTGTACCACAGTGATGTTGATCAGCATTCTCTGTGGGTTCAGCTCATATACGTATGTTGCCAGCTGAGAGGTGAGACACGTTTGGAGATGGTCAAAGCAACCAGGGGAAATTTTCACCAAATTATGATGCTATAGCTGGATTGCGCCGGTTGGATACTGTACGTGATTGTCACAATGAGGATGCAAAAAGAGGAGGAGAACCCAAATGAAGGACGACAAACATTTATGAAGTAAAAAAGTCCAGTAAAGCTGTGATGAAAAACATATGGTTCAGATGAATGTCTCATTGTAAATGTTCACAGGCATGTGTTGGTCAGGCAGCCAGGAAGACTTGACTGGAAGGGATGACGACCCGACAATGAAGGAAAGGCAGACTTTAAATAGACAGCAGGTCAATCACCCTCAGGTGTCCCGAATCAAGAAAATGAGGGAAGGTCGGGGCTCCCTCAGGTGGAAGGCAAGAGAACCATGTAAGTGAAAGACTCCTTAGAGAGTTCTCCCACAGTTTCCATGTGGAACCCACCCAGCTGTAAGCTTTCAGGAGAAGGCAGGGCGTTTTTTTGATCCAGTACTCAGAGGAGTTATTCGGCTCATACCATATTTTCACGACCATAGGGCGCACCGTATTAAAAGGCGCAGTCCAAATTTTTGCGTGCTCTGTATTTCACACACACATAAGAAGCACCTGATGATAGGGCGCAAGTTTTATACACATATCCTCTACTACGTAAGTCCGTCTTACAATTACACACGCGCACACACACACGTGCGTACATAAAAAAAAATAGGGGGTAAAACTGAGTTTGGTTGTCTTTATTTAAATATTAGTTACAGTTGTCATAAAGTCATTTATCAAATCCATCCAAGTCCTCATCTTCTGTTTCAGAATCAAACAGCTGCGCTAAATCCAACATAATAGGTTCACTTTCCTCACTGTCAGAGTCACTTTCTGTACCGTGTGGCTCCTCGGAAATGATGCCTACTTTTGCGAAAAATTGGACAACAGTGCCAGCAGACACGTTAGCCCAAGCATCTACAATCCACTGGCAAACTGTGGCGTAACTCGCCCAGTCCTGCCTTCCACCCTTCGTGAAGCTGTGGTCCCCTTTGGTCATCCATTGATGCTGGAGTCTTTCCTCCAAACTCTGGCCACCTCGCCTTTCTTTCCGCGGAAACTCAGCTGTGTCTTCTTCACCTGTCGCAGCTCGTTTTCCAGGTTCCTCCACTTACGAACCATCGACTCGTTCATTTAAAATTTTCTTGCGGTGGCTCGATTCCCATGTTCCTCCGGGTAGCTGATCGCCATCAGTTTAAACTGAGCTTCATAAACGTGTCTCTTTTCCATTTTCAGTGTTGTAAAAACAGAAATGTTCTGCATAAAGAACACACCTGTTCTTTTATACGTAATCCACGCTCATACTTCCTCCTTTAATGTTCTCATGTTCTCAACTGTGTCCACCTCGTGGTTCTCTAATACGTCCGCAAATCACAAATCAGATAGGGCGCACTGCACGATAGGGCACACCACTCATTTTGGAGAAAATTTGATACTTTTAGTGCGCCTTATGGTCGTGAAAATACGATAAATTATATTCTCATGTAAAAATTGTTCCAACAGAAACCAAAGTGTCGTTAAAAGCCTTTGAGGATGGTCGCTTCATTTTTTCTAAACATGCTGAGGTTCTAAAAACTGAAAGTTTTTAGTTAACCGGAAAGTTGACAATATCTACGAACTTTAGTTGAGTTCTAAATGTATGGATGTAGTTTTATTTGTTTTGTTTCCTTCTAGAGAAACATGAAATATTCTGCTCATGTGCAATTAGGAGAAAAGCTATAAACAGGTTTCATCCAACAGGTTTTTTTTTTTGCGATCCTCCACCGTCTTAAATGAATTGCAGGCTCATTCCCTTATTTTTTTTTTTTCATTTTGAGTCTTTTTTCTGATTAGCGTGTAACCTGGATAACTGAACAGAAATTCTCCATTCACACATGACAAAACGCCCATCGTTCAGTCAGTCTTCCATTTATTTCATCTCACAGTCAGTTGCAGACTTGACAACCCTGACATTTTAATTTGTCACCAGGTTTCGGCCTCACACACCTGGAGACAGACCTCACACCCACACTGCCTGGTGGAGACAGTGTGTGTGCTAAATCACTCAGATTCGCAGCTGTTTATTCCATTTTATTTTTCTGAATGACTTCTATCACATTCCAGTAATAACTAGGACGCTGCATCGGTCCGTCGTGGTAAAGAGAGAGCTGAGCCGAAAAGCAAAGCTCTTGATTTACAAGTGGATCTACGTACCCACCCTCACCTATGGTCACCAGCTGTGGGTGGAGACCGAAAGAATGAGATCGCGGGTACAAGCGGCCGAAATGAGCTTCCTCTGCAGGGTGGCTGGTCTCTCACTCAGAGATAGAGAGAGGAGCTCTACCATTAGGGAGGAGCTCGGTGTCGAGCCGCTCCTTCTCCAGGTCGAGAGGAGCCAGATGGGGTGGTTCGGGCATCTGGTCAGGATGCCCCCCGAGCGCCTTGCGGGTGAGGTGTTTCGGGCACGTCCCACCGGGAGGAGACCAAGGAGCAGACCCCGGACCCGCTGGAGAGACTATGTATCACAGCTGGCCGGGGAACGACTTGGGATCCTTCCAGGTGAGCTAGAGGATGCAGCCGGGGAGAGAGAGGCCTGGGCTGCCCATTTGAGACTGTTGCCCCCGCGACCCGACCCCGGAACAAGCGGAAGATGACGGAACGGAACTACTATCACAAAGGTTCCCTGCTACCGACGGGATTTCGGAAAAACCGTACTATACTAATCCCTCAATAAGATCATTTCTATTCTGCATTGCACCGCAGCAGGCAGCTAAGACTGCACAATTGGGGGTTAAATACCTGCTCCAGGGGCACCTAGGAGGCTCAGTGGGAATCAAACCAGCTTCTGCTGGTCCAAGGACAAACACCACTGAGCCAATGCCTCCCCACATTGTCAGCAAGGCAGCTAACAAACCGCAATGCCGCGAGGTCAGACGTATTTAAAAAAAGTAGTCTGATGAATCAGGCTACTGTTTACAACCAGAATCAAACTAGAAGGTAAACTTTACTCTGAATAAAAAAATTCTACATGTTGGACACTGATCGCTTTATGATTATCCTTCTTTACAATCTGCAGGTTCCCGAAACAAACTGTGTTTAAAGGGCCCATCTCATGCAAAATAACTCTTTTCACATTGTATCCTATGCACATACACACGCAAAATGTGGGGTTTGCAACATGCATTACATGATAGTTATGAAAATATATTGATTTGGTGGAGCGCAGTCACAGACCCGGAACTATGAAAGGCCGGGTATTGGTCATCCCCCCGCCTGTCCTGAGAAAGTACAAGCTCCGCCCTCTGCTCTCACTGAGCCGCTATTCCTCTGCCCATCTCTGAGCGGGAGGGGGAAGGCAGGCGTAAACCCGTGCGTAGCGGTTTGGTAGCGTCTGAAATAAGATTTTATCATGTCGATTTATCATGTTCAGCCCTACATTTTGGATCCAGAATCCGACGAGGATTTTGAGGTGCAAGAAGCACAAGCACCGCGGCGGCATGGGATGAATGTTACTTTTTGGTAAAGTATTACAAAATGCTTGTAGATTAGTGGAGTGAGAAGGGCGGGCGCGTGGTGAGGAGGGAGGGTTTGCTACGGAGGGGGGCGTGTGCGAAGTCTGTCCTAGCTATGTCAAATACGTCATACTTTAGACAGTCGCGTCATACTTTAGACATCTGCTCATTGGTTGTTTTGTCTGAGCATTCCAGAAATCCACAGCAATTTGTGAAAAACGGGCTAAATCAATCTAGAAACCCCTTTGGTGACATATACAAGGCCCGGACATCACTCTTACAACGTAGAAAACTCTGGAAAGTCCATTTTGCATGAGATGGGCCCTTTAAGAGGAAACATGGCGGCATCTCATTAAAACCATTTTTAACATTGAGGTTGTTGCCTGGCAAATATTCAAATCCAGAGGTTCAAACAGGATGCTAAAAATGATTTCCCTGCTGATGCCTGAACAGTAACCTGTAAAATACCCAGAGTGACCATGGGAACAGTTTAAGAGGTTAAAAATGCATCCTCTTATCCTGCTTGTGTTGTTCTGCTTCATTGTTCTGCTTCCACTGCCATAAAGTCTGGAAGACAGGCTCCAGGTTAAAGGACTTCCTGCTTGTGTCTTGGAGAATAGCTGAAGCTAAAAACAACGTCCTGTCCTGAGAGAAAAGGTCAATTATCTTCATCCTAAAGTATTTCCACATCCCTGTTTGTGATTGTTTCACTGAGTTCCCGTGGAGGACACGGATTAACAGCTTTCTCCATCAGACATCTGCTCTCTGTTTCCTCTTGTCCTGCTGTGGAGCTGCTGTTTTCACTGATGATGACATGATGGGAAACATCCCGGATTTGGACAACAATAAAAGATCCTTGAGAAGTAAACCCATCTGACAGATGCTAAAGATCTCTCTGGATACATCTACTTTCACACTTCTTTTATATCAGCAGCTTTCAAGCCGAATGTTGATTGTCTTCAGCTTCTCTACTTTACCAGGATCAAAATTAAAGCTTTATTTTATAATTTTAACAGCTGGCTTGGTACATGAAGGCCAAAAAGTTCCACCAGCTGTAAATAACTTCTTTTTTTTTTTTTAATTCATTTTCTATCTCCTCACATTTTTGTTTTACACTGATCCACAGCTGACCAGATTGATTTTGTGGTTGACATTAAGAACACCAGCCTGAGAACACCAGTTACAAGTTAACCACTCTACCCCAACGGTACAGTGTGGCCACAGAGGACCAAAATCTGATTAACCTACAGTGGGGGGTCTTAAACTGGTGGTTAGCATGCCAATTGCAGTCATCAAAATGATCATTTTGGCAAATATGGTGCTGTGGGCAACAAGTTTCTCTGTGACGAGCAGAGGTAGTTTTAAAGTTTAAAATCATAAAGTAGTATGTGTTTGATGACGTGTAACCAAACAGGTATTTTTTGAGAATACTCAGGCATCTATAGTTAGGATGCCTCCTGAACGCCTTGCTGGTGAGGTGTTTCGGACCTGTCCCACCGGGGAGAGACCCAGAGACAGGACATTTAAAGGGCAATTATTATGATGTTAAAAAACATTTTTGTATTACACGTATTCATTGTAACATCATGACCTCTGGTCTTAATTTCTCATAATTTTTGTCATCTTTGCACCAAGTATTGAAAAACAAAACCTTTTTTTGCGCTGCTTCCTTTAAATACAAATGAGATACAAGTACTTTACATACTTCACACCCCTCCTCTTTTGTGTTTCTAACCCAAGCAACCATAAACATAAACACACTAGACCTTGCCATCAATTCTCTAGCCAGATGTCGTGTGTATTTTAAAGTTAGTGAGGTAGATTTGAGGGATGAACGATGTTTTATTCTAATAATCTAGTTTTATTCTGGTTTTAATCTAAGTCAGTATTATGGTTGATATGATGTATAGAGTCTCGACAGTAAAGGTGGAGCTAACTTTAGCTGGAGAAGATTTCACTTGTGGACAGAAATACAGAAAAATGAAATTATATTTACATCAAAATGTGAAACGTAATCCCTGAGTCCTGATTTTAATAGTCCTCAGATTAGAACCAGAATCCACCAAACAGTGATCAGACATCATATCTACTATCACAGTTTTAGTTTGTCTACAGGTAGGATTACCGATCCAAGATGATGGCGGCTGCAGCAGCCAATGGAAGGTCTACTCTTTACGTCTAGGTATCCTGCTCTCACTTGTGTGTATCTAACACAATTCAGCAGTAAGCCTAACTCCTTCTGAAAACATGCGCAGAGTCAGGATGTGGCGCCTAAGCTCCATTTTAATGACAATAGAAAAGATGTCTTCAGCACAGAGTAAAACTGTAAAACAGAAAGAAAAGATACTCTTAACATAGTGCAAAAATATGTTTAAAGTAGCTTATCACAATGAAAATACGCCTACATGCTGTGTAATCTGACTACGAACGCAGTAATAAACTTACAAACTAGCAGTAGCAAAATAGACATTTCCAAACGTCATTTCACACAAATGAGACATTAATACTGTACTTCATGAACAAATAAAACAAACTTACAGACTGTGATGTCAAAAAGGATTAAAAAAAATAGACGGATGGCAGTGGATAAACTTGTGCTCATGTGCTTGCTGAAATGCAGAAACAAAATGGCCGACTTCTTGTCACAACTTTCTGTTTCTAATTAGGCCTTCAAAATAAAAGACAGAAAAACGTAATAAATATAATCTAACTATAAAAGTAAATATTCTGCACAATTATAAAGGCAAGACACTAGGTGTGCCACACCCAAGTCAGCCATTGTTTCTCCTTATATGGTCATTTCTTCTGAAAACATGTGACGTAACAGAGAAAAAAGTGACAGATTGACCTGAACCAAAACGAGGTGCCTACAGACCTCATAAAGTCACTAAAATAAATCTAAGAGATGATAAAGAACGTGTAGCAGAATATGTCCCCTGAGTTCCTCATTACGTCAGTAGAGTCTGCAAAATTAAAAAGTTCCTTCAGCAGACGTCATAATCCAGATGACGTGGATCCATGAACAGATGACTGAATTCTCTCGATTTAACTTGACCTCCAGCAGCAGAAACTCTCAGATGTTCCTGATGCAGGAAAGCAGGTCATCTGTGAGGAACGGCTTTAATACAGCTCTGCTCTACTAAGAACTTTTCTCTTTAAGCTGGCTTTCAACAACTAGGCCAAATTTTCTTTTCATGTCCCAGTTTTAACAAATTGATCCAAAAGAAATATTCTTTTTGAAGTTAAAGATGCATCACAACATTCTGAACCAAAACTCCATATTTTTGGTTTGATGATGAAGTCCTAACTTCCCAGCCTCGGCATGGTGAGGCTTGGAAGTGTAACGTAATCACGTTCAAACACAGGATGATGCACAACTTTGCTAAGGAGATCAAAGAAAAACCCACCAGCTGTTTGTAACATGCTGACTCAACAAAAAGCCAAATAAAAAGGAGAAAATCCCGTGAAAATAAAAAGAATAAAACATCAAAGAACAGTTCTGTAAAAATCTTATGAAACATCATTTTGGGAAAATCGAGATCATGTCAAATTTATTCTCAAGACCTTTACATGTAAAAATAAATACCAACTTAAATAAATACCATGTTATCATTTCTTCTTTGTGAATCACTTTGAACTTCAAAAGCACTAAAACCATCACAAACCAACAATTCAAAAACACTTTATGAAGACTCGGCAAGAATAAAGACCCTCTTGGTCTTTTCTTGCTTTTAAGAATCTCCAACAGATAATTATAACAGAATTACAAATGATGGTACTTCTTAAGTAACGGAGTAATCTAATAAGTGATGGACCAATAATTTGTTTTCATAAAGCAGCATGAAACCAGCTTTTTTCTGCTGAGTAAAATAAAAATCTACTGCTTGGACAGTTTTGGTCTATTTCGTTGATATGATGCCTTTATTTTGTCGAGCTGAAAATTCTAATTTTGTTGAAAACATCCCTATTTCTTTGGAAAGTGCAAACAATTTGATTTGAAAATAAATGAAAAACTATTTCTTGCCCTGTAAATCATTTTAAATGCTGACGCTATATGTCCTAGATGTAAATCTTTGTGGTTTTAAACATAACTTCTGTTCTAATTGACATTTCTCTGTTGAATTCATGAATTCTCTCAAGAATAGCCAGCATTGCATGATGTTACGTTCCGACGAAAGCAGCGCTCCCTTCAGGCTGACAGCAGCCCGGCACAATGAATAATGCATGCATGTTACTTCACCCCAGTAGATGAATAATTTAAGCAGGAGCACAGGGGAAGTAAAAAGAACAGACACACGATGACCATGTTGAACATGCCGGTGCATTCTGGTGCTGCCGCTCTGAGAACACTAATGTGTTGAGAAAAGCTGCATCACACAGGGCAGGAAACAAACATGCACACATACTTAGCTAGCCGTACAGCTGCTTGTACAAGCACTCAGAAACTTTACTGGTCTCAGCGGGATGGACCAAACACGCTGAATTGTGAGGCATAAAGAAAGGCAGCTGTACATTCAGTCAAATGGCCAAACCACTGAGAGAGTGTATGCTTAGGACAAGTAGTTTCCAACTTTTAGAGTTTAGAAAATGGCATGGAGAGAGAGCAATGTAAACTTTCAGCTGGAGGGAACAACCCCACCATTAGAACCATGAAGACAAGAAAATAGTAGCCCTCAATGAAATCTGAAGCTTTAATGTTGCCAAAAAAGATGTTACAAAAATCAGTTCCATTATCTTCTGCCTGATCCGGGGTCAGGTTGCATTCTCTGGTGGAATGCCTAGACTGCTCACTCTGGACTCTGTAAGACGGGCTACATACTCCAGCTCCCTCTGGAAGATTCCAAGGAGTTCTCTGTCTTTCCAAGAGACAGTCTCACCAGCGGGTCCTGGGTCTGCCCCTGGGTCTCCTCCTGGTGGAATATGCCTGAAACCCGTCACTTAAACAGACGCTCCCTAATCACGTTAGGTTAACCTAATGGACCTAATGGACGTTCGTGGCTTCTCTCGACCAGAAGGATTCTACTCCAAGTTACTCCTTGATGGCAAAATTTGTCACTCTATCATTGAGTGAGAGCACAGCTCATTTTAGTCGCTTGAAGCTGTAATCTTTTTCTTTCGGTCACCACTCACAGCTGGTGACCATGGTGAGGGTAGGAACATACAGTAGGTCGACTGGTATATTCAAAGCTCATTTTTTGGTTCAGCCCTTTCTTCATCATGATGGACTGATGTAGTATTCTAATTATTGCGGACCCTGAGATTTAGAGATCACTGCCTGATGAAGCCAACAGTGTCCCATCATCTGCAAAAAATAGAGATCCAATCCTGAGAAACTGGATCCCCAACTGCCTTGGTTACACTTTGAAATTCTGTTCATAAAAACTAATGAGCAGACTCAGGGACAAAGGGCAGCCTTTGCAGAGTCTAACTCTTACTAGAAATTAAATCGTCGTACTGCCAGCAACATGAACCAAGCTCTAACAGACCCTGGACAGCCCGTAGCAAGGGCTCCGAACTCAGTATTCCTGGAGCCCCCCCACATGAGTTCCCAAAGGACACAGTCAAATGCCTTCTCCAAATCCACAAAGCCCATCTAGACTTGTTAGGCAGACTCCCATGACCCACCCGGAATTCTGAAGAGTGTATCGAGCTGGTCGGTAGTTCCACGTCCGGGACAGAAACCACACTGCTCCTCTTCAATCCGAGTCTCGACCGTTCAAAGGACCGTCCTCTCCAGTACCCCTGAATAGACCTTTCCAGGGAGGCTTAGGAGTGTGTAGCTCTGTGGATGGAGTACACCCTCTGGTCCCCCTTCTTATAATGAGGTACAACCACCCCAGTCTGCCAATCCAGAGATACTGTCCCTGATGTCCACACAATGATCCAAAGGTCCAATCCTGAGAATCTGGATCCCCAACTGCCTTGGCTACACTTTGAAATTCTGTTCATAAAAATAATGAGCAGACTCAGGAACAAAGGGCAGCCTTCGCAGAATTCAACTCTTACTAGAAATTAAATAGTCGTACTGCCAGCAATATGAACCAAGCTCTGACACTGGTCAACAGACACCGGATAGACTCCCATGACCCACCCGGAATTTTGAAGAGGTTTCGAGCTGGTCGGTAGTTCCACATCTGGGACAGAAACCACACTGCTCCTCTTCAATCCGAGTCTCGATCATTCAAAGGACCGTCCTCTCCAGTAGCCCTGAATAGACCTTTCCAGGGAGGCTTAGGAGTGTGTAGCTCTGTGGTTGGAGTACACTTCACCCCCTTCTTATAAAGAGGAACCACCACCCCAGTCTGCCAATCCAGAGATACTGTCTCTGATGTCCACACAATGGTCCAAAGGCTTGTCCGCCAATACAGCCCAACACCATACAGAGCCTTTAGGATTCCTAAAACCCTGCTTCCTCATCGGAAGGCGTGTTGGTGGAACTGAGGCGGTCCTCAAAGTATTCTGATTCACAACATCCTAACTCCAGGTCAGCACCTTTCCATAACCATCTTAAACAGTGTTGATAGTGCACTGCTTCTTCCTCCTGAGCTGCCGGATAGTGGACCAGAATTTCTTCAAAGCCATCTGAAAGTCGTTCTCCATGGTCTCACCAAACTATTTCCAAGTCTGTGCCTTTGCCTCGGCAACAACTGAAGATGCGTTCCACTTTGCCCACTGATACTGTACATGTCAACTGAGAGATCATCTGAGGGCTCGCATTCTTTCAAGGATGTGATCAAAGTGAAAATTAATTTTCAGTTTTTCTTCACATTACAGCAGCTCCTGATATTTCTTGGAATAAAGCAAGAATCCACACACTGCACCACTTTGATAAACTGCTTAATTTACGTGGTTTGCATGAGCACAAATTTTAGCATCAGCAAGGTAAGTAAATGAGGTCGCTGATGACCTGCAGAGCACCAGATATTACTATACAGCATTGTATGTGATCTCAGCTTTTCTCTGTTTCTTCTTTCCTCCTCTGGCTGTTTCCTCTGCACACACTTTGCCGTCTCCCATCTGTCTCCTGTCAATACTGATGGCGAAGAAATTTCATCTCCGTAAGAAAAGCCATCCTTCACAGCTGTCTGCAGAAACTCTCATCAGCATATCCTCGTCCTGCTCTTCACCCTCTGTTCTGGCTTCTTTACCTCTTTCATTTCCTTTTCTGTTCCATATGTATTAATCTGATTTTCTGTCCCATTATTGCTCAGTCTTTCTTTCAGAATCTGGGTTATCGGATCCCCTATAACCCAGAGTATCATGATGAATATTAAGTCAACTTTAAGTTACAACTTGGCATTTTCTAGGTTCTTCAAGGTTTGTATCTCTTACCAATACAAATATTTACAACAGCTATTTTTGATTGATCAATGGACTGTGAGACAATGGTTTTTGGTCACCATCCAAAATGATTGAGATTTCAATCGCGCACAGATTTATGCCTCCACTTCAGCGTCGTATGACAACTTTCAGTTCTCAGGCTGTCTGTAAGTCTGTAACACTTCTGTGAACTTGACATCTCCCAGACCAAAGGGTTTTAAAGAAAACTCAGTACCAACTATAGATGAACTAATTAGGTTTTCAGGGTCATAAACCCAAAATGTCAACGTCACAAAGGTCAAGATAAAAAAAATCTTATGAAGACAATATCTCCCAAACTACTGAGGCATTTTTACTGAAACAACTACTACTAACAAGTACCAGCTGTAGATGAACTTAGTTGTCATATTTTTGTTCCACTTACAGCAAGTAAACAACCGTTCTTTGAACTCCAATATAAAAATCTACACTAACTCCACCTGCTGATCGGATTTTTGTAAATTCACACAATGTGACCAGATGACAAAAGACAGGAAACAGAGATGGAGGTAGCAGAGATGAAGATGCTGAGGATCTCTCTGGGAGTGACCAGGATGGACAAGATCAGAGGAACAGCACATGTTAGAGATTTTGGAGATAAAGTCAGAGAGGCCAGACTGAGATGGTTCGGACATGTGCAGAGGAGAGAGAGAGTACATCGGAAGAAGGATGCTGGATTTGGAACTACCAGGAAAGAGGCCATGAGGAAGACCAAAGAGGAGGTTCATGGACACAGTGAAGGAAGACATGAAGATAGTTGGCATGACCGAAGAGGATGCAGCAGATAGGGTTGGATGGAAGAGGCTGACTTGCTGTGGCGACCCCTGAAGGGAAATGCCGAAAGAAGAAGAAGAAGGTGACCAGATGATAATTTTGAGAACATAAGAGCAAAAAATATAAAAACTTTACACATATGACTGATTGAACCTCACAGGGACCTCATCCATTCCTTTTAAAACAGTTTACGATATACGGCAGGCAGATGGATCTTGTTCACCGCCTTCACGTGGACTTTTTCTTGTTATTATTAGTGTATTATTAGTGCATTATTAGTGTATTATTATTAGTGGGAGACGGTGGCCGCGTGATTAGAGCGTTCGCCCGCGGACTGGAAGGTCGTGGGTCTGCGTCCCACGGAGAGCACGTCTAGGGTCCTTGGAGGAGACACCTAACCCCCGCTTCTCCCACCATTGGTGCCGTCAAAGGGCAGCCTGCTGCGGTGTAAGGAGTGCAGCAAACAAATTTCCCCGGTGAGGGATGAATAGAGTAATTCATTTATTTATTTATTTATTTTGTATCTGTTTGTAAGCAAGTGTCCAATCAGTGAAGGAAGATTTAGTAATATTATTTGACTTCTTGATTTTTATTTGACTTTACTAGCAGAGTGTATCCCTTGGTTCTGGATGCTTTCTAAGGCATCGTACATATAACAGGACACTTTCATCATCATTTGATTATAATGAGATGCTGTTTTAATGTATCTCTGGGATGTTCAATGGGGTTTTGGCAGGTACATGAGGATGGGAGGTGACATTTCAGAAAGGTTACGGGGAGGATCGCAACTCGTGTTATTGTGTTATGATCCTATCGGCCGATGCCAGCGAAGCCGAGGCAAACCGTCACTGACTGACGCCAGACGGTTGAAGGTCAGCAGAAGATTAATGAGCTGACGGAGGAAATGTGTCTGACATGGCGGCCTTCCCGTCTCTAATGATCATCATTTCCTCTTATCTGCCCGTCTCTCCCAGCAGGATATTCAGAGTCAGTCTAGAGGACATACCTGTCCTTCACCAGCTGTTTTCTCTCCTCCCTGCTCTCTCCTATCGTGGCTCATTATTCCAACCAATGACATCCAACGCACAATATAGATTTCTGTTTTGAAATAAGAAGTAATTCTCGTTGTGCCGAAGTGCTCTTTTCATATTAGAAAAACTTGCTATGAGGATCATTCATTGTTGTTTTTTCGTTCATGCAATTTTTTCTCTTTTCTAAAATACCTACATTTCAAGATTTTGTTTCACATCAGCACGGTGGTCCAGTGGTTAGCACAGTGGCCTCAGAGCAAGAAGGTTGGGGTTTGAGTCCTGGATGCGACCAGGTTTGAAACGCTGGTCTCTCTGTGTGAAGTATGGATGTGAGGGTGTACTCCGGTTTGTTCCCACTCTCCAAAAGCTTGCATGTTACCATAATTCAGTGGTGGAACGTAACGAAGTAAATGTACTTTGTTACTGTACTTAAGTAAAAAAAATTGTGTATCTGTACTTTTACTTTTACTTCACTACATTTTTAGAGCAAATATCTGTACTTTTACTTCGCTACTTTTTAAAAGTGTGTTTTACATTTTCTGTTACATTTTCGTTCAGGAATTTGAAAAATATACAGTTTTTTTAGCGCATCTTGAACCCGTCACTGCTGCTGACGTCACAAAGCGTTTTGCTCAGGAAGCTTGTTTGTTCCCACTGTCTTGAGTCTGATATCTGTTTTCCTTTTCATCTGATCAAATTTAACTTTCACAAGATGTAGTTCCAACACGAGAACTCTTTTATTTTCTAAACATAATGATTAATTAGCGGTTGCCATGGGCTGAAGAGTTAACATTTACTCATTAGCCTGTCAATAGCTTGTTTACAGCACTTACCAAGCTAAACAGAAATAGCATTGTGTGGGGAAGGGGATGAACATTGCAGCTGTGAAAATATCTCCTTCCTTTCCTCAACTCGCCTTAGGATTCCAGATTAATTAGCTGCACAACTGCAATAAATTTGCACTTTAAACAGAAGAGATGTAGGTCTTGGTCCAAACTTCTTTCCACTAATTATCTTCGAACTCTGAGTGACCGCAGGTTTTATAGAAAACGTTCTGTCCTTCCAAAACTTTTAGTTTTACACTAACTATTCACTTTCTGACCTCCACTCTTCTTCCAGGAGGATTCTTAGCGTTCTTTTTTGTGTCATAAACTACATTGAGAACAAACATATTGTGCAGAATTGTTCCATTCTGTTGTCTTCCGCTTTGACCGCAATAGCCTCAGCCGGGAAACCCAGGCTTTCCTTGCCCAGGTCCAATCCTTAGATGAGGATCACGCTAGCCAGGATCCAGGTAACCAGGATCTACGTACTTACCCTCACCATGGTAACCAGGATCTACATTCCTACCCTCACCATGGTAACCAGGATCTACGTACTTACCCTCACCATGGTAACCAGGATCTACATTCCTACCCTCACCATGGTAACCAGGATCTACATTCCTACCCTCACCATGGTAACCAGGATCTACGTTCCTACCCTCACCATGGTAACCAGGATCTACATTCCTACCCTCACCATGGTAACCAGGATCTACGTTCCTACCCTCACCATGGTAGCCAGGATCGACGTTCCTACCCTCACCATGGTAACCAGGATCTACGTTCCTACCCTCACCATGGTAACCAGGATCTACGTTCCTACCCTCACCATGGTAACCAGGATCGACGTTCCTACCCTCACCATGGTAACCAGGATCTACGTTCCTACCCTCACCATGGTAACCAGGATCTACATTTCTTCCCTCACCATGGTAACCAGGATCTACGTTCCTACCCTCACCATGGTAACCAGGATCTACATTTCTTCCCTCACCATGGTAACCAGGATCTACGTTACTACCCTCTCCATGGTAACCGGTATCTACATTCCTACCCTCACCTTTGGATAACCAGAACTACGTTGCTACCATCACCATCGTAACCATTGGTAATTGTGGACTGCTTCATTAAATCTATGTCACTGATTTGAGAAATATTGTATACAGAAATAAGTACATTGGTATCGACACATTATTGGATAGATATTGATATCTGCAAAACAAAAGTGTGTACTGAGTAACTTTGAGCCGTTTATTTTAAATTCCCTCAGTGTTTTTGGAGATATTTTGTTAATGGAAGCCTAACTGCTGTTTTACTCCACATTTTGTGGATGGAGGCAGAAAAATATTTCTGAATCCTGCATTCAACAAATCTTCGAGTCAAATTTAACAAATTACTCTAGTAAAAAATGACATTTAACAGAGTAAAGAATAGAAAAACAGGTAAAATAATAGAACAAACAAACAAAAGAAATTATAATACTAAAAAAAAATTTAAAGTACTAGAGAAAGACAAAAGATGCCTTTAAAAAAATCAGACTACACAAAATGTGTCAAAATAGTTGAGAAAATACCAACCAGTTCCAACATGAGCAAATTAAGCAAGATTGTGTTTGTGGCTCGTTCTCACCCCCCCTGTGTCCACACGCATGCTTACGTGTGAGTTTGTGATAGTGTGTGTAAGTTGGGTGTGTTAATGAAGTGTGAAGCTGTCAGAAATTGTGTCCAAGTTTTCTTTGAGGGTTTTTCTTTTTCTTTCCAGATGTCCCACTAGAGCCTGGAGTTGTGAGGACTCCCCACTAACACACACTCACACACACACTGTTTTTACACTAAGTCATTAGAGGCTTCGCATCACACACTCTGATGAAGCTATGCCCATCTGCTGCTGTCCTGTCTCTTTTCTGAAAGCTCCTGTTGATAACGAACTCCTGCTGCTCTGATGATAAAAACTCTCGTTAATTATTCACTAATTAGGAGGTTTATATAGTTTGCTTTTTTCTGGAGATCAGTCCAGCTACCTCTCTTCCTCCTCCGGTGTGAACCTGCTGGGAGTTCTGCCGAAGGAGAAGAGTAAATGTAGGACAAAAAAACCCCTTCTTTATCTCATTGTCTTAAAGTCTGAATATACTTTCTACTACTTCTGTTTCAAATCAAACCACCATTCACCCTGTGGGGTGCACACACAGTCTGATCCAATAGTCTGCTGTGAGTGAACCACTCACAGTGTACCAGCAAAATTAAACAGAGCTTGAGACGGCAGCTCAGTGGTTAGAGCGTTCGTGCGCGGACCGAAAGTTTGCGGGTTTGCCTCCCACAGAGAGCACGTCTAGGGTCCTTGGAGGAGACACCTAACCCCCGCTTCTCCCATCATTGGTGCCGTCAAAGGGCAGCCTGCTGCGGTGTAAGGAGTGCAGCACACAAATTTCCCCGGTGAGGGATGAATAGAGTAATTTATTTATTTATTCCTCAAGTTTTGCTTTCTTGTCTGTGTTGCCGTTATTGTTTTTATATTTTTAGGTTTACGTCCAACATAATTGTACAATTTTTGGTCCAAATTT
The DNA here is from genome assembly GCA_902685375.1 of Neostethus bicornis. Lineage (NCBI taxonomy): Eukaryota > Metazoa > Chordata > Actinopteri > Atheriniformes > Phallostethidae > Neostethus > Neostethus bicornis. The sequence continues at coordinate 21,484,279 of LR738552.1, forward strand.
ACCATATTTTTACAACCATAAGGCAGACTTAAACAGTCATAAATTTTCTGTTCCGTCATCTTCCGCTTATCTAGGGCTGGGTCGCGGGGGCAACAGCCTCAGACAGGCAGCCCAGGCTTCTCTCACCCTGGTTGCATCCTCCAGCTCACCCGGAAGGATCCCGAGTTGTTCCCCGGCCAGCTGTGAGACATAGTCTCTCCAGCTGGTCCGGGGTCTGCCCCTTAGTCTCCTTCCGGTGGGACGTGCCCAAAACACCTCGCCCACGAGGCGCTCGGGGGGCATCCTGACCAGATGCCCGAACCACCCCATTTGGCTCCTCTTGACCTGGAGGAGGAGCGGCAATTCAATATTTAAAATTTTCTTCCAAATTTTTTTGGAGTTTTAAGTCAAGCGAGGGCATTAGCTCGTTGGTAATCATGGTGAACACTGCATCATCCTGGTGAGTATATGATATCAGCTTGCTAACCGGTACTCTATCCGGTCCAGCATGATTTGGGGGTGTCATTTCAACCCTCGAGTACAGAGTGGTGTTAAGAGGAATAACTTGAAACATTTGAATTTGCACCAAGAACAACCATCATGTTGTTTCCAGTATGGAAGCAGCTTTGGATGAGGATGATGACCAGCATTCAGAGTGAGAGAAGGACTGGAAGTAGGGAGCAGCAAACATCTCATCACATAAAAAGGTTAATGAAATCATTATGAGCAGACAAAAGGACGGCATCAGTCAGACTGGTTGTTCTTCTACAGCTGCACACACTCATTTATCAACATCAGCTCGACCGGCTGGTGGAAATCTATCGTACTCGTATGGAAACAGAAGATTACAAGCTAGAAGACTACAGTTACCATGGTTACAGTTTGCTGAGCCCCAGAATTTCTTTCAATTAAGAAATTAATTAGCGTGAACTTGTTCAGACAGCTGCTGTTTTTTGTAATCAAGATCATTCTTATCAAATTTGATTGATATTTTAATCAGGTTTTGAGTATGAAAAATAAGTTAAAATAAGAATTAAATTAATTGTTTAGTATAAAATCTGTACTTTTTGAGGTTTTATTATGAGGTTCATCTCTTATTACATAGAGCTTTCTTCTCTTTTCTTTTTTTTTAAAAAAAGCGCTTCCCGTGATGGCAGCAGGTCCGCATATCGCTCCACATTTTTGTGATTTTTTTTTTTTTTTTTTTTTTAAGTTTGAAGAAATAAACTGCTTCAGCAGTAAGGAATGTGGAGTCAGAGCCGACGTGTCAAGGTGTTCTGTCAATGAATGTTTACGTCATGCCAATTTGGGATCTTTAAAAACCTGCATGAGTCCCTTTACGCGATCTAAGCTTCATAAATCACACCTGTGACTAAGCTCAGGTGTAAGCCAACGTCCGTTCCACCTCACCGTCCTCATCATGTCTTTACCTACACGACACAGTGTGGACTCTGTATCAGTCACATCTCTTTAAACTAGGAAAATTGGAATGTTTTCATCCAACTCGCGCTTTGTAGTCACACGTTGGCAATCACAGGTGTAAACCAACTTGATCTCCATCCCGCTCCAACCACGCTTCTAGAACTCCATATAAGGATCATTTGAAGAATGCAAGGAAAACAATCTTCAAATGAACCGTCCGAAAAGAGTGGGAGATGGTCACCCTGTAACTTTGAGTGTGGCAAACGTGGCTCTTTCAGTAAAAATGGGTTCACCTATAAACCAACTAAGTGGCAAAAAAAAAAACAAGCTGTGCACCGTGAATCCATGTCAGTCACTGGAGGCGATCCAAATAGTTCCAAGCTTGATGTTTAACGATATCAATATTATTGTCATTACTAATCATCTTCACGTGTAGGATGTAAAATAATGTGTCAAAGGAGGTGCACAATAACACATAGTTTCAAAATGATTTCAAATACTATGATTACAATGTGAATTTACCTTATTGAACAATCTTTCCCATGATGTGTCCCATTTTTCTTATGAAAGAGATTTTATGTGCTTTCTGATTGTTGTTTCACTGCTTTAAATGCTTCATTTCACTGTCCTCGGTTCAATTCAGCTTCTGTCCACAAGTGTCGCCTGTTCCCCACGTCTCATCGTTTGTGTACGGCTGCCTCTGACTTTTGGATTGAAAGCTGCTTGATCTTCACAGTCAAGTCAAAGTAACAGCCTCCATGACCCTCCTTGCACTGACAGACTCCCCCATCACCACTGTAGACTCTTTCCGCTTCCTCGGCACTACCATCACACAGGACCTAAAGTGGGAGCCGTTCATCAGCTCCCTGATCGAAAAGGCCCAGCAGAGGATGTACTTTCTGCGGCAGTTGAAGAAAGCCAAGCTGCCCGCCCAGATGTTGGTGCAGTTTCACACAGCCATCATCGAGTCCATCCTCACCTCCTCCATCACCGTGTGGTACGCTGGAGCCACAGCCAGGGACAAACACAGACTGCAGCGCATTGTGCGCTCCGCAGAGAAAGTGATCGGCTGCAGCCTTCCATCTCTTGAAGACCTGTACGTCTCCAGGACTTGGGGGCGTGCAGGACGGATAGCAGCTGACCCTTCCCACCCTGGACATGGACATTTTGAGCAACTCCCCTCGAGCAGGAGGACGTCCCGCCCCTAAACAGCTTCTTCCCTTAGTTGGACTAATGATGCTCTATAATCTGGATCCCCACATCTCTTAGTCACCTCCCTCTTGTCACTTTACTAGCTTTATTATTTTCTATTATTTTCTATGACATTGCACTACTTTTCTTTTTCCTTCTGAGCACTCTTAGTTTTGTTAAAATTATTTTCATTTATTTTATTTTTATTATTTTTATTTATATTTTTGCACACCAATCATATGCTAATAAAAAAACTAATCGCTAGAGTGGAAGTCATGATTACATCTCACTGTCTCAGGAACGGGAGTTGTTGGGTCGTGGTTCTATTTTTCCAAAGGTTTTTATTTAAAAAAAACAATCCCGTCTCTTGTGTGTTGATTTCAGCATTAAAATCAATTGTTATTACAAAAAAAAAATTTGCCTTTCTTTTTTCACCATAATGATCTGGTTAGTCCATTTTTCCGATGTTACAGGATGTATTCCTAACTTGTCACCAGAGCACAGTGAAACGGCAGCAAAAAAACAAGTGTAAACAGTGTCCTGCCAATAATACCGGTAATTACCTCCACCAGCAGCTTGTTTGTTTTCTGATTCTTCTACTCAGGAGTCATTTTGGTCTAATGGTCCATTTAATCTCTGTCTCCAGCTCTGGTCCCTCCTCTTTGTCACACTAAGCGGCGGTAATGGCGGCTCCATTCTGCAGCTAACAAGGGTACTTAATGGGTCTAAAAACCTTGTTTACAAAAACATCTTATGATTACTTCATTCTTTTGTTGGATTCAAGTCAAAGTTAATGAGCTTTTCTGGCTTTTAAATCAAAGTTTTTTTACAGCTTAAGTAAATTTTATGAAGGCGTTGTGCTAAGCATGTTGCCGTGGTGACCGTAACCCACTCTGCTGTCTTTCGCTTATGGGCGATGTCTCCAGTGACAGGTGACATATTTTGAGAGCCTTTGCTTGCGTGTCACATCATTTGTATGGTTCCATATTTTGGGTTCTAAAGGTAAGTTGGCTTACACCTGAGTTTTGTCACAGAAGGATTCCACCAGACAAATATGCAGCTGCTAAAATGACATTACAAAGCAGCAAACAGAAAGTGTGTAAGATCCTGCAGAGAAACTAAACAATATCATCTGCAGAATCTTTTTGAACTCCCTCAAGGGATTGAGCATGAGCAGAGAACCTGCACTAAAACACTTCATGTTTAAATTAGAAGATTGGCATAGAGGACAAAATTCATGGCAGAAAAACAACCTGGCATTTGATAATACTGTATATGTGTAGTGGACAAGAGAAGAGACAAGAGAAAATAAAAAAAACACTTCAAGAATGTTTTTGATGTGGTAAAAATATTCAACCCATTTTAAACACGTTTAAAGAGAGGTGGAGGTTTGCACTAGAAAGAAGAGGAACGAAGATCAGTCAGAGTAAAACAGAGTACGTGTGTGGATGAGAGGGATCCAAATGGAAAAGTGAGGTTACAGGGAGAAGAGATAAAGAAGGTGGAAGATTTTAAGTACTTAGAATCAACAGTCCAGAGCAGGGGTGCCCAACATTTTTTGTCCCGAGATCTACTTTACAAATCTCAAACCTCCTGAGATCTACCAGTCCCATGTTACCATTGCAAACCCCACAAATCATTTCCAGCCTGCTGTAACTACCCCTACAACACAATTTGTTACATACGCACTCGCACACACAACGCTTTGCTAGGGGGAGGGGCCACAGCAGCACCGCGGGTTGCTTATTGATTACAAGCTTAACAACGTGATTTCCCGTCACAGACTCCAAAAATCTCCAGTAACAGCAGAAAAGCCGCTAGATGGACTCTTTTTTTGAAAAAAAAAAAGGAATCCCTAAATTTTAGCAACTCTAGCGGCTGATTTCAGGGCAGATGTCATTTTTTACTCTTTTTTTTTTTTTTTTTTTTATAATGCCATGCGATCTACCCATACTGCCTTTGCGATCGGCCAGTCGATCGCGAGCTACGTAATGAGCACCCTGGTCCAGAGCAATGGAGAGTGTGGAAAAGAGGTGAAGAAGCATGTACAGGCAGGCTGGAACGGGTGGAGGAAAGTATCAGGTGTGATGTGTGATAGAAGAGTTTCAGCTAAAATGAAAGAAAAATGTATAAAACCGTGGTGAGACCGGCCATGCTGTTTGGTCTAGAAACAGTAGCACTGAGAAAAAGACAGGAAACAGAGATGGAGGTAGCAGAGATGAAGATGCTGAGGATCTCTTTGGGAGTGACCAAAATGGACAGGATCAGAGGAACAGCACATGTTTGAGGTTTTGAAGATAAAGTCAGAGAGGCCAGACTGAGATGGTTTGGACATGTGCAGAGGAGAGAGAGAGAGAGAGAGTACATAGGAAGAAAGATGCTGGGTTTGGAACCACCAGGAAAGAGGACTAGAGGAAGACCAAAGAGGAGGTTCATGGACGCAGTGAAGGAAGACATGAAGATAGTTGGTGTGACCAAAGAGGATGCAGGAGATAGGGTTAGATGGAAGAAACTGACTTGCTGTGGCGAACTCTGAAGGGAAATGTTGAAAGGGGAAGAAAAATGTTCAAAACTAGTTACAAAACTCTGAAAAGTTTATTTTGAATTCAAGCCTCCTTCAAGTTAAGATCATTCATTTAAAACCAGATCAAATCTGAAAGCTGCTTGTTGGCTTCCAGATGAACCTGTTTGATACAATATTTGGGTCGATCAATATATTGCTTCAGTAAAACAAGATGTGACCTGTTTTTTCACAAGAAAACTTCTCTCTTCGGCAGATGCTACGCGTCTCTACAGAGCGACACGCAGACTAACAAACAAACTAACAGACAAACATTCCGCATTTGTTTTTCCCTTCCCGGGCTACATAAGACACACTGACATCTTCTCCGCAGCGTATTTGACCAAGATTGTACTGCACCTAAAACTTCTGAAGAAGCCAATGGAGGAGGAGAGGAAAATGTGTCACAGATGGCAAAGCGGGGACATCATGCTCCGCTGAGGAAGCATCAAATTAAATTTGTTGGAGGGAAACAGGTGTGCAGAGTTTGGTGTTGTGGCAGCTTTCGGTTTCACACACATAAAAAACTCTACAGTAAATGATTACATAACGAATCAATGCTTTCCTTTTTAATTAAAATGGGTTTAATAATCTTTAAATCTTTAATAATCTACCCTCACCTATGGTCACCAGGTGTGGGTGGTGACTGAAAGAATGAGATCGCGGGTACAAGCGGCCGAAATGAGCTTCCTCCGCAGGGTGACTGGGCTCTCACTCAGAGATCGGGTGAGGAGCTCTGCCATCCGGGAGGAGCTCGGTATCGAGCCGCTCCTCCTCCAGGTCGAGAGGAGCCAGATAGGGTGGTTCAGGCATCTGGTCAGGATGCCCCCCGAGCACCTCGCGGTCGAGGTATTTTGGGGACGTCCCACCGGGAGGAGACCAAGGGGCAGACCCCAGACCCGCTGGAGAGACTATGTCTCACAACTAGCCGGGGAACGACTTGGGATCCTTCCAGGTGAGCTAAAGGATGCAGCCGGGGTGAGAGAGGCCTGGGCTGCCTGTTTGAGGCTGTTGCCCCCGCGACCCGACCCCACAAACAAGCGGAAGATGACGGAACGGAGTTTAATAATCTAATTACTTCTGTACCGTGCCTCAGTACTATCCATAATGGTGCCACCTATTGTCACTGCTCAATTTATTGTACTCAGATAACTAGGTCAGGGATTGCAGGTATTTGCTTACATTTGCAGCAATCAGAAAATGTCCTGCTCAATCAGGGAACAGAGATTACGGCGTGACATAATAATAATGCATTGTACTTCTATAGCACTTTTCAGGACACGCAAAGACGCTTCACATAATCATTATCCATTCACTCCATACCACGTAATGGAAAGCTACTGTTGTAGCCACAGCTACCCTGGGGCAGACTGACATGAGCGAGGCTGCAATATTAGGCCCTCGGCCTTCTGACCATCACCAACCAATCACACACACCACCCAGCCTTGACAATGTGGGTGAAGTGTCATGCTCAGGAACACAGCGACTATCTAATCTCGATGGCCGTCCCACTGTGGCACCTGGGGTCAAGCAGTCTCCCATCCAAATTCAATTTTATCATTAAAAACCATTTGGTGTGAAAACTTAGGAAAGATTTAGAAAAACATTTGTTGTTTCCCCCCCAAAAATGGTAGCTGTCACATAAAAATAATGGGGAAAAAAAAACACAAATCTGTATGGTATCCGCAGATACGTCGTGGAAATCTGGTTGAACGCATGGTGCAAACTTGTGATGATCTTCAAGTCAAATCTTTCTGTCAAATTTTAAAAAATTAAGCTTTCATCTTGTTTTTTATCAGTTTGTATTGGTCTGTGTGCAGTTAGGCGTTGATGTGTGTGTGTGTGTGTGTGTGTGTGTGTGTGTGTGTGTGTGTGTGTGTGTGCTTCTACAGATTGGATGTGTCACATCCTGAGTGGACAGGCGTGCTGAGGATTAGAAGGGCGGGGTGTCATGGCCAGTATAACATGAGTCAGCGTTTTCTCTGACCTTCATTGTTAGCATCTGATGGGGCTATGAGTGAGTGTGTGTGTGTGTGTGTGTGTGTGTGGTGCTGCTGGTGAATATTCAGTGTTTCTCTCTCTCTCTCCTCCACCAGGTAATTCATCATTCATAAACATGCTTCATGGACCAATGGAGGGCAACGTGTGTGTGTGGTTGTGCAGGATTGAGTGAATTATTTTGTTAAAGTGCTTTAAAAATGAAATAACATTTTGATATGTTTGTCGTGAATGCTGTTTGATTTTTTTTTCAAACATCATCATTTGGAACTAATGCTGTCAAGTCTATTAAAAAAAAATAATCGAATTGATTACAAGATTCTGTAATTAATTACCTTAATTTCACGACCATTAGGCGCACTGTACGAAAAGGCGCAGTCTTAGTCACACACCGCCTTACAACAACACACACGCAAGCATGCAAATGTGCGTATTAAAAAATAGATCGGGAGCAAAACTGAGTTTGGTTGTGCTTTATTTAAGTAGTAACGATACTAGACAAGCACATTACCGGTAATAGTCTTTATTCAAATCCGTCAAAGTCCTCATCCTCTGTTTCAGAATCGAACAGCTGCGCAAAATCCAACAGAGCAGGTCCACTTCGCTCCTCGCTGTCAAAGTCACTGTCTGTACTGTGCGGCTCCTCAGAAAGGATACCAGCTTTTGCGAAAGCTCGGATAACAGTACCAGCAGACACGTTAGTCCAAGCATCTACAATCCATTGGCAAACTGTAGCGCAACTCGCCCGGCACTGCCTTCCACCCTTCCACGGCTCGATTCCCATGTTCCTCCGTGTAGCTGATTGCCTTCAGCTTAAACTGAGCGTCATAAGTGTGTCTCTTTGCCATTTTCAGGGTTAAACCAGCAATGTTGTGCATACAGCACATACCTTTTTTATACACAATCCACGCCCACACTTCACTCTTTAACGTTCTCATGCCTTTTCTTTCAGGTCCGCCTCGCCTCACGGCCATCGCTTTTTCTTTTAGGTCCACCTTTACTCACGAGCACCGCTTTTTCTTTTAGGTCCGCCTTTTCTGACGAGCACCGCTTTTTCTTTTACGTCCACCTTTTCTCACACACAAGGCGCACCGCACGAAAGGGCGCACCGCTCATTTTGAAGAAAATCTAAGACGTTTATATGTGCCTTATAGCTGTGAAATTACGGTAATCGAATTAATCGCATGTTAACGTCATATTTGCTAACGGGTTCCTGATAAAGAATGTGAATTCTAGGATATTAAAAAATGTGCTGTATGACTAATCAATTGAATACAGTAAGAAGAGAAGATTTTAAATCCAATTTATTACTAGTGAACTGTGCCTCATGAGGCCAGGTGCATCATTAAAGAAAGTAAAAGTAAAAAGTTAGGATTCGTTCTTTTTTATAACAACAGAAATTGGCCTGCAATTAGCAGCATCCCACTTTGCGGTGGTATTTGTCAATGTCTCTGTTGTGGATTTTGTTGCTCATTCGCTTGCCAAATTCAGCTAGCTTGGTTTGGCGAAGCAAGCTCCCAGTGGCCACACTTGCAACAGAGGAACTTGCCTGAACACGTTTTATGTTTAGATGGTATGTCAGGCTGGAGTTGCTCTGGTGGTAGGAGAACTACTTTTTGAAAAAAAATACAAATTACTACATTTTATTTACTGTTCTGTCATTATTATTGTTGTATAAAAACTTGCCGTTCAGTGGCTCAACTCAGGGGCGAATCCAGGAGGGAGGGTGGAAGTAAGGGGTGTGAGGAGGCATCCCCTCACCCCAGGACAATTTGAAAAATAAGTCATTTTTCTGCATTTTGGTGCATATTTTGCCCAAAGTTCATAATAATTAAAGAAATAAGAACACTTCTTTTGTGGACCAAAAGGAGTTAGGGGTGGAGTGGGGGACATGCACCCCCATCACCCTCTGGCTCCGCCCCTGTGACTTTCTCATCCTCCTGAGTCTTGACCATGTCTGTTTTGTTTGACCGCTGCTGCGTTGTTAATTTGCCAGCGCTGTCGAAGTAGAACGGCCGAGAAAACTAGGGGTCCTTCAATAGGCCAAAATTCAAATGCGGGTGGCTCGCCACCATTATGACGTCATAATTAATTGTGTTAATTTTTCAAACGCGTTAAACTGCGGCGTAATTAATTAATCGAATTAACGCATTAAAATGACAGCACTATTTGAAATCATTAAAAAATTGAATATTCTTAGAGTTTGAATTTGACAAAAATGGACCTCATCTGTGTTTTTAAGTTATGCGTACTTAATGTGGCAATGACACAATTGCAAAAAGTCAAACAATCTGTGTATTCCCATTCAACTCTGCATTGTAATTGTGATTTTTTTTCCCCCCAAAAAATTAAATCATAAACGAAAGTTTATGAAGAGATCATATTACTCCCGTGCTAGCGTCTCTCCATTGGCTTCCTATTGAGTTTAGGATCAAGTTTAAAATCATCTTACTAACCTACAAGGCCCTAAACGGCATGGCTCCATCCTACATTAGTGAACTTATAGTACCTTATCAACCAAGCAGAACACTCCGCTCACAAAATGCAGGGCTGTTGGTGGTTCCTAGGATTTCAAAAAGTACAGTTGGAGGTAGAGCCTTTAGCTACCAAGCTCCAGTTTTATGGAATAAGCTCCCAGCTCAAGTGAGAGAGGCAGACAGTGTTCCTACATTTAAAGGGAGGCTTAAAGCATTCCTGTTTGAACAAGCTTATCAACAGGCCAGATAGAAACAGATTCAATTAGCTGATATAATTATTAGTTGGCTGCTAGATAGTAAAAGCTGGGGAAAGTATGGTACATTGGGGTTCTGTCCTCTAATTCTATCTACTATTCTCTGCCAGACTGCCTTGGCTCTTTCCCCGTACCTCCTACTCTAACCCTCTACCCTAAACCCCTGGCTTTCTATCTCATTCATTGTTCTAAATTGTCTGTTTATTTAGAATTAAACTGCTAGTTGGTACAATACAATTCACATGTTGTCCACTTCTCTCCCTCCTCTCTGGGAGAGAGCCCCATTCAGGACTCTGCGTTCCTGTCCTGGGCATGGCCACACCGAGGAGACCTCCGCGCTTCTTCATCTCCGCTCCATCAGGATGAAATCCATCTACTCATCCCCGCCCTGGGCATCGCTGGGCTGAGGAGTCTCCCGTGTCTCCATCAGGATGAAGAACATCTACTCATCCTCGTACTGGACATCACCGGGCTGAGGAGTCCCCCGTGTTTCCATCAGGATGAAGAACATCTACTCATCCCCGTTCTGGACATCTCCGGGCTGAGGAGTCCCCCAGTGTTTCCATCAGCATGAAGAACATCTACTCATCCCCGTTCTGGACATCTCCGGGCTGAGGAGTCTCCCGTGTCTCCATCAGGATGAAGAACATCTACTCATCCTCGTACTGGACATCACCGGGCTGAGGAGTCCCCCGTGTTTCCATCAGGATGAAGAACATCTACTCATCCCCGTTCTGGACGTCTCCGGGCTGAGGAGTCCCCCGTGTTTCCATCAGGATGAAGAACATCTATTGACTTCTTTAGATATTTAGCTGTAGATTAGATTAAGCTAATATTTAAACAATAATCTGTGACACATTGTTTGCTCGTCCCGGGGGAGGGATCTCTCTTTCACGTGGATCCCCATGAGGTTTCTTATTTTTTCCCCACCAATGGGTTTTTTAGGAGTTTTTCCTCACTGAGAAGGAGAGTCGAAGTGCATAAATGGGCTAGTCTTGTTTAGTTAGCATTTGTTAGTTCATTTTCTTGTTGTGTATTTGTGTTGATACATTCCTCTTTTTCTTGTGAAGCCCATTGAGACGGACATTCTGTGATTTTGGGCTATACAAATAAAATTGAATTGAAAAGTCTACACATCAAAAATAAATTTGCACTTGGAGCCTGCCTACGTCATTAATCCAGAAATCGACCAAGAAACACAGCCATCTCGTGAGACGTCATCGCCAGGACGGAAGTCGCAACAGCTTTAGTCTTTTACAATGACAGATATAGAAATCTTCGAGGGAAGCTCGTCAGAAAATGAAGCTGTTTTGACTCCGTCATTATCTGACAGTCCTTTTGAATTCAAAATTTCGGACGATGTGAAATAGTGAGCAAAATTAAATTTCTGTACTACGATACAAAATGTCTTTTTACTTATTTGACCAGAATAATATCAGTGATGTTTTCACCATTTAATCTATTAAATTATTTCAGATTTACACAGTTTTATTCAGACTAACAGGTACGTAATTGCGGCCTTTGTTTTATTGAAGCTCAGAGGAAACACGTGTCATAAACTGTTTAAAAGAACAAGACATTTTCTGATGATGATGTTTGTAGACGTTCTGAGGAGACACGAGGAGCAACCAAAGATGCCGCACTGTTTTAATATTCACAAGCACAGACAAATGTCACAATATGCCATGCAGACAATCAGGATAACTGGAGTGTTAAGTTTTAACGAGAAATTCTGGAACAGACACTTAATCTACGATTTGGATGTACTGTACATGTTGTATCATGCTAACTATGCCTCACTGATAACACCTTCTTCTGGAGGAACAAGACCTACTCATTCATAGCTGCTCAAGTGTGTGGAAACAAAAAGAGACTGCACACCAGCAAGGCAGTTGGTGTGCTGGTGTGTGTCCGAGGCTTTTCAAGGCCTTTTGTACTCTCCTGGTTGTGGTGAAATAGGACACAAACGCAATACCAGTTTTAACCAGTTTATTGGAGAAAGTGTAGAACCGAACATAAATGTGGAAACTGAATGACCAGAGGAGGAACCAGGCATAGGAGCTCGGCATGACAAGGATGTGGAACCAAAAGGTTGGAGCTCGACATTATGAACGTGGAACGAGAAGGTTGGAGCAGGGCAGGACGATGAGGGAAACCAGAAGGTTGGAGCAGGGCAGGACGATGAGGGAAACCAGAAGGTTGGAGCAGGGCAGGACGATGGGGGAAACCAGAAGGTTGGAGCTCGGCAGGACAATGGGGGAACCCAGAAGGTTGGAGCTCGGCAGGATGATGGGAAAAACCGGAAGGTTGAAGCTCGGCAGGATGATGGGGGAAACCAGAGGGTTGAAGTTCGGCAGGACGACGGGGGAAAACAAAAGGCTGGAGCTCGACAGGATGATGAGGACGACGATGGTGAAAACCAGAAGGTTGGAGCTCAGCAGGATGATGGGGAAAACCAGCCTGTCTAAACCAGAACGTGAGTCGATGGAGACGTACATCAATGAAGCGTTAGCAGAGGATTTGATTTGCCCTTTGTCGTCACCATTGGGCGCAGGCTTTTTTTTGTTGAAAAGAAGGACTGCTTATTGCGTTCTTGCATCGACTACCAAGGCCATAACTAGATCACTGTTCGTAATAAGTATCCTCTCCCTTTGCTTAACTCCACGTTTGAACTCCTCCAAGGACCCTCGATTTTCACTAAACTCAACCTCCGTAACGCTTATCACCTGGTTCGTATCCACGAAGGGAATGAATAGAAAACTCATTTCAACACACATCTTGGACATTTTGAGTTTCTGGTAATGCTTGTCAGACTTACTAATGCCCCTGCCATTTTTCAGTCCTTTATTAACAACGTACTACGAGACTTCCTCAACCGATTCGTTTTTGTTTATCCAAAGGATATTTTTATTTACTTTCGAATCGGGAGCTGCTCACCATCAAAGCAGCATTGGAAGAATAGCAACTCTGTCTGGAAGGTGTGGGCCATTCCTGGTTGATTTGGACTGACTAGAAAAACCTGTCATACATCCAGTCAGCTAAGAGGCTTAAAGCATGCAAGGCTCATTGGCAACTATTTTTCCCTCGCTTTAATTTCACCCTAACCTATAGACCCAGTTCCCACGATGGGAAGCCGGATGCACTTTCTCATCTTCACGTTTCAGATGATTCCATTAGAGAACCTGCAGAAATCATTCCGTCCATTGGAGTGGTCGGAACCATCACCTAGAAAATCGAGAAAACAGTCAATGAAGCCCTGAGGAAGTGCAGCGAAACTGGTGATCTCCAACTGGTTGCCCTTTTACCACTACTTTCATTCGTCCACAGGTAATGCAGTGGGCCCACTCATCTCGCAGGGCTTGCTTGCCACCTAAGGGTCAATCATAAAGTGACCATCATCTAACAGGGCTGATTTGGTGGACAGCCTTGTGTAAGGATGTTTAAGAGTTTGTTTCAGCCTACTCAGTTTGCACTTGTGGAAACGCCTATCACCGTCCCCCGGCTGGGTTTCAGAATGTGAATATACTTTAATCATCCCACACATGGGAAATTTGTGTGTCATAGGAACAACTTTCTATCTGCTAAGTGAGTCGTTGTAGAGCCCGATCATGTACGGGAAGAAAGACCTTCTTTCTTCATCCACTTCCCATTCCTTCTCGCCCTTGGTCCTGCATAGCAATCGACTTTATCTCTGGCTGTCATCCCTCGGACGGTAACACAGTAATTCTTACTATTGTTGACCGTTTTTCAAAGTCTGCTCATTTTGTCCTTTGCCCAAGCTTCCTTCTGGCCTGGAGAAAGCTCAACTGATCGTCCTTCACGTTTACTGCTTACAGGGACTTCCCAGAGACACAGTTTCAGATCTTGGCCCCCAATTCACTTCCCAAGTATAGAAAGCCTCCTGTCATGCACTGTGAAGACGGTGAATCGCTCCTCTGCTTTGCATCCCCAGACTAATGACCAAACGGAAGGGACGAACCAACACATCAAATCCGCCCTTCGTTGAGTGGTATCAGACACCCCTTCATCCTGGAGTTCCCTACTGCCCTGGGCCAACAGTGGAGCCAAGGGTCATTTTCCCTTTGTGGTATCTCTGGGTTTCCAATCCCCTCTTTTTTTTTTTTTTCTTTTCCCTCGTGCGGCTGGGGAAGAATGTCTCCACCTCTCGGACTATCAGCACAGGATCTCCACAGGGCTGTGTCCTCTCTCCCCTGCTCTTCACCCTATACACCAACTCCTGCACCTCCAGCCATGACTCTGTCAAACTGATCAAGTTTGCAGATGACACCACACTCATTGGGCTCATCTCTGATGGCGATGAGTCGGCCTACAGGATGGAGGTAGACCGGCTGGTGTCCTGGTGCAGCAACAACAGCCTGGAGCTCAACGCTCAGAAGACAGTGGAGATGATCATGGACTTTAGGAAAGTCACATCTCCCATTACTGCCCTTGCACTGACAGACTTCTCCATCACCACTGTAGACTCTTTCCGCTTCCTCTGCACTACCATCACACAGAACTTAAAGTGGGAGCCATCCATCAGCTCCCTGATCAAAAAGGCCCAGCAGAGGATGTACTTTCTGCGGCAGTTGAAGAAAGCCAAGCTGCCTGCCCAGATGTTGGTGCAGTTTTACACAGCCATCATCGAGTCTGTCCTCACCTCCTCCATCACCGTGTGGTACACTGGAGCCACAGCCAGGGACAAACACAGACTGCAGCGCATTGTGCGCTCCGCAGAGAAGGTGATCGGCTGCAGCCTTCCATCTCTCGAAGACCTGTACGTCTCCAGGACTTGGGGGCGTGCAGGTCGGATAGCAGCTGACCCTTCCTACCCTGGACATGGACTTTTTGAGCGACTCCCCTCGGGCAGGAGGCTCCGGTCCATTCGAACCAGAACGTCCCGCCACAAAAACAGCTTCTTCCCTTCTGCCGTTGGACTTATGAACTCTTTACAATCTGGATCCCAACATCTCTTAGTCACTTCCCTCTTGTCACTTTATTATCTTTATTATTTTCTGACATTGCACTACTTTTCTTTTTCTTTCTGAGCACTCTTAGTTTTGTTAAAATTATTATTATTATTTTTATTTATTTTATATTTTATTATTTTTATTTTATATTTTTGCACAACTGTATCAAAACAAGTTCCTAGTCTCTGAAATTTTTCACTGACATGGCAATAAAAGCATTCTGATTCTGGTCACAGGAGTCGGTGATCTTGGTGCGTTCAGTCCAACAACATCTAAAACAATGTTGACGCGCACTCGGAAGGTAGTGCTTGAGACCACAGAGTGCAACAAACAAACTGCCAATCGGCGGCAAACACAGGTCCCAGATTATCAGATGGGATAATCTATTTGGTGTTCTTCCTGAGCCATTCCCCTGCAAGATGAATCCCCTAAATTGGCTCCTCGGTTCATTGGCCCTTTTGTCATCGAGAAAATCATCAACCAGGTCATTGTTGGCCTCTGCCCACCACTATCTCTTTGGATCCATCCCATCTTCCACATTTCCCAGGTTAAACCCCATGTCTCTAGTCCTCCGCAGTCCCCCAGGACTCCTCCGCCTGCTCCAAGGATCATTGAAGGCACCCCATCTCATACAGTCAGCCGTCTTCTAGACGTTCGATGCTGAAGCTGTGGTCTCCAATATCTGGTCGACTGGCAAGAATGCGGCCCGTGGGAACGTTTCTGAGTTCCTCGTTGCGCCATCCTGGATAGCAATCTGGTCAGGGAATTCCATGCTTCCAACCCGAGGTGGTCGTGGGGGCTGGGATGGGTGCTGTGGTAGTTCTCTCGCCTACCACTAAAGCAAGCCCTGGACCTTCCTCCCTCTCCCAGATACCGACCTGATGCAAGACACCTGGGAAGCATTAACCTGCTAGCTATACAAGGACAATCTTCCCTGATTTCTTTGTTGGGTCTTCACTCCCTCCAGCCATGTCTTTGTCCCACCTTGCCTACAAGAGATATCCTTTGAACTCCGAGAATTATCCTTTTTTGAACTATGACGAAGAGACATTCCTTAGAATCACGTGTTTTTGGGGGGTTTTTTTACAGCTTTGCTGGACTCCTTTTGTTAATAAATATTATTTGTTGTCCTGCAATTGGCTCCTCCTCTTTCCACACCATCATCATAACACATTGGGTAGGAGACCCAGAGGCAGACCCAGGACCTGCTGGAGGGACTATGGCTCAGAGCTGGACAGGGAACACTCAAGATCCTCTCAGATGATTTAGGGGATATGGTCAGGGTGAGGGAAGCCAGGACTTCTCTGCAAATCGATTGCATATCAGTCCAAAACGGACGCATGGTATGGAATTAGTAATGTGAAAAAAACATCCTGAATACTGTGGTCGTGGAGAAAGTGGAGCCAGACCGATACACCCCCAGTTTGTGATGGGACAATTAATAAACCATTGGACATTTGGCCTTCACTGTCATGATGTTGTTTCATTAATGTTTTGTCTCAGCTCACGGGTTCACCAGGAGCGTATATTTTCTAGATATTGTGTAGATGGAAAACACCTTTGCAAACAAAATTTTCATCTTGAAATATTAAAAGTGTTTTTATTAGAAGTATTTGTGACAAAAAACAGAAGTCTTTTTAACTATTTTTATTGTTTCTAGTTTAGTGACAAGAAATAATATTTTCAATATTTGAGCTAAGTCACTAATAAAACAATATGAATGTGGTTACAATTATAAAGATTAAAAACCACATGAAAGGTACAGGGTTACAGATCTCACAATCCATCAGAAGCTCCCAGTGCAAGAAGGTCTTAAGCAGCTCTTTGGGTGTTAAAAAAAGTTGAGAAATGACGATTACAGTCAGCAAGATTTTCTTAGAAACAAGAAGAAGCAGACGTTTTCTGACTATTTGGAACTTAAAAGACCAAAGAAGTTAGAGGTATTGACAAAATATGGCAAAAAGACATGTAGTAAAATCAAAGAACATTGTGTCTATTGTTAAAAACTGAATTATTTTAGAGCCTCAAAAGTCATATTGAGTCATCTGATTGTGAAAGCTATCCAGAAAGTCATAATAGAAACTGTTCAAGATGCCCTCCTTTATATTAGAAAGAAAAGTGCTTCATCAACCAGAGAAGTTTAAAGTTTTTTTCAGAGACCTCATTCCAGCAAGGTTCACCTCATAGAAGCTACTTGTGACTTGTCTACAGCGCTGACGGCACTTATTGAGAAGGTGGAGGAATCTGTTTCTCTATTTAACATGACATCTCATGTAGAAAATCTGATTGCAAATGTTTTAATTGATGATCTGACTTCTGAATCTGAGCAAAATTGTCTTGAAAGACAGTCTGGGACAAGAATGTTTGGGATGAGTAAATCATAGACCTACCTTCTCTTTGATTACCTAAACCAGTCACACGTTTTAGAGGATTCATTTTAATTTATAAAAGACTAACAAAAAAAAACACTAGATGTTCAAGATAAATTTAGTATTGAAGTGGCTATGACACCAAACAGACTACTTAACACCCTAAGAACCCTCACAAGGGGGCAATTGACCACCACTGGCCACTCCAAGCCCGTGGAGGTGTCTCAAGACACCAGATCTTCTGCTTGAGTTATTAAAACAAGACTCTTAAGAGTAGTTTGGAAGGCACTTAGCACTCAGAGACTAGGACTAGGAGACTCTAATTGAATCGCAAAAACGACTCTGCTTCTCAGTGTGCAGGTCAGATAGAGGTGTCAGATGACTCTTTCTGGGGTAGACAGGAGGTTGAGAAAATCTTGGAGCTTCTAGTGTTAACAAATTTTGATAGAGAAACTGTTACTTAATCCGCCGCAAATAAGTATTTTTGTGCAATCAGCCTTCCAAAGGCCAATAAACCACAGCAATTGAAATAATCTCTCAATTGAAAGCTCGTCCTAAGACATATTTATATCTTTTGGAAGATACTAACGGACAGCGACCTCATCGTCTGAAATTTAAAATTCAAAAGGACTGTCAGAAAATGAAACGCCCAAAACAGCTTCATTTTCTGATGAGCTTTGTTCGGAAATTTCCATGTCCGTCATTGCAGTGACTTCCATTCCGCGATGAACAAGTAACAAAACATGGCTTTGATTCTAGGTCAACTTCTAGATTGATAGCGTAGGCAGGCACAAAGTGCAAATTAATTTTTGATGTGTAAACTTTCGTTGATGATTTAAAATTTTTTTGGAAAACAAAAACACAATTAAAATGCGGAGTTTAATGGGAATATATGGATTGATTGACTTTTTGTAATCGTGTCAAAGCAGCAACTACATTTCTAAAAAAGGGAAAGCTTTAACCTATAGCTTCTTATGCCAATTTTTTCTGAAGAATTGTACATTTTGGCAGAGAATGAGGTTAGAAAGATAATTGTATAAAACCAGAACATGTTAGTTAATGCAAAACATTGAGTTCATTAAGTTGCAAACTTAAAAAAAAAAGACCCTTGTCTGCTACGGTGTTAATGATTGGTACAACACACAAATTATTCGTGGAACAAGAAGGCTCCAGGATGAATGATTTGGCATTTAATCTAAAGTCTATGATGACAACTGTGAATGTTCATCCAATTCAACAAAATAGGTGATGTTCAAATTCTCTACTGTTTCAAAGCAACATGAACTGTTAAAACGGCAAGTTTTTCCACCAACAGCACAGCTTAATAGTGGCAGATTTTAAACAAACCTCGGCCAGTAAAATCAAAGAAAAACTGCTGGTAAATCTTAAATCTCCTTCAACTCTATCACCATTTGAAAAAAAAGAACCAACTTTACCAGGATACATTCTAGAGCTAAAACCCTCATCTCTACTACAGGTGCCAGCACCATGGTGGTTCCTCAAGGTGGGCTTTCCAATCAATTTTTAACATCTGGATGAAAAACTCATCAGATAATAATCTTGTTGCACGGAAAGAATGAAGGTGCTCTTATTCGACGCCCAAGAGAACATGGACCGTTCACATAGAGCTTCATCTGTCCATACTACCTATAAGGTGTGTCCCATGGCAAAGAATAAAGTTAGAAAGTTTGTCCTGAAGACCATTTTATAAAACCAGAGCATGTCCGATCAAGTCAAAATATCACATCCTATATTGAATTCCCCAATATTCAAGAAAAAGAACACCATATGATGTCCTTGTTGCGCGGGAAGAAAAACTCCCCCGGAAAAATCTAAAAATCCAGAAAATCTAAACTACAGAGAAAAATCTAATCTAAAAAATCTTTCCAGTATCCAGGTTTTTGGAATCCGTGAAAGAAGACTCCCATCAGAAAATGGCTTGATACAGATATGCCATGCACCCCCAATATAACATGGGCCGTGTATTGGATGGAGGGCATTGACCCATCCAACTCTCGCACACTGAATCTTGACAGAGTGAGATCTCTGCTTCGGACGATTAAAGCAAACATTCATTCATCTCCAAGAACGAAGTAAACCAGATGTCTCCCCAAGAAAAAACAAACTCAAGAAACAAGCTGTTTTAGCTAAATTGCCGTTGTGTCACTGGGCAAGACACTTCCCCCAGGTTGCCTAGTCTGAATGGTGTGTGTGTGTGTGTGTGTGTGATTGGTTGGTGATAGTCAGAAGGGCCGATGGCGCAAAATGGCAGCCTTGCTTCTGTCAGTTTGCCCCAGGGCAGCTGTGGCTACAAGAATAGCTTACCATTGCCTGGTATGGAGTGGATGAATAATGCATATGTGGGAAGAGTCTTTGAGAGTCCTGAAAAGTGCTGTGTAAAAACAATGCATTATTATTAGCTGTGAAGAGAGCTCATCCACAGCTCAACAAGATCTACTGTTGGACTGTGAGACCAGACCCTTGATTTCCCCATTAGTGGTTGGAGAAAATATATTTCTATTTTCTTCTCTGTTGTTCAGATCCAGCAAACTGTTGTACAGTAGAGTCTTCTTTACTTTCTTTGGAGTTTGATTCCTACATGAACCTTTCAGTGATGATGGAAGACCCTAATGAGAATCAAATCAATCTGTTAAAAATGCATATCCAAGTATTTAGAAGACGACACACAGTGCTAATGATTATGATCCCACAAGACCCACCTCTCACTGATAGAATTCTATTTTTTGTTTTTCAGATAAGTGCAACTAAATATAGTCCATTATTTTCTAAACTAACATTCAATAAATGTTCATAAAATGAAAGAAAATATCTGCTGCTTTCTGTGTTTCATCTGTTTAAATTTGATTCTGTTTAAGAGTGTAGCAGAGAGAACAATATTCCGGCAGTTTTATTGTGATGTACTTTTTTTTCATGTCGACCAACAACAACATGTGAAATTATGAGAATAATAACCTGTTTAATTCCACGAGAAAAAAAAGAGGGAAGACAAAAAAAATCTGACATGCGATCAATGTTCCCTCTAATTTTTTACGTGTCTGCGCAAACACACAAGCTTTCTGAGCAGAAGGGGGCGGAGCAAAAACGTTTACTTTTTTGTGATGTCAGCAGCAGTGACGAGCCAAACTCCGAAGCAGCGGTTTGAAGCAATTTGTTTCAGAAAAAAGAAGAAAGAGATATGCTCTGGAGCTCTGTCTCATTTGATCATCTTATGTCTAAATTGAGTTTCATTTTGTGCGCTGCACAGGTTTTGTTGTGCGCTATTAATCTGCCAGCAGTGCGCAATTGCGCAGGCGCGCAGCTTAAAGGGAACATTGCATGCGATCCAGAATAACATACCAGTGTAGCCATAGGGAGTGCAAGCAAGTGTCTTCTTGAGCCGTGCCACGCCCAGATAAATACAACGGGTTGTGTCAGGAAGAGCATCTCACGTAAAACCTGTTCACATCAAATTTTTGAGTCAGTTTAACTTCATTTACGCATGGGCTGCGTAGGAAGATGTGTTTGCAAACCCGGAAGTCCTGCACTACTGTTAGAATAATTAAACTGTATATGAGTTATCATGTATTACATATTCTTTATGGTATATGAGTTGATATGTAATATTCTTTCCATTTTATTGTGGTGTTAACTTTTCCTGTCTCTAAATGCTCTATGTCAAAGGAGGGGTTTTTGACCTGACAGTTCGACCTGAGAAGAATGTTTTAATGAAGAAAACTTTGTTCTTTGATGTTCTTATCATGTTGATAATTAAGTGGTTCCTGTCTCTGCGCTTATTAAGAAATAACTTTACTACAGAGTCAGATGTAGACATTAGATTTCCATATATGGAAGTTCCTTTTATTCTTCAAAGAGCACAATGTAATAGATTAGGATAGCATTGATAAAAAGAGGGGGTTAGACAGCGCTCTCTCAGAGCACTTGGGAAATTCGTAGTTGGGTGACTTTCCTGTTTGCTCTCCGTGCACGATAAAGGAAATAAAGAATTACGTCTTGATTACGTCTCTGTCTTCGCTTCTCTTTTGTTAAAAATGTTATAAGTGGATTTTGAACCTAACATTTACTTGGTCCTTCGAGCCGGATTCCAATACACCTGAGAGATCCATCGGGCGGGCCGACACCAGAAAAAGCCGTGGCCACGGTGATCTCCCACTAGGTTGGGATTTCTACAGACCTTTTCCAGGGCTGGAGGTCGTCCCGCCAGGTGGGCCTTGATGGTTGACGGAAGTCCGAGGGAGTGAAGACACAGACGGTAAGAGACAGTTTTTTTGGTTTTAAAGGAAGAAATAAATAAATACATAAAAGTGTGTAGAAGAAGAAATAAAATAACTACCTAAAAAGTGATAGGGTAAGCGGTAGGCAAAGTGTAGGGGTCAGAGGATATCGGAGTTCTTTGACAGAAGAAAAAGTTAAATTCCGAAAGTGTAGGGATATTGTAGGATAAGGGAGACCACAGGTGGACAAAAGTAGTCCGTAAAAGTCGTATTCTCGACTATCTAGGTGGAGCTCCCTTCAATAAAACCCTGGGTATTCTAGACAATGGCAGGTAAATAAGAAGAGACCACAGGTGGGCAAGAAGTAGCCCGTAAAAGTCGTATTCTCGGCTATCTAGGTGGGACTCTCTTGAAAAAAGAAGTGTAGGGACATTGTAGGTTTAGTGTAGGTTAAGCAGTAGGGTAAGTGGTAGGTTAATTAGGAAAAAAAAAAAAACCCAACAAGACAGAAAAAAAAAAAAAAAAAAAGGACGACGGAGTCCTCTGTACAGTTAAATTCTGTGAAATAAAAGGTACCTAAAAAAGAGTGAATGTGAAGAGTGACTGGAAGTAAAATTTTCACTAGAAAATTTTGCTTCATACTAAAACAACAGGAAAGTAAACAGTGAATTTTTGTGGATGCAGAGGCAAGAAACCTTCACCTGAAATACGGTCCAAAGAAAGGTTTACCATAAAAAGAATTACCACTGTCCTGTTGAAAACCTCTCCGGTACTAGAATATCCTATGTGTTGAAAAATATCGGAGCTAAAACAGTTAAAATGGGAAAAGGACAAAGCAAAAATAACACCTTTGATACTTTGGAGTGTAAAGATTGGAAATTTATTCAAAACAACTAAACTAAAGTATCTGTCAAAATGAATAAAAAAATACAAATCTGATAGAAAACTTAGTTCTACTGAACTTAAACGACTGATAAGAAAAATGGGAAAAATAAGAAAAAGAATGGTATAGAGAAAGAGAAACGCAAAACCACTGCGTCTGTGTGAGCTGACAAGGGTGTGGCTGTCTGCGCAGAGTGGTTGTGTGTGTGTGTGGCTCGGAGCTGCGAGATAAAAAAAAAAAGAAAAAAAGGAAGTTAGCATTATTGTTTGCAATTTTGAGTGTATAGCAAAGTCAAAATGGGTCAGAAACTCTCAAACGAGATCAAAGTTAAAAAGAGAAGAAAGTTAAAACAAGGAATAAAGATGTGAAAGTGTGGAAACATCAGGCTGAGAAGAGAAAGGCAGATGTCATTCTATAATTTTAATTATCATGCTTAAAGGTTGACCTTATAACCCTAAAGTTTGGGTTGCAGTTGAATCAGCAAGAACGGGAAAGTCCAAAACAGAAGTTAGAGTAGACATATCTTAGGGAAAACGGGATTCAGCCAGGTTGGAAGGGAGAAGTTCAAGCAGGGGGTGTTTAGACAACCCCAGGAGAAATAAATGGTAACAGCGCTGGGTCAGAGTTGATCGTAAACCACCGTTGTGTCTGTGTGTCTTGTCTTGTGTGTGAATTAAAGAACTGAGTGTTTTAAGGATTCTAGCAGAATCTCACCAGTTCTTAATTTTATTGTTTTGCCTGCAAAGAAGGACGTATTGGTGACTTGGAGATAAAGGATGGGTTTCATCCCTGAAAACTGATTCCGCTGTGTGATTAGCACACAGTAGAAGGCCGGATCAGTGTCCTCTCCCCGGTCTCATGCCAAAGAACTTCTGTACAGGAATTGTAGTAAGTTTTAAATGAACTAAAAAGGATAGTTTTGTAAGAAATCTGGTTATTTCCAAAATTCGTAAGATACAGGGAAGTCTAAAGTTAGAGGTCTTTCTTAGAATAAGAAAAAGAGAAAAGTAGAGTTAGAGATCTTAGAATTGAACAAAGAGACAAAATAATTAATTGGGAAAATTTGTGTGCTGCATCACACGCAGCAGGCTGCCAGCACGGCACCAGTAATAATGATAAAAATATATATGTATAAATAAATAAATAAAAAAAAGAAGCGCAGATCTGTGAGACTGGCACATCATCTCGCTGAATGACTAAAAATTGACCCT
This sequence comes from Neostethus bicornis, assembly GCA_902685375.1. Taxonomy (NCBI): domain Eukaryota; kingdom Metazoa; phylum Chordata; class Actinopteri; order Atheriniformes; family Phallostethidae; genus Neostethus; species Neostethus bicornis. The sequence continues at coordinate 21,507,826 of LR738552.1, forward strand.
GGCCAGGTTAATTTTTGGGACTCAGAAAGCCGGTTTATGATGCCAGTTTTTGAGATCAAAAGAAGTTTGTAAAATTATTACCTCATCAAAATCAAATTAGTGTAAATGGGAAAACAGTAGTAAATAAATGAATAGACTTTAAAAGTTTGAAGTAAAAAAGAGCCTCAAATTTGGTTAAACTGTTTTGTTACAAATTCATTCTGAAATGGCTCAAAAAATGCTAGTTTTTCACTAAAGTTTGTGATTGTGAAAAAGATGGATCTTTGTGTGTGTCTGGTTTTTCTACAGCTGGGTGCGTGTGTGTGTCTGTTCCGCTGCAGCTGGGTGCGCTTGTGAGCGTGCGTGCAAGCGTGTGTGTAAGTGTGTGTGTAAGCCTGTGCGTGAGCGGGCAAGGTCTGCATTTCTGTGTGACTTCTTTGTAAAGAAGTTTATATATCTAAACATTGTATGATTGTATGTTTGATTTGTAGGAATGGTTACGTGATCTGATTGTTGTTCAGAGAGAGAGAATGCAGTCTGTTTGTTTGTCTTGGGTAAAGAAAAAAAAACAGTAGAAAAAAGTAAATGAGAGAAACAAATTAACATTAATTGTTTTTATATTTAGTGAAGATCATTTCTTAATATTTCTTTTTAAACATCATCAGATTGGAGCATTGTGTTAGTTTCGAACTCAAGTTTGTCTATAATAGAGAAAATTTTTATCTACGTCTAAAACCTGGTAAAAGGAAGTTAGTATTGCTGTCTCTAAGATTGATGTGGTGGTAGATAAAGTGTTTTTGGATACTGAGACAGATGCTTTTTGACGAACTTGAAACATAATTTGAACAATTTTAAATTCTGTCTTTAAGATCAGAACATTAGTATGATCTAAAACTTCAGCTTCAGCAACAATTATGTTTTTCTCTAATCAAATAATTTGCAGAAGTTGATTTTTTGCTACTGACATTCCATATCTCAGCACAGTAATTTAGATATGGTCAAATGAGAAAATTGTACAGGATCAGTAATAATTTTTGTTGAGAAAATATTTTCATTTGTGCTGAACTATGCACAGTTAATAAAGAAATATGTAAATGATTTAATGAATTAATAGCAGTAACGACTAATAAAGGAAGTTTAAATCTGCAGATAAGTGTTTATTGTGATAGTCAGACGTGACCACTAATTTTGTGTTGTAAGTTCTGTTCATACCACCTTTGATGTATTGCAGTCCTGAAGGTTTGACCCCCCCTACGACTAAAGTTTAGAGTCATCTCAGCATTAGAGTCAGATAAGACACCGGGGGATGGCACCAGTCTGTTCCTACGTGGCAGGCCACGTAGTAAGGGAAGGTCATTAGTGGAGAAAAGAAAGATTGCAGTACAGAAGGCTTCAAGGCCACAGAACGAATAACAGATGATTGGATTTGACAAGGTGTAACATTAAAAGATGATATTTATCACTGAACTCTAAATAAACCAATACTACCAAAAAGTCTCTACAAATGGGCTGCAATATTGAGCCATGGTCGTAGCCATGTCTCAACAGGAGGGAGAGTAGGATTAATTAACAAATGTTACACTACTTATGGATTTAATCTATATATAAAAAAAAAAAAACTTTTTGTAGAAATGTTTCATCTGTGCAAAACATAGTCCTAAAGCATTATGTAAAGACATAATACCTTGATATGGGATACCTGAGATAATTTACAGTGATAAGCAATAAGAATTGTAAACAGAGTTGGATTTTATGAACACAAAAATCAACTGTTTATTCAGAATAACTGTTTAAAACTACAAGATATGGTAAATATTAGAATATTACAGATTATGCACAAAGTTAAAAATAACTTAGTTCCAAAAGGCATACAAAGTTTTTTTTTTTAATTTAGAGTTGATTATCATAATTTACGAGGATGTTATATTTTTGAACGTGTTAAAGTAAGAACTTTGGTAAAATCAAGATATGTTTCTGTTGTTGGAGTAAAATTATAAAATGAACTCAATGATGAATTTAAAATATGTTCTTCTATTCTAAAATTTAAACATCATCTTAAATATAAAAGTATTAGTAAGTTAAAATAAGAATGAAAAAATAATAATCTAAAGTTTATTGTGGTTTTCTGTTTGATTGGAGATGTGTACTTTGTAAATTTAATTTTTGTTTGATTGTAGAAATGCTGTTCAGTTAAATGTATACACATGTATAGGGATAGCCACATATAAGCCATGCTTCAGCCTATTCCTTTTCTTTGGTCTGTTTGTTTCTTTGTTGCAATCTGTATTATTATTGTTATTATGATTTTACGCCAGACCAAATGAATAAATCTAAATCTGAACTGATAATGGTACATATTTTGTAAATCAAATAATTGACAAAATAGGAACTATGATTCATAAAATTTGAAGAATCATTGTGCATACCACCTTCAGAGTGCAGGACTAAAAGAAAGAACTAATGGTACAATAAAAAATAGGTTAAAGAAATGTATGGAAGAAACTGGCAGATCTTGGATAAACTGTGTAGACCTAGTAAAATTATATTAAACATAACTAGTACCACAGGTCTGACTCCATATGAAACTGTGTTTGGGAGACTGTATATATTGCCTCATTTTAAAAACCAATGAGAAACTGATGAAGATGCAACACTGGCAGATTACGTGAAGAAAATAATAGAAAAACAAAAATCACAGTTGACTTGCACTAAAAATGACTCTATTTTTCAACAGGATACTCCTACAGTGGAACCAGGCGATTGGGTTCTGATTAAAAGTATTGGCATTCTCCTAAGTGGGAGGGGCCGTTTCAGGTACTGTTAAATACCCCCACAGCAGTAAAGATCGCTGAAAGATCCACCTGGATAAATCTGTCTCATTGTAAAAAGATCATCTCTGTAGAAAACCCAAACCGAACCAACTGAGCAAAGTCTGATAATAGGGTGGTGTCAGAAGTATAGATTCTGGTAAGACCCGAAAGTCAGTGAAGTTTTAAAAGCCAGTGGTTTCTTTAGGGGTCCTATTTCTGCAGAAATGACTCAAAGGTGGATTCGGCAGGCCATCTGTGGATGGGTCCCGAGTCTCGTCATCATATTAATAACATTGGGTTTCTGGTACCTACTGAGTATAAACTGACCAATCAAGTGACAGGAAGTTTTGAATCTTCTATTTGTTGGTGATGTACTATCAATAAAAATGTAGAATGGAACTCCATCCACCACAACGTTCAGAAATTAAAAAATTGGGCTCTGGAGGCTTTTGCCGTTCATGGTCAGCTTAAAGCAACTTCCTTAATGGCATTCCAGAATCGCATTGCTTTAGACATGCTCCTGGCTGAAAAAGGTGGTGTGTGTGCTATATTTGGGGAACAATGTTGTACTTTTATTCCCAATAACACAGCCGCTGACGGATGCTTGACAAAAACCATTGAGGGACTCCGTTCTCTCAACAAACGCCTGAAGGAGCAGTCTGACGTGGACACAGCTATGTGGGATGGCTGGTTGGACGTTTTTGGGAAGTATAAATTGCTGATCTCATCAATGATAATTTCTATTGCTGTTTTTGCAGCTATTCTGGCCTTGTGTGGATGGGGTTGTATTCTGTATCCGTTAACTGCTGAAGACTGCAGACTAATTACCACAGCTCTCTCCCCAATAGAAGACCAGGTGGCTCAGATGTGTCCACTCCTCGTTTGAAAAAGTGGACGACTATGATGACATTGAACTCTGATTGTAAAAGTGCTGCCAAATAATAATAATATGAACCAGCAGCTGAAAATCTACAAGATGTGGCTGTATAATGAGGATGTGAGAAAATTTGTGTAATACCTGATAAACAGGAGGGAAATGTTAGAATAATTAAACTGTATATGAGTTATCATGTATTACATATTCTTTATGGTATATGAGTTGATATGTAATATTCTTTCCATTTTATTGTGGTGTTAACTTTTCCTGTCTCTAAATGCTCTATGTCAAAGGAGGGGTTTTTGACCTGACAGTTCGACCTGAGAAGAATGTTTTAATGAAGAAAACTTTGTTCTTTGATGTTCTTATCATGTTGATAATTAAGTGGTTCCTGTCTCTGCGCTTATTAAGAAATAACTTTACTACAGAGTCAGATGTAGACATTAGATTTCCATATATGGAAGTTCCTTTTATTCTTCAAAGAGCACAATGTAATAGATTAGGATAGCATTGATAAAAAGAGGGGGTTAGACAGCGCTCTCTCAGAGCACTTGGGAAATTCGTAGTTGGGTGACTTTCCTGTTTGCTCTCCGTGCACGATAAAGGAAATAAAGGATTACGTCTTGATTACGTCTCTGTCTTCGCTTCTCTTTTGTTAAAAATGTTATAAGTGGATTTTGAACCTAACAACTACCGAATCCCAGATGATGTCTGTGAGTCTGCCTCTAATGTATAACAGACGGCAACTGGCGAAGTGGTCCACGACGACCCTGCTACCATGGCCCTGGCTCCCGCTGCACCCTTATCCTGTTGTCTCGGTTGTTTGAGAAGGCCTCCTAAGCATCATGAACAAATGTTTTCAGCAATTTTCATCAGTGTCAGGCAAGTTTTTACTGAACATTGAGAAGTGTGTTTTTTCAAGTGCATCAGGTCAAGCAAAAGTTTTTGTCCTATGCTAAAGCTTTTGACGTGTTCAATTAGCTGATCAGGAATAATTTCCTCAGTTAGAAGCAAGGTCTGGCAGTGCATCAACATATTGTACCATAACAATCTAATACAAAGCCTATGTTCTCTTTATAAAAACATATGGTTCAAAGACAACTTTACCTTTGACTGAGAAGTGTTTTTCTAAGGCAGCAACAATAGAAGCAAAAGAATCTCCTGAATCTGGTAGAAAGTAGAAAATCCTCGGTAGAAAATCCTGCTGCCATTTTGCAAAAGTAGGGGAAAAACAGAGATTCACTCATTGCCAAAAATGTGTAATCAGCCGTAGAAGAGACAGGGAGAGGAAAACAGAAGATTCCTCAGGTAGGCTACTACTTGAACTTTTAAATACAGAAAAGTCCAGCAGACATTAGCAGGAACTGATTCTAGGTCTACCTTCTCTTCTTCTACGCTAAACTTCTTGTACAGTATAGAGTTCCACTCTCCTACAGCAACAACTTCCGTTTTTTGCTTGCTTGTTGAATGTCGCGAGATACCAGTGTTGGTATATTACGCCTAACAGGGAACCGAAATCCCCTGTAATTTAAAAAATAAAAATCGATCATTGCTCTGGTCATTGCTCTAGAGTATGATAAGAGAGATTGACCGGCCGTAGCCAGCAACCGAGTATCGGCTGTGTTTTTAAAAAAATGTCTGTTTTTTGTCTGCAAAGCTGGTCTATTTGTACTTGGATCAAAGCAACATTTGAAATCCAAGCATCACCAAGACAATGCTCAGCATTTTTTAACTTCCAAAAGTAAACTGAAAATGATGCATTCATATGGAGCATCATTTAAACCATGTTTCGGGCACATCCCACCAGTAGGAGACCAAGGGGCAGACCCCGGACCCGCTGGAGAGACTATGTCTCACAGCTGGCCGGGGAACAACTTGGGATCCTTCCGGGTAAGCTGGAGGATGCAGCCGGGGTGAGAGAGACCTGGGCTGCCCGTTTGAGCCTGTTGCCCCCGCGACCCGACCCCGGAACAAGCGGAAGATAACGGAACGGAACAAAATGAGGTAAAGTGAAACTGGCTTGCTTTTACTTAGAGCAAAGAAAGATGTACAAAGTCCAAATGTTGTCATGGCAATGCTCAGCCTGTGGTCACTTACTATAGGCACAGTAAATCGGATTATTTCAAAATGACATATTTTTTGTCATTCTGATAACTGAGAATTAATTTATGTTATGAGTCATTATGGGTCGTTATGGGCCGCCCGTAGATGTGCTAATGACGACTGGCTGAAGCTATGCAATCACATCCAGACCTCAGTCGCCTGTGGAAACATTCGTGCCAAGTACGAGGGAATGAAGGAAGTGCTTTCAAGATCGCACCTCTCAAGTCCACCTCCAGTGACATAATCAAGGAGCTTGGTAAGCAGATGGAGAAATACCGAGAAAATATTGTCACCAAAACAGCCATGGAGAACGTCACCCGACTGCCCACCATGGAAGAACTGGACTCAACACCACACCATCAAGGAGCTCAGGAAGGCCATGTACTTGCTCAAGTCCTCTGGGAAGGCACCAGGTAGTGATAGAATTGCTCCAGAAGTTGTGAAGATTGCAAGAGAGCTCCCTCTTTGGTCAAGTTCATGAGTTTTTGCTCCAATGCTGGGAGGAAGGAACGGTACCCCAAGACATGCGGGATGCAAAAAGGGCAACCGCAGTGAATTCAACAACAGTCGTGGGATTTTTCTACTTATTGTCATTGGAAAAGTCTTCGCCAGGGTAGTCCTCAAGCGCCTGCAGGTACTTGATGACTGCATGTACCCTGAGTCGAAGTGTGGGTTTCCGGTCATGCGTTCGACCATCAACATGGTGTTCACCCTCAAGCAGCTGCAGGAAAATTGTCGTGAACAACAGCAGCATCAACCGGACCAAAGCCATCGACCTGGTCAATCAGTATGGCCTCTTTGCCCTCCTCCACAAGATTGGATGACCCCCAAAGCTTCCATCGATGGTTGAGTCATTCCACAACAACATGTCAGGAACAGTTCAGTACGACGAATTGTCATCAGACCCCTTCCCAATTAAGAGTGGTGTGAGACAAGGGTGTGTCCTGGCTCCGACACTTTTTGGCATATCCTTCACCCTGCTACTGCACTACACTCACAGTGAGTAAAAACTGGTGTCTTTCTCCACTCACAGAGTGATGGGAACCTCTACAACCGTACCCGCCTCAGTGCAAAGACTAATGTACGCAAGGTCTTCATCCGCAAGATGCTCTTTGTCGACGACGCTGCGGTCACTGCTCACACCGAAGCTGGCCTTCAGTGACTAATCACCCACTTCACAAAGCAGGCACCGAGTTCAGCTTTACCATCACATCAAGAAGACCAACATAATGTGTCAGGATGTCCTCAACCTGACCAAGGCTTTTGACCTTGTCGTGTCAAAAGCCAATTCGGGTGTGGTCCCCATTTGCGACCACACATTGGATCTAGAGGAGAAATTTGCTCATCTTGGCTCCATAATTGCCAAAAACCTATCCCTGAACATCAAGTTTAACATCAGGATACGCAAAGCAACAACGACATGGCCTGTCAAACATAGTGTATGCCGAGCACGCTACTGTACGGCAGTGAAGCTTGAACACTGTATACCATTCCAAGAGCGGAGACTAAACATTTACGGTACAAAGATGCCTGCAAGAGAGATCTGAAGTTGTGCAAAATCAACGCAACAGATCTCAAGTCAGTGACCTATGACCGCTGCAGGTGGCGTGCAACTGTCAAAAACTGTATCAAGCAGGCCGAGCAGAACAGAGAGATTTAGCACAAGGCTACAAAGACCCCGTAACAGCAAAAGAGTCAATCTACCACTGCTCCTCCATGACTCGTAGTAATTGTGGTAGGAGCTGTGGCTCCCACATCGGCTTATTCAGCCACAGTCGGTGTTGCCCAAACAGGTAAGTTTACAGGTGCAGTCTCCATTGTCTCTAGAGACAGGATGCAAACAAAATTTATGTTTATTACGCAGATGATGCTGTCATATTCACAGATGGAAAACTGTAAATGTAATGCCCCAGAGGTAGACACCTGAAATTAGTCAGATAGCTTTAGCCATCTTGTCTTGTATTGAATGTAGACAAGACTGTTAACATGTTTTGTTTTGGGTTTTTTTCAAACCGGTAAGTTTAATGAAATTGTAAACATTGTAAAAATTAAAATTGTGGAGGACTTTACATTCATGGAGGAAACTATTGGTTAGGATACCTCCAGGCGTGTTCCAGGCACGTCCCACTGGGAGTGGACCGAGTGGCAGACACAGAACCCGCTGGAGGGACGGTGTCTCAAAGCTGGACAGGGAACTCTCTGGGCTCTTCCAGGATGATAAAGAGGATGTGGTCAGGGCGAGGGAAATCTTTAACATATAAAATTATCTCCATCTTGAAATAATACAATTTTATGTGACTCATTTGTGTGAAAAAACAAACAGGTTTTTATTGTTAAGTGACATGAAGTTTTATTTTAACATTTGAGTCATTAATAACACAATATAATTATGTTTACAACTATAGAGGTTAAAAAAACATAAAATGTACAGTGTACTCTTCATTACAGATCTCACAACCAATCAGAAGCTCCCAGTGTAACAACAAGGTCTGAAGCAGCTCTTTGGGTGTTAAAACGTGGAGAAATGACGATTACAGTCAGCAAGATTTTCTCAGAAATAACAAGAAGCAGATGTATTCTGACTATTTGGAACTTAAAAAGACCGAAGAAGTTGGAGGTACTGACAGTACAGTACATGGCAAAAAGACACGTAGTAAGATCAATAAACATTGGGTCTATTGTTAAAAACTGAATCATTTTAGAAAGTGCTTCATTAACACCACAGAAGTTTAAAGTTTTATTCAGAGACTCCATTCCAGCAAGGTTCACCTCATAGAAGCTACTTGTGACTTGTCTACAGCGCTGACAGCACTTATTGAGAAGGTGAATGAGTCTGTTTCTCTATTTAACATGACATCTCATGTAGAAAATCTGATTGCAAATGTTTTAATTGATGATCTGACTTCTGAATCTGAGCAAAAATTACTTGAAAGACTGAAACAAGAATGTTTGGGATGAGTAAATCACAGACCTACCTTCTCTCTGACTATCTAAACCAGTCAAACACATTTTAATTTAAAAAAAAAAAAAAGACATAAAGAGAAAACACCTGATGTTCAAGATCTATTTTGTTTGAAAACCAAAACTACATTTCTAAAAAATTAAGCGACTAACTTTCAACAAAACAGTTGATGTTCAAAATCTCTTCTGTTTCAAAGCAGCATGAACTGTTACGACTGGAAAGAAGGAACGATGTCCTCCTTCTAGAGCAAGCTCTTTCAAGTTTCTCCAACGATAGGACGGCTTAATGGTAGCAGAGTTTAAAAAAACCTGAGAGGGTAAAATAAAAAAAAAAACTGCTGGTAAATCCTACATCTCCTTCAACTCTATCACCATTGGAAAAAAGAGAACCAGCAACCTTGAACCTCACCAGGGTATAATCTGGTCCCAGAACCCTCACCCCTACAACAATCACCACAGTAGTTCCTTCAAGGTGGCTTTCCAATTAGTTTGTAACACCTGGATGAAAAACATATCAGATAATGGTCTTGTTCCACGGAAAGAATGAGGGTGCTTTTATTCGATGCCCAAAAGAACATGAACCAATCAAATAAAGATTTGTTTGTCTCCGTCATCTTAAGAGTTGTCGGTCGTGGCGGAGAATAAAGTTTGAAAGTTTGTCCAGAAGATCATTTTATAAAACCAGCACATGTCCGATCAAGTCAAAATATCACATCATATGTTGAGTTCTATGACCATTAGTAAAGGAAAACTGAGAGCGACCTTATCAGGTCCATCGTAACCTTGGTTATCCAATTTCCGTTTGAACAAAACTACCAAATATATCTGCAACATGTTGAAGAAAAAGAACATGTACGATATTCTTGTTGCGCCAGAAGAAAAAACTCCTTCGAAAAAACGAAAAAAAAAGTTGTTTGATATCCAGTTTTTGGAATCCGTGAAAGAAGACTCCCATCAAAAAATGGCTTGATACAGATGTGTCATGCACCCCCTAAAATAATCATTTTGACCGAGAATGGATGGAGGGAATTAATCCATCCAACTCTCGCACACTGAATCTTGACAGAGTGAGATCTCTGCTTGTGATGATTAAAGAAAACATTCCTTCGTCTACAAGAAAGAAGCAAATAAACAAGACGTCTCCCCGAAAAACAACTAATTCAAGTAAACAAACTATTTCAGCTGTAAAGAGCTCATCCACAGCTCAACAACAATCTACTGTTGGACTGTGAGACCAGATCCTTGATTTCCCCATTAGCGGTTGGAGAAAATATATTTCTATTTTCTTTTCTGTTGTTCTGATTCGGCAAACTGTTGTACAGTAGAGTCTTCTTTCCTTTCGTTGAAGTTTGATTCCTACATGAACCTTTCCGTGATGATGGAAGACCCTAAAGAGAATCAAATCAATCTGTTAAAAATGCATATCCAAGTATTTAGAAGACGACACACACCGCTAATGATTATGATCCCAAAAGCCCCATCTCTCATTGATAGAAATTTTATTTTGTTTTCCAGATATGTTCAACTAAATATCATCCATTCATCTCAATAAAAGTTATTAAAAATATAAAAAATCTGCTGCTTTCTGTGTTTCATCTGTTTACCTTTAATTTGATTCTGTTTAAGAGTGTAGCAGAGAGAACAATATTTTGGCTGCTTAATCGGGAACCTTCTTTCTTTTTCCAAGTTTACCAACAACATCTGAAATTATGAGAATAATAACCTGATTAACTCCACAAGAAAACAAGAGGGAAGAAAAAATAGAAAAAAATCTGACATGAGGTCCAGAATAGGGATGGGTATTGATAAAGATTTATGGATACTAGTCCTCTTATTGATACCGCGTAACGAACCGAATCTTTAACGAATCTCTTAACGATACTTTCAGAAACAAACGAATAAGTATTATGAACATAACTTTAATTGGATGACGATGGAGCTAAAAAAAACAGAACAATATTTAAATAAAATATACCTTACTTTGATAAAATAGGATACTTCAAAATAAATCTGAAGTGGACTTTAATAAAAATAGAAAAAAAAATGTCAAAGTTAAAACGAGAAAAAATTATTATCGCTTAAGTTTAACAGCAGCAAATGTGGGGTTTTTTCAACAATAAAAAAATTTGCATTTTTTTCTAACAAACAAGTTAAAATATTAATTAAGTCACTTTCATTTCACTATTATTGTTTTTTATGATAAAACATGGAGCACGTGCGTTTTCAAGCATGCTTGTGCGGTAATTTGTTAGCAGTTGTTCCTTGCAGTCAGAGCTGCTTCAATGCGCTCGTCAAACAACGTGCATCTTTCAGTCTGAATGTCGTGAATTTTGGTACCGTATTCGGACAAATTGCTTGTGGTTCCACTTTTACATGAAAATACTTTATTGTACTTTAAACAACGTGCGTTGTCGGCATCAATTTAGGTCAAATAAAGACAAACTCGAAACGCACGTTCTGCCATTACGCCTCGCTCGGCTTGTAAATTTGCGTGTAGCAGCACCGCACGTGCGCACCGCCCCTTCGAGAGTGAGGGGGCGGAACTGGAACCGATAACGGATCCGTTTGGTCTAGCGCTTGTCGGTCCGGGAAAAATGACGGTCGAGGAACCGGTTCTGAAAAAAAAAACGGTTCTCGGAACCCATCCCCAGTCCAGAATAACATACCAATGTAGCCATAAGGGGTGAAAGCCAGTCGCTTCTGATTCTGGTGCCACGCCCAGATAAACACAAGGAGTTGTGTCAGGAAGAGCATCTCACTTAAAACCTGTTACACAGAAATGACGAGTCAATTTAACTACATTCATCGGGAACCGTGATATATATTTTACAGTGGCGGCTGGTGACGTGTGCCCCCCCCCCCCCCTTTGATCACCAAAAAATATATATGTATATATATATATATAAATATATATATATATAAACAGTTTTATAAAATATTAAAACTGTAATGTACTTGTATGAAAAAAAGAGACAATGTAAGTCTATAAAATGTAAAACAACAAAATATTTTATGTTAATGTGTTTCCAATGATGAAAAAGGGGTAGGACCCAGATAAGTTTTACTTCAACCTACTCCTTTTCGAATACTTGTTTTAATTTGTATTTTATTATGAAATATGAAAAAAAAAAATGTATTCGAAATAAAGATAAAAAAAAAAAAAAATTCAGACCCTATTGGTCCAGATGTGCTACCTTGTCAAGACGAGCTTGGAAAGATAGTCAATCAGTATGATGGCAAACCTGCAGGCCGGATCAGCAGTGTCAAACAGTCCAACAATGTCTAGAGCCAGTTTTCTTCATGGCAGTTGGACGGACTGAGAAGGAGCAGGATGTCTACAAGCAGTCTTAACGGTGGCCTGACAAATCACACATAAAGTTATACTAGAGTATAACTGAGTATAACTATACTTCAGAGTCCATTTTCGGCCATCAGTAGACGTCCTGGTCTGTGAGACCAGACCACTGCTATTCCCCACTGCTATTTTTGGGGGGCGGGGTTCTCACTTGTAAGGAGGGTCTAAGGACAGGAATGCGCTGAAATTGTTTAGTGAATTTGTGATCATACTTTTTTTTCTAGAGCTAGCTCAGACGAGGGTCTGACTGCCAGGGTTCCCGCCATTGGCTGCCGCCCATCTCCTCCATCACCCAACCTCTTTGACCTCTCCTGCGAGACCATTGGACCATTGGTGGTGAGACCATTGGATAGGTGACTCATGTCCCCTGCTTGGGCTGAGCCTGGCCAAGCCCAATTGGTAAAAGTCGGTTCTCTCAGGTCTCTAAGCTCGCTGGGGAATGCCTCGGATACTCCTGGGTGAGCTGGAGGATGCAGCCGGGTTGAGAGAAGCTTAGGGTTCCCGTCTGAGGCTGTTGCCCCTGCGACCCGACCCTAGATAAGCGGAAGACGACGGAACGAATTTGTTTCAATCTATAATGGGGAAGCCCATTGAGAAATTCAAACAGTTCTGTGATTTTGGGTTGTACAAATAAAACTGACCTGAATTCATGCTGAAGTGAGGCAATTAGCGGACATAATTAGTATACGAATGCGGGTAATTAGCGCAACTATGGTAATCTTATAGATATAAAAACATCCCTAAAATGTGCAAAATTTACAGACAATGCAGAACAAACACCAAAGTAAAAGAAACCAGGAAAGAGAAGAGTGTGGACAAATTGAAACAACTCCTTGTTTTGTTTTAAAATATAGAAAACAACTTTAAAAAGACCAGTAGGGGGCGTATAATGTTATCAACTGAAAGTTAACTGAAAATAATAAACATAATTTCCAGAAAACTGTAGATTTGAAAATGATTCATCTATGGTTGAACCACTATCAGTTCATATGAACATTAAAAAAAACTACATGATTACCTTCTTACCTTGGTTTTTATGGATACAAGCGGCTGAAATGAGTTTCCTCCGCAGGATGGCGCACAGCCCTCCCTGAGATAGAGTGAGACCTCTGCCATCTGGAAGGAGCTAGTAGTAGAACCGTCGCTCCACCAGGTTGAGAAAGCCAGTTGGGGTGGCTCGGGAATCAAGTTACGATGCCTCCTGAACGCCTCGCCGGTGAGTTGTTTTGGGCACATCCCAACAGGAGGAGACTAAGAGGTATCTGAACCGAAAAGAGATAGGATTTGGAGACCCGTCTAAGGCTGTTGTAATTGCGACCCAGCCCCGGATAAGCGGAAGACAACGGAAATAAAAGTATCCGTTTTGGTATTTTCAAAACTGGTCTGTTTTTACTTGAAGCAAAGAAACGTTTAGAATTCATACGCTGCCATGACAACGCCAGCAGTTTTTAATTAAAAAAATTAAACTGACGATGATGCAAACACATGAAGCATCATTTAAAAAATGTTACTTCCTACTGTCATTTAAAAACATACAAAATGAAAATGTTTTTGTTTAGATTATGAGAGTATGAGGGTGCTGACCTCTTCACCCTGACCCTGAACCTGTCCCTGTGTTCTCTTATTGCAATAAATTTAGAACAGGAAGTGGTGGATGGTAGTGGTGTTTAGACGTTAGATGATTCAAGGAAAAAGAAAGTTACAGTTTATGGTGAAATATTCATTGTTGTTCTTCCTGTTTCTATCAAGTGGTGCAAGTACAAACGCCCAGCTACAATGGTGTCTCACTCTTACCTTTTCTGCATGAGCACCCCTGGTGGCTGCGAGAATAATCTATAATTAGGCTGCATCATTGCATTAGCTGCACGGTTGAAAGTGCGGGAAAAAGTTGCGGCTTATCGTCAGAAAATAAAGGCAATGCAATGAGCCTTGAAGATTTGGCAAAATGTGATATTTGATATGATTTTACCCCAAATTAAATCAAATAAAAATTTTGAGAGTGTTGAACCCAAAAGTGAAACTCTCTTTTTACCAGTTGATCTAGGTTTCTGCCCTCAAGTGACCCAATTGGTCTGGTTTTCAATCAGAGATAGTGGGAGGAGCTCGAAGTAGAGTCACTTCTCGTTGTGAGATGAGCTAGATTGGGTGGTTTGAGCATCTGATTTACATGCCTTTACCATTACTCGCTGTTAAAGATGTGGTGGACATGTATAATAAAAAAGGAGGCCCAGAGTTGAACCCAGCACTCAGTGAAGGGACTGTTTCTCAGGGTTGACCCAGATATTTCTCAGGATAAAAGATGTGGCCTGGCTAACAGAATTCTGGTTTTCCCTATTTAGGCTACCCCCCATGCTACCAAAGCACAAATGAGCGAACTCCAAAAAATGGTCAAATACAGACAGACAGAAGGTGGAAGATTTTTAGCCCTCAGTCAGCGGTCCAGAGCAGTAGAGAATGTGGAAAAGCAGTGAAGACATGTGCAGACAGGCATAAAGAGAGCCCAGCTGTCACTGGTGCATCCACCAGGAAACTGGCATCTGGAGCAGGCCTGGCTCTCGAGCTGAGGGAGTGGAAGACAATAGTTTGTTATTAGCACTGTACTGATAAAATTGTTTGCAAAATTTAATTGACGCAATCACGCGTCAAAGGGAGTCTTGTTATCCTGTAGCTTTAAAATGCATACTTATTGGGGTTTTTTGGCCAAACGAGCTTTCAAGTTTTAATATTACCCTCACTTTATTTTATTTATTTATTTTTTTTTACTACAATTGCCTGCAAAAAGAAATCAGCTGACGGTATTAGTGGATGACATTCAAAAGCCATAATTTTTAAAGGATTGAAAAGAACCGTCACATGTTCAGGTTGGTACAGGTGAGTGTGCAATTGTAAAATTAATTACCACCCCTATGTTTTGTGAGTACAGTGTTTTGATTGGTTCTGAGGTGGTGTTGGTAGAATATATTACATATCTAACCAGAAAATTGCTGCTTTAGAAAAACGGCATGGTTAATTGTCCTGTAGCTGCGTGGGTATGCTGAATTTAAAAAAAAAAAAAAGCCAAACGTTTTTCAGTGCAAACGATGGATTGAAACAAGAACAACAAGGAACAATTCTTCGTTTCGTTCCATCATCTTCCACTTGTTCCGGGGTCGGGTCATGGGGGCAACAGCCTCAAACAGGCAGCCCAGGCCTTTCTCATCCTCCAGCTCTCCCGGAAGGATCCCAAGTTGTTCCTGGCCAGCTGTGAGACATAGTCTCTTCAACGGGTCCGGGGTCTGCCCCTTGGTCTCCTCCCTCTGGAACGTGCCCAAAACACCTCGCTCGCGAGGTGCTCGGCGAGCATCCTGACCAGATGCCCGAACCACCCCATCTGGCTCCTCTCGACCTGGAGGAGGAGCGGCTCGACACCGAGCTCCTCCCGGATGTCAGAGCTCCTCATCCGATCTCTGAGTGAGAGCCCAGCCACCCTGCGGAGGAAGCTCATTTCGGCCGCTTGTACCCGCGATCTCATTCTTTCGGTCACCACCCACAGCTGGTGACCATAGGTGAGGGTAGGAACGTAGATCGACTTGTAAATCGAGAGCTTTGCTTTTCAGCTCAGCTCTCTCTTTACCACGACGGACCAATGAAGCGTCCTAGTTATTGCTGATGCCGCACCGATCCGCCTGTTGATCTCCAGCTCTATCCTTCCCCCACTCGTGAACAAGACCCCGAGATACTTCAACTCCTTCACAATTCTTCGTTTGACTTTTTTTTCTTTCCCATCATTCGGCTCATGTCTGAACACCACTACCATCCACCACTTCCTGATCTAAAAGTACTGTATCACGAACTGGAAATACAGTTCAAACTTATCAAAATAAAAGAACTGGAAATACAACTCAAACTTATCACAGTAAAAGATCTGGAAATACAACTCAAACTTATCAAAATAAAAGAACTGGAAATTCAGCTCAAACATATCAAAATAAAAGAACTGGAAATTCTGCTCAAACTTATCAAAATAAAAGAACTGGAAATACAACTTGAACTTATCAAAATAAAAGAACTGGAAATACAACTCATCATTTCCTCCTTTTAACAAGTTTTTATTTATTTATTTATTTTGTTTTATCTTATATTATGAATCCCTCATGTGAAAATTCCCATTCTGCATTGCACCGCAGAAGGCAGGCAGTCAGCCAATGAAGACGCCAACGGTCGGAGCAACGAGGGGGTTAGGTATCTACTCCAGGGACACTTAGACATGAGCTCAGCAGGATTTGAAAATCTTGAAATTTTTCCACTGAGCAATGCCTCCCCAGTTTGAACTTTATCGTATCTTTGTGTCTTGTAGATAAAAACTTAAACACGCTCTCATCATGGAAAATTTTAGAAGCTGCTGATATAGAAGAGAACAGAGCTGCTACACGTTAACTTAGTATTAATAATGAGACATTTCGTAGTAGCACCTCCTGCCGTGTTACAGGCTCTGCTTCGAAAGAAAAGTTAAGATATGTTATTAAAATTATTAATTTTGTTTACCACCAATTAATTACCAATTAATCACCAATTAATCACCAATTAATTTTGTGAATTAATTGGTGGAGACGGTGGCCGCGTGGTTAGAGCGTTCGCCCGCGGACCGGAAGGTCGCGGGTTCGCGTCCCACGGAGAGCACGTCTAGGGTCCTTGGAGAAGACACCTAACCCCCGCTTCTCCCACCATTGGCGCCGTTGAAGGGCAGCCTGCTGCGGTGTAAGGAGTGCAGCAAACAAATTTCCCCGGTGAGGGATGAATAGAGTAATTCAAAATAAACAAAATAAACAAATAAAATAAAAAAATAAATAAAAATAAAACTTAAGAAAGTATATAAATTTGTATCGGTAATTTTAAAAATTTATTTTCTATAAACCAGATATTATTCTAAATCGATGGCCAAAATTAGGTTCGATTACTTGGATATGATTTGCAAATTGTGTGAAAATTTTTCCAGTAGGGGTTAATAAATTTGACTATCTGTAAAGGGTGCTGTGGTCGATACAGGAGACACTAAGATTTTTATCCAGTCATTTCTGCCTCTTTTTCTTAGATGACACTAACAGAGTGTGAAAGAGTTTGTTTGAAGTCTTTGTCCATGATCTTAATTTTAAAAACATTTAAGTCCAGGTAGTTTACTTCACACCATTCAATAAACTGTGTAAGCACAGGAACCAGATCGGCTTCAGTAGAGACACCGTGTCTTCTGAAAATTTGAACAAGAATCTGTCTTTTTCTGAAGATGTGCAACAAAATATGTACGAGATAAAAAGAAGTGGAGGAGTTTAAGTATCTCAGGATCTTGTTCACGAGTGGGAGAAGGATGGAGCGGGAGATCGACAGGCGGATCGGTGCGGCATCAGCAATAACTAGGACGCTGCATCGGTCCGTCGTGGTAAAGAGAGAGCTGAACCGAAAAGCAAAGCTCTCGATTTACAAGTCGATCTACGTTCCAACCCTCACCTATGGTCACCAGCTGTGGGTGGTGACTGAAAGAATGAGATCGCGGGTACAAGCGGCCGAAGTGAGCTTCCTCCGCAGGGTGGCTGGGCTCTCACTCAGAGATCGGGTGAGAAGCTCTGCCTCCGGGAGGAGCTCGGTGTCAAGCTGCTCCTCCTCCAGGTCGAGTGGAGCCAGATGGGGTGGTTCGGGCATCTGGTCAGAATGCCCCCCGAGCGCCTCGCGGGAGGAGACCAAGGGGCAGACCCCTGACTCGCTGGAGACGACTTGGGATCCTTCCAGGTGAGCTAGAGGATGCAGCCGGGGAGAGAGAAGCCTGGGCTGCCCGCTTAAGGCTGTTGACCCCGCGACCTGACCCCGGAACAAGCGGAAGATGACGGAACGGAATGGAATAAAAAGAAGTGGATAAAGAATGGAACCCGATGGAGATTCAGTGTTTAACACTACGGGTGGGTTAGAGCGTTCGCCCGCAAACCGGAAGTCAACTGGAAGCCAACTGGAAGTTTGCGGGTTCGCATCCCACTGAGTGCACGTCTAGGGTCTTTGGAGAAGACACCTAACCCCTCGTTTTTTCCCACCATTGGCGCCGTCATAGGTGGCAGCCTGCTGCGGTGAAATGCAGCACATGAATTTCCCGTTGAGTGATGAAGAAAGTATATTAAAATAAAAATGAGCATTTCCTAAAACATGCCGGACTCGGTCTGTTAAGCAATTTAAAATTAACGAATGAAGTTGGTCAGAAAGATGCTAGTTTTTTATTAATATGTGTGGCTAAAATTTGTTCTCTGAGTCTCAAAGCAGCCAATTTTTTTTTCTGTTAACCACTTCTAGACACCTGCACAAACAGCCAATTCCCAGCAGCCTTTGCTGCTGAATTGAAGGTCCTGACCAGTTGTTTTCTGCAATCATGTTGATTGGCAACCACAGCAGTGTCTTTGATTAACTCTACAAATCATCATTGGAGATCCTGAATCACCACATTTAAAAAAAAAAAAAAAACTGCAAACATCCCGGTTAAATCACCATTCATCCCCTTTATTTTCACCAATCACTCCCAACTGGGTGTTGATGGAAAACTCTTCTGAAAAGACTCAGTAATTAACCACGAAAAATGGATTTATTTATTTTTTGCTGGCTTTGAAGAATTATTTTACTCTTCAGAGCAGAAAGAAATGCTTGGGAATGTCCTTGAATTAACATCGATCTTCAGTAAAAAAAAAAAAAAAAAAAAAAAATGCTTGAGAAGGCAAATTAAACTACTTAAAAATTCCTGGCTCTTGGTTTTTTTTTTCTGCATTATTGAAGCTTTAAAGAATCTGATTGGCAACTTTTCAGGTTTTGTCCAGTTTTCAACGATGTTTCTAAAACTCCAGCAGAGTTTTACTGAGAACTGATTCATTCAGACCTTCTTCTTCTTTCGGCATTTCCCTTTAGGCATCGCCACAGCAAGTCAGCCTCTTCCATCTAACCCTATCTGCTGAATCCTCTTTGGTCACACCAACTATCTTCATGTCTTCCTTCACTGTATCCATGAACCTCCTCTTTGGTCTTCCTCTAGTCCTCTTTCCCGGTGGTTCCAAATCCAGCATCCTTCTTCCTATGTACTCTCTCTCTCTCTCTCGTCTGCACATGTTCGAACCATCTCAGTCTTGCCTCTCGAACTTTATCCCCAAAACCTCTAACATGTGCTGTTCCTCTGATCCTGTCCATCCTGGTCACTCCCAGAGAGATCCTCAGCATCTTCATCTCTGCTACCTCCATCTCTGCTTCCTGTCTTTTCTTCAGGGCTACTGTCTCTAGACCAATCAGCATGACCGGTTTCACCACGGTTTTGTACACTTTCCCTTTCATTTTACTAGTTGAAACTCTTCTGTCACACATCACACCTGATACTTTTCTCCACCCGTTCCAGCCTGCCTGCACACGCTTCTTCACCTCTTTTCCACACACTCCATTGCTCTGGCAGCCTGTACTTAGGTACTTAGGTGATCCTAAGCACTTAAAATCTCCCACCTTCTTTATCTCTTCTCCCTGTAACCTTTTGGATCCCTCTCATTCACACACATACTCTTCATTCAGACCTCCCGTTTCTTTACGTAAACCAGACTGTTTGTGCTATATTTAGGCCAGACACACTCAAGCAAAAAAGTCTGTAGAAATATTTGCATATAAGACATAATAATGAATAATAATCACGTTTCAAAAGCAGAATTAGTTGATTTTCTCCTCCTTTGTTGCTAAATAGAAACACTAGGGAGGTCTCCAAATCCCCCTGGCAGAATATTCATTAGCCACCATAAATACATTCTCTGTGAATATTCATGACTTCAGGTGAAGAAAAAAACATGAAACATGGCAGAGGGAGGTGACGGCCCGATCCCACGTCTTACCCACAAATATCATATTCTTATTTACAACATGGAAAAAATATTCTTTTTTTACATCAACAGTCTTTCAGGCTGCAAACTTTACCCTGGTAAAGATATCACAAAGACAAGAATCTGGGACCTTAACCCGGTTGCATGGCTCTGAAAATCCCAATCAGTTCATTTATGGTTGGTACTGAATACCAGTGGGAAGAGAGTTGATAATGCAAATGTGTATCATTGCTCAACATGTTGATACTTCAAAGCGCTGCAGCATTGTTGAAAATTATGACATTAAAGTATCACGGAATCAAAAACGGTGTTACTTTTTAAGTAACGATGTAATCTACTTAGTTACATTTCAGCCACTTGTACCAGTGATCTCGTTAATTTGGTCACCACCCACAGCTGGTTACCATGGGTTAGGGTGGGAAGGTAGATCCTGGTTACCATGGTGAGAGAAGGAACATAGATCCTGGTTACCATGGTGAGAGAAGGAACATAGATCCTGGTTACCATGGCAAGGGTAGGAACGTAGATCCTGGTTACCATGGTGAGGGTAGGAACGTACAGTAGATCCTGGTTACCATAGCGAGGGTAGGACCGTAGATCCTGGTTAACTTGGTGAAGGTAGGAACATAGATCCTGGTTACCATGGTGAGGGTAGGAAGGTAGATCTTGGTTACCGTGGTGAGGGTAGGAACGTAGATCCTGGTTACCATGGTGAGGGTAGGAACGTAGATCCTGGTTACCATGGTGAGGGTAGGAACGTAGATCAACTGGTAAATCCAGAGATTTGCTTTTTGACTGAGCGCTTTCTTTACCACGATGGACCGATGCAGCGTCCTAATTATTGCGGACACTGATCCATTGTCGACCTCCCATGAGACCCCAAGATACTTAACATCCTCTACTTGGGTTAGTACCTGCAGGGCACACTCCACCTTTTTCTGGACGAGGACCATGGTCTATGATTTGGAGGTGCATATTCTCATCCTGCCCGTTTTTCGCTCAGTAGCAAACCAATCCCTGATGAAGCCAACATGACCACATCATCTGCAAAAAGCAGAGATCCACTCCTGAGGTTACCAAACCACCTCGGCTAGAAATTCTGTCCATAAAGGTAATGAACAGAATCGTTGACAAAGGGCAACCTCGGTGGAGTCCAACTCTACTGCCGGCTATACGGACCATACCACATCTGGCTCCATTCGTACAGAGACCGTACAGCCCGTAACAAGGGCCCTGAGACTCTGTACTCCTGGAGCACCCTCTACAGGAGTTGTCGAGGGACATAGTGGAATGCCCTTCTCCTGATCCACGAAGCACGTGTAGACTGGTTAAGGAAACTCCCATGACCCCTCCAGGATCCTGAAGAGGGTACAGAGCTGATCCGTTGTTCCACATCCGGGACGGAAACCACACAGCTCCTTTTCAATCCGAGACTCGACAATCCGACGAACCCTTGTCTCCTGAAACCCTGAATAGACCTTCCCAGGGAGGCTGAGGAGTGGGATCTCTCTGTGGTTGGAGCACATCTTTTGATCCTCCTTCTTATAAAGAGGTACCAACACCCCAATCTGCCAATCCTCTGGATTGGCCCTGATGGTCAAAACTTTGGCTAACATATATATACCATATATTTGATTATTTGTGGCCATCTACTTGTGGCCCACTCTTAGAAAAGTTTGCCCACAACAAGCCTAAACTCTGAGAAATTTTCATGTTCTGTCCTTGGTGAGAGTCCACGGTACCAGTTACCCCACACCCAGAGTACACTGCACCCCTGATAACAGTTTTCTCTTCTTCTCAGGTAAGAAAAGACATGATAATTAATTGGTGACACAGCTGCCCAGCATCCCATTTGCTGGTTTGTTCCAGTCTGTGTCTATTGTATGAGAACAATCCAGAAAAAGGGGGTGGGGGGAGTAGTGGGACTCGCTGCAAAGTCGAAAACAGCCAAGCATTCGTCGCAGTGTCAGAACAAGGTCACCACTCAGAATTCCCACGCAGGCAGAGCCACTGAGGGATGAATGATTTATCTGCAGACAGGGATGCAGCTAATGTAGCAGGATGTGCAGCTGCACAGGACAGAAAACACAAGGAGACTTTTCTCTGTGTGTCGGTGTGAGACATGCAGGCCAGACAGCTGACGCACACATTTCTGCCTCAACATGTTGAGAGAACAAGTGACTAACGTGGGGGATGGAAAGTCAAGCAGACATGTTTACGATGCAGAATAAATCTAACTTAATTGGTTCATTCAGCAAGAAGGAGGTAATTTTATTTAAAATAATTCAATTTGCTTCCATCCTAAAGAATGCAAAGCAGCGGGCAAGCGAGGCCTTTTATCATTTCTATCCGCCGTCACGTGTACATCATTGGTAGGTCCTGCCCTCACAACATTTACAAAGACCATCTGTAAGAGTCCATGGTTTGAAAGAGAGAGATATCATTCAGTGTGAGCAGGGGTATCAGTTATTAAAAATCACATAGATTGTAGGCAGATGACAATGTGATCTGTAATGAGAGGATAGAAGAGGTGGAGGAAAAGCTGGAGGTTTGCACTAGAAAGAAGAGGAATGAAGATTAGTCAGAGTAAGACAGAGTACATGTGTGTGAACGAGAGGGATCCAAATGGAAAAGTGAGGTTACAGGGAGAAGAGATAAAGAAGGTGGAAGATTTTAAGTATCTAGGATCAACAGTCCAGAGCAATAGAGAGTGTGGAAAAGAGGTGAAGAAGCGTATGCAGGCAGGCTGGAACGGGTGGAGAAAAGTATCAGGTGTGATGTGTGACAGAAGAGTTTCAGCTAAAATGAAAGGGAAAGTGTACAAAGCTGTGGTGAGACCCGCCATGCTGTTTGGTCTAGAGACAGTAACACTGAAGAAAAGACAGGAAGCAGAGATGGAGGTAGCAGAGATGAAGATGCTGAGGATCTCTCTGGGAGTGACCAGGATGGACGGGATCAGAGGAACAGCACATGTTAGATGTTTTGGAGAAAAAGTCAGAGAGACCAGACTGAGATGGTTTGGACATGTGCAGAGGAGAGAGTACATTGGAAGATGGATGCTGGATTTGGAACCACCAGGAAAGAGGGCTAGAGGAAGACCAAAGAGGAGGTTCATGGATACAGTGAAGGAAGACATGAAGATAGTTGGTGTGACCGAAGAGGATGCAGCAGATAGGGTTAGATGGAAGAAACTGACTTGCTGTGGCGCCCCCTGAAGGGAAATGCCGAAAGAAGAAGAAGTAGGCTGAGCTGCTCTATGGCGGTGCTTACGTCACACAAAGTTGAAATTATTAAAAGTACTGTAACTCTCCTCACGCAACGTCAAATGCGACAAATCTCAACCTTCATTCAACTTGATCTCCATCCCACTCCGAACTTCTCTCCAAACCTCCATATACGGATCTTGCAACTGATATGCTGCATGTGCAATGTATTCAAAAGAGCTGGTCGCAGCTGAAATTACTCATGAACAATTGTGAAGTGTCGCTATTTTGCAGCCGTGGTGACGACACCCACAATCGTGGTTACCACGGCAACTCTGGTATTGACAAATTGATCTGTCGGTGAATTTAACAAGAAATATTCTGAATTTATAGTCATAGCCGCGCATTTGGAATCTATGACAACCACATCAAGCCAAGGTGTCCTCCAACATATTGTCACGGTGGGGGTTGCTTAGCAACATGGCTGATGCAGGAACAGTGTCGAAAAAAAAAACACGGAACAAAGTCTGTTTGATCGGATTAGAATCAAAAGTCAAAGAAGAAAAATCCCCTTTGTGGTTTTTTTTTATCTCCACGGTGACGCCTGAGACCAGGTGCCAGGTGTTTCCCCCCCCACACACACCTCCCCTCTGATACTCTGTCTTCCTATTTCACTCCCACCGCCCACTCACACACACACACACACACACACACACACACATAGACAGTCAGGCATACGTCACACAAACATGTGCTACATTGAACCAGCTACAAAAAAGAGAGGAATAACACACACACAGGTGGGCCATAGCTTCCATCCCATAATTAAATTTTGTGTCCCCCACCTGTGTTACAAAGATCAGACTGCAGGTAATTACAGAGAAAACAAGCCAGGAGGCGCTCACACACACACACACACAAACTCACACAAAAACACAGGGGCACAGCACACATGTACTGTATACACTTACCCAGAGGTGTCAAGTAACGAAGTAAGAGTACTTCGTTACCTTACTCAAGTAGAAAATCTCGTTATCTCTACTTTAACGAAGTAATTATTTTTTTGTCTACTTTTTACTTTTACTCGCTACATTTTTACACAATTATCTGTACTTTTACTTCGTTTTTTTTTCAAAAAGTAGTCGCTACTATCGCCATTTTGTCACTGTTAAAAATAAAGAAAAAGTCAGTAAAACCAATCGGATCATTCGCGCCATTCAGTTTGAATGTGATTGGATGAGCCTAGTCAACGCAATCTCAACGCAACTTCCTGTTGCTCCATCTCCGACATGAGACACACAGGACCACACAACGAAGAAGGACGGGACTCCTAAAGCAAAAATGAGCCAGCCATCGACGAGCGCGGATACCCGGGATCGGGACAATAAACAAGAGGATGAGACCCAAAAGGAAACTGGTTTAGCCCACCCATGGCCTTATTTGAAAGAGATTTTTGACTTTGTTGAGCGAAAAAACGATTCATACAAAATGCTTTGCAAACTCTGCCTTCCAAAGAAACACGAGCTCATGGCGTTCAAAACTTCGCCTTCAAATTTGAGGAAACATGTCGAGGTAAGCTGAAAACATATTACTAACCTAATAATGATCAACCTAGTTAAATCGTAGTACGCCATACGTACGGATTTCGCCTTGCTAGCTATGGCGAGCTGCATGCTAACACTTTGTCTTTACTTCCTGGTTCTATTTTATTTCGTAACCATTGAACTGTGTTTGATTAGCTCTCTGTTAAATTATTGTTTAGAGTTTTGATTGTAAGATGTTGTGTGATTTAATATTGTTGTTTTGTGTAATACTGTTTTAATATTAAGTGGATCGACTGCTTTAACAATGAGATAGAAATGCATGCAACACTCAGTAACAACTGAGAGCAGGAACTTTAGATGTGTTCGAGATGATTTGCGCATTTCATGGATTTCAGATAAGACCAAGCATTGCAAGGATCGGGGAAAAGCCCCTGGAAGTCTATGAGAAAACAGTTTCTTCTTATTTTAGAAAAACAAGATCAGAAAGTAACATTTACATACATCCGCTTTAAAATTTTTACACAATAAATTTACTAATTTGTTGAAGAAGCGCAACAAGTCAATACGTGTTCAAGTTAATTTCAGTTTTTGTTTTTAGACTTCATTAAACAAAAACACAGACAGTAAATTATTTACACCGTTCATTAAAAGTTACAATCAATTTTATTGTAATGATTTACTTGCATAACTTTGAAACAATTATTTAATAAAATTGAGATAAAATTTCAAACCTCATTCTTAATATTGAGCAGTTTTTAGCTCTTTAAAATATTAACAAATCTACCATTTTTTCTTATTTCCTGATTTGCGAAGCTGTAATGTAAACATTAAATGGAAGATTTTCTTTATTATTATTATTGTTGATTCTATTATATAGTTTAGTTACTGGTGCAATGAATGAGTTTTAAATCCTAGAGATCCAGCAGATTTCAGTGTGTGAAATCGCTTAAGAAACAGACACATTTTTACATTAAAGGGCCCATCTCATGCAAAAGTGACTTTCCAGAGTTTTCTAGCTTGTAAGAGTGATGTCCGGGCCTTGTATATGTCACCAAAGGGCTTTCTAGATTGATTTAGCCCGTTTTTCTGTGGATTTCTGGTACGCTCAGACAAAACAACCAATGAGCAGATGTCTAAAGTATGACGCATTTTGACGTAGCCCGGACGGACTTCGCACACGCCCCCCTCCGCAGCAAACCCTCCCTCCTCACCCGCCTCCACTCCGGCCTTACGCCCTCACAAACTCACTTTCAACGTCCGATATACAGGCTGGTTCGCTGCTCTGCCTCTTTTTTATTTTCTTGCTTGAACACGCTTTTTAGATTAATCGACATGATAAAATCTTATTTCAGACGCTACCAAACCGCTACGCACGGGTTTACGCCCGCCTTCCCCCTCCCGCTCAGAGATGGGCGGAGGAATAGCGGCTCAGTGAGAGCAGAGGGCGGAGCTTGTACTTTCTCAGGATGGGCGGAGGGATGAGCAGACCCGGCCTTTCATAGTTCCGGGTCTGTGACTGCGCTCCACCAAATCGATATATTTTCATAACTATGATGTAATGCATGTTGCAAACCCCACATTTTGCGTGTGTATGTGCAGAGGATACAATGTGGAAAGAGTTGTTTTGCATGAGATGGGACCGTTAATGTATGCTTTATTAATTTAATAACATTCACACAGAATGATACTGTGAAGGTTTTGTAAAAACACAACTGCATCATATATGTTGGTCTGATATTTATTAACATGTAACATAATTCTTATGAAACACAGTCTTATGATTGTATAATTATTAGTATCTTAACTCAAATCACATTTTCTCACATATAACCAAGCTCACCGACTCCACATCTTGTTTTGGCTTGTGGTTCTTGAAGTAATGTCAAGATAGTAGCATAGACCAGTGGAACCAATCCCTAACTGGTGGGTTTACTTTCATCCATAAACTTCAAGCATGACATTACTACCACAGTACAAGATAATCTGAGTTTGTGATTCCAGAGAAATGACACAACTCTCAATATGCCTTTACTTTCTCCACAGAAGAAACACCCCACAAAGCTGGAAAAGTACATCCAACTAACCCAAAAAAGGAGATCATCCACACAAGATTTGTTGGCTCCGCCCATAAAGCAATCAAAGTTGTGGGAGAATCAAAGAGTCTCCCAGGAAAGTGTAGACAAGGCAGTCCTGAAGTTTGTGGTCCAAGGCTTGCACCCACCCCACATTGTCCAGCAACCAGGTTTTATTGATCTTGTTCAGCAACTTCAGCCGAATGTGAATGTTATGACACGCAACACTCTTGTGAATAAAGTTGCAAAAGCCTCAGCGGAGATGAAGATAAAAGTCAAAGCGGTTCTCGGTGAAGCTGAGTATATCGCAACTACTGCAGATTGCTGGACCGCACACCGCCGCAGCTTTATTGGGGTCACTGCCCATTGGTTTTGCTCACAAACAATGTAAAGATTCTGTGCTGCCCTTGCCTGCAAACAACTAAAAGGATCTCATAATTTCTCAACCCTGGCTGGAGCCCTAAATGACATTTACACAGAATACAATATAAGAGAAAAGATTGTACGAACAACAACTGATAATGGGTCAAACTTTTTGAAGGCCTTCAGAGTGTACGGGCAGACAGAAGAGAACGATATTCAGTTTGATGGACACGGTGAGGAAGGAAATGGTGGTGGCCAAAATGATGAATGTGATGAAGAGGAAACCACAGAGGGTGAATTCATTGACACTGGAGCACTTTTGGATGAAGATGATTTCGTAGAATTCCAGTCACCCAAACACCACAGATGTGCATGCCATCTCCTCAATCTAGTCTCCACAGTTGATGCCTCAAAGGCAGAGGACAGTCCAGTGTACAAGAAAATATCAAGGTCCACATTTGGTAAATCTGCTAGTCTGTGGAAGTTAAGCTCACGATCAACCACTGCAGCTGAAGTAATCGAAGACTACTGCAAACTGCAACTTGTAAGGCCAGTTCCTACAAGATGGAATTCATTCTTCTCAGCCGTTGAAAGACTAGTGAGAATAATAAAAGAAAGGGGTGAAGTAGCACTTGCAGCTGTCTGCAGTAAACTAAACATACCCCAGTAAGTGTTTTATTTGCCTTTTAATTAACGTGATTCAACAATTTTCTACTTTTGTACATTAACTAAAGTGTTGCTCTTAAAATGTCTATTAAAAAGACAGAAAATTATCAAAACTGTTATCAGAACTGTGAAAAACAAACACAAATTTAATTTTAGCAGGCTGAAAGTTTAGTTTGATAAATTGCAATACATACCTAATTAAAACACCACAGTAAAACCCAAGTTACTTGTCAAGTCTTTTTTAATAAATTTAGAAAACAAAGTAATTTATCTGAATAATTTATTTTTCAAACTTTTTGAGAAAAGTTCTTTCACCCTAGCAGCAGAACTATGTAAGAGCACAGAGGGAATTAATGTGTTTAAAATGATTGTAAACTAAAAGTTTTTCATTTTGTTCTTCCCTACTTGTTTTCACACTGAAAAGTATCAATAAGAATACCGACGAAATATCAAATACAAAGCGGTATGAGGAAGAGTAGAAGTATTGATAAAATGGCACCAATACCCATCCCTAGTGAACAATCTTTTTTTCTGAGATTGAAGTTGTATCAACTCGGCTGAGCCTTTTATATTTATATTATTTTATTTTCCTTTTTGTATTTGTGCAGGTTTACACCAGCAGAACTTGCATTTCTCTCAGAATATGCAAAAACAATGAGTCCAGTTGCTAAGGCATTTGATGTTCTTCAAAGTGAAACCAGCGTGCAGATGGGATGGTTGGTCCCTACCATAACTCTGCTGAAGAATAAACTACAGCATTTATGTGGATCTACCAAGTTCTGTGAGCCTTTGATTGCTGCCCTTCTTTTAGGCCTTGATAAACGGTTTGGAGAGATGCTTGCTGACCCAGAGCTGATAGCCTCTGCCATTCTTGTTCCTAAGTTTAAGACCTGCTGGACAAGTGATCAAAATGTCCTGAAACTTGGTAAGTGCTCAACTGTCCTGTAATTCTTTGAATTTCTTTGGAGCCGCTGGAATGAGGCTGACATTTTATTTATTGGCACACACAAGCACACATAATAGCCATTGCACATTACAGTAATTTTACAATAGTCTTATATTATTTCATCTGCACTAACTTTTTGTATTATAATTTATTCTGCAGGCCTTGATTATATTAGAACACACTTGAAGGTTCAGGTCGAGAATCTCGCCAGCGAGAGCTCTGTTTCATCTGAGGAAGACGACTTGTTTTCCTCTTTAAAAAAGACTAACCCTCTTGAAATGACACATCAACTGGATGCATACCTTGGGTGCCCAGGAGACACATCAGAAGTCTTAAAATGTTTTCCTGCTGTATTCCAGCTGTCACGCAGGCTGAATGTGGCACTCCCAGCCTCAGCAGCCTGTGAAAGACTGTTCAGTGTTGCCGGACTCGTCTTCTGCCCGAGAAGAGCACGAACTGTCTCAAAGAACTTTGAGAACCAGCTGCTTTTGAGGCTTAACAAAGCCTTTTGGTAATTTTTTTTTTTGGCAGTGATGCAGAGTGAAATTTGGTAGCTGCAGGAATGTTGCTTTTTGCCCTATTTGTGTTAATAAACATTTGAGTGTGTTCATTAATTTCCAATAAAGGTTGTTAAGAAAAAAATGTTTCTGATTCATAAAGTTTCAAACCAAAACACTGAATCATTTAGTTATTATATTCTGCTCCTTGAAGCATGTGATAATGGTTAAAAACATGTTAACACGCTTTTGTTAACAATATTCCATTTTTTCTGAAAATTACTTTTACTTTTTTTACTTTAAGTAGTTTTAAAATAGGTAACTTTTTACTTTTACTTAAGTAGAAAACTTGAGTTGATACTTCTACTTTTACTAAAGTTGTTTTTTAACTCGGTATTTATACTTCTACTTGAGTAGAAAATGTTAGTACTTTTGACACCTCTGCACTTACCATTGAACACACACACACATACATATAGACAAAAATACACAGACACACAAACATAAATGCCACTGCGCACACACACACACACACACACACACACACACACACAGCGGGCAGAGTTGCATCGCTCAACCCTGTGTTTTCCGTCCTTCACTGTAAATCTGTCTCCTTCCATACATGTTGTGTTCCTGCTGCGCTCCACGTCAACTCATTCACACTGTGTTTGTATGGACACTGACTCTCACACACACACACACACACACACACACACACATACACAGCCCGTCTGGTCCTTTAGATCCAGATCACATTGATTCATCACGTCACACTTTGCAGCTCCACATAGAACCATGAGAAACAGAAAAAAAAATAAGCAGGCGGAAAATAAAAAAATGCTGGTGGAAAATTAAATATAACACGTTCCCCAAAAAAGAACTCAATCCCCTCAACGTCAAATAAAGTCAGAAGCAGCCAAACACTATGACGTGGAGAAAAGACGACACATATAAACAGAAGCTGAAGTGAACTGAGGACAGTGAAATGAAGCATTTGAAGCAGTGAAGAAACAATTAGAAAACACACATAAACGCCTAACCTAAGGAAATTGGAGCACATCAAGGAAAAAATGTTAGTATTTATACACATTTTCAATCACAATGTTTGTAATCGTTTAGAAACCACGCTCTGTTTTGCATCCACTTTTACGCAACCTAAGAATTACTTAAACAGCCTCCCACTCCACGGTCCGTCACTTGTGGGAGATCCTACCAAGGCTGAACGATGGTGGCACCCATAATGTGCATGAGTCATGACCTGGGGCACTCGCTCCCATGTCATATGTGCCACATTTGCGTGATCATTATTTGGCGTTCTTAAGAAGTCACTGGGGCAGGATGGAGATCAAGTTGGTCAACACTAAGGGTGGATGATTGGGTAGGGCAAGCGTCCTGGGTGTTTTGGATGCCCTATAATTTATCGCAGGTTATATCTGTCAGAATGTGGGTGCAAAAGAAGGAGGAAGACCCAAATGCAGGAAAACAAACGTGGTTTTTTGAGTAAAGTCAGTCCAGTTTAAGCTGTAAAGGAAAATCACATGGATCAGTGGAGAGATATAGTCTCTTCAGATGGCTCGGGAACGACTTGGGAACAACTCAGGGTCCGGGGTTTGCCCCTTGGTCTCCTCCCGGTGGGACATGCCCAAAACACCTCGCCCGCGAGACGCTCGGGGGGCATCCTGACCAGATGCACGAACCACCCCATCTGGCTCCTCTCGACCTGGAGGAGGAGCGACTCGACACCGAGCTCCTCCCGGATGGCAGAGCTCCTCACCCGATCCCTGAGTGAGAGCCCAGCCACCCTGCGGAGGAAGCTCATTTTGGCCGCTTGTACCCGCGATCTCATTCTTTCGGTCACCACCCACAGCTGCTGACCATAGGTGAGGGTGGGAACGTAGATCGACTTGTAAATCAAGAGCTTTGCTTTTCGGCTCAGCTCTCTCTTTACCACGACGGACCGATGCAGCGTCCTAATTAGGTCCACCTGGGGGTGGGCGTATCGATCCTAATATCGACAATATCGATACCAACGCTAGTATTGATATTGATCGATAAAATATCAATACTTTGGTTGAAGTTTCATCCCCGCACTTTGCTTCCGTTTTTTTCAAAATGGCAACCTAACTTATCTGTCTGCAAAATATGCGTAAATGCTGTGTGTCGCGCCTGTATGCTAAAGCGAGGTGGCCCCGACTCCTGTCTCCTCTCTTTCGCTTTGACTAGCCACATGACTCAGCAACTCGGGGTCAGGAAATAAAAATAAAAAAAAAGGAAGTCGGTAAAAATAGAGAGAGATGGAAGAAAAAAGAGAAGCAGCGTGTGGCTGCAGACTGCCTTTTTAATGGCAGCTGCTCGAACACCATCGGGTGTCTCAAATCAGGCAGATGAGGGAAGGCCTCAGGCTCC
The DNA here is from genome assembly GCA_902685375.1 of Neostethus bicornis. Lineage (NCBI taxonomy): Eukaryota > Metazoa > Chordata > Actinopteri > Atheriniformes > Phallostethidae > Neostethus > Neostethus bicornis. The sequence goes on from LR738552.1 coordinate 21,539,464, forward strand.
CTCTGGTGGTGGGCGAAGGAACCTTGACAATATCCATAAAGAAGTTAAGGTTGTTTTTAAATCTATCCAGGTTTTCATAAATGGGAACCTGATGCTTAGCTAAGAATTGTATTGTTTATGCTCCGCCCACTCTGCACGGGAGTATCCGCCGAGGTCAGATAACAAAGCATACACAGATGTTAGCTGAGTGAGAGCAGATGGACTTATCACCTGATGTGGGCTGATTGCTCAAAAACAATATCTTCTAGTTTACAACACGAATCCCGCAGCAAGTCCAAACATGAGGTGTGTGTTGGGCGGGATGGAGTTCAAGTTGTGTGCATTTATGTGGTGTGTCTCATGGTATTTGTGTATTCCTGTGTGTGAAGGGGGATGTATTTACAGTATGTGAGTGTGTGAGCACTGTGTGATGACAGCACAGTCTCTTTCTCTCCAGCCTGCAAGACTAATTCCTTCATTTTTACGCTGCTCACTCTGATTTGCTTCACTTCTCTGCAGCACAGCCAGAACATTCACTTCTTCTAAATACAAGTTTCATTCAGAAAGAATCTGGAAAGAAAACTTCTCTCTTTGAGAATGCAACGTGGCTTGGAAGGAAACAAGTAGAAATGAAGAAACGATTTAAACAAACCACAAGAAAGTCACTCTGATAAAATATCCTTGACACTAGGACAGGGGTGGGCAAACTGTTTGGTTCTTGGGCCACATTGAGTTTGAACATTTGACCAGTGGGCCAAAATAGGAGCAGAAGGATTGCTTCCTTTGGTAACCGCTAGATTAGACCAATAGAATGACGTGCTAGATTTTAAACAAGCACGCTATATGTTACATCAAGAACGTTAAATTTCAAATCTAGCGGTGCTAGGTTTGAAATCTAAGCGCTTGATGTAACATTTTGCTTGTTTTAATATCTAACACGCTTGTTTACGTGCGTGTATCAGGCCCGATGGCTTTCCATATCTGTGCACACTGTTTATTTTGACAGCGTGCACATCACGAAGACACACACATTTTAATAGAAGCAGTGTTGTTGTTTTCTCAACAAAGCCAAAATATCCAGAGTGTGGCATCTAATGAGGAAATATCAGAATTGCAGGGAAAATAAAACATTAACAAGATTTATTTACAGTATTTAATTTTTTCAAGTTCAACGGGCCGGATTGAAACGTTTGATGGGCCGCATGTGGCCCACGGGCCACAGTTTGCCCATGCCTGCACTAGGAGATACATCACGGCCATTGTTAGATACAAGTTCAAGTTACGGAGAAAATGGGAAGGAAAGACTTTCCTAAACTAGTGAGATACTTCTGGGAGACGTAGTTACTCCTCTTGGGAGACGTAGTTACTCCTCTTGGGAGACGTAGTTACTCCTCTTGGGAGACGTAGTTACTCCTCTTGGGAGACGTAGTTACTCCTCTTGGGAGACGTAGTTACTCCTCTTGGGAGACGTAGTTACTCCTCTTGGGAGACGTAGTTACTCCTCTTGGGAGACGTAGTTACTCCTCTTGGGAGGCGTAGTTACTCCTCTTGGGAGACGTAGTTACTCCTCTTGGGAGGCGTAGTTACTCCTCTTGGGAGGCGTAGTTACTCCTCTCGGGAGACGTAGTTCCTCCTGCTGGGTGTCACCATACTGAAAAGGCCATGGTATTTAAGGTCACCCTTGGCTGATTTCTGGTTATCTCTTTTTTTTTCTTCCTGCCCTGTCCGGCATTGTGACAAGCAGAATGGTGATCAAGTATTGCTGGGCAGATAGGCAAGCCCAATTTAATGAGTTTATTTTAAATGCTTTACATCAAAATGTTCACGCTTTCTTTGGCTTTTTTTTGCTGAACTTGACGGAATGCTGAGGACAGAGGGACTGAGAAAAAAGAAGGAAAGTGTATGAGGAAGAGAGGGTGTCAAAGTGAAGAGATAATCTGTAGTTACAGTATTCAGCATCACGACCAACCCGCTGGATTATCTAGGAAAAAAAAAAAGTACAAACAGAACTATACAAAGCTGTAAAGATATAAAGCTGACACACACAACCTTTTAGAACAAATGACGTAGAACACAAGCACATGTTACTAGGAGCTATAATAATATATAGGGAGCAGGGAACATAGCGGACAGTAAACAGTATGATACAGAGTGTGAGTGAGAGTTCATGCATGCTTCCGATGTGAACCATGTGTTCATTATTGGGTAACAGAGCTTCCCCGACTCTAAAAGACTAGAACGGGGGAGGAGGAGACACATGCAACCTGGGCCCATACTCACCGCGATGCCGGGACCCCGAGGCTGAGCGGAGGAGGTCGCCAAATCAGCGAGGTGCAGAAGAGACTACCCAACAGGGGTACCCCCTGGCACCAAGGGGCACGGACATCCCCGATGCCAGGATTCCCAGGTTTCAAAACCCCTGCTAGAGATAGGGAGCCTTAACAGGCTCAAGCGAGACCGCCCCAAAGCCTGTCCCTAAAAAACACACACATCCTCATCTCTAGGTACCTCCAGCCCCCCAACAGAAGGCAACACAGAAGGGACTAGCCTCCAAGTCTCACATGCCCAGCCCTTCTCCACGCAGCAAGGCCCTATCGCCCCAGTGACATCAAGGGCTGTAGACTCAGATTAGCAGGGGCAGATCCAGAATTTTCTAAAGGGGAGACGGGGAATGAGGACATTGACAAAGCCAGTTTAGGGGAACCTGGGGTCACTCCACACCGCTTCCCCCCTGGTGCATTTAGAAAAATAAGAGTCATTTTCCAGCATTTTGGTGGCCCATTCACTGGCCCTGCAAGGGGATAGCTTGACTAGTCCCCTTTTCTTTCTTCTTCTTCTTCTTCTTTTTTTTTTTTTTTTTTTTTTTTTTTGTGGACCAAAAAGGGGAAGGAGCGCACACCCTCCATCCCCCTCCCCTCATCCACCCTTGATTAGCTAATATTTTACCAACAGTTTTTGTCATTTGAGTTTGAAGTAGAACTTATCAGTATTTGAGACTCTAAAAACTTGGATTTTTCAGAGTTAAAAGAAAGTTCTTCATTGTTTAGCTTGTTCACATTCTGATGGTTTGTCCTTGGGAAACTCCCACCAGGGCGGCGTTTCCGCCTCTGCATAATGTGTGTGTTTAAAAACACCCCCACACCCCCTGAGCGCTTTATGAGGAACTTCATGCATTCATTACACAGGAGCAAGGTTAGTGAGGGGCTTCACCACAAAGGAGGAACCTCCCCAAGCTAAGGTCCCAGCAAATAATTGGGGTGAGGAAGGAAACTGGGAGGGGTGCCTGAGGGAGAGACAGACAGAGGGAAGTGGAGATTGGTGGAAGTTTGATATGCTGATGCAGGAAAACGCAATACAGAGGATAGGAAGGCCATCCCTGGACCAGTGTGTGTATGTGTGTGTGTGTGTGTGTATGAGGGCTGACAGCAGCGCCTATGTTTTCCGATTCTATTTTAGGTGCGTGAATCTACAGGAGAAAAAAGATTCCGGAGGATGAAAAGTAACCTTTGCCCTCTTTCCGCTGGGAGCAGCAGAGAAAGAGGATGAAAACAAAGACTGATTTTCTTTGTTTGGTCTGAAACTTTTCACCAAAAAAAAAAAAACCCTCAAAACAAATGCTCAGCAATTATATCACAAAAAACAAAACAAAAAACGACAGTCCGAAAGGAAACGTTTGCAAATTTGCTTTTAAAGTTATTAAAGTTCTTGATTTGAATCGTTTGTTAAAATCTTACTGCAAAACATTCCATAATTTCTTCTTCTTTCAGCATTTCCCTTCAGGGGGCGCCACAGCTTCCATCTAACCAAGGGGTGCCCAACATTTTTTGTCCCAAGATCTACTTTACAAATCTCAAACCTCCTGAGATCTACCAGTCCAATGTTACCATCGCAAACCCCACAGATCATTTCCAGCCTGCTGTAACTACCCCTTCAACACGATTTGTTACATACGTACACACTCACAGTGCTTTGCGAGGGGGAGGGGCCACAGCAGCACTGTGGGCTGCTTATTGATTACAGGCTTAACAACGTGATTTCACGTCACAGACTCCAAAAATCTCCAGTAACAGCAGAAAAGACGCTAGATTGACACTTTTTTGGAAAAAAAAAAAAAAAAAGAGTCCCTAAATTTTAGCAACTCTAGCGGCTGACTTCAGGGCTAGAGTTATTAAAGTCCTTGATGATTGTGGGCGCCAACTTTTTTTTGTTGTTTTTATTTTTTTACTTTTTTTCAATGCCATGTGATCTACCCGTAATCCCTTTGCGATCGACCAGTCGGTTGCGATCGACCAGTCGGTTGTGATCGACCAGTCGGTTGCGATCGACGTAATGGGCACCCCTGATCTAACCCTATCTGCTGCATCTTTTTCAGTCACGCCAACTATCTACATGTCTTCCTTCACTGCGTCCATGAACCTCCTCTTTGGTCTTCCTCTAGTCCTCTTTCCTGGTGGTTCCAAACCCAGCATCCTTCTTCCTATGTACTCTCTCTCCTCTGTACATGTCCAAACCATCTCAGTCTGGCCTCTCTGACTTTATCTCCAAAACCTCTAACATGTGCTGTTTCTCTGATCCTGCCCATCCTGGTCACTCCCAAAGAAGAATTTCTCTCCTTGACAAATGGAGGTGGAAGCTGCTTGTAAGATGTAAAGCAGAAACTAAAGTGATCAGGAAGGTTTGGCAGATGTACAAACAAAGAGGTTAATGTCTGATCTTCTGAGGTTGGAAAGAGAACAGTGAGTGAAACATCTTCAGATGTCTGGAATCACTTTCTGTGGAAGCTTTTGAACATGAAAGATGGAGATTTTCCAGTGAAAGTCTTTCATTACCTTCAGCCCACGCTGTCAGAAGCACGACATGAGGACTTTCCCTAGCAGGACACCTGCAGAGAAACACACATCGCTCTTTTTCTGATCTTCATTAAGGCAAACGTCTAATACACACCGGTAACACACACCTGTAACACACACCTGTAGAACAAATCACTTTTCTACTAAACATCATCTAGTCTAAAAACCCAAAACTCTGTGATAGCGCTTTATGTAAGTCACCTTCTTAACCGTCTATCTCTTAGGGGGTCACAAGGGTGCCGGAACCCATCCTGGCTGATTCAAGCCGAGGGGCAGGTCGCCAGTCCGTTGTGGGGCCACACACATACAACCATACACACTCATTCCTAGGGGCAATCAGGTAGTGGCCAATCAACCTAACATGCATGTTTTTGGAGAGTGGGAGGAAACGGGAGAAAACCCATGCATACATGGGCAGAACATGCAAACTCCACACAGAAAGACCAGTGTTTCAAGCCTCGTCCCCACTCCGGAACTCGAACTCCAACCTTCTTGCTGTGAGCCCACTGTGCCATCCACTCCACTACCGTGTTGCCCAATTATTTTATGTAGATTTGAAATTCTTCCACTTAATTATTTTATCATTTAAATTTTGATCATTTTAATTGAAACTTTCATTTTATTATTTTAGATCATCTGGATTTTAATACTTTTAAATATAATACAATTTTAGTTAATTTTTTCATTTTTTTAATTTATTGTTCTAACATTTTAATTAAAAATTAGATTTCTACATTTTTATTGTTTCATAAAATCCCCTTTCGTTCTGGTTCTGATCCGTCGCTTCATCTCCGCTGGTCCCAGATCCCACAGAGGATCCAACAATACAAACTCAAAACTATCCCCAGGGTTTTTGTGCAGTCTTAAAAAATAAAGACATTTCATTGTTTCATGGATGAAAACAACTGAATTTCAACAAAAGTTTTTCTTTTCTTCTTCTAAAAATCTGAAACAGCGATGTTTGAGACGCTTCGTGAAATGCTGAAGAGAAAAGATCGCGTGTAAAGACTTGGCATCTGAACGCTGTTTTGGTTTCAGATTTCTTCCATCGCTGTTCAACGTTCTCAGGTTTCTTTCACACCCAGGTTTGGTGAAACTCTAAGGAAACATTATTAACCTGAGGGGACGGGAACACGGTAAAGATGACACATGATCCAGACGTACCTGGACAAATGGAGGTATGATCAAACAGCTTTGTCCAGATGATGGATGGATCATACCATGGTTTTGTCTGTTTTCACATTGTTCATTTTTCCATAGAAGACGTTAAATAGGTACCTTGGGTTCTTGTAACCCAGGGTATCGTTGATGAGGGGGACAAAATGAAGAAAGAGATCGGCAGAAAAATCAGTGCGGCATCTGTAATAACTAGGACGCTGCATCGATCTGTTGTGGTGAAGAAAGAGCTGAGCCGAAAAAAAGCCCTGGATTTAACAGTCGATCTAGGTTCTTATCCTCACCATGGTAACCAGGATCTACGTTCCTACCATCACCATAGTAACCAGGATCTACATTTCTACCTTTACCATGGTAACCAGGATCTACGTTTCTACCCTCACCATGGTAACCAGGATCTACGTTCCTACCCTCACCATGGTAACCAGGATCTACGTTCCTACCCTCACCAGGGTAAACAGGATCTACGTTCCTACCCTCACCATGGTAAACAGGATCTACGTTCCTACCCTCACCATGGTAAACAGGATCTACGTTCCTACCCTCACCATGGTAACCAGGATCTACGTTACTATCCTCACCATAGTAACCAGGATCTACGTTCCTACCCTCACCATGGTAACCAGGATGAACGTTCCTATCCTCACCATGGTAACCAGGATCTACGTTCCTACCCTCTCCATGGTAAACAGGATCTACGTTCCTACCCTCACCATGGTAACCAGGATCTACGTTACTACCCACACCATGGTAACCAGGATCTACGTTACTACCCACACCATAGTAACCAGGATGAACGTTCCTATCCTCACCATGCGAACCAAGATCTACGTTCCTACCCTCACCATAGAAACCAGGATCAACGTTCCTATCCTCACCATGCTAAGCAGGATCTACGTTCCTAGCCTCACCGTTTGAACCAGGATCTATGTTCCTACTCTCACCATGGTAACCAGGATCTACATTCCTAACCTCACCATGGTAACCAGGATCTACATTCCTAACCTCACCATGGTAACCAGGATCTACATTCCTAACCTCACCATGGTAACCAGGATCTACGTTCCTACCTCACCATGGTATCCAGGATCTATTTTCCTACCCTAACCATGATAACCGGGATCAACGTTCCTACCCTCACCATGGTAACCAGGATCTACATTCTTTCCCTCACCATGGTAACCAGGATCTACGTTCCTACCCTCATCATGGTAACCAGGATCTACATTCCTACATCACCATGGTAACCAGAATCTATTTTCCTACCCTCACCAAGATAACCGGGATCAACGTTCCTACCCTCACCTTGGTAACCAGGATCTATATTCCTACCCTCACCATGGTAACCAGGATCATAGTTCCAATGTAGATGCATGCAGGTATAGTTTATTTCCGTGGATAAGTGCATGTAAGACACTTAAGGCATAAATATAATGTCATTAACCAAACACAAATTACTTTCCTCGGAGACATCAAACAGTCCTCCCTCCCAAAATACCAATGTGTGACCAACCGGAGCTTTGCTAGCAGCATGCCCTAAATCTTCCTTTAAAAAACTCCAGCTTGTTAAAAATGCAGCAGCAAGACTAACAGAAGAGAATATATTACTCCTGTGAATCAAATTCAAAATCCTCTTACTAACCTACAAGGTCCTAACCGGCACAGCTCCATCTTACATTAGTGAACTTATAGTACTTTATCAACAAAGCAGAACACTCCGCTCACAAAATGCAGGGCTGTTAGTGGTTCCTAGGATTTCTAAAAGTACAGTTGGAGGTAGAGCCTTTAGCTACCAAGCTCCAGTTTTATGGAATAAGCTCCCAGCTCAAGTGAGAGAGGCAGACAGTGCTCCTAAATTTAAGGGTAGGCTTAAAGCATTCCTGTTTGAATAAGCTTATCACCAGGCCAGCTAGAAACGGAGACATTCAGATGATATAATCAATAGCTGGCGGCTAGATACTAGAATCTGGCGAAAGTATGGTACATTGGGGTTCTGTTCTCTAATTCTACTATTCTCTGACAGACTGCCTTGGCCGCTTGATGTATCCACATCGCCCTTGGCTGATACCTGTCTTTCCATCTTCTTCATTGTTCTCTAATATCGTTTCGTTTAGTTTTTTACACCACTAGTTGGTTCAGTCCGATTCACATGTTGTCCACCTCTCTCTTCCTCCTCCTTGGGAGAGATTTTTGTTTCAGATTCCCGATGGATCCTCTGTGTTCCTGTCCTGGGTGTGGCCAGACTGAGGAAGCCTCTCTGTTTGATCTTCCATCCTGTTTCCATTGAGATGAAGAACATCTACTGATTTCTTCAGATATAAAGCTGTAGAGTAGAATAAGTCTGCACATCCCGGGGTTTCTTTTTTTGGGGGGGAGGGATTTTTTCCTCATTGAGAATGAAGATCTAAACTGCAAGAATGCTGAAATTTAATTTTTATGTTCATACTTTTTTTTTTTTTACTTTTTTTAATCTACAATGTGAAGCCTGTCGAGGTAATTATTTTTTTATATTGCGCTGTACAAATAAAATTAAATTGAAGACTCTTAGGAGGTAAAATAAGCCATTTGCAATTCCTGGTTTTGCATATTTTTTTATAAATAACTGCCGTGTGATGGATGCTCCAAAACCCTAATTGTGGTTGTTTATGTGCATAAAAGGAAAGATTTATTTTGCTTGATATAGGACCTTAAAAGTCTTGACGAAGACAAAACCTAACGAGGCTGGAGTTCAGAGCACTGAAAGCAAATAAAGTTAGTAGAATTGATTGTGAACAGACGAGGTCAAGTAGTGAAATCTTTATTTATAGAAGGCACACAAAGATGGAACAGCGTGGTTCCAAGCAGCAGCAGAGTGGGTCAGAGAGACCTCTCATCTCAACACAAATCCTCCAATCTCCAACTAGATCTGCCCCGCAACTCAACGTCTTTCATTTAATACTGTAATAGATGTTTATAATCTTCCTATTTTTTATATTATAATAAATAATACCATGCAAAATTAAACTTAATATCCATTAAATTAAATAAATACAAATCTGGTTTTCATACTTCAAACAGCTATCTGAAAACAGATGTGGATAACTGGTTCTGAAACATCTAGCACCTGACCGTGGCTCTGCTGGTCTCTTTCATAAGGTGGAACCAGATCCCTAAATTTTATCATCACAGCAGTGCAAACAGAAACCCTGAGTGGACTTCCGTTCTTGTATCGCTCCATTTCCAGTTGTATGCAGGTATCTCCATCCAGCAAGGAAGCAGCATGACCATGCAGGACCAGGAAGTGTCCACATTCTGAGACAGCTGCCTGTCATATATATCTGCAGCAAACCTAAAATATTTTGCCCATGTGGACGTGGAGCTAAAATCCGTCGTCGTAGTAGTCATCTGAGCCGTAATCTGAAAAGGAAGCATAAGGGGATTCATAAACAGAAAATACTTAGAGGCATGTTTTCTCTAAAGGTAAAGGAGAGATCCTGGATGGTAAAACAGTGGCGGCTTGTGGTAAAAAAACCTGGGGGGTGAGGGGCAGGGCACATTTTTCAAACACATACACACAAAAAAAATATACGTATCTATATTTTGAGATATCCTCTACATAAAAGATATCACATGCCAATACATAAAAATTTTAAAGTTTTATTTTCACATGTACATGATCCACTCTACTTGAACATAAATTTCTGTTATTTTTCAAATTTCAAATTCTGGTCTTTTAATAAATTTCAATAAAGTTTGCTTTTTAAATTTTTTTTAAAAAAAACAAAAATCTTCAACAACAAACATGTATTTAAATTATTATTATTATTATTTTAAACAAACAGAATCAGTTGTGTCCTTACTTTTCCTGAAGTCCATTCGCCGAAAAGTTTTATGATTAAGTTGTAGTCATCTTTGTTTTTTCTTAGTTCAAGACTTTCTCTGTCTCAATTGAGATTTTGTCAACAGAAGAACTGACAGGTTCTTCAGGATCGCGAAAAAAAAAAATCGGCTATTTTTACTCAATAAAATGGTAGAAATATGTAGCCACACTCCAAATGCATTTTTAACACATAACAATGGAAAATATTACACTTTTTTTTTTTTTTTTTTTGTCATGATGGCAGGGAAGGAATTACCTCCCTTTCCTCCTCTGACCGCACGTCACTGGCAGCTCATAGCCAATTGATTGGTTCACTTAACACACAGAGAGAAGAACCTATTAACCCCAAAGATGGGAGGGTCGTAGGCGGGATAATAGGTCAGCTCACAGCTAATTGATTGGTTCATGTAACAGACTGGCAGAGAGAACAACCTCTCACTGTGTTTTGGAGCGCACCCGAGCTGCGCCCCACGGGCGTGGCTATGGTTTGCAATACAAATGAATGGAATAGAATTCTGAGCTGACATCACGTTTTTTTAAGAAATACCGGAAGCCACATACACACTCATGCGTTTTTCTTGCGACGCGCAAGGGGTAGCGCCCTCGTTCTTGTTTTCACAGGAAGTAAGAAAATAAAATAAAACGGTGTCAAACATTATTAAAATGTATATAATCTTCACACAAGACAGTTTTACATACTTACAAACATATAAATGTTTATACGTTTTTTTATTGTTAGTTTTGGTGATCTGGACAGGGGGGTCGGCGCCCCTGCGTCACGCGTCTCCAGCCGCCACTGGTGTAAAAGATTTACAGTCTGATGAAGTTTTATTTAATCCACCTACTGCTGACGAGCCATGCTTGCACCATATAACCTGTTCACTCTATTTTGTTTACAACAGCAGGAATCAGAAAACGTCCCATCAATCAGTAGAAATGATGTCATGACAGGCATTTTGTGTCCAGCTGTAAGGCCTCTCCAGCAAGGCCTTCACGATGCATCCTAACCAGATACCTGAACCACTCTATCAGCCTCCACTTACCCCAAAAAACGGCTCCATTCTGAGCTCCTCCCAGATGGCAGAGCTCTTCACTCTATCTCTGAGCATGAGAGAAGAGGAAGCTCATTAAGGCCCTTTGTCATTAATAAATATTTTATAATTGAATCTCTAAACGAGTTTTTTAAATTCATAACTAGTTGACTGCTGGCAAGTAACGTAATCTTTAAAAGCAGGCATTGGCAAACTGCGGCCCGCGGGCCCCATGTGGCCCGTTGAACTTTTTAATCTGGCCTCCAAACTTCAAAAAAATTTAATAAATAAATCTTGTTAATGTTTTATTTCCCTGCCATTTTGATGTTTCCTCATTAGATGGCGCACTCTAGATAATATTGGCTTTGGTGGGAAAGCAACAACACTAATCCCATTAAAATGCGTGTGTCTCCATGATGCACACGTTGTCAAAATAAACAGCAAATATCAAGAGCCAGCGGGGCCGATACATGCACGCCAACAAGCGCGATAGATTTTAAACCTACATTTTAGACCTAGCGCAGTAGATTAACGTTTTCAGCAATGAAATTGTTGACGAAAACAATATTGGTTTTCTGGACGACACTGACTGTTCAGGAGCATCACATACGGGACGGGATGTCTGGTTTCGACCTGAGAGGAACGATTGGTTAAACCGATCCAGTGAATCATAATAAGATCTTAAACTGTCACTAAAAGCTCCACATCTTGACTGCAATTCACATCCTTCACTGTGGTGGAACAACACTATTTGTTGTTGTCAAACACCGGCAGTCCATCATCTTTAGTTCCACATGCACCATAGTGAAGCCGGTTATGTTCAGACAGGAATCAACTCTGATGTCATTCCTTCTGATTCACTCCAGCACCAAACATTCCCACACATTAACTCTGACTCCACATTCCTCGCTGCTAAAGTAGCTCATGTCATTTAGCAGCACTACATGGACTTGCTACCATCACAGGAGGCGCATTTTCCTTTTCAATAAAACCATAGAAGAAATGCAAAACACACGGCCATCTGTGTGTTTGTTAGAACGAGGTCCCAATTCCTGAACCTCCAACCTTAACTAGCAGCAGATGGAAGCAGAATTTAAGATGTTAAGCTTAGGCTTAACTAAGTTCACTTCTGTGCCAAACAGACTAACCATTCCTATTTCATCTAAAACCGGATTGTCCGTTAGCGTCTGACTGGGAAGCTCTGAGCTTGACCCTGACCCTCTTTGGCCTCTCTGAGGAAGGGATCCATCAAGTAGCTCAGGGGCTTTTTATTGCAGCGGAGTCAGAAAGTGAGGAGGTTTAATCTTACCAGGAGCTCATTAAAACCTTCCAGGAGTCATTAAAAAGTCACAGTTTTCAGACTGACTGCAGAGTCATTAAAACAAACTCCTCTCTAGTTTTCTGCAAGAACAACGACGACTTTGTTCAACAAGAAACATGTCGGCGCTTCGAAAAGAGAAACGATGTTCTGCAGAAAAAAAACCCACTTTGTGATTCATTCACTGACTCTCTGATAAAGACGGACAATCAGTTTTAAATGGACGCTTTAATTAATCTTAAAAATGTATTGTTTCGTTTGATGATGTGACATTTTTATTTGTAGCAAATTGTTCATTTAGGTTTTAGAAACAAATGAAAGACGATTATGCTGCCCTCCTCAAGTTAGCTCTTGCCAGGCTAGGCGGAAAGTTAACGGCGTTCCAATAAAAACAGACCATTTTCTTTATTAGAAAATGGCGGTCCACCATTGTCCTCAGACCGACTAAAGTATTAGTATTTTTGTGACACAGTTTATCTTCCATTGGAGATAAACTCTGTTTAGTCTTAGTTACTTGGCACAGCACATCCTCTTGCTTCCTCCATTTCCTCACCATTGATTCATTGATGTTAAACTCTCTCGCTGTGGCTCTATTCCCGTGTTCTACTCCGTGACCGATCGCCTTGAGTTTAAACTCTGCGGTGTAACAGTGTCTCTTGGTAGGAGCCATTTCCGGGTCTTTACACAAACACACAAATGGAAATGAGACGCCCTTTCATATATCCTAGCATGCACCGCGCACTACTTTTTTTACGGGGGAAATGGAGTCGGCGGCTGCTTACCGCAGTTGCGACACCTGTTGTAGCTCAATATTAATCCATATATAAGACGCTCCGGGTTAAAAGGCGCATCGTGGACTTTAGAGAAAATTTAAGGTTTTTAGGGGCACCTTATAGTGCGGAAAATACGGTACTTAAAAACTTAACTTTTCAAGGACAGAACAACGATTCTTCATAAATTCACAAATCCAAACTAAATTTATTCAGACGCATAAAAATCCACGTTTACTCATCCTCGTCTGGTGACAAACGTTTAGATACAGAAAAGAAGAAGACCAAACTAACCATTAGCCCCCAGGAGCTCCATTGCACTGACACAGTTCTCCTCCTCATCCTCGTCTTCTTCATCAGCATCGTCATAGACCACCGGGCCGCTCTCTACCACCATCCCGCCGGCAGGGGGTTCACTGCTCGTGGTTGGCTGCTCAGATAGGAAGTAAAAAAAAAAAACCCTTTGTTATTGAATGAATGTGGAGTAAATGTGACGCTCCATGTATCACACCTGGTTAACGACACCCTGACAGTAGATTCATTTAGATTAGACTATTTTCTGTTTTGGTATCTTCATCCGGGGTTGGGTCGCTGGGTGCAACAGCCCCTGCCGGAGAACCCAGACATCCCTCACTCTGACTACATCCTCCAGCTCACCGTATAGGCATGTTGTTTGTCTTCTCCAGAAACACTTAGACATGATCTCAATGTGAATCGAACCGGCTTCTCCCAGTCCAAGGATGGACATTCTACCACGGAGTTAATGTGTCTCCCCAATTTGGACGCGGCATGCTTCATAAATGAGCCTTTAAACCCCACTGAGAGGTTGAATGATTAAGAAAAGGGAGCAGGAGCTGTTCTGGGTGGTTCTGAGGAGGTCAACAAGCATGTTGTGAGGTTCCTCACTGACTTCACCGCTTCTGGGCACTTTTTAATTGACCCTACCGTCAACTGAAAGCGGTTATTGTCTCCCCGCATTGAACTTGAAACTCCTGCAGGGGTCATGGTGGAAAGACAGAGGGCTTAGAGCAGGTATGGGCAAACTACGGCCCATGGGCCACATGCGGTCCGTTAAACGTTTTAATCCAGCCTGCTGAACTTGAAAAAATTTAAATAAATAAACCTTGTTAATGTTTTATTTCTCCTGCAATTCTGATGTTTTCTCACTAGATGGCGCGCTCTGGATATATTGTCTTTGTTGAGAAAACAACAACACTGCTCCCATTAAAATGTGTGTGTCTCTGTGATGCGCACGCTGTCCAAATAAACAGTGTGCACAGCTATGGAAAGCGATCGGGCCCAATACACGCATGTAAACACTGCGCTAGATGTTAAAACAAGCAAAATTTTACATCACGCGCTTAGATTTCAAACCTAGCGCCGCTAAATGCACGCTTTTAAGCGTATCGCACTAGAATTCCGACCTAGCACCTATAGATTTTAAATTTAACGCTCTTGATGTAACATTTAGCGCTTGTTTAAAATCTAGCGCGCCATTCTATCAGTCTAATCTAGCGGGTACCAAAGCGTGCCCTCCATCTGCTGCTGTTCCGACCCCTTTGTCAAATGTTAGAACTGAATGTGGCCCGCAAATCAAAAAGTTCGCCCACCCCTAGTCTAGAGGAAGGAGAGAAAGAAAAAAAATAAGGCAAATAGACAAACAGTGAGCGAGAGAGGCACGGTAACGGATACTTGGAGAGATGAGAAATAAATGAAACTCTCCACCGATCAGCAGGTCGGTGAAAAGAGGGGGAAACACGAAGCGTTACATAACAGTAGGGTGAGCGAGGCCTCCCAGTTCCCAAGTGGGGAGGGGTGCTAGGTAACAACATTTCTTCTTCTGGCAGAGCCCATCCATTCAGAGAGGAAGGAGTGGAAAAACGGAGGACAAAGGAATAATGGAAAGAAGTGATGAAAGTGGGAGGAGCTTAAAGGAAGAAAAAAATCCAGTGAAATAATAGGCGGGGGGTGAGGGGGTTCGCAGCAGGAGTAAAAACAGGAAATAAAATTCTTTTCTGTTCAAATCAATGTTTTTTTTTGCTTAAGAAATCTTAAAATTTGGTCGCACAACCTGCAGATTAGGGGTTGTTTTTACTGAGGAATTTTCAGCTTCACAGTAAAAATTGTGATACTTTAGTGACAAAAGTATCATTTTTCAAGTTTTTATTTTTAATAAATTTGCAACAATTCCAAAAAACTTTTTCAACATTTTCATTGTGGGATGTTTTTTGAAAAGTATTTCAGGAAGAAAATGGATTGAATTGGATTGAAATGGATTGTTTTAATGATATTAATATTGTTATTATCTTCATCTGTAGGATGTGAAATATTGTGCAGTAGTGTGTGCACGACATCGCCCAAATTCAAAATGAGCTGAAATATTGCAATTATCAATGCAACTATTTTTTCCATGATGTGTTCCAATTTTCTTATGCCTTGCCCAGGTATGGGCAAACCACGGCCGACGGGCCACATGCGGCCCGCTAAACATTTTATTCAGGCCCACCAAACGAGGAAAAAAAAAAAAATGAACCATGTTAGTTTGATTTTTCTTCATTTTCTTGATTTTTTTTATGTTTGTCACTAGATGGCGCCAAAAATACAACAACACTGCTCCCGTTAAAATGTGTGTCTCCGTGATGCACACACTTTCAAACTAAACAGTGTGCACAGATATAGAAAGCCATCGGACCCAATACAAGCACGTAAACAAGCGTGTTAGATGTTAAAACAAGAAAAATGTTACATCAAGCACTTAGATTTCAAACCTAGCGCCGCTAAATGCGCGTTTTTAAATGCTATTGCACTGGATTTCAGACCTAGCGTTGCTAGGTTTGAAATTTAACGCTCTTCATGCAACATTTAGCGCTTGTTTAAAATCTAGCGCACCATTTTGTTGGTCTAATCTAGAGGTTACCAAAGCATGCCATCCGTCTGATCCTGTTCTCATGGGCAAATACAGGATTTTCTAAAGGGGTGGGGCACAAAACGAGCACCTGTGGTACTCACCAGTATAGAAGGGTCTGGGAGCGTCGTCCCCACCCCCGAACCTTTTTGAAAAATAAGTCATTTTTCTGCATTTTGATGCATATTTTAACCAAAGTTTACAATAATTAAAGTCGTAAGTACTTTTTTTTTTTGTCGACCGGCGGGGGGGCGGAGGGGAGGCGCAAGCTCCTCCCCCTGGGTCCGGCCTGCTTGTCAAATGTTAGAACTCAATCTGGCCCGCGAGTCAAAAAGTTTGCCCACCCCTGGTCTACTCCTACATTAACAGACAATTGTGTGCGTTTTCTAATTGTTTCCTCGCTGCTTCAAATGCTTCATTTCACTGTCCTCAGTTACTTTAGATTGAATCCAGAAGCTTTCCAAGGTAAGAAAGAGTGGAGATGATCTCACCTGTTCCAAGGCGGGTTTCTTGCTCGGCTGTTTGCTGATGAAAGGCTGTAACCTGAAAAACAAGCAGGAGGTCATTCCTCAATTATCTTCATCAAGCTCTTCATTATGTTTCCTCATCACGTAAAACAACAATGAAATTCATTTGAAAGGAAAATATGTGCATACGTAGGAAGCAAGACCGCTCAGAGTCCTGCAATGATGTAGGGGGGTCTGAAGGTCAATCAGAGTTTGGTTTAATGGAAGGCTCGGCCTATCAGCAATATTTAATTTGCAAGTTATGCATACTGTTCAACCTTAATTTGAAAGTTCAATCCCAATTTCCATCATCAGGAGACATGAATTCCCAATTTTAAGAAAAAAAAGCACAATACCCCCTCATATAAACACAAATAAAATCAATATGCCGCTTTCGTGCTTGCAATGCTTGATTTTGATTGGTTGCTGCCCAAAACCTCACCACGTCCGACAGGTACTCCTCTATGGAGTAAAATGAAATTGAGTGGAGACACTAGGTGGCGCTGGCCTGACTACCAAAATTTAGTTTGATTCTTGTGGATTACTGTGATCTTTGCATCTTTGTTGGCCTCAGAGCAGAAGAAACGTTGGGAGGGGGTACGGAGGGGGTAGGGATGGTGTGAGAAATGAGACTGTGAGTGACAGGTGCGGAGATGATCGGGAGTAAACGGAGCCCCGCCTGCCAGTCATTCCTACGCCACCTTCCCGGGGGCTATTACCCACTTGGGGTCCTTCCCCCCCAGGCTTACAGTAACTACTACACTCTCACTGATAAAACAGCAACGAGATGTCAGATTTTAATTAATCTGCTTTTACCGTGGGGAATGGCGAGGGGGAGGGTACGAATGTGCCATCTTCCCCTCTAAGCACTCCTCTCCATGCAATCTCAAAGCTCATTATAAAACCCCAGCCAGGCGGGCACATCACTTCCCGCTGAGGAGGCTATTCAGGACCATGTACATGTGCTGTAGGGGGACCCACACCCTGGGGCCACAGCAGAGGGGGATGGGAGGAAGCAACCAGGCAACAAGTAGTGATGGGAGTGGGGGGGCAAAAGAAGCAGAAAAGAGATTGAGGCCTCATAGGAAAAGGAAGGTACGAGGATTAGAGGGACAAAGGGAGCAAGATGGTAGAATCATGTGAGGCAGGAAACAGGAAAAACCAAAATAACTTCACAGTGGGGTGAAGCTGAAAAACATGGCAGCGGGGTTCATGAATTATTCCAGGGTTGTTGCCCTAAAATGCTGAAAAAACAGCTAAAGCGGAGAACTGTGCCGTGTTGTTTGTAACCGAGTATTTCAAAGCGTCATCACATGAAACGCGACTAATTTTATACAAATATAAGACAGAAAAACACAGGAACAAAGAGAGGAAATAGGAAGTGGGGCTGAAAGGAAAAACTGGACGCAGTGGGGGGATTATTATTCAAACCCAGGAAAATATTCACTTTTCTACCAACAAACATGTCATTTCTTTCACTTATTTTCTATCTTTAATGGAAATTTTTTTTATGTGAGCATATCAAAGATTTTCATCGGAAAAGAAAATAGATTTGTGAAATTGACTCTATGACCACTAAAATTTGGCAACTCTGAGTTTTTTTTTTAAAAAAGCGCCAAATTGGAGGCTTTTCTAGTGTTACTTTTGGGGTCTGTGACGTAAAATTGCGTCGTTAAGCACTAGACAGTGCCTAGTGCTGTTGTGGCCCCCCCCTCCCCCCTTCCCCGTTGTCACGGTTAGTTCTAAAGCGGTACATGAGCACTGAAGAAGTCAGTCTGAGAGAGAGAGAAATTTGTCTGTGTGTGTTTGCGTGAGAGAGCAATTTGTCTGTGTGTTTTGAATGAGATAGGAATTTGTCTGTGTGTGTTTGAGTGAGAGAGCAATTTGTCTGTGTGTTGTGAATGAGATAGGAATTTGTCTGTGTGTGTGTTTGAGTGAGAGAGGAATTTGTTTGTTTGTCTGTGTGTGTGTTTGAGAGAGAATGTGTGATATGATGTCTTATGGTTGTGTAACAACAACAAAACGTGTTTTGGGGATAGCTTTACTACAGGCTGGAAATGATCTCTGGAAGTTTGCGATAGTAACTCCGACTCACCAGTCACAAGACTCTATGACCACTAAAATTTGGCAACTCTGGGGTTTTTTTTTTTCAAAAAAAGCGCCAAATTGGAGGCTTTTCTAGTGTTACTTTTGGGGTCTGTGACGTAAAATTGCGTTGTTAAGCACTAGGCAGTACCTTGTACTGTTGTGGCCCCTCCCCTTCCAAAGCGGTACATGAGCGCTGAAGAAGTCAGTCTGAGAGAGAGAGAAATTTGTCTGTGTGTGTTTGAGTGAGAAAGCAATTTGTCTGTGTGTTTTGAATGAGATAGGAATTTATCTGTGTGTGTTTGAGTGAGATAGGAATTTATCTGTGTGTGTTTGAGTGATATAGGAATTTGTCTGTGTGTGTGTTTGAGTGAGAGAGGAATTTATCTGTTTGTCTGTGTGTGTTTGAGAGAGGGTGTGTGATATGATGTCTAATGGTTGTGTAACAACAACAAAACGTGTTGTGGGGATAGCTTTACTACAGGCTGGAAATGATTTCTGGGAGTTTGCTATAGTAACTCCGGACTGGAAGATCTCAGAAGGATATTTAAAAAGTTGATCTTGGGACAAATAAGGTTGGGCACCCCTGGTCTACACTACTACATTGAGCAACTGCTTCCATCTCTCCCGTATACACATGTAAATATGTTCATAGAATTTTCTAAAGTGTGTGCTTAATGTTTTTTTTTTTTTTATCATCTGAGAGAACATTCAATTCCAACCATACCCTGCTGTACCTGCTGTGAAGCAGTACGCAATGTCTTGTATTCAGTGTCAAAATGAATGAACAACTCCTTATGTCGAATGAAAACTCACAGCTATGCTAATGTTGTCACGGGTAATTATCTGCTATTAAAAAAAATAGATTGGAAGAGGGGAAGTCAAGATTTCGTCTCACTCTCCCATGAGTGGAGTTGTTGGGTCGTGGTTCTGTCTTTGCAAAGGTTTTGATAAAAAAGTTAACCTTGTCTCCAGTGTTTGATTTGGTTGAGAGGTCAATAATGTTGGGTTGATTACGCAGTGAGGTTAGACTTAGAGCTTGAAGCTTAGATAATTTATTTTGCACACATTGACAAGGATTACTAAGCATTAGCCTAGGCCATCTCAGAGGAACTCACACTGAACAATCATGCAGTGACACTATTTTTACAAATGTTGATGGTTTTGAACAACTTTTAAAATTGTTCTGTGACTTTGCGTAATCACTGAACCAAAGAAGAAACTTCACATTGATACATTCAGTTTCAATGTGAAGTCCAAGGTATTTGGACGACTTCAAGTCTTGCGTAAATTTGCAAGTCAATTTTGCAGCTAGAACAACTTTTTTTGTGCAATGCATATATATATACATGTAAAATATCGGTGTCAACTTCTTAATAAACAAATTACTAACAATGTGTGTAGTTAAATTTGAACATACGGGACTTTTCCGTGAAAACCAACAAAATTCACAAAGTTTGGCACTCGATAAGAAATTGTTTCAGTAAGAAATTCTTTGAAAGTCTCTGAGATAACGTACAAGCAGATACGGCATAAGATTCCTGGCTATTTTACACTCAACACGTCTGAAAAAAAGGCCTCATATAACATCTTTTTAAGAAATAACTCAATTAAACTCAAGTCAATGTTGGTGAGAACAGTGGGTCAGAAGGCCATGAGGGCATAATGAATGATGGTGTATTGTTCTGAAGAAAACTAATCTCTTCCAGTGATGAAGGGAATGTGTGAAAATACCTGACCCAACATTCATCAGGTTAGGGTTGAACTAAGTCATGCTCAAACAGATGATGAAAATCAGCATGGTGCCTCCACATCACAAAAGCCTCATTTTAAACGTTTTCATCATCAGGAAACCAGTAGTGACATCTCAATGAAAAGTAGGAGTTCAGGCCACAAACTTTTTTTTGGACTGGGTTCAGTGGTCTCCAAATCAACAGAACTTGTCTGACTGCATCACAGCCAGTGTAAAGTACAGTGGAGGAAGTATCATGGTCTGAGTTCTAGTACAAAATGTCTGATATTTATATCACGGCATTAACAACTTTTCAGCTTTGTTTCACTAATGGTTTCAACACACAGGCAGTTATGCCAAACAAAACCTCTAAGAAAGGGTCTTTTTGTAGCGTAATAGAAACTTAGAAAGGAGAAATTAATTTTGTTCATTAAAAAGAGAGACTTGATGAGGAACTTGCATGCTCATTTTTACCCTGAATTCTATATATTGAGTTGGAATTGATTGTTTTTTTCAGATGATAAAAACGAGCAGTAAGCACACACCTATGAAAACTAACATTTCCATTATATGTCGACATTGTGCAGCTATGGTGGCGTCCCCCACGAGGGTCAGGGGGTGGGAGGCGGTGGTCACCATGGTATCCCTGTGACTGACACACATTGATTTATTTGTCAGTGAAACAAAAAGAAAATGTCTGACCTTAAAGTAGCAATAAAGACAAAGTATCACACTGGGAACCCATATCAGCCTCCGGAAGTGGTCCAAGTTATACCAGCTTGATGTGTTATTGTTATTATTTTTGTGTTTGGTTGTGAAATATTTTGTAGAAGTAGGTTAGGTTTCAATATAAGTTCAAATGTGTTGATTTGACAAAATTCAAATATCTTAGTTGATCTTTTCCATGACAAGATCTTTTTTTTTCTCTCCTCGCTGCTTCAAAGGCTTGATTTTATTGCTCTCAGTTCACTTCAGGTTTTGTCCACAAGTTTCGTCTTTTCCCCACGTCTTACCAGTTGCGTCCAGCAGCTTCTTATTTGACTTTTAGATATGCAAAAGCCAACACTTGCCACCAGCTTCAGAAATGGTTCAAATTGTGAAAACTTCGATGTACACTTTTGGGGATAATTACGGGCAAATTAGGGCATAAGCGCGCTTCATAAATGAAGGACCCTAAGTACAGAGTCTGATGAGGGCAAGATCGGCCAACACAAAGCCCTGATTTTAATGGAAGAAAAAACAGAAACACACGACATAAACCCTTGAGAACAGGTTTTGAACCATTCCGTGTCTGATTCAGCTCCACTAGTATTTCTGAAGGGTGTTTCATTACATTCCAAACATTTCACTTCAATTGCCCTCGTTAGGGTGAGATATTTTCCACAAGTCTTGTTTCTAATCTCGCTGATCACTGCGGCTGTTTGTTTTTAAATTAACTCCCATTTCCATCGTGGATGCAAACTGAATGAAGCAAATAAACTTAGTATTCATACAATAATCCGATCAATAAGATAACGCCGTGGATGAGATCGAAAGATAATCTGAAAACAGGGGGTTGAATCGAATTAGTTCTGCAATGAGCCTGGATGTAAATAAATGATGATAATAATCTGAGCTTCCAACTCGATTTTCCAGCAGAGAACTGAATCCTTGGAGACAACACACACATACACACAAGCCTCCTCCTGCTTTCCAGGACAATTAAATCAGACAGAGACACAAAAGCCTCCACACACACCAGCAGGGACCACTCATACTTTGCCATAAACAAAGTAAGTTTAAGTATAGCATACAACAAAACACACACACACAAAGACTGTGTGTATCCGTTTAGATGGTGCATGGTGCGGCTGGTGGACGCTTCGCCCGACGAGATGCTGACTCATGATAGTCAAATTACACATGAGACCATTGACAACACATTATCCATGTTTCCTTCAATGACACATAGTGACTAAAACTGTCTACCACTGAGCTATCGCCTCCCCCGAGGCAACACCGAAAGGGACCAGAGAACTGGTTCCATATAAACTAGTTTCTGTCGTAATGTGTTGACAGGTTTACAGAAAACAGGGATGTTGTCTTGAGATTTTCTGTAACTTCTCAGACATTACTGGTAGACTGGAATATACAATAGCATTCTCATCCCCTTGCAAAAAGAGAGGGATTCTTAGCACAGAATCAATGCTCTCTTTGGGGCCACTTCAGTTTCAAAGGCTACTAGCATGTGTGTAATATGGAAGCGTCTAATTGGTTAGTCAGTTTCAGTTAAAACAATAGGAGAGATTAGTGACTGCAAAGTTGTAACAGGAGACAGTGTAGCCAAACAGCGTAGGATGGTGGTGTGTAAGATGACCCTGGTAGTGAGGAAGTTCAAGAAGATGAAGGGAGTGCAGAAGACTAAATGGTGGAAGCTGACTTGCTGTGGCGTAGGGAAATGCCGAAAGAAGAAGAAGTTAAGCAAAGACCCACCCTATCATTGTTTAACAAGTTACAGAAACGTTCAAAACCTTCCGGCTGATCCTTCAACTCATGTTCATGGAACAGTTTTGCGAAGCACCAACAAGACGAATGCTAGTCAGATGGAACCAACAGAAGAGCATCTTCTTCTTCTTTCATCATTTCCGTTCAGGCGTCACCACAGCAAGTCAGAATTTTACATCTAACCCTATCTGCTGCGTCTTCTTCAGTCACGCCAACTATCTTCTCTCTTCCTTCACTGTATCCATGAACCTCCCCTTTGGTCTTCCTCTAGGCTTCTTTCCTGGTGGTTCCAAACCCAGATTTTTAGAGCCACAGCTGTTCTAAAAATGAGCCTGAAATTTCAGAGCAGGGATATTTTCCTACATTTCTAAAAACGAAAAAGACCAAAAACTCAGTTTCGAACTTTTATAATTGTGGCTGTAAAAGAAAAAACATCAGAAATGTAAAACTGAAAAAGAAGAATACAGACAGATACATGTTGAATTATGATTGGAAAGAATCAGCCGAACTGCATCTTCAGTCCTCAAATGAACATTTCTTTCTTTCAGACTGAAGCTAATTAGGAAAAACTGCTTGTTAGAGACTTTAATTATGAGTCTGTACTCCAACACGAAGCCTTTGATGTTTCTTGGTAAGAGCCCTCACTCTGGATGGATTTCCTCTACTTTCTTTATGCTGATGAGATAAACCGGCAGGCACAAGCAGACAAAGGGTGCTTTTTAATAAGCCACTAACCCATCCGTGGCCGTTTGATGGAAGCTGTGACGCTTCTCAGATGGATGGGGTTTCTGGGTCAGTTAGCGGCTGGCTGCGCACGACGGCGCTCCCTCTGCACAGATTTCGGGAAGCGTAACTGGTCTTGTGGATAGAGATTAGAGATTGAAGGAAACGGGTGGCCGTTTGCGGCTGTGGGCTAAAAATGCACATTAATGAGCTGGATGACGAGGACGAGTTGAGCTGGCGGGTGAAAGAGTGAAGGGAAGGACGAGAGGGAGAAAAAGTAGAGTTTAGTTGAGAGGAAAATGTGCTGCTAAAGTTTTATCCTCCTCTGAATGGCTGCTGCATCCGCTTCAAGTTAAAATGAAGGAAATTTCTTTATGAGATACAGAAACCCAGCAGGGCTGGCGCCACGTAGTGTCTCCACTCTTATTGCTAGGTCAGGTATCAATGGTCAACCATTCGTGTGGCTGTGGAAGAGCTGCTGGCCAATCAGTGAATAGAGATGACACTATGACGTCAAACTCAAACGTGTCTATCTGGGTCTGTTTGTAACTTAGTAGTTAAACATGGCGGTCACCAAGCTGTACGGACTGCGTTAGTAAAGAATTCTTAAAGTTGAGAATTTCAAGCGTTAGCGCATTACACAACTTGCACCAGTTTTAATCAGAATATAGTGATTGGTAAAGGCAAAAGAGTACCCACCCACCGCAGAGTGAACAAAACCAAATGGTGTGAGGTCAGACGGTTTCCACAAAGCGAAAGAAACAGTTTGATGTACCGTATTTTCCGCACAATAAGGCGCACCTAAAAACCTTAAATTTTCTCTAAAGTCCACGATGCGCCTTTTAACCTGGAGCGCCTTATATATGGATTAATATTGAGCTACAACAGCTGTCGCAACTGCGGTAAGCAGCCGCTGACTCCATTTCCCCCGTAGAAGAAGTAGTGCGCGGTGCATGCTGGGATATATGAAAGGGTGTCTCATCTCATATGAGACGGCGCAGATCGGTGCGCAATGCATGGCGGTTAGTTTTTTTTATGCAAAACCTAACCGGCATGATTTACGCACCGATCTGCGACGATCAGAACTGCGTCCGCCTGTGTCATCTCGAACGCACCTATTTCCATTTTTGTGTTTGTGTAAAGACCCGGAAATGGCTCCTACCAAGAGACACTGTTACACCGCAGAGTTTAAACTCAAGGCGATCAGTCACGCAGTAGAACACGGGAATAGAGCCGCAGCGAGAGAGTTTAACATCAATGAATCAATGGTGAGGAAATGGAGGAAGCAAGCGGATGCGCTGCGCCAAGTAAAGAAGACTAAACAGAGTTTATCTCCAATGGAAGATAAACTGTATCACAAAAATACTAATACTTAATCTTGGAGAAAATAATAAAACAGCTGTTTATTCATTTTGGGAGTAAAAACAGAAAGCTGTTTTGTAATTGTTAATAAAGTTTGACTGACCTATCTGATTGTTTTTTTTTTTTTTTACATTTCCTTTAGCGCAGCACCATTTAGTGAATGCATAACGTAACCCCAGCCTTTACTGTAGCGCCTTATAATGCAGTGCGCCTTATATATAGAAAAAAGTTTTAAAAAATGTCATTTATTGAAGGTGCGCCTTATATATGGAAAAAGTTTTAAAAAATGTCATTTATTGAAGGTGCGCCTTATATATGGAAAAAGTTTTAAAAAATGTAATTTATTGAAGGTGCGCCTTATAATGCAGTGCGCCTTATAGTGCGGAAAATACGATAACAATGTCCCCTAAATGCCAGTTGCTGTCAAAAACTGAGAGTCTGTTCATGGATCCAGCCAAGTAATGTTCAAAAACATCAAAAGAACATCCTGTGTGGTGTGAGGCCTTTTAGGCCTGCTTGTTTGTTTTTTTTCTCTCCCCCAAAACTCACAGGTGCTGGATGGCTTCTAACGAGAGGATTGGCTGATTGCTCCCAGCTGCACAGACTTACCGGTGGCTATAAAAGACCTGGTGTCACCCACAGTCTCTGTCAGGTCTTCAACGATTCTAGTGGTAAACTGACCACCTCTAAGCTGAGTCAAATTTTGATATCAGACTAATTTTCTTATTCTCCTCACAGGAACCTTCAGCCCTTCCTCTTGGCCATCCAGCACTGCCTGAAGCCGTTATCTCTCTGCTGTGGATTCCTTTGTTCAACACTTAATAAACTGCTAAACCTGCATTTGGATCCTCCTCATTCCCTCTCCTACACAACAGAAGACCTGACCAGAATGGATCCAGCGGGTTCTGCATCACCCTCAGTGTCAGAGATTCTGACCCGACAAGGAATATTCCTGGGACAACAACAACAGGCCATAAAGGCCCTTATGGACGAAAATACTCAATTAAAAACACAGTTACAGGCTTTAACAGACAAAGTAAATAATCTAAGTTCTCTTTTTCTGTCCACAGCCTCGGCACCTCCTTCAGCTATGCCCAGCCCACTCATGGACCACCATATTACGGACCCGGAACCTTTCCATGGAACCCTGGGGAAATGTCGTGGGTTCCTCTTGCAGTGTTCAAATGTCTTTGCTCTAAGACCACGGACTTTCGAATCAGACAAAGTTAAGAATTTGTACATTGTGGGTCTTCTTCGGGGCAGGGCACTGGAGTGGGCCGAGGCCGAAGACGCGGCAGCCCCCCTGGCTGATCGCTCAACATCTGATTTTCTGAGTTTATTCAGAACCATGTTCGAGGTGCCGGACCGGGCTGGAGATGCCTCCCAGCGTCTACTCCACCTTTCCCAGGGAACTCTATCTGTGGCGGAGTTCTCCATCTCATTCCGGACCCTAGCAGTAGAGGCTGGCTGGGGACAGAAGGCACTAAGAGGGGTGTTCCTAAATGCCCTGAATGATCCTCTGAAGGATGAGCTAGCTGGCAGGGGGACCCCATCCACATTGGAGGAACTCATTTCCCTGGCAATACAGTTAGACAACCGTCAAAGAGAGAAACGATATGAAAATACCACCACCCGGGCCCTACACCCTGCTCCAGTTCACAGCCATCGACAGCCTTCCTCGGTCTGCCCCCCACCTAGGGCATTTGCATCTGTTCCACAAGAGGCTGAGCAGCCTTCCACAGAACCAATGCAGTTGGGACAGATGCATCTAACCAAAAAGGAAAGAGAGGTTAGACTAAAAGAAGGGAGGTGTCTCTATTGCGGGTCGAGAAGTCACTTACTCTCAGCTTGCCCTTGTCGCCCAAAAGACGGGGCCCACCGGTAGACCTAGGGTTACGGGTGGGCACAACTAGATGTCATGGTACCCCTAGGCTTATGATTCTTGTGACACTAACCTCTGGTTGTTCCTCTTCTTTTCCGGTCGAAGCGTTGGTGGATTCCGGGGCCGACGGCAACTTCATCGACGCAGATTTTCTCCGTCAGTGTGGATTCCAGTCCCAACCACTCGGAGAACCCATTAATGCCACGGCGATCGATGGACACGTTATTACCAGGGTGACCCACCAGTCCTCCCCGTTGGAGATGGTGGTATCGGGTAATCACCGTGAGCACCTTTCGTTTAACGTTATTTCTTCACCCGGCTCACCCCTTGTGTTAGGTTTCCCCTGGCTTAGGTTGCACAATCCACAGGTCGACTGGCAAAACCGGCGTATCGTCGGGTGGAGCAATCAGTGCCATGCAACTTGCCTCCAATCTGCCGTGACAACCGTCTCTTCTGACACGGTAGGCTCTATCGACCCGGTGGACGTTGCGTCTATCCCGGCAGAGTATCATGACCTCAAAGAGGTCTTCAGTAAGGAGAGGGCACAATCTCTCCCGCCTCATCGGCCATATGATTGCGCCATCGACCTCCTCCCTGGGGCAACCTTACCCGCCAGTCGCCTGTACAATCTGTCTGCTCCAGAGAGGGGGGCGATGGAGAAGTACATCAATGAGTCCCTGGCGTCGGGGCTTATCCGCCCTTCCTCGGCACCCATAGCAGCGGGGTCCTTTTTTGTGGGTAAGAAGGATGGTTCCCTCCGTCCGTGCGTCGATTATCGGGGTCTTAATAACATCACCGTTCGCAACAAATACCCGTTGCCCCTCATTAATTCGGCGTTCGAGCTACTTCAGGGAGCCCGGGTCTTTACAAAACTCGATCTGCGTTGCGCCTACCATCTCGTCCGAATGCGGGAGGGGGACGAGTGGAAGACGGCGTTCAACACCCACCTGGGCCAATTCGAATACTTGGTCATGCCTTTCGGGTTAACTAACGCTCCCGCAGTCTTCCAGGCATTCATTAACGATGTGCTCCGTGACTTCCTTAATCGTTTTGTCTTTGTTTATCTGGACGACATTCTTATTTTTTCGCCCACTGTTGAGGAGCACATCGTCCATGTCCGTGCGGTACTCCAGCGACTCCTTGAGAATCGTCTGTTTGTAAAGGCTGAGAAGTGCGAGTTCCATTCTCAGTCCGTCAACTTCCTTGGTTTTATTGTACACGCTGGGCAGGTTTGCCCGGACCCCGAAAAAGTTAGCGCGGTGGCTGAGTGGCCTCGACCCAACACCCGTCGCAAACTACAACAATTTCTGGGTTTCGCAAATTTTTACAGGCGTTTCATTCGCAATTACAGTCAGGTAGCTCTTCCCCTTACCCAGCTTACTTCCACAGCCAGACCGTTCGTTTGGTCTCCCCAAGCAGAGGGTGCATTCACTGAGCTTAAGAAGAGGTTTACCTCGGCCCCCATTCTGGTCCAGCCCGACCCCTTGAGGCAGTTTATTGTGGAGGTGGACGCCTCGGATTCAGGGGTGGGTGCTGTGCTGTCCCAATACCATCAGGAGGATGGCAAACTCCATCCCTGTGCCTTTTTCTCTAAGCGTCTCTCTGCAGCTGAACAAAACTACGATGTGGGGAATAGAGAACTGCTCGCAGTCAAACTGGCACTCGAGGAATGGAGGCACTGGCTCGAGGGCGCAGAACACCCATTCGTGGTCTGGACAGACCACAAAAACCTCGCTTACATCCAAGCAGCTAAGAGACTCAACTCTCGACAGGCCCGGTGGCAGCTGTTCTTTACACGCTTTAATTTTACCCTCACTTACAGGCCGGGCAACCGCAATACCAAACCTGACGCCCTCTCCCGCCTGCATGATGGTCATCAGTCCAGATCGGAGCCGGAGCCCATTCTACCCCCCTCCTGCGTCATTGGGGCAATCACTTGGGAGATCGAGACTGCAATAAGGGATGGTCTGCAGCATGATCCGGACCCAGGTACTGGCCCAGCTAACCGTTCGTATGTGCCATCCTCTGCCCGCTCCCAGGTTCTCCTATGGGCACATGCATCCCGGTGGTCCTGTCACCCTGGGATTCGCCGTACAATGGCGCTTCTTCAGCGGCGGTTCTGGTGGCCAACGATGGAGGCAGACACTAGGAATTTTGTCGCTGCCTGTTCTGCCTGTTCCCGGGGCAAGGTCCCTCATCGTCCTCCTGCGGGGCTGCTCCATCCCCTACCGGTTCCCAGTCGTCCCTGGTCCCATATCGCACTGGACTTTGTGACCGGACTCCCTCCCTCAGAAGGTAACACTGTTGTGGTCACGATTGTGGACCGATTCTCCAAAGCTGTACATCTGGTGCCTCTTCCTAAACTCCCTTCAGCCTTGGAGACTGCCCAGCTCATGGTGACCCATGTGTTCCGTCTGCATGGTATCCCTCTGGACATAGTCTCTGACCGGGGTCCGCAATTCACATCAGCTGTTTGGAAGTCCTTCTGTAAGGCGCTGGGGGCTTCCGTCAGCTTGTCATCTGGCTTCCACCCCCAATCCAACGGCCAGTCGGAGCGGGCTAACCAACACCTGGAATCCACATTACGGTGCGTGTTGGCCTCTGCCCAGTCCACGTGGTCGTCTCATCTCCCGTGGATTGAGTATGCCCATAATTCCCAAGTTAGTTCCTCCACAGGATTGTCCCCGTTCGAGGCTTCTCTGGGTTACCAACCCCCATTGTTCCCGGATCAGGAACAGGAGCTGGCTGTCCCTTCGGTGCAGCTCCATATCAGACGGTGTCGTCGGATCTGGAGGAAAACTAGGAGGGCCCTCCAACAGGCCTGCGGCCGGGCGCGGCGCCAAGCTAATCGCCACCGTCAGCCAGCCCCAGCATATCAGGTTGGTCAGTCTGTCCTTCTGTCTACCAGGAACATTCCCCTCAGGGCAGAGTCTCGCAAGCTTTCACCCCGCTTCATTGGCCCTTTCCGGATCCTGCGGCTGGTCAACCCGGTCTCGGTAAAGCTCGCCCTGCCCTCTTCCATGAAGGTACATCCTGTGTTCCACGTCTCTCAGATCAAACCGGTTTCTACCAGTCCCCTCCAGCCTCCTTCTGCTCCCCCTCCACCTCCTCGCCTTGTCGACGGCTCGGATGCGTACACGGTCAACCGTCTTTTGGATGTTCGTCGCCGAGGTCGGGGTCTACAGTACCTCGTGGACTGGGAGGGTTATGGCCCGGAGGAACGGTGCTGGGTGCCCCGTTCAGCGATCCTGGACCCTGGCTTGGTCCGGGACTTTCACCGCCGCTTTCCGGACAGGCCTGGTGGTCCGCCAGGTGGCGTCCGTAGAGGGGGGGGGTACTGTGGTGTGAGGCCTTTTAGGCCTGCTTGTTTGTTTTTTTTCTCTCCCCCAAAACTCACAGGTGCTGGATGGCTTCTAACGAGAGGATTGGCTGATTGCTCCCAGCTGCACAGACTTACCGGTGGCTATAAAAGACCTGGTGTCACCCACAGTCTCTGTCAGGTCTTCAACGATTCTAGTGGTAAACTGACCACCTCTAAGCTGAGTCAAATTTTGATATCAGACTAATTTTCTTATTCTCCTCACAGGAACCTTCAGCCCTTCCTCTTGGCCATCCAGCACTGCCTGAAGCCGTTATCTCTCTGCTGTGGATTCCTTTGTTCAACACTTAATAAACTGTTAAACCTGCATTTGGATCCTCCTCATTCCCTCTCCTACACAACATCCTGGATTTCTTAAATCAGTGTATCTGTGCTTTCGCCAAGGGTTCCCAAACTTTTCAAACCTCGACCATCATTCTTAGGCTGATGAAAAACCACAACACGTCGATCACTAAATGTGATGGATAAACGCTGTGCAAGAAGCAAAGCAAGGTTTATTGCAGGTTTTATTTCAGAAACCCACTGATCGTCTTCCTCATCAAACCCAGACGTGGATTAATTCTTAATGAGCAATATTTCTCACATAAATACCTTCAACCAAATGAGACAAGAATCTCCTGCACAGCACCGGTTTCTTTTTTATCAACCTACTCTTATAATTAGCTTACAGTCTCCAGCCAACAAACCAGGCTGACACGGACACCTGTTGGTGTGCAGGAAATTGTGATTGATGACGTCTCTTGAGAGCAGTCATTCTCAAATGGGGGTGTGTGTGACCCCCGGCTTTCTTTTTTTAATTTACTATACTAGAATAAAGTGTAATTGCACCTCCACTACAGTAGTTGGCAGTGGCATTCTCAGAGTCAGAGTGTGCACAGGGTGTATTAGCTTTATGGTGTCGTGGGTTTTATGCACGTGTAGGCAGTAAACAGATGAGTATGGGTGGGGGGCATATACAGCTTTCTTCTTGCTACGGGGGGCGTAACAGAAAATAATTAAGAAGCACTGATTTAGAGGGAGCGATAACTAAGCTACACTTTATTTAGCAAATTCATTCATACAAATATTATAACGAATAATTTTAACATAAAAATATATAAAAGACAATGAAAGGAGGAAAAAGCCAAAGATACATCCAATTTAAATTTATGAGAACCATTTTACAACCCTCCACCCACACCACTCTGACCCCCACTTTAGGAACCACTCTTGCAGGCTATAATACCAGGTCCAATAGTCCTATGGAATGGCTTTTTGGGCCAGGGTTTGATACCTGGCCCAAAAACAAGTGGAGACGGTGGCCGCGTGGTTAGCGCGTTCGCCCGCGGACCGGAAGGTCGCGGGTTCGCGTCCCACGGAGAGCACGTCTAGGGTCCTGGAGAAGACACCTAGCCCCCACTTCTCCCACCGTTGGCGCCGTTGAAGGGCAGCCTGCTGCGGTGTAAGGAGTGCAGCAAACAAATTTCCCCGGTGAGGGATGAATAGAGTAATTCAAAATAATCAAAAAAAAAAAAAAAAAGGTCAGGTATCAAACCCTCAAATTACACCCCATTATGCAATCGGCATAATCGGCACCCCGCATAATGGGGTGCCCATTATGCAATCGGCATAATGGGCACCCCAGGTATTACATAGGTAATACCTGGGGTAATACCTGGTAATATGTAATACCTGCGATCTACCCAGGTATTACATATTACATAGGTATGGGGGTGCCCATTATGCCGATCGCGATCGACTGGTTGATCGCAATGGCATTATGGGTAGATCGCATGGCATTGAAAAAAGTGGAAAAAAAAAAAAAACTTTAAAAAAAAAAGTGTCAATGTACCGTCTTTTCTTCTGTTACTGGAGATTTTTGGAGTCGGTAACGTGAAATCACTTTTTAAGCCTGTAATCAATAAGCAGCCCGCAGTGCTGCTGTGGCCCCTCCCCCTCGGAAAGCGCGTGTGCGTATGTAACAAACCGTGTTGTATGGGTAGTTACAGCAGGTTGGAAACGATCTGTTGGGGTTTGCGATGGTAACATGGGACTGGTAGATCTCAGAAGGTTTGATAGTTGTAAAGTAGATCTTGGGACAAAAAAGGTTGGGCACCCCTGATCTTTTTTGTGCTATAGAGCACAAACCCACGTGACTAAAACCCGGAAGTCGGGCAGGATCAGGATGAAACTATCAAAGCAATATTTTTTGTTGACTGGTGGAGAAGATCCTTATACAATTCTAAATAATTTATTTTCAAACAATCCCGATTTGATGCCTGCGATTCACCCCGAATTTCTACTCAGCTGTAGATCTGAAGGCTAATAAAGGAGTGAACACATGCTTCCGGGTAGCGGGACTTGTAGCTCTTAAGAGGTTTGCTAGTTGAAAAGTAGATCTTGGGACACAAAAGGTTGGGCACCCCTGTAACTGACTGTTGAATACTTTACCACCTCACTTTTCCATTTGGGTCCTTCTTATTCAAACACATGTGCTCTGTTTCACTGCGGCTAACCTTTCACTGTGGAGAACATGATACACTCTAACAACAGATGGAAGTTATATAATCTATATAAATTGGAACTACCTGGTACTTTCTTTCAGATTTAAAACTTGTTTCTAGACAAATTTGTTCCAGTTTATGATCCTAACTCCTCTGTGCAAACACGAACCAGAAATTATTGAGTTCAGATTGAGCTCATCTTTAATTATAATTACAGATTCATTAACATTATTAGCAGAGATATGTTGTTAAAATCGAAGAACCAAAAACACTCATATTTCAGATTTAATTTGAGAAGCTCGTGTGAACAAGATGAACACAGAGTGTGTGTGAGCTGAGGCTAGTGGTGTGACCAGAGGGGAGGATCAGAGTGTTACACACCACTAATCATACAAGCACACGCTTTTAAACTACACGCACGCAACACACACACACGTGCATACACACAGGAATCTGCACACATACAAACACACTATAAGACATGCCTCTACAAACACAGAGATACACAAAAACATGCATTTCTACAGAACATTCGGTCAGTGTGTGAATTTGTGTGTACAGCACTTTTTTAAACAGCTGTTGGTAAATCTGCAGCATGGGAGAACAGCGTGGATAGAGCGCCCCCTGTACAGCTCCCGCAGCATACATCACATAGAACAGGGGTGGGCAATTAATTTTTATCAGGGGCCGCATGAGAAGCCTGAATTGTGTCAGAGGGCCACCAACTTTCTTTCATTGTAAAATACATAGCTGGTACTGATAATCAGAAGAATAAAGCACTCTGTAAATATTTATATTAGATTATGTGAAACTGTGCTCTATTGGTTAAATAAGAAAAACAATTATTGAACCAGTGCAATTTATTTTTTAACTTGTAATGCTTTCCACCTCATGTTACCTCTTCAGTGAGAATAATCCAGTCTGTTCTGGGCTTGAACATTGAAATCTGGCGGAATGTCTGAAGTGGCTATGCGAAGGACAGCTGAGAGGTGGTCATCAGTCATAGTGGATCTGTGTTTGGATTTGTTAAACTTCATAACTGAGAATGTCTGTTCACATTGATAGGTAGATCCAAAGAGGACTAGGATCCTCTGAGCATGCCTCCTCAGGTGTGCAAAGTTCTCCTCTTTGAGGGCGGAGTAAAAGTCCAGCAGTGAGACTGACTTGAAGTGATCTGCCAGATGTGTGTCAGACTGCAGATCACTTCACTTGGTGCATCATCCACACTGCAGTTGAAGGGAGAAAAAACCATGTGCATTTCACTCTCAAGAGTTTTGAAATTGCCTTGAAAACTCTGCATACGCGCATACGTAGCGACGTAACGCTTTTCAAAATAAAATAAATTTTCAAAATAAAAGTTTTAAAAAAAAGTTTAATTTATGGTGTTTATGATTGGCCTCACGCGGGCCGGACAGGGGCGTACAAAGGGCCGGATGCGACCCGCGGGCCGTAATTTGCCCAGGTCTGACATAGAACGATGCAGCTGCTTTATTGAAACAAATCATAGTAACACCACTTTACATTTTCATTAACGTAAGGAAAAGTAACTATAACAAAAGTAACTAATGAGAATACTCAATTTTTCAAAAAGTAATGAAGTTTGTACTACTTTAACAACTTTATTCCTAACACCAGTAATTATTTGCACGCACAGTAAAATTTTGGTTATCAAACATTGAGCCTGTGCCTTTAAGAGGAATTGCCTGGAATGAAAAAGAAAATGAAAAGAAGAGGAATAGGGTTCAGAAGAAGAAAAGAGGGGGACAAAGTGAGGAGATAATCTGTAGTTACAATCTATAAGTACAATATTCAGCATCAAGACCAACCTGCTGGATTATCTAAGAAAAAAAAATAGTACAAACAAGAGTTTAAACCAGAGATGAAGCTGACACACATAACAAAACCTTCTAGAACTAATGATGTAAAACACTAACCTTTGTTACTAGAGCTATAATAATATTGGTTGGGAGCAAGGAACATAGCGGACAGTAAACAGTGTGGTACAGTGTGCGAGTGCGAGTGAAAGTACACGCATGCAGCCGATGTGAATCATGTGCTTATGAGAGTTAACAGATCTTCTCCAACCCCAATAGACTGGAACCTGAGAGGTAAGGACACCACAAATTTTCCACTTTTTTAATGTCTCAAAAGGTGAGCTTTTGAAAGTCTTCAGTTTTTCTGTTGAAGCAAACTAATTCCAGTAAAGTATGAGGGTGAAAGGGGGAATGCACATACAACGGAAAGACGGAGGGAAAGAGTAAATTGTGTGGTAGCTTCTTCTTCTTCTCCTTTCGGCATTTCCCTTCAAGGGTCGCCACAGCAAGTCAGTTTCTTCCATCTAACCCTATCTGCTGCATCCTCTTTGGTCACGCCAACTATCTCCATGTCTTTCTTCACTGTATCCATGAACCTCCTCTTTGGTCTTCCTCTAGTCCTCTTTCCTGGTGGTTCCAAATCCAGCATCCTTCTGCCGATGTACTCGGTCTCCCTTCTCTGCACATGTCCAAACCATCTCAGTCTGGCCTCTCTGACTTTATCTCCAAAACCTCTAACATGTGCTGTTCCTCTGATCCTGTCCATCCTGGTCACGCCCAGAGAGATCCTCAGCATCTTCATCTCTGCTACCTCCATCACTGCTTCCTGTCTTTTCCTCAGTGTTACTGTCTCTAGACCAATCAGCATGGCAGGTCTCACCACGGTTTTGTACACTTTCCCTTTCATTTTAGCTGAAACTCTTCTATCACACATCACACCTGATACTTTTCTACACCCGTTCCAGCCTGCCTGCACACGCTTCTTCGCCTCTTTTCCACACAGCTATGGTTGCAGTAAATGATTCAACGAGATTGTTGTGATGAAAAACTCCGTGTGTACAGTATTTAAACAAAATCTGAAATTCATATTGAGAATGAACTATGTGTTTGATGACCAAAACACATCAATGGGATCGACCAAAAGCCTCTTTGGGAGCCACCGGTAAATCACAATCAAGCACATTCCTTAACTAGAGCATTTCTCCAGGACACCATGGATGTTTCCAGTTGATGGAACGAGGACAAACAAACATGGACCACACCTCACGATGGGATGCAGAAAAACCAGCTTGGGTTGAATTCTGTCAGCTGGTAATTATGCAGTAAAATATTCTAATTATAAATGATTGGTGGGAAAAAAATTCTACAAGTGAAACCACAAGCCATCGAGCATCATTATATACAATTTTCTTTAGTTTCTGCGAAGGATTAAATTCCTCTGATGGTCAGTAAACAAGACGAGCGTGTGCTCGTGTGACGCTGAAAACAGTTCACATACATTTTCAGGTGAGGAATATTTTATACATTGATTCGTTTACCTGATTTACATTCAATTTAAGTTTTTTTTTTTAGTTTTTTTTCATTATCCCTCACCCCAGCTGCATTCTCCAGCTCACCCAGGAGGAACCAAGGCGTTCCCCGACCCGCTGTGAGACATACCGTATTTTCACGATCATAAGGCGCACATAAAAGTCTCAAATTTTTTTCAACATGAGCAGTGCGCCCTATCGTGCAGTGCGCCCTATGTGATTTGGGATTTGCGGGCGTATTAGAGAACCACGAGGTGGACACAGTTGAGACAATGAGAACATTAAAGGGGGAAGTGTGGGCGTAGATTATGTATAAAAGAACAGGTGTGTGCTTGCTAACGTGTCTGCTGGCACTGTTGTCCGAGCTTTCGCAAATGCAGGCATCATTTCCGCAAAGTTGCACTGTACAAAAAGTGACTCTGACAGCGAGGAAAGTGAACCTGCCATGTTGGATTTAGTGCAGCTGTTAGATTCTGAAACAGAGGATGAGGACTTGGATGGATTTGATAAATGACTTTATGACGACTGTAATTAATATTTAAATAAAGCCAGACAAACTCAGTTTTGCTCCCGATCTATTTTTAAATACGCACACTTGTATGTGTGTGTGTGTGTGTGCGTGTGTGCGCACTGTAAGGCGGACGGTACAGAGGATATGTATATAAAACCAACGCCCTATCATCAGGTGCCCCTTATGTGTGTGTTAAATACAGAGCACGCAAAATTTGGAGTGTGCCCTTTAATACGGTGTGCCTTATGGTCGTGAAAATACGGTAGTCTCACACCCCCTGTGTTTCCTCCCGATGGAACGTGCCCAAAACACCTCACTAGTGAGGCATTCGGTAGGCATCCTTACCAGATGCCCAAACCACCCCATCTGGTTTCTCTTGATCCGGAGGAGCGTCGGCTTTACTTTAAGCTCCTCTCGATTGGCAGAACTCAATAGTTCCCAGTCACCCTGCGGAGGAAGCTCATTTCGACCGCTTGAATCCGTGCTTCTCGTTCTTTCGGTTTTTATGATTGTTTATTTACGTTTCTAAATTTCCAAAGAAGACCACCGTATTTTCTGGACTATACAGCACACCTGTGTATAAACTGCATTCAGTCCCTTTTAAAGTTACAGAGCCCCAAGCGGTAAGCGGAAGAAAAATCTACAGAATAGCTGCACGTTGGTATAAGCCTCATTGTTCAAAAACTGAGGCAACGTTTTAGACAGCTGGGGTTCCATGATGAAGAATGAAGGACCTGTGTTCCAGAGGCTTACAGCAGAGACTTTATGGTGAATTCCCAGAGGAGCCATTTCTGTTCTGGAGAAACATCTTCCTCTGACAGCCATGATTAATCTGGCCTCTCAGCAGTCACTTCGGAGGCCATAGGTCAAACGGCCATCAACACAATCGCCGGCGGTGGCAGACTTTTTGGCAGCCTTTAGTCACCAGGGCAACCATTTATTAGCAGCAGGGAGTGGCTCCTGACACCCAGTCGGGGCTCAGCGAGTGTCGTCATGGCTACAACCCCCCTCATATGCTTTTCTGTCTTGAGGAATACAATAGACCCATATGTACCAAAGGCCCTGCGACAGGGTCTGCTCACCTCAGTCATCAGGCCATAAGATCAACCATGAAACATGACGTTTTCTTGACGTAAAATAATACGTTTTAATATGAACCTAAACAAGCAAACCTTAATAACAATGGATACAAACTACATTAAAAAGCACGAAGCCAGTATTAGGTCACTGTAACAGCTGGGATTTGTAGTATCAGTGCTGTAAAACCAGTGGACTAATTTTAAATGTCATTTGGTAAAGCTTTGCGTGACAAACTTGGGCCGCATGCCAGAGTTTGACACCTACGCTATGGCGTCACATTTAGTACCTTTGTGTTTTACACACACTTGTTTGAATAATAGTAGAATTCTACTATTCTACTTATAGTAGAATAAACTAATGTTTAAACAATAGTCTTAGACATATTGGATGCTCGTCCCGGAGGAGGGATCTCTCTTTCATGTGGATCCCCACGAGGTTTCTCATTTTTTTCCTCACTGATGTTTTTTTTTTTTGGAGTTTTTCCTCACCGTGAAGGATAGTCTAAGAGCAGAAATATGCTAACATTGTCTCGCTAGCTTGTTAGTTAATTTTCTTGCTGTGTACAGTATTTGTGTTTATACATTTATATCGATTTATACCGATCGACCGGCGGGTCGGTGCGGCATCAGCAATAACCAGGACGCTGCATCAGTCCGTCGTTGTAAAGAGAGAGCTGAGCTGAAAAGCAAAGCTCTCGATTTACAAGTCGATCTACGTTCCTACCCTCACCTATTGTCACCAGCTGTGGGTGGTGACCGAAAGAATGAGATCGCGGATACAAGCGGCCGAAATGAGCTTCTTCCGCAGGGTGGCTGGGCTCTCACTCAGAGATCGGGTGAGGAGCTCTGCCATCCGGGAGGAGCTCGGGACCGAGCCGCTTCTCCTCCAGGTCGAGAGGAGCCAGGTGGGGTGGTTCGGGCATCTGGTCAGGATACCCCCCCCCCCCCGAGCGCCTCTCTGGCGAGGTGTTTTGGGCACGTCTCACCGGGAGGAGACCAAGGGGCAGACCCCGAACCCGCTGGAGAGACTATGTCTCACAGCTGGCCGGGGAATGACTTGGGATCTTTCCGGGTGAGCTGGAGGATGCAGCCGGGGTTACCCGTCTGAGGCTGTTGCCCCCGCGACAATACCCCTGAACAAGCGGAAGATGACGGAACGGAACATTCCTCTTTTTTCTTGTTTTTCGTCTTTCTGATTCTGCAATGTGAAGCCCATTGAGACAGAAATTTTGTCATTTTGGGCTATACAAATAAAATTGAATTGAATTGCTCACTCTTATCCACAAAAATACTAGAAAAAACCTGCTACCCACTTACGCTGGTGTTAAAAAAAAAAAGCTTTCTTTGAGGGGTCTGTGTTTGTTATTAGAGACGTTTACATCCAGTTAATCACTACCACTCTTGCCCATTTCCCCCTGCTGGTATC
Source organism: Neostethus bicornis (assembly GCA_902685375.1). Taxonomy (NCBI): domain Eukaryota; kingdom Metazoa; phylum Chordata; class Actinopteri; order Atheriniformes; family Phallostethidae; genus Neostethus; species Neostethus bicornis. Next base: position 21,578,347 of record LR738552.1, read on the forward strand.
ACTTTTTATCCTTTCGCCCGTTTCTTCACACATCTCCTCCCTTTCTACGCTCTATGTGTTTGGCTATCAGTCTGCCAAGCTTAGCAGCTCGGTCCTAATCAGCTTACTGCCAACGAGACTAAGCCGGAGCTGAAAAGGCGACGGGAGCAGGCCGTTTAGCCACCGACTGGGTCGGAAGAGGGGGGCAATAAAGTGTAGCTGGAAAAAAAAAACGTGGAAATTGAAGCTTAAAGAGCTTGGTGAAGATGGGAAGTATTTCAGTGGTTGGGGGAGGGTACGATGATGGCAGAAAGGGGGCGAGCCTTCACTGGGGCACATGGAGGACACCAACTTCTGAAGTATCTCTTCTGTAAGAGTTTCTTCTTACTGGCTGGGATGTTTTAAAGAGGACAAACTGGGATGTGTTCCAAGTGGCCCAGTTTTAAATTCCAGGCCGGGCTGACGTGATACTTCCAGATCGCTCAGGCACAAATGTGGTCATAAATGGGAAGCAACTATCCTTCTCTATGCTCACCATTATTTTAAAAACCAGGGTTGCCTTGATCAGACGAGATACGGGGGAAAGTTCCCCATCGAGAACCTCATGATAATAAATTACTAGACACACAATGTAAAACTTAAAATACAACAACGTGCAAAAATCCTTCTCCGTCCTTAATTTAATCCAGTTGTGGATGAAGTACTCACTTTTTGTACTTCAGTAAAAGTACAGATAATTAGGCAAAAAAATTACTTAGTAAAAGTACCAATAAAGAAAATCTACTTAAAGTAAAAGTACAAAAATAGTTGGTGTAAATTGTCCTTTCTAAGTAAAAAGTATTCGATCATAATTCAAATGTTATTTTTTGTGCTGTATGGTGTCGCCATGGTAACCAGGATAAATACTCTGCAGGGGCGTGACCCCCTCTCCCGCCTCTTTTGGTCCACAAAAAAAAAGGAAAGGTGACAAGTCAAGCTATCCCTTTGAAGGTCCAGCAAATGGGCACCAAAATGCAGAAAAATGACACTTATTTTTTAAAACGTTTTGGGGGGGGAAGGCCCCCAGTCACCCTATATCGGCTTTGTCAATTACCTCACGCCCCCCCTTTAGAAAATTCTAGATCCGCCCCTGCTCTGTGTAGCGATGGCTCAACTTTTTATACAACGATCTTCTGACTCTTTTTATTTTGTGCTGTGGTTGATGGGGTTTTTTTTGGCCCTGAATGAATGCGGAAAATGTTCACTCTCGATTCTGATTGGTCCTTTATTCATTACTTCTTCTCCCGATCAACTGCTCCTTTTGATTTTGGCGATGCGGCTTCAAGAAAAAACTGTGTATTTTTCAAATTCTTGAAGGAAAATGTAACGAAAAATGTAAAACACACTTTTAAAAAGTAGCGAAGTAAAAGTACAGATATTTGCTCTAAAAATGTAGTGAAGTAAAAGTAAAAAGTACCGGTCTCAAATTTTACTTAAGTAAAGTACAGATACACAATTTTTTTTTTTACTTAAGTACAGTAACGAAGTACATTTACTTCGTTACGTTCCACCACTGATTTGATCAAACTTTATAAAAAGCAGAGCTAATTAAAGTAATTTTTAAAAAATCCTAATGATACCCATACTTAAAGGTTCCCACTTTAAAAAACCCCACATGATGTGGCCACAAGCGTGGGCATCCCAAAACCTCCCATCCTGTCCATCTAGCACTTACCTCCCAACACCCACCGACTCACTGGTGACGTTTTGGGTGGGTGGGGCAGATCAGAAGCAGAACCACATAATAATTACACACCATCCCCCTGGCACAGCTGGCTGCTTTAGCTACAAAAACACACTGGGAAGCCAAACTCCTGCTCCTTTAAAACACCTGTTCCAACAGGTCTCCACGGCAACAGAAACATCTGGCCCGAAATCTGCTGAGTTCCTACTTTGTCCTGGCTCTCGCTACGCTCTCTATAAACCAACAGAGACCAAAACAAGTGTCTATGAGGGAGTGCGGGGGTGGTCTGGAATCACTTGAGTTCTCTAAGAATAGTTGAGGAGAATCAGTGAACTGAGAAAAAAGATGAAGGAGGAAGAAAAACATCACTGGAGGGCAATTATCTGGGCTATTTCTGGACCACTGCTTTTCTAGCCTGGGGTAAGGACGGAGGGAACAGGGAAGGTCTGTTTGGCAGCTGGCCCGAGGACGTGGAGGGTACGCAGCATGGCATATGCAAACCATAATAACCAGTACAGCAGCAGAGTGGTTTACAGAGCAAGAGGAGAAAGAGCTCTGATGAGTGGAACAAAGAACAGATATAAAGAAGGTTCCATATAGTCTGAGTCTGTCTAGCAAAACGTCGACGTTTATTTTTGAAGCATTACTTGAAACAGATTTTTCTGTTTGGATTCATGATGAACTGAAATAAAAATGTAGAAATAAACTCTGGACTTAGGAGGACAAACAACTCAGTAAATGATTTTTGTATCAAAGCGCCTCTCCCGGCACTGTCCGTACCGTCCAAACACCGTGAGAGAAAACGCCATCTAACAGGCCAAATTATTACTAAATCTTTCTTTTGAGAAGGTTTTCAGTGAGAATTTGACGCTATTATTACACTTTAAATTGGAGGAGGCGTTGGCTCAGTGGTAGAGTGTTTGTCCTTGGACCAGGAGAAGCCGGTTTAAATCACACTGAGCCCCCTAGGTGTCCCTGGAGCAGACATCCAACTCCCTAGTTCAGGGGTGGGCAAAGTTTTTGACTCGCGGGCCACATTGAGTTCCAACATTTAACAAGCGGGCCGGAATAGGATCAGATGGATGGCATGTTTTGGTAACCGCTAGATTAGACCAATAAAATGATGCGCTAGAATTTAAACAAGCACGCTAAATATTACATCAAGAGCGTTGAATTTCAGATTTAGTGCGCTAGGTTTGAAATCTAGTGCGAATGCGCTTAAAAACGTGCATTTAGCGATGCTAGGTTTGAAATCTAAGTGCTTGTTTTAACATCTAATACGATTGTTTACGTGCGTATGGCTTCCCATATCTGTGCACACTGTTTATTTTGATGGCGTGTGCATCAACACGAGGACCGCCGCAGCCGTCCACATGACTTCACGTCACTTTAATATGCTAATTAGAATAAATCAAACAGAACGTAGCAGGCTGACCTTTTATGACTTTTAGTATGAACATGTTTTTTATTTTATCAGGTATTTTTTGTGTTCTAAAAATGAACATTTCAAAATTTATAAGCATTTTATCTCCTCCAACCTGCTGCACCCCACAGCAGCTGGGATGAAGCGCGCATTGGAAGTTGTTGCTATGTTGCTATGGCAACAAACACATTGCTATGGCCACACATAAGAGTGTGTTTATATTTGTGGGGAGAGACAAGGAGGGCTCTGACGCCATTACAGAAACATTTTAAAAAGGTTGAGTGAGATAATATTGAAGAGATACCATAAAGAGAGTAAGAAAATTGTTGTCTGAATAAAGTATGCCATGTTTTCTAGATAAGTCGTCAAAGTTCAGGTTAACATTTTGGAATATAGCCATATGTAAAGTATGCTTACCATTTCTATTGATGCCATTTTTTAAAATAATTATAAACAATCATTGTAAGAATTCTATTGTTGACAAATATTTTTCTCTTTAAATCTCCACTTTCAACAAAACAAAGGCCATAAATCTTTTGTACATTTTGAAGCTGTCTTCAAATAGCTTACGGAAACGCGAAAACAGTGCCACTAAAAGTTAGAAATTTAAGAATTAAACACTAATAGCAGACAGGAGATCACGGTCCGATGAAGCCAACAGGACCACATCATCTGCAAAAATCCGAGATCCGATTCTGAGGTCACCAAACCGGATCCCTCCAACGCCTCGGCTGCGCTAGATATTCTGTCCATAAAAGTGATGAACAGAATCGGTGACAAAGAGCAGCCTTGGCGGAGTCCAACTCTCACTGGAAATGGAATCGACCTACTGCCGGCTATATGGACCAAGCTCTGGCTCCGGTCGTACAAAGATCGGACAGCCTGTACTAAGGGCTCCGAGACTCCGTACTCCCGGAGCACCCCGTACAGGAGTCCCCTAGGGACACGATCGAATGCCTTCTCCAGATCCACAAAACACATGTAGACTGATTGGGCAAACTCCCATGACCCCTCCAGGATCCTGAAGAGGGTATAGAGCTGGTCCGTAGTTCCACGTCCGGGACGGAAACCACACTGCTCCTCTTCAATCAGAGACTCGACAATCCGACGGACCCTCCTCTCCAGTACTCCCGAATACACCTTCCCAGGGAGACTGAGGAGTGTGATCCCTCGGTAGTTGGAGCACACCCTCCGATCCTCCTTCTTATAAAGAGGGACCACCACCCCAGTCTGCCAATCCAGAGGCACTGTCCCCGATGTCCATGCAATGGTGCAAAGGCGTGTCAGCCAGGACAGCCCAACACCATCCAGAGCCCTTAGGAGCTCCGGGCGGATCTCATCCACCCCCGGAGCCCGGCCGCTGCGGAGCTTTTTGACTACCTCAGCGACCTCGACAGCAGAAAGGTAGTCCTCGCCCAGACAGGGCGAGGTGTTTCGGGCACGTCCCACCGGGAGGAGACCAAGGGGCAGACCCCAGACCCGCTGGAGAGACTATGTCTCACAGCTGGCCGGGGAACAACTTGGGATCCTTCCAGGTGAGGTAGAGGATGCAACCGGGGAGAAAGAGGCCCGGGCTGCACGTTTGAGGCTGTTGCCCCCGCGACCCGACTCCGGATCAAGCGGAAGATAACGGAACGGAAGCAGACAGGAGATACAGTTTGATGGACATTGAATGGATTTCAGAGCTTTTGTTAGTTCCACCTGTCCTATATACTGTTAACAAACATCAAACCAGCCAATGACAAGCTTGAAATGGTCTCCTTGCTGTTCCCCATCCTGATGGTTCTGAGTAGAGAAGCGAGTGATTCCTGGACAAATGGAAGGAGCCAATCCATTCAGAAAAACTATGAATGATTCATTGAGAAAAAGAAAGGAAAAGATCTTCTAAAATATTCAAGCAAGTTGGCCATTCTTAAAAACAGAAGACAGGATGTTTCTATCTGACAAGTTAAAAGCCTAAAGAAGAAGATGAAGAAGTGACCATTAGTCAACTGGAGCAGTGAAAATCAAACAATCCATCAGCAGAAGTAAAGTGGATGGTCAACCCAGTTCAACCACTAACCAGCTAAGATGAAAACCTTCCTGGGTTTTATTTCCATCGCCAGAATGTCTTAAGAACTTTCCAGGCAGTTTCTAGGTCATTACAACTACTGTTTCCAGACCTTTTCCAGCACTTTGATGGACCCTACCTCACGTTCCTGTCCTATCCATTCCCGTTTATCCGAGTTCTAGACCAAAAAAACCCCCAAAGAACTGCATCCCTATTTATAAAGTGCAATTTGATTTGATTGAATCCTCATCTTTTGAGTTTCACACAGTTTTGTTTAAAGTTTTTATAAAGAATTCTACAGAAATTAAGCTATTTGCAAAGCTGGCGCAGTGTGTGGAGTTTTCCATCACTGACCAAGTCAGGAGCTGCCATTTAGACAGTGAGAAAAGAGGAGACGTGTGGACAAAAGCTGATATTAAATGAAGACAGTGAAATGAAGCATTTGAAGTAGCGATGAAACAATTAGAAAACACACCTGTCAGAGTAGGACCATTGTCGGGTCGAAAAAAGGCTTCATTCAATTTAGTACCTCAGTATCATAACCAACACTACGCTCACACAAGGAAACAAGCGCTTTTCCACACTGCAGTGGGGGAGAGATGAGGAGAAACAGAGACGTACTCTGCCTGGCTCGTACAAGCTTCTCTCAGTCATCTCACCCCGGCTGCATCCTTTTATTAGAAAAAATAGGTCACAGTTTAGACACTCTTCAGACACTCACAGGTGTCTGAAGAATAAACTAATCAGTCTGAAGAATGAGTTAATCAAAAGGGCAGAAAGTCCACCCAATATTGTTTGTATGCAAAATGGTTTAAACAAAACAGTGGGTCCCATGTCCTGCAACTATTTGTGATTAGCTGACAAGGCAGGGATGTTCTGGTAATCAGTTGGTCTCTATATGTGAAAAACACACATTATAATGTTATAAAGAGTAAAATCATAAGCTTATCCTACAACCATACAGAAGAAAATTGGAACACATCATGGAAAAGATTGTCAAATAAAATATCATGTGCTGTTGTGCACCAACTTCTATGCAATATCTAATATGCATGTATTCCTGGTTCGCTTTGAGGTTGACCATTTCTGTTTTATTTCACTGACAGATCAGCGTGTGTAACTCACTCACAAAGGGTTGCCGTGGTAACCGCCTCACATTCTGGTGCTTTTTGCTTGTGGGTGAAGTCGACATGGTTGCACAATGATGACGACTTGACATTTTTATGAGTAATTACAGGTGCCGCTGGCTAATTTAAATACCAGTCATTAGCATGATCCATATATGGAGTTCTTGAGGCGTTGTTGGGGCGGGACAGAGATCAAGTCACCGTATTTTCCGCACTATAAGGCGCACCTTCAATAAATGACATTTTTTAAAAAATTTTTCCATATATAAGGCGCATCGCATTATAAGGCGCTACAGTAAAGGCTGGGGTTACGTTATGCATTCACTAAATGGTGCTGCGCTAAAGGATATGTAAAAAAAAAAAACAGTCAGATAGGTCAGTCAAACTTTATTAACAATTACAAAACACTTTCTGTTTTTACTCCCAAAATGAATAAACAGCTGTTTTATTATTTTCTCCGAGATAAAGTATTAGTATTTTTGTGACACAGTTTATCTTCCATTGGAGATAAACTCTGTTTAGTCTTACTTACTTGGCGCAGCACATCCTCTTGCTTCCTCCACTTCCTCACCATTAAACTCTCTCGCTGCGGCTCTATTCCCGTGTTCTACTGCGTGACCAATTGCCTTGAGTTTAAACTCTGCGGTGTAGCAGTGTCTCTTGGTAGGAGCCATTTCCGGGTCTTTACACAAACACACAAATGGAAATGAGACGCCCTTTCATATATCCCAGCATGCACCGCGCACTACTTCTTCTACCGAGGAAAATGGAGTCGGCGGCTGCTTACCGCAGTTGCGACACCTGTTGTAGCTCAATATTAATCCATATATAAGGCTCTCCGGGTTAAAAGGCGCATCGTGGACTTCAGAGAAAATGTAAAGTTTTAAGGTGTGCCTTATAGTGCGGAAAATACGGTAGTTTACGCCTAAGATTTGTCCCAGGTGTGATTTATAAAGCTTACATTGTGCAGTTTTTAAATAAATCTTGTGTTCACGTGACGTAAGCAACGTGTGTGAGCTAAGATGAGGCCTCTGTCTGTGTATTTCAGCTATGAAAGATTTTTCATTATTTGAAGCTGTTCACGCTCTGAGCTTCTCCATGTCTGAGTTAAAGCCTCCAGCCTCTTCAGGTAGTCATCTTACAAGTACTTCTGCTAGCCCTGGTGATTGACCTCTGACGTCACAGTGAGACTTCTCATCTCTAATACGTCATCATTGGTGACGTCAATCATGCTTCCACCTTGAGGAGAAGCTGCTAGTTGATGCTTTTTAGGTTTAATACAGGTTTTTGTGATTTTGAATATTTCTTTCTGTTCCTGTGACCTGTTTACGACTTCAAAATAAAATATGAAACTTTTAATGACCTTTTTTTCCACTTTGTGTTTTATCTAAACACTCGCGTTCGCTGCGGCCGGGACTCTCTGCAACCAGCGGTTTATAAACACGTTTCATTTTACATGAAAAGGAAATGATCCTAGAAAGTAAACAGCAGACTTAGTAAACCCCTGCCCAGATACAAGGATTTATCACACAGCTCTGGACAGGCATTATTCGGCCCACAGAAAGCAGGAGGGGGGCCTCGTGGGGTTTTACATCCCCTTAATCACAGCACAGCCGCCCCTATAGAAGTCCTGCAAAGCTCCAAGACGGTTCCTAAAACCAACATTAGCTGAAAGAGGTTTAAAAACACAGCCAAAGGAAACCAATTTCCCCCGACAGCAAACAAAGAGAAAAGGCCTCGGCTCTCCCTGCTGCTGCAGAAAACCCATTAAATTAGTCTGAAAGGCTTCGTGTAGACGGTCCTGCCAGGGACCAATCCTGGCACACAGCAGCTCAATCTGAATATCCCACAGGAGTCCAGAAGCAAATCCAGCATCTGTCCTGTCACAGCTGATTATTCTGGGGCGATGGGATGAAGTAGAACCAGCGCTTCAGCGCATACATAGAAACAGAAATACACCCGCTGTTTGTTGTGGTGAGCTGGGGAAAGCTAGAAGGATAGTCGGGACGCAGGGTCATCCAGGAAGAAATGCGGGCAGAAAGAATACGGTTGGTGATATCAAATTAAAGAAAAAACAGCAGTAGAGCTCAAAACAATGTTTAAGAGCTTAAGTAGGAATATTTTGTTAAGGCTAAACGGCATTAAGAAAACCCCAAAGAGGCAGATTAACTGATGCTCCTATTAAGCATGTGGAGGCAGTATCATGGTCTGGAGGGGCTGCAGCTGGACAGGTTTACGTTCAGTAACAGGACGTGTTTAAAAGTCTGCTGAACACATGAACATACTGAATGACCAGGTTATTCCATCTGTACATTTTTTCTTTACAGATGGCACAGAGATATTCCAAGATGGCATAGCCAAGATACAGCGGGCCATCAGTGTGTGAGAGCCATCACCAGGCGTGGGTTAATTTTTTCACAAACGCCACAAAGGAGGTGTTTTGGCGAACAAAACGAAAAACATGAAAAATGTAGAAACCATAAGCTTTCATTGAGTTATTTAAAATTTTTCACCTACTTTTCTTATTTTTTTTTTGGCTTCACTCGTCTTTATAAATAAATAAATAAAATAAATGAATTACTCTATTCATCCCTCACCGGGGAAATTTGTGTGCTGCACTCCTTACACCGCAGCAGGCTGCCTTTCGACGGCGCCAATGGTGGAAGAAGCGGGGGTTAGGTGTCTTCTCCAAGGACCCTAGATGGTGGTCTCAGTGGGAATTGAACCCACGACCTTCTGGTCACAGGCGAGCGCTCTAGCGCCGATCCACCGTCTCCCATTTATGTCACCGGGCCAAACAAATAAAAAAAAAATGTGTTCAGGTGAAACTGGAATAATCACAAAAATTACTTCCAAGACCGGAAAAAAAGTACAAAAAATGGCCGCCTATGTTATAGTGAACAACATAACGGCTAATGCGCTGCCTTGGGCGGCTGCCTGCTGCAGGGCTCTCTGTTACTTTAGCGTTTAATCGCCAACTTTCTCTGAGTTTCTGTCCCTTCTTCTGGCTATGTTTTGTCTCTCTCTGAAGATTTCATTTTGAGCGCATTTTGGACGTCATTTGGAACTTTTTTGTTTTGTGTCAAACTGATTTTTCAGAAATTGTCCGACTAGTTCCCAACGGGTAACTGGTATGGAGTCCTTCTGCTGTTGACATGCGCAACCAGCTGCTGGTTCTTGAAGCCACATTTGTCTAAAATGGAGGAGTTTGTTCGAACCCGGGGGAGCCGAGGAGAAGGAGACGATCTGGAGGGGGTGCGGAGAAGGAGACTGTCTACAGAAGGTGCTTCAGGCCCTGTGTTTTTGTGGTTTCCATGGAAACGTCCGGTTGCTCGCTAGAGGAACTGGAGGCGCTCACTCAGACCCAGCGAAATACAGAGAGGCCAGTTTGGACACAGAGCGACTGGACTGGGACGCCGGTGGATAGGTGCGAGGAGCAGTCCACTCAGACTTCCCTTCAGGGATTAATAAAGTATATTTTATTCTATTCAATACTGAAATTGGAGTAAAAAAAAAAATAAAATAAAAAGGTTTATTTATATAATCTCTTTTTCTTTGGAGGGTCAGATTAAAAGGTTTATGGGGCAGCAAATGACCCTCACTCAGGCCATAGTATTTCCTAAATGGTCAGACTCTACCTTCAATGATGATCAACATTGGACGCAAATTAATATGGAAACATTTCAGAAATTCCTAAAATGATGCCACAGAGAAAACTGTAATCACAGTTAAAGATGATACAATTGGTGTGTGTAATTTGACGGGTGGTATGAAACCAGATGTGAGAAAATGGTTAAAAATCTACCCATTTTGACGCTAATTTGACGTAAAAAGTCACAACCACAATTCAAGCAAAGAAGAAAAAAAATTAAGTCCAACAAACCTGCCATTAGACCTGATCCAGGTAATCTGCTCACCTTTTTCCCAGCGTGTTAAGCGGCGTGCTTAGGGGCAGAGGGGCGAGGGTAGATCTACGAGTTAGGCCTGGGAGTTTGGTCCGAGATAATTCGTTCTTCGGAGACTCGGCCTTATGAACGGGACTGGCACTTGGCTTAATGTCCAGATCTTTCAACACTTCATAGTTGATCTTATTGGAAATCTTCTTCTGTTCCAGCATCTGCCCTATCGCTTCCTGAGCGTTACTGGCTGTGATCTGGGGGAATCTCTTTCTTGGGGGTCGTCGCTGCTGTGGGAAGAAGGAAACAATCTCAGGAGGAAAACAGGTGGATGGCGTTTACATGTTTACATGGAATCAGAGAAGAACTCACTGCCAACCTATTGGGTTTTTTAGAACGCACCGTAAAATTAAATATGAGAAACAAAAATTACTTGAAGAAATTTTTTTAACTTTTTTTTTTTTTCACTAAAAAAGTTTAGTTACTTAAAAATGATAAACAGGGTGGTATGCCCCCTGCAGGTCAAGACAGATTCCTGCCCCAGATGGAGGAGTTTACGTATCTCAGGGTCTTGTTCACAAGTGGGAGAAGGATAGAGCGGGACATCAGAAATATCGGTGCGGCATCAGCAATAACTAGGACGCTGCATCGGTCCGTCGTGGTAAAGAGAGAGCTGAGCCGAAAAGCAAAGCTCTCGATTTACAAGTCGATCTACGTTCCAACCTTCACCTATGGTCACCAGCTGTGGGTGGTGACCGAAAGAATGAGATCGCGGACACAAGCGGCTGAGATGAGCTTCCTCCGCAGGGTGGCTTGGCTCTTACTCAGAGATCGGGTGAAGAGTTCTGCCATCCGGGAGGAGCTCTGTGTCGTGCCGCTCCTCCTATGAGTCGAGAGAAGCCAAATGAGGTGGTTCAGGCATCTAGTCAGAATGCCTCCTGAGCGCCTCGCTGGTGAGGTTTTTCGGGCACGTCCCACCGGGAGCAGACCAAGAGGAAGACCCTGGATCCTCTGGAGAGACTATACCCTAAGCCTGCCTCACAGCTGGACAGGAAACATCTCACCTAACCCCAACCCTAACCCCAAGCTGGAGGAAGCAGCCGGGGTGAGAGAAGCCTGGGCTTCCCGTCCGAGGCTGTTGCCCCTGCGACCCGGCCCCAAATAAGCGGAAGACAATGGAACAGAACTTAAAAATTTAGTGTCAAGTATCCTTTGCTCAGCATGCCATGTTACAGCATGTCCAAGTTTACCGTTTGAAGCACATGAAACAGATATTTTATAACCCAACAACTCCCTTTAACCACAGTGTCTCCAAACAAGAAGCTTTAAAGACTTCCAAAAAAAACTAAACAGGTGAAAATTAAAGTACAAATGAAGGAAATAACCGACAAACAAAAAAACAATAACACCAAGGTGTTGAACTATATGCTAGAAATGGCCTCTAAATTTGTGACCTTGACTTTGGTGGCAAGACCTTAAAAAGCGAATCAGTTCATCCAACGGTGCAGCTCCATTAAAACCCTTTAAGAGACATTGCCTTCTCAAGAATCTGTAACCATGACCTTCTTAGTTAATCTACAGTTGGTACTGAGTAACTGTGGGCAGTTTTTGTTAAATCTTCCGGAACGTGGAGAAAATTCTTGATATCTCCTCCATATTCATTGGGCAGTGGTGTTCCGTTCCGTTGTCTTCCACTTATCCGGGGCCGGGTCGCAGGGGCAACAGCCTGGGCAGTAGTGTAATAAACTAAAATTAAACATGAAAAATATTTATTACATCAAACCCTGGCTGTGGTCCCGTTCTGGGTCTGAGGGTCATGTGGTATGTAACCAGATGCCCGAGCCACCCCATATGGCTTCTCTAGAGCCAGGGGAGCAACAGCTCTTCTCAGAGCTCCTCCCAGATGACAGTGCTCCGCCCTCTTCCTCTGAGTGAGAGCCAAGCTACCCTGCAGAGGAAGATCATTTCAGCCTAATGTTTATTATTATTGAGAAAATACAAGTTTTTAATGCTGGTTTTATTTAGTTTTTCAGCAAAAACTTTAGACCAGTCCATGAAAATAGACTCCAAACCAGTCCATGGTGTAGAAATGGGTGAGGGCCAGAGGTAAGATTCTAAGCCCGACCCGACTTTCGGGTCGGGCCTAAAAATGTCTATCATTACTTCGGGTCGGGTTCGGGCTTCTCTCTCGCTGACTTTTATTTTTTTGTTTCAATAAATATACGTTTATAAAATGTAAACTAAAACGATGTGCGGGTACTAAACTAAGGAATACTTGTTATAAAATTAATACTTTGGTTAAAACAGGGAATTAATGTTTAACTACTAAACAGGATCCGCAGAGCGAGAGCATGCACCGCGCACGTGAACGCCGCCACCTCTTAATTTGGTAATCCTCCCCTGCGCACGTCTTTATTTTATTTATTTTGAACTACCATCCCCGATATGAATGAGTAAGAAGTTAAGAATAAACTAAAGGCAGGAGAACTGAAAAGACAAACACGCACCAGTAAGAGTGAGGTGTGGAAAAGCTTCAAATTGATTGGTCAAAATGCTACAGAAACTTGCGCTGGCTTCGCTGGATGTAGTCAATGTGGCGCTTTGCTTTCATATGACACCAAAAAGACTGGCACCTCGATGCTGAGCAGGCATTTAAACAGCTGGACTGGCAAAAGTGATGATTGTCAAAGATCTATTTTATCGTTTGTTTCAAAGACCGTCCCTCCTCTTCCCGCTAAGCAGGTCATCGCAGACAAGTGCGTTAGGGGTCCGATAGTGTGATTTTTTTCTTTTTTCATTAAAAAACGTGTTCTTGAAAATGTTCCAATTTATAAATAACCCTCCCCCTCTCGAGTCCTCGCAAATAAAATATGACATTTCGGGCTTGTTTCGGGCTCGGGCCCGCAAATCACGTTGATTGGTCTGGCTTGGGCCGGGTCGGGTTTTAATATCCACGCGCTCGGGTCGGGCTGGATTTTTTAGGCCCGATCTCACCTCTGGTAAGGGCTAATGAAATACAAGATGAAATCAAAATATTAGGAGCCTTATTCTCACCTTCTTCTCCTTGTAGGTCCCCAGCTCCTTCTCTTTGGCTATCTTATCTTCCTTCTCTAAGAATAAAAAAAATTACAGAGTCAGGAGGAATCCAGACATTCTGGACTCTGGTAACCAGAAGGAATCAAGTCTGCAGATAGAACCTTTTTGTTCTTTGAGGTAGTCAAAGTTATCAGCCAGCCACGCTGCTGTCTTCATTTTGATTTCCTTCTCAGTCAGCAGATACTTCAGAGAAGAAAAAGCAACAATAAATTGACCAGAACAAGAGTTTTTTAACATCTCGGAACCACACCTGCAGGTCTAAAAAATTGTTGTCTATCAGAGCTGAGGATACAAGACTCACAAGTGTCTATCAGCAGTGGCGGAGGAAGTTCTCACTTTTTGTACTTAAGTAAAAGTACAGATAATTAGGCAAAAAAAATACTTAAGTAAAAGTACAAAAGTAATTGGTGTAAATTTTACTTTTTAAGTAAAAAGTAAAAGTATTCGACCATAATTCAAATGTTATTTTTTGTTCTGTAGGGTCACAAATAAATACTCTGCAGGGGCGTGACCCCCTGCCTCTTTTGGTCCACAAAAAAAGAAGAAAGGAAAGGGGGCTAGTCAAGCTATCCCCTTGCAGGGCCAGCGAATGGGCACCAAAATACAAGAAAATGACACCTAATTTTTAAAGTCTTCGGGGGGAAGGGTGGGGGGGCTTTGTCAATGACCTCAGCCCCCCCACCCCACCTCCCGCTTCTTTCGAAAATCCTGGAACCGCCCCTGCTCTGTGTAATGATGGCTCAACTTTTCATTCAGAACGAAACACAACGAACAACGATCTTCTGACTCTTTTTAATTTTTGCTATATACTGTATTTGATGTTAGTTTTTTTGGCGCTGAATGAATGCGAAAACGGGTCCTTTTGATTTTGGAGATGCGGCTTCAAGATGCGCTAAAAAAAAACTTGTGTATTTTTCAAATTCCTGAACGAAAATGTAACAAAAAATGTAAAACACACTTTTAAAAAGTAGCGAAGTAAAAGTACAAATATTTGCTCTAAAATGTAGTGAAGTAAAAGTAAAAGTACAGGTCTCAAATTTTACTTAAGTAAAGTACAGATACACAATTTTTTTTACTTAAGTATACTTTGTAGTAACAAAGTACATTTACTCCGTTATGTTCCACCACTGTCTATCAGAAGATGTTTGCTGGTCTCGTTTTGGTCCCAAAATGTGGGAGATTTTTAATAAGGTGTCTTGTAGTTTTGAGAGACTTTTTGGATGGAGATGGGGGGATCTTTTAGATGGCCATGTGATGAAAAGGCGAAGTGAAGATATTCAATGGCATTTTAAGCAAGATGTCTGAGGTCATAAAATTCAGACATTTGAAGCCTGTTTTTTAATAAAGATATTTTAAAACTTAAACTGACCTAAAAAAAAAAGAATTATCTCAGCATCACTTATTGAATTTAATAGAATGTACCTTATTCATCTCCGAAGGGAAATTTGAGTGCTGCAGCGTAAACACCTCGATGCCCCCTCATCCCTATCCACCAGCGACCCAGTCCGGTCGCAATGTGTCCAACCTGGCAACCCAAATCTGGAATCCACAAAGGGTCCACAAAGCCAGGCCCCAGTGAAGAACACTAATCTGGCCTCTCTGTATTTCACTGGGTCCAAATGCGTCTCGAGCGTCTGAGCGTCTGAGCGTCTCGAGTTTCTCAATCTTGTAGCGAGCAACCAGATGTTTCCATGGAAATCACAAAAGCACAAGGCCCGAAGAACCTTCTCTAGATCATCTCCTTCTCCTCAGCTTCCCCTTATTGCGTAGACATTGTTTTAACTACTGAAACTGGACTGTGTGGGAAATCTGTGCACAGATTTTATATGTCAATACAGAAAAAAACAGGAACAAACACTCCTCTCACATCTGTTTCTTCTTCTCCTTTTGGCATTTCCCTTCAAGAGTTGCCACACCAAGTCAGTTTCTTCCATCTAACCCTGTCTCCTGCATCCTCTTCGGTCACACCAACTATCTTCATGTCTTCCTTCACTATATCCACGAATCTCCTCTTTGGTCTTCCTCTAGTCCTCTTTCCCGGTGGTTCCAAATCCAGCATCCTTCTTCCTATGTACTCTCTCTCTCTCCTCTATACATGTCCAAACCATCTCAGTCTGGCCTCTCTGACTTTATCTCCAAAACCTCTGACCTGTGCTATTCCTCTGATCCTATCCATCCTGGTCACTCCCGGAGAGATCCTCAGCATCTTCATCTCTGCTACCTCCATCTCTGTTTCCTGTCTTTTCCTCAGTGCCACTGTCTCAGTGCCACTGTCTCACCACGTGGTGAGACCGGTCTCACCACGGTTTTGTACACTTTCCGTTTCATTTTAGCTGAAATTCTTCTATCACACATCACGCCTGATACTTTTCTCCACTCATTCCAACCTCCACACGCTTCTTCACCTCTTTTCCACACTCTCCATTGCTCTGGACTGTTGATCCTAGATACTTAAAATCTTCCACCTTCTTTATCTCTTCTCCCTGTAACCTCTCTTTTCCATTTGGATCCCTCTCATTCACACACATGTACTCTGTTTTACTCTGACTAATCTTCATTCCTCTTCTTTCTAGTGCAAACCTCCACCTCTCCAGCTTTTCCTCCACCTCTTCCCTCCTCTAGCGACAGATCACAATGTCATCTGCAAACATCATTGTCCATGGGGATTCCTGTCTAACCTCGTCTGTCAGCCTGTCCATCACCTGTGTATCCTCTCACATCTGTTTACACCCCCAAATTATTTAGGTCTGTAGAAAATAAGATCATGTGTGTCATTTATAAAGCAAGCTTATGCATGTTAAATTCCTCACAAATTAAGCAGTCTATAAAGAAATCTATAAAGGTGGCCGACTCTGTGGACGTTTGCGTTACTCCATGCAAACTGCGATTTGCAAATGATAAGATGTGGGGAAAAGAGGAGACAGAATCTGAAGTGCACTGAGGACAGTGAAATGAAGCATTTGAAGCAGTAAGGAAACAATTAGAAATCACATATTAATGACTCCTGAGAATTACTTAACTGGGAATTACTAGGACTCCCTCTTGTGACTGTGCATGAGTAATAACAGGCGGCACCGGCTCAATGCAATACCAGTCTTTATGCATTATGGTTTGATGGATTAGGAGGATTATGCCTAAGATTTATCACAGGTCGGATCATTAAAACTTACATTGTTTAAAGTGAGCTACAAATGTTTTTAGAAATCCTAACTTGACATTGGTCTAAGCGGGGTGTGTCATTTGCGTAAGCTCTGCACAGATTGATGACAGACAAAAAGACCCCGAAATGAGCTCCGTAAGGAGTCATTGGGTGGCAACGGTGAGATTATGGGATGGATTTATTTATATGCCAGACTCCAGACTAAACAAACAGGGATTTAAATGGATTTTGTCTTGCTAAACTTTCTAAAGCGAGCAGATAGAAAATATTTTTGAGGAGGTGAAACTTCAAGATATTTATGGAAATAGGTTCATTTGCAACATTAATCAATTAAGAAAAGAACATTTTGATTTATATTAATGAAATTAGGATCACGATCTTTTATATAAACCAAAATTAAGAACTAAAGAGAGTTTTATTAATACCAAATGTCACAATAAATTGGAGATCAGTGTGCCCAATTTAGGCGTGGCATCTTGGTTCTAGAAACAGAACTCTGGTATTCTGTTCCTGAAGTGGTGTGTGTGTTTTGTGTTGTTTAAATATTATTGAAGATGAAACATATTTTTCGTTTTATCTTTATCGTATCTTTATAAACTCATGCGGGCGTGGCGTGGCACCTGCTGGTGACTGAAACCAAAAAGGTCATTTAAAAACACAGTAAAACCTGCTTGCTCAGCTCAGGATCTAATTAAGGCCCCAGAGCGTCACATGTAACATTTAGGACGTATCGACGTACCGCGTCAATCTCACTATCACTGATCCCACTGAGGTCCAGCTCACCGCCGTCAGGATCACCATCTGGAAGAGAGAAACAGCGGAATGCTCAAATACACTGCTGCTTTTTACCGTCACACGATGGAAAGGGATAGACCACAGGTGGAATAGGGTGAGAGGGGTGGCGTGCACAATCCTACATCGCTCCACCCATTGGGGATAAAACACAGAGACCTGATAAGAGCTTAGCAGGATGAAGCGGTTTGAAAGTTGATCTAACTCACACCTGCTTTTCTTTCCTCATGCTTCCATCAAATGCTGAAGCAGCAAAAAAAAATCAGCATTATCCTGCTTTTTTGCTGCTACAGCCTGATGGACGACCCCTTTATCAATACCAGGCAAAAAGCAGCTCAGACCTCTGATGTGAACGTGGAACCAACGTTCAAAGACAAGCAGATAGACTTTGATAAGAGGAGAAAAAGAATTGTTCTTTTTAGAGATAATGGAAGCATCAGCAGGTTCGACACCTAACTTAGCTGGAAGAGAGCAGCGGGTCTACTGTCAGCTTTCTAGCTCTAACATCTTCACAGGAAGTGTTCAAAGCAGGCAGTAGAACGCTCTTCTGGCTGGTTGTAGGAAGCCAGAACACTGACATCCTCACAGTTTACGAAGTGCAGGGTACTAGCGATGACATTACGGCCTAAAAATAAAACCTCTTATTTTTTTCACACCAATCAAAACAAAACAAATGATGACAAAAACGACCCGGAACAAGTTTGAAACATTTTTTTTTTTTAACTCTAACGCCTCCAAATCCGAGACCATGGTCCTCACCCGGAAAAGAGTGGAAATGTCCCCTGCGGGTCAGGGACAAGGTCCTGCCCCAAGTGGAGGAGTTTAAGTATCTCGGGGTCTTGTTCACAAGTGGGGGAAGGATGGAGCGGGAGATCAACAGGCGGATCAGTTCGGCATCAGTAATAATTAGGACGCTGCATCGGCCCGTCGTGGTAAAGAGAGAGTTGAGCCGAAAAGCTAAGCTCTCGATTTACAAGTCGATCTACATTCCTACCCTCACCTATGGTCACCAGCTGTGGGTGGTGACCGAAAGAACGACATCATGGATACAAGCAGCCAAAATGAGCTTCCTCCGCAAGGTGGCTGGGCTCTCACTCAGAGATCGGGTGAGGAGCTCTGCCAATCGAGAGGAGCTCGGTGTCGAGCCGCTCGATGCCCCCCAAGCGCCTCGCCGGTGAGGTGTTTCGGGCACGTCCTACCAGGAGGAGACCAAGAGGCAGACCAAGGACCGGCTGGAAAGACTATGTCTCACAGCTTGCCGGGGAACGACTTGGGATCCTTCCGGGTGAGATGGAGGATGCAGCCGGGATGACAGAAGATTGTTATAGTCTGAACTTATGTCTGAATTATTTGTCAATGTTAAACTAGAGCACTGAGGTTTAATGCTTAATATGCTGCTAGACTTAAAGGCACGTTAGAAATAAGTTCAGAACTGTAGCTTGATAGAATAGAGCTGGAACAGCCATTGGTGGAACACAAACAGGTGGCTCTGCATGGCGGAAGGTGAGTTAAATTAGCAGTGATGTTTGAAAGTTCCTGTGTCTGTAAACACGGTCAAAAACTGACAACTAAAAGCTCCACATCTTGACAGCGACTCACATCCTTCACTGTGGCGGAACAACACTATTTGTTGTTGTCAAACACTAGCAGTCCACCACCTTTAGTTCCACACGCACCACGGAGTATGTTCAGACAGGAATCACCTCTGACGTCTCTCAAAAAATCCTGTCTTCATTCCTTCACCTACTGATTCACTCCAGCAGAGAACATCTCCACACGTCCACTCTGACTCCACATTCATCGCTGGTGAAGAAGCTCATCTCATAAAAACTCAATAAAAATCCCCAAAACTCCAACAAAAATGTGGGGTGCTACACAGACCTGCTGCCATGTCAGGAAGCGCATTTTTAAAAAAATAAAGACATTTATAATGGACACATGCTCTCTGTGCCAAAGATCATAAAGAGAACATTATGTCGCACATTATGTCACATTATGTAATGTATTGATGCTCATGTTTACGCTTTATGGTTCCGTAATAATGTTTTGTTGTGTATTCAACAGCAGAGCAAAAACTTCTTTTCAGGTAGTAATAAAGTATTTTCAATTCAAAGTCTGTAAGGTCTTTGTTATAAACACTTCTTTTTTGTTTTAATGGTGCACATTTTGTCAATCACTCCGACTTCAAGTAAGTATTTCTATTAGTTGGAGACACAATTAGAGACGCCCAGCATTTACAAGGAGTTTCCAGCCTGTCAGCGTTAGAAGATCTTCCGTACTGCTTTTAATCTAGTCCCAAAGTGGAGTTCAGATATGGAAGGAAAGACAAGTCGGACGCTATCTGCTCGGCCCAGCCCTCCAAGAACTTCCTCTCTATGAAGTGTGAGAGAGAGATAAGAAAGAGACAAGCCCTGAGAGAGATCCGAAGCTCTGGGAGGCAGAGAGACAAAGAGCAGATAAGACCGGTCCAAACCCAGAGAGAGGAGGAGGAAAGCAGCAATTACTGCTTATTATCCAGCCACAGCTTGGATTTATCTACTCCCGCTAATTTCAGCTAACCCATTACGCTGTCCTGGAGAGAACTCAAGAAAAAAGGGTCAGGAAATCACTTTGGATGAGTTCATAAAGAGGGAACAACTCTTATAAATTAATGATCTATAAGAGCTCTGTCTTTCATTTTTCTGGTTTGTTTTTTTCAACGATTAGAGAACAAAAACTTGCACCACAGTTTTCTAATATTGTATCTTGTATCTTTGCAGAAGATGGCAGTTATCTGTAGATAAAAGATTAGATCAGGGGTGTGCAACCATTTTTGTCCTAAGATCTACTTTTCAAGTATCAAACCTCTTGAGATCAGTCTAACAGTCTGGCGTTACCAACGCAAACCCCCATGGACCATTTCCAGCCTTCAGTAAAACTATCCTCACAACAGGTTTTGTTGTTGTTGTTAAGCAACCCTTAGAAATCACAAAGACACCCTCTCTCAAACACACAGATACACACAGACAAGTTCCTCTCTCTCAAACACCCAGACAAGTTCATGTCTCCCAAACACACAGACACACACAGACAAGTTCCTCTCTCTCAAGCACACAGACAAGTTCCTCTCAAACACAGACACACACAGATAAGTTCTTCTCTCTCAAACACACAGACAAGTGCCTCTCTCTCAAACACACAGACACACACAGACAAGTTCCTCTCTCTCAAACACACATACAAACAAATTTCTCATTCTCTCCTTACACACACACACAAACACACACACACACACACACACACAAAAGTTCCTCTCTCAAACAGACAGAGACACACACACACACACACAAATTCCCATCTCTCTCTCAAACACAAACAGACACACACACCGACAAATTCCTCATTCCTGTTCGCTCTCTTTTTCTCTCTAACACACACATACTGACCTTTTCCACGTGCACGCAGCGCTTTGCGGGGGGCAGGGGCCACAGCAGCAACAGGCGCTGCTTAATGATTTCAGGCTTAATAGTGTGTTTTAACGTCAAAGACGCCAAAAATTCTCCTACAACACTAGAAAAAGCTGCTCGATCGACACTTTAAAAAAAAATAAAGAGTCACTAAATTTTAGCAACTCTAGCGGCTACAGGGTCTGAATACTCGCTAAATATAGCGTCAAAGTCGCTGAGTTGGCAACATTGACTTCATTTCATATTTTTTTTCCCTAGACACCCGGCGGTCAACTAGGGATCAGTCCCTTGGGCTACCAGTCGACCGTGATCAACTGGTTGGGCATCCCCGGTGTAGATAATCTGTTTCTAAGATAAGCTGTAGCTTGACTCCCAGGATGTGTAAATTGGGACTACAATGGATTCATAAAACGTTGAAAAATACAGACACGAAAAGTAACTTGAAACCCAGAATTTATGTGACTGGTGTCAGAACGAGTCTCCTGGTGGATCCTATCTGACATTTACACCTATTTATGCTCTTGGACGCCCACCTGGTACGAATCCCGGCCCCCTCTGATCTTAATATATGAAGCCCATCTGCTAAATCCTACAAACACAAACTGTGTTAAAAAATCTAACACTTTACAGCAACTTTTTTGTCATCCTCTACTTACTTTTTAAAAGGTTCTTTCATATTTAATCTATAGTTTCATCGATTCTAAGTAATTACTAGTAATTATTAATTGCTCAGTATTGTACTGAGATATTAACATGGAGATTTTTTGAGAGAGGTCATTTGTTACGCTACTAATTACATTTCTTATGTCAGATACACATCACTTCTCATGACTAAATTCTGCTCAGCAGAAAGAAAGTGCAACAGAACCTTCAAGGGAAATGAAACATTTAATCCAAAATGTGACTTTCTTCTCTGGGGTATTTACTAAATTCCTTCTTCTGACTTCTCTTCTGTAAGTCACCGTCTCCTTCAGTCACAGTAATATTCTGACAAATTAGATTTCTCTTCAGCTGCTATCTGAGCAGAAGGTGAGGCCTTGACCCCACGTTTACTAACAACCTATAATACCCTATATCTCTCAGTCCGTCTGATGTGCTCAGGATGCTTCACAACCTCAGACGTGCCCTGCAGCAACAAGAACAACCTCCAAATAAGGAATCCAATGGAAGATAAAGACAAGGACTTGGTCAAATAAAAAAAAAAAGCCAAGGGCTTCATTTTTCATATTTTTTGGACTATAAGTTGCATTTTTTTTTTTTATAGTTTGATCGGGAGTGCGACTTCTACTTCTGATCGACTTTTAGGTGTTTCCCACTTCTTTTTATGAATTTTTGTCTGGTGCGACTTATAGTCTGAAAAAAAGTTACGAGCATTACCACTGATCACATGTTGATATCTTTGCTCAAACACTTTGATTACACCATGAAAACTTCATCTGCTTCACTTGTTTTTCGCAACACACATAGGGCACATCGCATAATAGGGCGCGCCGTTCATTTAGAAGAAAATCTAAGACTTTTATATGTGCGTTATGTTTGTGGGAATACGGTACGCTGTGAAGATGTACCGTATTTTCCGCACTATAAGGCGCACCTAAAAACCTTCAATTTTTTCTAAAGCCTTTTAACCCGGAGCGTCTTATATATGGATTAATATTGAGCTAAAACAGGTGTCGCAACTGCGGTAAGCAGCCGCCGACTGCAATTCCCCCGTAGAAGAAGTAGTGCGCGGTGCATGCTGGGATATATGAAAGGGCGTCTCATTTCCATTTGTGTGTTTGTGTAAAGACCCGGAAATGGCTCCTACCAAGAGATACTGTTACACCGCAGAGTTTAAACTCACGATCATGATCAGTCACGCAGTAGAACACGGGAATAGAGCCACAGTGAGAGAGTTTAATATAACGAATCAAAGGTGAGGAAGTGGAGGAAGCAAGAGGATGCGCTGCGCCAAGTAAACAAGACTAAACAGAGTTTCCACGGGAACAAAGCGAGATGGGCACAGTTTGAGGACAAAGTTGAACAGCCTTTACTGTAGCGCCT
Organism: Neostethus bicornis; assembly: GCA_902685375.1. Classification (NCBI taxonomy): domain Eukaryota; kingdom Metazoa; phylum Chordata; class Actinopteri; order Atheriniformes; family Phallostethidae; genus Neostethus; species Neostethus bicornis. The sequence continues at coordinate 21,601,082 of LR738552.1, forward strand.
TATAACGCGGTCCGCCTTATATGGCTAAAGAAGTCAACATCTATTGACTTCTTTAGATATTTAGCTGTAGATTAGAATAAGCTAATATTTAAACAATAATCTTTGACACATTGGTTGCTTGTCCCGGGGGAGGGATCTCTCTTTTATGTGGATCCCCACGAGGTTTCTTATTTTTTTCCCCACTGATGGGTTTTTTAGGAGTTTTTCATCACTGTGAAGGAGAGTCTAAGGGCATAAATGTGCTAGTCTTGTTTAGTTAGCATTTGTTAGTTATTTTTCTTACTGTGTATTTGTGTTAATACATTCCTCTTTTTCTTGTGAAGCTCATTGAGACGGAAATTCTGTGATTTTGGGCTATACAAATAAAATTGAATTGAATATGTGGAAAAAGTTTTTAAAAAAGTCATTTATTGAAGGTGCGCCTTATAATGTAGTGCGCCTTATGGTACGGAAAATACGGTAGACAGTTAATTTGATTGTGTTGTGCTGGAAAATATCAGCATCTGTACATACAGGGTATAACCCTTTTATTTTTCTTCTACAGTTATCTTCTACTTTTTCTACAAACTAGTGCTTTGCGTCTGAGGTTCTCTCAAATGATCACTGAACCGACATCAGTTCTCCATTTCATTTTATCCTAACCGTCTTCAGCCTCTCGGCTTTATCTAGTTTAAGTTGGTCCCAAAGATTCTCATTAAGTTGAAAACAGAACCGGAGGGAAGGTAAAGTGAAAATAAAAATACTCTAGCAGCCCGGTGAGACCAGGAAGTCTGGGTGGGAGGGGGGAACTGAGGAGGTTGTAAACAAAGAGCAAGTTTTGCTGATACAGAGTAAGTGTGAGGGAGGAGGTAAAGGTTCACCGATCTTTATTCTTCTATATACCGAGAGAAGAAAACCACGGTAACGGACCAATCTACCTCTTTTTACTTTAGTAAGACCTTGTAGATTAAACAAAGAATGAAGCGTCTGGTCCCCCACCTCAACAAAGACATCATTCCTTCAGCTTATCAGATGCAGAGCAGAATATTCCTGAGGCCGTACGGAGACGGACCAATAAGAATCCGGATTCCCTGATCAGCTGATTTTTACATCAGACGTCCAGATCTCAAGTCATAATAACTGTAGACGTAAAAATATTAAATGGAGATGATATCTTCCTTCATTTCCCAAGAGGAGCACCCCAAGGCTCCTTGTAAAGCTCCTTTTGGTTCTATTTCTGAAGTCAAGTCTATTAAAATGAAGAGATTTGAATCCCGTACAGACATTGTGGGTGAGGAACAAGGTAGAATTATTTTTATCACCTTATGGTTTAAAAAATGTTTTTTTTTCTAATAAATGGAGAAAAAAAAAAACATTTTTTAAACCATAACCGAGAATTTATTTTAAGTTCCTAAAGTTAGAAACTACACTTAAAAATGACTTTTTATTTTGCTGATGTAAAAAAAAAAAGAAGGAATATGTTGGATACCGTATTGAAAAAGAGTTTAAATATCATTTGGTTTAAGTTTAAATGGGAAAATAATAGATCGGCGCAGCGTCAGCAATAACTAGGACGCTGCATCGGTTCGTCATGGTAAAGAAAGAGCTGAGCTGAAAAGCAAAGCTCTCAATTTACAAGTCGATCTACGTTTCTAACCTCACCTATGGTCATCAGCTGTGGGTGGTGACCGAAAGAATGAGATCATGGATACAAGCGGCCGAAATGAGCTTCCTCCGCAGGGTGGCTGGACTCTTACTCAAAAATTGGGTGAAGAGTTCTACCATCCGGGAGGAGCTCAGTGACGAGCCGCTCCTCCTCCAGCTCGAGAGAAGCCAGATAGGGTGGTTCGGGCATCCGGACAGAATACCTCCCTAGCGCATCGCTGGTGAGGTGTTTCGGGCACGTTCTCAGGGAGGAGACCAACGGCCAATCCCGCACCCGTTGGAGAGGCTATGTCTCACAGCTGGCGGGGGAACGGCTTGGGATCCTTCTGGGTGAGCTGGAGAATGCAGCTGGGGTGAGAGAAGCCTGGGTTTCCCGTCTGAGGCTGTTGCTTTCGCGACAAGGCCCCGGATAAGCGGAAGACGACGGAACAGAACGGGAAAACAATGTTTGATTTTTATTAAGCGTGATGTCAACATACCAACATGGCTTTTTATAATACCTGTTTAGGCATTCCTGCTTAAAAGAAGCTGAAGTGAAACGAGAACAGTGAAATGAAGCATTTGAAGCAGCGAGGAAACATTGAGAAAACACACGTATATCAGTGTAAGAAAAATGGACCACATCATGGAAAATATGGTTAATTAAGATACATCCACATTCTCAAATCCCCATTTTGCTTATTTTGAAATTGTGTGCTGTCACGTGCCTGTTTCTACGCAAAATTTCACATTCTAAACATATGTGAAGGAAAAATGTCTAAAATATTTCATTATCATGCTTTGAAGGTTGATCTTTTTGTGACCACACAGTCCCCAGCTGCAGCCCATGGCTGTCAATAGTTGAATCAGCAAGAACCAAATGGTCCAGAAGAGAAGTGAAAGTAGACACTTCTCAGAAAGAGAGAATGCACCAAGGTTGGGAAGGAGAAGCTTAAGCAGCTGGTGTGCAGACAGCCTCAGGAAGGTGCAGCTGGGGCGGAATGCAGAACTGATTATGTTTGTGTGCGAATTTTTTTGTGTAACTTTGACCTATGCTCCGCTGATATTACAATAAAAAGGTAAACAAGGGGCAGCTGAACTATGACAGTCTGAAGGAACGATCACTGAGGTGTGAGTTCATTCTCTTGAAACAAGGCTTTTTCTTAAGTCTTATTTTAAATTTTTTCTGACAAAATAAAGATAATTCATGATAATACAGTCATAATTTAAAAAGCTGTGAATTTCTTGGACTGCACGCGGCTAATCTCTGTCTTCTGTAACCGCTATGACTTCAGAAAACTTCCTTTTTTAATTCACCGACAGATCAATGTGTCGATCCCATGCCAATGGCTTGCATGAGGACAATTGGATATGCATCGCGTTATTCACGATTCATATTTGATTTCAAGAGACCTAGTTGGGGGGGGGGCTCTAGGTTCACACCCGATATTTGTCACAAAAGTGACTTATGAAGCTCACGTTTCATCAGGATAGTTGATACATCTTGTCAGTGTTGGATGAAGTTCTCACTTTTTGTACTTAAATAAAAGTACAGATAATTAAGCAAAAAAATTACTTAAGTAAAAGTACCAATAAAAAAATCTACTTAAGTAAAAGTACAAAAGTAATTGGTGTAAATTTGACTTTTTCAGTAAAAAGTAAAAGTATTCGACCATAATTCAAATGTTATTTTTTGTGCTGTAGGGTCACAAATAAATACTCTGCAGGGGCGTGACCCCTCCCCCACTCTCCCGCCTATTTTGGTCCACAAAAAAAAGAAAAAAGGAAAGGGGGCTAGTCAAGCTATCCCCTTGCAGGGCCAGCAAATGGATCACCTAAATGCAGAAAAATGAGGGGAGTGGGAGGGGACGCCCCCAGTCACCCTATATTGGCTTTGTCAATGACCTCACGCCACCCCCAGAACCCATACTTAGAAAATCCTAGAACCGCCCCTGCTCTGTGTAATGATGGCTCAACTTTTTATTTAGAAGTAAACACAACGAACAACGATCTTCTGACTCTTTTTAATTTGTTCTATATTTGATATTAGTTTTTTGGCCCTAAATGAATGCTTTCGATTCTGATTGGTCCTCGATTCATTACTTCTTCTCCCAATCAACTGCTTCTTTTGATTTTGGCGATGCGGCTTCAAGATGCGCTAAAAAAAAAACCTGTATAGTTTTCAAATTCCTGAACGAAAATGTAACAAAAAATGTAAAACACACTTTTAAAAAGTAGCGAAGTAAAAGTGCAAATATTTGCTCAAAAAATATAGTGAAGTAAAAGTAAAAGTACAGGTCTCAAATTTTACTTAAGTAAAGTACAGATACACATTTTTTTTACTTAAGTATAGTAACGAAGTACATTTACTTCGTTACGTTTCACCAGTGCATCTCGTGTTTGCATGACATAAGCACCATCATAGTGGCGAGCTAAGAAGGTGCCCAGGGTGCAGTCTACGCAATCCTTAGTATACGATGCTTGAGGTGTCCACACGTGTAGAAAACCTCAACAGAAATATGACAGGACAGGCTGGACTTTACGCATTGCTAAAAAGAGAATTTTTAGAGAGTAAAATATTGTAAAATCCTTATATATTATTGACGTCTATGAGCACTGCCGAAACCCTACATGTGAAAACATGGCACGTCACTCGTCTCTTGTAATTTGTGTTGATTTTGCATAAAACCCAGTTGCGATATTGGGCTTTAATTTATCGGAACAATTTACGTATGTTTAACCAATCTGATTGTATATGGAACAAAAACACAAAATTCTTTCGTTTTTCTACAGATCTCCAACCTCCAACGTTAAAGCTCTTCTGTTGCATGCTCCACCAGTGCCTCCGAGTGAAACATCTACAGGTTATAGATCTTCCATTTTAAGGTTGGGGGTATAAAAAGGCTCTGTGCCAGCTCCGCCCTGCAGACATAACCAGCCAAGGTGAAAACGGGCCACGGTAGCTCGCTAACTAGCCCGTTATAACGTCACCTTTCTGACCTCCAACTGGGTTTCCTTCCACTCAACCACCTGCTCCTCCCTCTACTCCACCTCAGGCTAGTAGAATGGAGACGGGTGAGGGGGGTTAAATAGCAGGATGGGAGGGGTGTATCAGAGAATTGGAAACAATAAACCTCCATCCGTAATCTCTAGCTCTTGCTGGATTGATTTGCTGCAGAGTGTGAAGCGGCCAGGATGGGAATTAGCGCCTCCAAATCCGAGACCATGGTCCTCGCCCGGAAAAGGGTGGAATGCCCCCTGCGGGTCAGGGACAGGGTCCTGCCCAAAGTGAAGGAGTTTAAGTATCTCGGGGTCTTGTTCACGAGTGGGGGAAGGATGGAGCAGGATATCAACAGGCGGATCGGTGCGGCATCAGCAATAACTAGGATGCTGCATCGGTCCGTCGATGAGAGAGCTGAGCCAAAAAACAAAGCTCTCGATTTACAAGTCGATCTACGTTCCTACCCTCACCTATGGTCACCAGCTGTGGGTGGTGACAGAAAGAATGATATCGCGGATACAAGCGGCCGAAATGAGCTTCCGCCGCAGGGTGGCTGGGCTCTCACTCAGAGATCGGGTGAGGAGCTCTGCCATCCGGGAGAAGCTCTGTGTCGAGCCGCTCCTCCTCCAGGTCGAGAGGAGCCAGATGGGGTGGTTCGGGCATCTGGTCAGAATACCCCCCAAGCGCCTCGCGGGCGGGGTGTTTCGGGCACACATTCCACCGGGAGGAGACCAAGGGGCACACCCCGGACCCGCTGGAGAGAATATGTCTCACAGCTGGCCGGGGAACAACTTGGGATCCTTCTGGGTGAGCTGGAGGATCCAGCCAGGGTGAGAGAGTCCTGGGCTGCCCGTTTGAGGCTGTTGCCCCCGCGACCCGACCCCGGAACAAGCGGAAGATGATGGAACGGACGGAACGGAAACCTCCATCTGATTATTTATGAACACTTTCAACACAACTGTTACCGAGTGTAACCTGAGCCATATGGTCCAAAGGGACATATGATTTTATAACATGTTAAAACATGTTTGTATCGTATGTAATCATGGTAACATTAGTATGACTCTGGTCCTAATTTCTCATGTTTTTGTGATCTTGTTACTTTCTGTAACCTTTGTACCAAGTAAGGGAACACCATGCCTTGTTTTGCACGACTTCTTTCGGCATTTCCCTTCAGGGGTCGCCACATCAAGCCAGTATCTTCCCTCTAACCCTATTTCCTGCATCTTCTTCGTTCACGCCGACTATCTTCATGTCTTCCTTCACTGCGTTCATGAACCTCCTTTTTGGCCTTCCTCTAGTCCTCTTTCCTGGTAGTTCCAAACTTAGCATCCTTCTTCCGATGTACTCTCTCTCTCTTCTCTGTACATGTCCAAACCATCTCAGTCTGGCCTCTCTGACTTTATCTCCAAAACCTCTAACATGTGCTGTTCCTCTGATCCTGTCCATCCTGGTCACTCCCAGAGAGAACCTCTGCATCTTTATGGCGCATTACCCTGAAAACCTAATCAATTCATTCATAGTTAGTACTGACTTCTGACCGCTACAGGTGGCGTGCAAATGTCAAAACCTGGATCAAGCAGGTCAAAGAGAACAGAAAGATCCAGCGCGAGGCCACAATGACCAAGAAACAGCAAAAAACTCATATTTGTAGAAAGTGTGGTAGGAGCTGCAGCTCCCGCATTGGCTTATTTAGCCACAGCCGACGCTACACAAACAGATAAATATTCAGGTGCAGACTCCATTGTCTCTAGAGACAGAAGGATGCCAAGAAAAGTACAGACTAACTACTGACTGTGCGGGGTTTAATTACAACCTCTTCGGTGGTTTTGGGAGGCATTGCGTGGGCTCTTACTCAGAGAACGGGTGAGGAATTCTGCCATCCGGGAGGAGCTCGGTGTAGAGCCGCTCCTCCTCCAGGTTGAGAGAAGCTACATGGGGTGGTTCGGGCATCTGGTTAGGAAGCCTCTCGAGCGACTTGCTTGCAGGGTGTTTTGGGCACGTCCCTGCATGAGGAGACCAAGAGGCAGACCCTGGACGCACTGGAGAGACAGCTGGCCGGGGAACGACTCGGGATCCTTCCGGGTGAGCTGGAGGACATAGCCGGGGCGAGAGGAGACTGGGCTTCCCATCCGAGGCTGTAGCCCCCGCGCCCACAGCCCCGGATAAGCGGAAGACGACGGAAGGGAACAAACAGATGTGTGAAAACAACAGAGAAATTCTTCATAACTTAATACGTAAAAAACTGAATGACTCCTCGGTAGAAAAACTCTTGTATGTCAGCCTTTTTTTTAAATGCTCACATCTTAAATAAAGATTTTCTACTTCCTCATCATCCTAAATAACTAACCAGTGGTCCCGGCTAGACAATGATGAATAATTTTCCCAGTTCTGTGTACCCGATGAGGGTACATCGAGGAATCATTCCCACTCATGTGATTCATACTGGCGACAAAAACTGAGTCACCAGTTGGTGGTGTTCCTGCTAAACCGTATGTTTACTGTGAAAAAAAAAAAAATCCCAGAGTCTAGACGTGTTTGTAGCTGCTGTTACATGTTTTCAACAAACAAAATAAGAACTTTGAGCTCAGAGCGCAGATTAGAGGGTAATGATATCCATATGGGATCAGTTCAGCTTCAGATTTCCAGAAGCCTCGAATAAATGTAGACTAAAACATTTAAAGAGGGAGTATTCAGGAAAATCAACTTTTAAAGGACAATTATGTTTGTAGATGACATTGTGATCTGTAGTGAGAGGAGGGAAAAGGTGGAGGAAAAGCTGGAGAGGTGGAGGTTTGCACTAGAAAGAAGAGGAATGAAGATTATTCAGAGTAAAACAGAGTACATGTCTGTGAATGAGAGGGATCCAAATGAAAAAGTGAGGTTACAGGGAGAAGAGATAAAGAAGGCGGAAGATTTTAAGTATCTTGGATCAACAGTCCAGAGCAATGGAGAGTGTGGAAAAGAGGTGAAGAAGCGTGTGCAGGCAGGCTGGAACGGGTGGAGAAAAGTATCAGGTGTGATGTGTGATAGAAGAGTTTCAGATAAAATGAAAGGGAAAGTGTACAAAACCGTGGTGAGACCGGCCATGCTGTTTGGTCTAGAAACAGTAGCACAGAGGAAAAGACAGGAAGCAGAGATGGAGGTAGCAGAGATGAAGATGCTGGTCACTCTCTGGGAGTGACCAGGATGGACAGGGTTAGAAATGAATACATCAGGGGAACAGCACATGTTAGAGGTTTTGGGGATAAAGTTTGAGAGGCTGAGACTGAGGAGAGAGAGAGAGTACATCGGAAGAAGGATGCTGGGTTTGGAACCACCAGGAAAGAGGTCTAGAGCAGGGGTCCCCAACCTTTTCTGTGCCACGGATCAGTTTAGTGTCTGATAATATTTTCACGGACCGGTCTAAAGGTGTGGCAGAAAAACGAAATAAGACCAGCCTGACCAGCCGTCAAAACTCGACGAAGCGGCTGGGTCACTACACCATGATCTATGTTGATGATGCTCTTATATATAAAAAATAATAAACTTAAATCCACTTTCTCCTCACAAGAAAATTTATTAGCAGCGTCGTTATAACATGGAACCGTTCTCTTTGCTCTAACGCCTTGGTAACGGTAAACATACCTTCAAAATAAAGGACATCACAAAAACAAAATGAATAAAAATACCAGTTAGTCTCCTCCCTGTAAGACTAGATCAATCTGAGTTCTGAGTTTGTTATGCTGGAACCAGACAGTCCCGGAGTGTTTCTAAGGTCCAGTCTACTTCGTAACTCTGAAACTCCTCTTAGCAAAGAAGCTTTCTTTAGATCTTTGGTTTTACTCATTACTAGTTTATTGGTTTAAATTTAAAGGGATGATGCGTCAAAGGTGGGTCATTGATGGATGTTAGGAAGAAAATCCGGTCACTTTTCAAATGAATACATCGTCATGGCTCGAATAATAAACCAAATGGAAATAATGGAAGTTATTTTGTCTTTCTGTGCGGCCCAGTACCACATGACCAACAGCTCGGTACTGGTCCGCGGCCCGGTGGTTGGGGACCACTGGTCTAGAGGATGACCAAAGAGGAGGTTCATGGATACAGTGAAGAAGACATGAAGATAGTTGGTGTGACTGAAGAAGATGCAGCAGATAGGGTTAGATGGAAGAAACTGACTTGCTGTGGCGCCCCCTGAAAGGAAATGCCGAAAGAAGAAGAAGTGGTCTTTTGCCCACATCTCGTGTGAAAGCTCCTTAGTTGAGTTAAGCAACAGTCCATGCACTGTGACACTTTCGTAGCTAGCGTTCCCAGTGATTTGTTGCACACAAATACTTGATAAACGAAGCCCTTGAACTGTAACTGCACCCCAGTTACTTTTCTCAGTTTTGATGTGGTGAGATTTAAACGGATATTTCAAAGCTAAACAGCATCTTGATGTGTTATTTTTGTTTTGGACTGGTGACTCCAACTTTAAAGTAGTCCTAATCTGTGGATGAGCTTCTCAAAGCACCGAACTATGAAGTGGAAATACAACCGCTCTCTAAAGCATTTACACGTCTTTGATTCATCTTGAACAACCAGACTGTTTTTAATTGCTACTTTAAAGCAAAATGCAAATTAAACAGATTAAAGTTGGATTTTGTCAGACGTTTCATCCCAAAAAATAAAAAGACTTTTTTTAATCAAACAAACGTTGAGAGAAACGACTCTCCTTAAAGAAAAATGATTGAACTTTGAACTTTTTTAACCTCACTATTTTTCTGCTGCAACAGATGCAATTTCTTCATAAATCATTCTCAGCTTGTTTTTCATTCTGATGAGAGGAAACGGACAGGGAGGGACCCGAGGACAACAGGATGTCCTGAGAGGTGGGAAGGAGTTCGGGGGTTATTGCTGCTCTGCTGCCGACTGAGAGGACGAACACCTTTATAACGCAACCTGAGTGAAGCGTTCTGTTCCGTCATCTTCCGCTTGTTCCGGGGTCGGGTCACGGGGGCAACAGCCTCAAACGGGCAGCCCAGGCCTCTCTCTCCCCGGCTGCGTCCTCTAGCTCACCTGGAAGGATGTAGCTCACCCAAGTCATTCCCGGGTCAGCTGTGAGACATAGTCTCTCCAACGGGTCCGGGTCTCCACTTGGTCTCCTCCCGGTGGGACGTGTCCGAAACACCTCGCCCGCGAGGCGCTCGGGGGGCATCCTGACCAGATGCCCGAACCACCCCATCTGGCTCCTCTCGACCTGGAGGAGGAGCGGCTCGACACCGAGCTCCTCCCGGATGGCAGAGCTTCTAACCCGATCTCTGAGTGAGAGCCCAGCCACCCCGCAGAGGAAGCTCATTTCGGCCGCTTGTACCCACAATCTCATTCTTTCGGTCACCACCCACAGTTGGTGACCATAGGTGAAGGTTGGAACGTAGATCGACTTGTAAATCGAGAGCTTTGCTTTTTGGCTCAGCTCTCTCTTTACCACGACGGACCGATGCAGCGTCCTAGTTATTGCTGATGCCGCACCGATCCACCTGTCGATCTCCCGCTCCGTCCTTCCCTCACTCGTGAACACGACTTCCCCCACTCGTGAACAAGAACAAGTCAGTGAAGCGTTATCAAATGTATCTTCTTTGAAAATTCACTTAGTTATTTGATACTTTTATGACCTCAATCCTATAAATCTTACCAATTCATCTACAGTCGGTTCTGAGTAACTCTGGGCACTGGGGCAGTTTCATTCAAATCCCTTCATTGTTTTGGGAGGTATTGTCTTCAATAAACCATTACGGTCAGCCCGAGAGATCATGCCTTCTCCATATTCAGTGAGCAGGGCGCGAATGAAGATAAAAGGACCGGGATCACAACGAAGAAATAAGTAAATAACAACAAATAAAGCCAATGTGTGAAAATATTGTGTGTGTGTGTGTGTGTGTGTGTGTGTGTGTGTGTGTGTGTGTGTGTGTGTGTGTGTGCATGCATGATGTTGACACCGAACTAGTAGATCTCAGGACGTTTGATACTTGAAAAGTAGCTCTTGAGACAAAAAAGTTTGGGCATCCCTGATTTTGACCGTCATTGAAAGTGATCTTCAGCCTCTATAAACTAGTTTTCTCATATTTACACTGCAGTGGACCACAGGGTTCAGGTCAGAATGGGACTGTCTGGTTCCAGCAAAACAAACTCAGAACTCTGATTGATCTAGTCTTACTGGGAGGAGCCTAAATGGTATTTTATTTTACTTTGTTTTTGTATGTCTTTTATTTTGAAAGTATGTTTACCGTTACCACAGCAACCAGAAAGAGCAGAGAGAGCGAGCAGAAGTTGCAAATAAATTTTCTCATGAAGACAAAGTGAATTTAAGTTTAGTATTATTGATTAAAAAAAAGCCAGGTTTTCAGACTTATCACCTTTAGACCGGTTCGTGAAAATATTGTCAGATACTAAACCGGTCCGTGACACAGAAAAGGTTGGGGATCCCCTGATCTAGCGGATGCACAACGCAACCTACCACAGTATAATAGTTTCTTTCTATGCGCCTTATAATGCGGTGCGCCTTAAACAGCGGAAAATACGATATATATGAGGGCGGGTCCAGGATCCGGCGCCTTCTCCCGCCTTTTGGACCACAAAAAAAAACAAAGAAGAAGAAAGGAAAGGGGACTAGTCAGGAAAGGGGGCCCCAAAATGAAGGAAAATGACTCTTATTTTTCAAAATGTTCTGAGAGCAATGCCCCACCCGGCCCCATACTGGCTTTGTTAATGACTTCACGCCCCAGCCCCCCCTTTAGAAAATCCTGGATTCGCCCCTGTGTACAGTAGTGTCAAAATTGTTTTTTGTCAATCTGACGTGACGTCACAAGCGTTACTTTTCCAGAGCGAGGGTGACGTGCTTGCGACCCGCATTAAGCAGCTGCTACTGTTAAAAAGTCTTTTCATAATTACTTTATTCAAGCAAAGGGTGGGACCGAAAGTACAAAGGGTCTGTTTTAGATGTTAAACTCTCTGTTTTATCATTTTTAAAGTTTACGTTTGTTTTTATCAATAATGAAAAGAACTTAATTCACAACAGAGGAAATAAAATGAGAAACTTTGCGTCAGATTATTAGTGCGTTTTGCCAACCAAAAGAAGTGCAAATCCGCTTCAAAAATCCACTCGGTATCAAGTTTAAAGTATGTGGAAATTTTTGCCCTCGTTTCAGCAGGAAAACTGAGAAATGAAGCCGTTTTCTTACAAACTGGTGGAGACTGACCTGAGTGAAAGCCAAGCTGAGAGCCTGAGGGGCTGCTGAGTAAGAGGAGAGGAGATGAAGGAGGGTGAGACAGTAAAATGTAGCGTGACGTAGAGGCCTGCGGCCTCCTGCCTGCTAAACGGTAGCTGTCAACTCCCGTCAGGCTGCCTGTGCCAGATCAGACGGCTTCTTTTTTACTTCCTCAGGCCACAAGACGCACTTCATCTCCAATCGCAGCTGACTGCTGTGACAGGTCGCCTCAACCATCTGTTCTAAACACTAATGGCCGACTACGCAGAAGCTCATCTTCCCACGCAATACTTTAAATGTGAGACCACGACTCTCTATTGGAAGGAGGATGAATATTCTCTCCATGTTGGTATGGGGTTCGCTAAGTAAAGGAGTTCAAGTAACTTGAGTATGAGATGGATGGAGGGGTATCCAGTTAGCCAAACTAGTGCCAAATAGTGACTCCGCTCTTTTAGATTCACTCCAGCTCCTAAAACGAAGTTATAACGTATCAGCAACAGTTTGTGAAACCCCACAAAAAATGAACGGCAGCGCTTTCACTTGTTATCGCATTAAAATAAAAATGTGAGTGTCCCGGTGCCGTTTGAAAATATTTTATCTATGAAGCACAGGAGCAAGCTGATGTGCAGCGTTGTTATAGAACAATTCAATTAAATTTTATTTGTATAGCCCAAAATCACAGAATTTCTATCTCAATTGGCTTCACAAGAAAAAGAGGAATGTATTAACACAAATACACAGCAAGAAAAATAACTAACAAATGCTGAGTAGACTAGCACATTTCTGCCCTTAGACTCTCCTTCACGGTGAGGAAAAACTCCTAAAAAAAAAACATCAGTGGGGAAAAAATAAGAAACCTCATGGGGATCCACACGAAAGAGGGATACCTCCCCAGGACGAGCAACCAATGTGTCAAAGATTATTGTTTAAATATTAGCTTATTCTACTGTACAGCTAAATATCTAAAGAAGTCAAAAGATGTTCTTAATCCTGATGGAAATAAGGGGGGCTCCTCAGCCCGGCAATGCCCTTGACGGGTATGAATAGATGGATTTCATCCTGATGGAGCGGGAATGATGAAGTGCAGAGGTCTCCTCGGTGTGGCCACCGAACAGTGCTCTCTCGAAATACACCAACGCATCTAATTTTTTTTAGCTTACTATATTTATCCCACAATGGGTAAATTACTTTTGCTGCATTGCACCGCAGCAGGCAGCTACAACGGCACCATGGGTGGGAGCAACTAGGGGCTTAGGTGTCTTCTCCAAGGATGCTTAGGCATAGGGTGATTGGGAATCAAACTGGCGTATCCTCCCTCATTGAATCTGAATAAAATGGTGGAGTGGGTTACTACGATAACCCAGGTTAGAATCGCTTTTGTGTCCATTCTTCTCCTTCAACGATGCGTCTCTGTCATACGTGGCATACGCCTCTGATCATGCTCACTCTGGGTTATGTGACCGTGTTCCCAACGGTTGGGTAGGGAGCGCCTTTTCAATCTGCAGCGGCAGCTCTCCTGTAAAACTGGATGGGAGAGCTACGGGATGGGAGCACTACGGGATGGTTGGATCTACCGTACAGATCTGTTGCTGCCGTGTTAAAATACACCGTTAGAGTAAAAATCCTTCTGTCCATTTTTTTTTTTTAACATAGATATTTGTGGATATAGCTCGGTGTGACTTATTTATCTTTTTTCTAAGAATAATAGATTAAAAAAAGAGCAAATTATTTGAAGATACGCTCTCTAGCTCAGAAACGATGGTTAGTCTACACGTGCAATCTAACTTATCACCTATCCTTTCTGGTCCATTTGTAAATCAAAACGTACAGAAACCTCCGAGGAAAGTAAAAATTATTTTTAGAAAGATTTTTTAATTTTGTGTTTACTTACTTTTTAAATGTAAATTCTTACTTTGAATGTTTTCACTATTTCTCGAACATTGTAATCATACAATCAATCAGACTGCTTTTTTTTTCCAATGGGGAAACAGTCTGGCCTCGCAGCATTGGGGGGGTTTGTTTTCTCCAGTGGCGGATGAGCTGACGTAACGTGTGAAAATTCTAAACAGGGCAACTACGTCTTTCCACTGAATAAACTTTCAAAAAACTCTTTGTTTTTGCTTTAAATTCACAGCTTCAAGAATCATTGCTAACACAGATGGTACAGCTTGGTCGACCTTCTTGTTTAACTACCGAGCTACAAAGACACAATGATGAACGGTTTTCTTCTTTTTTTTTTTTTAATATACTTTATTAATCCCTGACCGGGAAATATGTGTGCCGCACCACACCGCAGCAGGCTGCCATCTTTGACGGCGCCAATGGTGGGAGAAACGGGGGGTTAGGTGTCTTCTCCAAGGACCCTAGATGTGAACTCAGTGGGGTGCGAATCCGCAAACTTCTGGTTAATTTCCGATGCGCAGGCGAACGCTCTAACCCAGGGGTCACCAATCTTTTTGAAACTGAGAGCTACTTCAAGGGCACTGAGTAATGCAAAGGGCTACCACTTTGATAATACACTTCTGAAATAACAAAGTTACACAGTTTAATTTGATATTATTATTAATGATATTCTATGTGAAGACACTGATTGTTAACGATCCATCACAATAATTATTTCAGTATGATTAAACAAGATAGGAAACAGATACATTTCAATATGCAATATCCAAGTGTTTCATTTTCAAATGATCACTTCCACAACATTTTGCAGGAAATTTTTTTCAATTTTTACAACAGTTATCAAATCATAAACTCTGAACCATGTTTGTACAAATGATCAATTATGTAAGATTTAACAAAAACCTACTCCTTTCAAAATAAGGACAGTGCGACTGTGCGTCACCACAGTCGCACCGCAGATGAGACACACACAGTTTTCTTTCACGTTAGTAAAAAAAACTCTTCCTCCCATTCACTGTGAAAATGATAAGTTTTCTTCCTTTTTTGGCCATGTTTTTATGGGTAGAAAACGCGTTCGTAACCTTATTTTCGCAGCGCTCATGTTTACGTTTTTATGTATTCGTTTTTAAATTTACATCACTGTAAATGAAATTCAAAAAGAATAGCAACACAATTAAATAAAATTTTAGACAGAGCTAATTTGTGATTAGTGCTATTTTTAGAACTGGCCTGCGGGCGACTGATGCGGTTGCTGCGGGCGACCTGGTGCCCGTGGGCACCGGGTTGGTGACCCCTGCTATAACCACTGAACCACCGTCTCCCCCTAATTTATTTATAAATTTATAATTTAACATTGCAGCGTCAACTGTATTCTCCAATCAGCCGACTGTTTTTAGGGGGCTTTAAATAATTTTTTTTTATTATTATTTATTTATTTATTTATTTCGGTCACAGTGTAATTTCACATCAATGAAACAAAGAAAATAACTATATTCTAGCAAAGGACCGAAAAAGTATCGGCTGAAGCAAGCGCTTATTAAATTAAGCAGCATCACTAGGTGGCACCAGCCTGGCCAAAAATGTGACACTTTACGATAACTCTGAAATGTAAAGTGCATTGTTAGGGGAGTCGTGAACCAAACCTCCTCATCTCAAACAATTTTTTCCAGGCTGATCATAGATAAACATCAAACTCCATTTTCCTATCGGCTTCCTGCTGACTCTGCAGCATCATCATCGCCGCTCTGCCAGCTGGCCGATGTTACAGCACCGTCCATGCGGCCATATGTCTTCCGTGCTATACTGTACCGCCTCGGGCTTTGCAAACACTGTCAGCTCTGCACAGCTGTCCCAGCAGCAAACACAACAGATAGGAGGACCATCAGCATGAATTAATAATGAGATGTTCCTACAGGAAGAGTTTGTTCAATATTGTCACACTTTTAAACCTGTTGTTGACAGAACGTGGTGAGTAAATGATTTATTCAGCAGGTGGTCCCACCTCTTATCCATTTAAAAGAGCCCACGGGTGGGATGAAGACTGCAAATAGTTTATGAGATCGTATTGATCTCATGATTTCTGATGCTGATTAAAAAACATTGACTTCCATTCAAAGTCATTAAGATGAATAAATAATAGATTTCTATCTGGATTTTAAACTCGGATTTTGAAACAGAAAACTTAATAAAACATTTTGTTCTGTTGGCAAAGAAGAAGAATTTAATGTGATCCATCGATGAGTTCAGCAGCGACGTCACTAGCGTGAAATCTAAATAAACTACTTTCTTATTTCTTTAAATACAAATCTTAATTGCAGGAACTTGTGTGTTTATTCAGTGATCAGTGAGCAAAGCTCATGTTCCCCAAAGCAAACAAACCCATAGAAACATGAAGCCGTCCTTCTACTTGTTCATTTATTATTTCTTTCTTTGCATGTTTGTAAAAGGCAGTGACATTTGGAGTGAACGCTGAGCCAACACCTCCACATCATCCTGACATTTCAGAGTCCTGGTCACCGCAACAAACCAAATCCCCTCCGCTGGTACGACACATCAGATCAAACCATCTCACGCTCACATGACTACTTCCTGTTTTAAGGGAAGTATAAGTCGGTATTTGGATAATTAACACAGAGCGACATTTCACTGTCAATTACTGTGTTTAAAGCTTCAGCCGAGATCAGAGAGATTTTTATTCATCTTAAAAGAATGAAAACAAGTAAATTCTATATGACGTCAGCATCCGTCCTCATACAGATGGAGTTCTATACTCTATCAGAACTTAATTAATTAAATGCTGGTTGAACTAGCATTAAGTTTAGTTTTTTTTTTTTTTAAATGCGCTACTCGTGATGGCAGCCGGTCTGTATGTAGCGCTTCACATTTTTGCTGAAGTTTTATGGGTATTTTTTTTTTAAATGAGTTGAGCTCCATCAGTGAGGAATGTGGAGTCACAGTGGAAGGCCTGGAGATGTTCTGTGCTTAGTCTGTTTTACATCAGAGGTGATTCCTGTCTGAACATACCGGGCTTCATTATGGAATTAAAGATGGTGGACTGCTGGTGTTTGATAACAACAAATAAGGTTGTTCCACCACAGTGATGGAACAAATCTTAACAGCTCCACAAGCTATTAAGATGTGGAGCTTTTAGTGACAGTTTAAGTTCTTAATATGATTCACTGGAGCTTTCAAACATTGTTGTCATGGTAACGCACATTCGACCCAGCGCAGAGCCCAAAGTTGTGTGTTTCACCAAAGGCTGTTCCACCTCTATTCCGCTAAGTTGCTGTTCCAAATAGTGTTGTTCCACCACAGTGAAGAAAGTGAGTTGCGGTCAAGATGTGGAGCTTTTAGTGACAGCTTAACATCTTCTTATGATTCACTGGAGCTTTCAAACATTGTTGTCACGGTGATCAAAATTACGCCCAGCGCAGAGCCAACTTTCACAAATTCCACCAACAGCTGTCCAGCTCTATTTTACCAAGCTGCCGTTCCAGCTCCACCCTACTCAGCACCATCTAGCAGCTGTTCAGAAGCTGTTTGGAGCTCTCTCTTCGACTGCTTGGAGCTACTGGACACACAAATTTCCCCGGTAAGAGGAATACTGTACCAGAATACCTGGAGTTCGAAAACTATTTGAATACTCGACAACAGAGTTTTGAAAAAAATTTTAACTTGCATGAATGAAATCAAAAACCACTTCAAGTGTTTTTGATGTGGAAATAACATTAAACACGGTAAAATTCTTAACGCGATAATGCTAGCTAGCTAGACTTCGGTGGCATCAAAATCAACACTAGCTCATTTAACAGTTTGTTTCTTCGGGAGGTGGAGCTTGACGTTACATCTGCCAATGGACAACACCCGCCACAACAGTTGGCGTAAAACAAACCGTTCAAAACATAAGAAAGCAGCTGGAAAATTGTGTCTTACGCGTGTTACCACCTAGCGTTATGTATCAGTATGAAGAGGAATTACCACCAGAAATACACCCCTGTACTGCTTGTTAGCGCTTTGTTTTCCGGCTCACGCCCATTAGCCGTCACGTGACCAAAGTTCGTGGATCTCCGACTTATTCCATACGTTCACCAAAAACAATACTGGCAACAGACCATGCAGATCGCTACTAGCGGTTTTCAGATGGACAGCTGCCGCATCAGGATATGCCATGTGCTTAGCCCAATCGTACTTAATCCTAATTGCGGGTTTCTGTCGCCCAATGGCATGTCTGGGTTCAGCGCAAAAGGCATCAGATGGACGGATAACTTTTTTTTTTCCACAAAAAACATCCCAAAATCTTTTTTAGTTTCACCAGTTTGAGAAACGATGTGCCTCGTGTTACAATGACTCTTATTATTTCAGACACAAACACTCATACTTCAGATTTGAAGAGGAACTGTTTGAAAGTTGTTGGTTTCCATGCCTGAGACACCATTTTATTTCTAAATAGAGGGATGACACAGAAGCTGCAGGAGAGTCTCTCTCCAGTGAGGAAGCAGATCTATCAGAGAGCCTCTAGGATGGCCTGCAGGGCTGAGAAGCAGGGTAAAAACGTCTCAAACACCTGTAAAATCCCCCTAAATAGACTGTGAAACAATGCCGGCTCTTATAAAAAAAAGAGTTTCTTCAAAGCACACAATGTCCGGAGAAAATCTGGAGTTTAAAGCCTTTCCAACAGCTCTATCCCCCAGATGTTTGCAGGCAGTAAAAACAGCAAAGAGCTTTGATGGGAGCCGTGTTCAGTGAGGTGGTTAAGGTCAGGCCAAACCTCATTGATCCAACTAAGTGCTCGGCTGAAAAAAAGTCTTCAATCAATGCTGCCAGAAGCGGTGCGGGTTCCCTGAAGACTTCGGCAGGAGATGACAAAGTCATCCAGAGGTGCCGGAGTCACGCTCTTTCTGCCAGGTTCAGTCCACCATGAGAGCACAAGTTAATGAAAATGCCATTACTCGGACAGGCCGTCGATGTGGGGGAAAGACGGAGAAGGGCTTAGAGTTAGGGTGGGAGACGGGGGAGTTTAGAGGGAAAGATATTGTGGAGGAAAAAAAAAATTCAGTGCCTACTGAATGTCAGGTTGTTCTTGACCAGGGGTTTTGTTCTCCACCACGCCCACATTCCAACAAAAGCAGGGAGTGTTTTAGCGCTTGCGCTCGGTCTCTCCTTTCAATAGGAAACTCATGTTTTTATGAAACTTGTTAAATTTTTTTACAAGTGCTTTATTTTCTTTGTTTACCATTCAAACACAAGGTTTTGTTTGTTTTTTTTTAAATAAGAACCAACCCTCACCTATGGTCACCAGCTGTGGGTGGTGACCGAAAAAATGAGATCGCGGGTACAAGTGGACAAAATGAGCTTCCTTCGCAGGGTGGCTGGGCTCTCACTCAGAGATCGGGTGAGGAGCTCTGTCATCCGGGAGGAGCTCGGTGTCGAGCCGCTCCTCCTCCAGGTCGAGAGGAGCCAGATGGGGTGGTTCGGGCATCTGGTCAGGATGCCTCCCGAGCGCCTCGCGGGCGAGGTGTTTTGGGCACGTCCCACCGGGAGGAGACCAAGGGGCAGACCCCGGACCCGCTGGAGGGACTACAGTATGTCTCACAGCTGGCCGGGGAACGACTTGGGATCCTTCCAGGTGAGCTGGAGGATGCAGCTGGGGAAAGAGAGGCCTGGGCTACCCGTTTGAAGCTGTTGCCCCCGCGACCCGACCCCGGAACAAGCGGAAGATGACGGAACGGAACGGAAATAGGAACCCATGGTGGACTATTTGTCAGTTTTTGCTAACTTCAGAACGCCGCAGAACCAGAAATTCCAAGAAAGTGCCATGGACGCTTAAAGGAAATGAAGTTTACTTTCATCTTCTAAACTGTCCATCCCTAATGAGGTTGCTGAAGGTGCCGGAACATCAAGATGAAAGGCAGTGTACACCTCGAACAGGTCACCAATCTGTCGCGAGACACAGACAACCATCCACACACACATTCCTAGGGGCAATTTTCACAGCGGCCAATCAACCTAGTGTGCATGTTTTTGGAGGGCGGGAAAAAAACGGAGTACCCGGAGAAAACTCACGCAAACATGGAGAGAACATGCAAACTCAACACAGAAAGACCAGTGTTTCAAGCCTCATCCCAAACCTCAAACACTGAACTTCATGCTGTGAGGCCACTGTGCTTACTCAGGCATGGGCAAACTGCGTTCCCTGCAATTTTGATATTTCCTCACTTGATGGCGCACTCTCTATATATCGGCTTTGTTGAGAAAACAACAACACTGCTCCCATAAAATGTGTGTGTCTTCATAATGCGCACGCTGCCAAAATAAAGAGTGTGCACAGATATGGAAACCCAGCGGGGCCAATACACGCACATAAACAAGCATGTTAGATGTTAAAAACAAACAAAATGTTACATCAAGAGATTAGATTTCAAACCTAGCACCGCTAAATGCAGGTTTTTAAGCACTATCGCACTAGATTTCAGACCTAGCGTCGCTAGATTTTAAATTTACCACTCTTGATGTAACATTTAGTGCGCTTGTTTAAAATCTAGCGCCATTCTATCGGTCTAATCAATCAGTTACCAAAGCATGCCATCCATCTGCTCCTGTTCCGGCCTCCTTGTCAAATGTTAAAACTAAATGTGGCCCGAAACCAAAAAGTTTGTCCACCACGTGCTACCCACTGGACCACCGTGGCGCCCGTATTTAAAACATTATTTAAAGATGTATTTAAATAAAAAATAACTCTAAATTCAGATAAACTGATTTAATTGGTAAACATGCGCAAGTCCACGATGAATTAAACTTCAGATCGAATTGACATGTAATGTTGTTTTTGGCAACCATCTGAGTTTTCATTTCAGTCTTTGTCTTTGGAACAAAAATTAAGTTTTAGTCACATTTTTGTCATCTCTTTATATTTTAGTTTTAGTCAACGAAAATTCACAATCGTGTCTTTATTACTGAGAATGATGCAGGTTATTTGTTAAAAAAAAAAAAAAAAAACTCTGCCGAGCTTTAACTTGCGCAAAACAGCGAACATTGTAAAACAACGTAAAATAAATAGAAATTCTTCATTTAGTGAGGTACGTTGTAACTTATTCATACTTAAAAATGACACCTCTTAATAACCCTGTAAACAAAGTAAACATTGAATTGTGTCTTTAAACCAGTCGTGAGCGTAACCAAACTAACTAAGGAAGTTAGCAGCGCCGACAAACTAGCATTAACTTAAAGTTAGCATGCTGTTTGCGCAAAATATGTGGAAAACTTTAAGTTTCTGACCACCAAGCCTCTTTGTTGCTGTTGCTGCCATGGTGTGTGACTTTCTCGTGGCTGCAGGTGTGTTGTGTAGACGGTGTGAACGCGCAGCATTGTGGGGGGCGTGCCGCCATGAGAGACAGATGCACCCGCTGTTGCCTCTTTGTTGCTGTTGCTGCCATGGTGTGTGACTTTCTCGTGGCTGCAGGTGTGTTGTGTAGACGGTGTGAACGCGCAGCATTGTGGGGGGCGTGCCGCCATGAGAGACAGATGCACCCGCTGTGTTTTTTCTTTTCATAGACAGAAATGTGAAAGTCTGACCCCTATTTCATTACATTCTCGTCTTGTCAACAGAAACTTGCAAACGTCTCGTCACATTTTCGTCACCAAAAAGTCGGATTTATTTAGTTATTGTTACGTTATAGTCATAAAAAAAAAGCTTTGTCAATAAAATCATTTTGTTGTCGATGTTGTTGACGAAAACAACACTGTTGACATTGACTGTTGACATTGTTGACAACAACAACACTGTTGACATTGACAACCTGTTGAAAACAACAGGTTGTTTTCTTTATTTCATTGATATGAGGTTGCACTGTGACCGAAATAAATAAATAAAAAAAAAAAAAAAAACATGATGCTTTGCTGACACATCAGATAATAAATGCTGCTCTTTGCACAAATTTTTAAAAGTATTCAATTCTGTAGCAGCAGGAGATGCCATGTGCTTAGCCCAATCATACCTAATCCTAATTGCGGGTTCAGGACTAAACCCGCAATTAGGATTTAGGATTTGTACATTCTTTATGTACAAAAGATTCAAAATTGACTTGAACTTTGAATTAGGGCGTGTAGAGTAGGCTGAAATGGGCTATTTTTTTGGCGGTTGAGAGCAGAGTGAAAAAATTTACAAACATAAATCTGCACTAAGTTTATTCATAGGAGTAAAAACCTTGTTTTCAGTGTTGAACCAGTTTTGGGGAAACACTCAAACCATAAGCACCCCTCCTGTATTAAATAAAGGTGTTTTAAGAGATTATAATACATTTTTGCTCCATGTTATTGAACCGTGTCTCCCTCCTGCTGTTCCGCCCTCTGCCAACCATGTCCACGCTCAGATGAAAGCTTCAACCTAATGACAAGGTACTCCGTCCACTTAATACTTCAAAGATTCCGTCTGTTCCCCATCCAACCACAATTAGTCTAAACTAAACCAGAGAGCGTGCACATGTGTGCAAATTCGTGCAGACAGACGTACACAAAGCCATTGTCCCCAAACGCCACAGCTCACATCTCAGCTGCTCAAACAGGAACACAACGTCCGAACTGATACTCATTTATGAATCTAACCAACATCGACTCTAGAATCATCCTTAAAGTGAACTTTGTTTGTTTGCACGGCTTTAAGAGTTAAATAAGTTCAACAACAAAGAGAAGGAAGGATTCCCTCTAATCACGAAGCAGTCATTAAAAGCTTCCATCTTTAAACGACATTCTCAAGTCGTTTGTGGCTGCAGACGATGAGCCTCGATGAGCCTCGTGATACATGAATGACTCAAAGCGCATTTCACTGCCAACATAAACCAATAAAAAAAGGAAACAGTGGAGCCGGGATCTGATTCATCGTCTCTGATGAGAGCGGCTCGACGGCGGCACAAAAGGGACATTTTCATCAGGTTAATGGTCGCTTTGACCCCAAACATGAGCGTTTTATTGACTTTTTATGCACTAAATCCATTAAGTGTACAATTTATCAGAAAGATTTACAACCAATTACAGGCTTTTTAACATTTGTTATTTATAAATAATGAACGAGGGAAATATGGCTGCAAACTAAGACACATAAAGACGACTTGGTCGACGTTCCCATTACTTTCTCTAACAACCTAAATATTACACCAACATGGGCGGGATCATTTCAACATTTTAGACCTTTTTTTAACAACTCTAAGGATCTTATTAAAAGCCATTAAGTCCATTTGGATGGCAACCAACCTCTTCAACAATTCATGTTGTTAACTCGATTTCAACATGAGTTTTGTAGCGTTCTGGTTTTATGTAAACACGCGTGTAGACTCGCTATGATTTGGCATCATGTGGGAGATGGTAGCAGTTCTTTATCATCTTTCTGCCAGACGGACTTTTATGGATCAAAAGAAGAAGCAAACAATAAGTCATTCATGTTGGGTTCCTTTTTAAAAGGAAATAAAGCTATTTATGATGAAAATCAGGAGAAATTTTCATTCGTTCCGTTCCGTCATCTTCCGCTTGTTCCGGGGTCGGGTCGCGGGGGCAACAGCCGTAAGCGGGCAGTCCAGGCCTCTCTCTCCCCGGCTGCATCCTCTAGCTCACCTGGAAGGATCCCAAGTCGTTCCCCGGCCAGCTGTGAGACATAGTCTCTCTAGCGGGTCCGGGGTCTGCCCCTTGGTCTCCTCCTGGTGGGACGTGCCTGAAACACCTCGCCTGCGAGGCGCTCGGGGGGCATCCTGACCAGATGCCCGAACCACCCCATCTGGCTCCTCTCGACCTGGAGGAGGAGCGGCTTGACACCGAGCTCCTCCCGGATGGCAGAGCTCCTCACCCGATCTCTGAGTGAGAGCCCAGCCACCCTGCGGAGAAAGCTCATTTCGGCCGCTTGTACCCGCGATCTCATTCTTTCGGTCACCACCCACTGCTGGTGACCATAGGTGAGGGTTGGAACGTAGATCGACTTGTAAATCGAGAGCTTTGCTTTTCGGCTCAGCTCTCTCTTTACTTTAATTAATTAATTAATTTCATTTAATTTATTTTAAAAATAAATTTTTATTCTATTCCCAATATTTTCTTTATGTGCATTTAAATTTTTATACAGCCAAATCTGTAGAAAAATGTAACCAGCTTTTATTCTGTCTTATTTTGTTTTTATGTGTATGTTTTAACACCCGAGGTGTCTGTGCGTCTGTGCATCCAAAACACTTTGATGAACTCACTATCTCCACAGTTACTCATTACCAACTATAGATGAATTAATTCAGAGTCATGTTACTAAAAGTTAAAGTAAAAAATTCTTGTAAACGAGATGTTTCCCAAAACGTTTGATGGTGTTAACCCCTCCTTAGGTAACTCTCACTGAACCAACTTACTGCCGAGTGTGAAATGGTCAAGATGGGAATCAGCCACTCCAAATCTGAGACCGTAGTCCTCGCCAAGAAAAGGGTGGAATGCCATCTTGCAGGTGAGAGCAGGGTCCTACCCCAATCTGAGGAGTTTAAGTATTTCAGGGTCTTGGTCACAATGGGGGAAGGATGGAGCGGAAGATAGACATTGATCAGTCTTGGTGAAGAAAGGACTGAGCCGAAAAGCATGGTACCCATGATCTACGTTCCTACCCTCACCATGGTAACCAGGATCTACATTCCTACCCTCACCATGGTAACCAGGATCTACGTTCCTACCCTCACCATGGTAACCAGGATCTACGTTCCTACCCTCACCATGGTAACCAGGATCTACGTTCCTACCCTCACCATGGTAACCAGGATCTACGTTCCTACCCTCACCATGGTAACCAGGATCTACGTTCCTACCCTCACCATGGTAACCAGGATCTACATTCCTACCCTCACCATGGTAACCAGGATCTACGTTCCTACTCTCACCATGGTAACCAGGATCTATGTTCCTACCCTCACCACGGTAGCCAGATCTACGTTCCTACCCTCACCATGGTAACCAGGATCTATGTTCCTACCCTCACCACAGTAGCCAGATCTACGTTCCTACCCTCACCATGGTAACCAGGATCTATGTTCCTACCCTCACCACGGTAGCCAGATCTACGTTCCTACCCTCACCATGGTAACCAGGATCTACGTTCCTACCCTCACCATGGTAACCAGGATCTACATTCCTACCCTCACCATGGTAACCAGGATCTACGTTCCTACCCTCACCACGGTAGCCAGATCTACGTTCCTACCCTCACCATGGTAACCAGGATCTACGTTCCTACTCTTACCATGGTAACCAGGATCTACGTTCCTACCCTCATCTTGGTAACCAGAATCTAGTTCCTACCCTCACCATGGTAACCAGAATCTACGTTCCTACCCTCACCATGGTAACCAGAATCTACGTTCCTACCCTCACCATGGTAACCAGGATCTACATTCCTACCCTCACCATGGTAACCAGGATCTACGTTCCTACTCTCACCATGGTAACCAGGATCTATGTTCCTACCCTCACCACGGTAGCCAGATCTACGTTCCTACCCTCACCATGGTAACCAGGATCTACGTTCCTACTCTCATCATGGTAACCATGATCTACGTTCCTACTCTCACCATGGTAACCAGGATTTACGTTCCTACCCTCACCATGGTAACCAGGATGTACGTTCCTACTATCACCATGGTAATCAGGATGTACGTTCCTACTCTCACCATGGTAACCAGGATCTACGTTCCTACCCTCACCATGGTAACCAGGATCTACGTTCCTACCCTTACCATGGTAAGCAGGATCTATGTTCCTACCCTCACCATGGTTACCAGGATCTACGTTCCTACCCTCACCACGGTAACCAGGATCTACGTTCCTACTCTCACCATGGGAACCAGGATCTACGTTCCTACTCTCACCATGGTAACCAGGATCTACGTTCCTACCCTCATCTTGGTAACCAGAATCTAGTTCCTACCCTCACCATGGTAACCAGAATCTACGTTCCTACCCTCACCATGGTAACCAGAATCTACGTTCCTACCCTCACCATGGTAACCAGAATCTACGTTCCTACCCTCACCATGGTAACCACCCTATCCTGATAGTAAAAAAAACTCATGCTTCAAATTCTGTTGGACTTTAATAACGACATTCATAATTCTCATACAGTCAGGTTACATGATCAATTTTGACAACATGAAATGAAGAAATTTAAAAGCTTTCAATCCAGATATCCCATATTTCTACTAGTACAGAGTATGACACAGGACAGGCGGAGGCGTTTAGTTTGATGCCTCATTGTTGACTTGTTCTTTTTCAATACGCTAGTTTGAGTTTTTACTATGATTATTAATAACCAAAAATAGCAGAATATCCGACATTAAAAAAAACCCTGTTATTTAAAAAAAAAGGTAATGTTAGGACACTTTGGTTGGAAAAATTATCCAAAAAGAACAACACATAGCTCAACTGAAAGGGTTAAACGAGTTAAGAAGAGACTAATTTGCTGTTACTAAGCGGTGGTGAACATAGTTTAAGTTTTACAACGTGAAGCAGCTTGGTGCAGAATTAATCCCTGTGACTCATTAACGTTCGCAGGATGGAGACGACTTCAGTCATCCGTCATCGCAAGGCTATAATTAGCTAATTAATGGTCAGGAGGCGGAGTCTGACCCTGTCTTATCAGGCTGTGCTGAGGCGGTGATGGATGTGATGGTGGTGGGCAGAAACATCTGTCCTGCTGTTTTTACAGCTCAGTGGGCGGAGATGGGATGAATCACACGAGTGCGTGCTGAGAAGTCATTGGTCTGGATCTTTGGCTGATATTGATTTGGATATTGATGTTTGTTTGGTTTTACTGAAGCTTGTAAATTTAAAAAGCTTCACCTCTTAATGTCCTAACCTATTTGTAAGGTTTCTCATTAAAGGTTGGTGAGAACACGTCAAGCTGGTCTTGGTCAGCCTGACAAATAACGCTTCGATCTTCTACTTCTCCTTTCGGTATTTCCCGTCAGGGGTCGCCCACAGCAAGTCAGTTTCTTCCATCTAACCCTATCTCCTGCATCCTCTTTGGTCACACCAACTATCTTCATGTTCCTTCACTGTATCCATGAACCTCCTCTTTGGTCTTCCTCTAGTCCTCTTTCCTGGTGGTTCCAAATCCAGCATTCTTCTGTCGATTACTCGCTCTCTCTCCTCTGCTCATGTCCAAACCATCTCAGTCTGGCCTCTCGGACTTTATCTCTAAAGCCTCTAACATGTGCTGTTCCTCTGATCCTGCCCATCCTGCTCACTCCCAGAGAGATCCTCAGCATCTTCATCTCTGCTACCTCCATCTCTGTTTCCTGTCTTTTTCTCAGTGCCACTGTCTCTAGACCAAACAGGATCTCACCACAGGATCTCACAACAGGCGGGTCTCACCACGATTTTGTACACTTTTCTTTTCATTCTAGCTGAAACTCTTCTGTCACACATCACACCTGATACTTTTTTCCACCCGTTCCATCCTGCTTGAACACGCTTCTTCACCTCTTTTCCACACTCTCCATTGCTCTGGACTGTTGATCCTAGATACTTAAAATCTTCCACCTTCTTTATCTCTTCTCCCTGTAACCTCACTTTTCCATTTGGATACCTCTCATTCACACACCTGTACCCTGTCTTACTCTGACTAATCTTCATTCCTCTTCTTTCTAGTGCAAACCTCCACCTCTCCAGCTTTTCCTCCACCTCTTCCCTCCTCTCACTACAGATCATAATGTCATCTGCAAATAACGCTTCGATAAAGTGAGTAAAACAAAAGAAATAAACAATAGAGGCATTTTTTGGGTGGAGACGGTGGCCGCGTGGTTAGCGCGTTCGCCCGCGGACCGGAAGGTCGCGGGTTCGCGTCCCACGGAGAGCACGTCTAGGGTCCTTGGAGAAGACACCTAACCCCCGCTTCTCCCACCATTGGCGCCGTTGAAGGGCAGCCTGCTGCGGTGTAAGGAGTGCAGCAAACAAATTTCCCCGGTGAGGGATGAATAGAGTAATTCAAAATAAACAAAATAAACAAAAATTTTTTCCTGAAAACTCCTGTTTTTTTTACAATTATTCTTATGCAAACAAGTACAAAGAAAAATAAAAGCCAGATACCGGTTAATAAAGACTGGAAAACGGTCATGTTAACGGTCTGCAGATCAGTTAACGAGTTATTCTTAGAAATAAATAAACTACAAATAACGACAATAAGTCGATGCCAAGGTGTCAAACAAACCGCCTCCGACGGTGTTCGTTTGAGAGACATCACGTCCAAAAGAATTTGTGAGCTTGATTTTCGGTCACATAATCCTGAAAACCTAATCAGTTCATCTATAGTTGGTACCAAATCGAAGGCCAAAAAAGACCAAATTGGGTCTTAATGCTTGCTTTGTGTTCTCTGAGTTGTTGGCTTTAATAAAAGAAGTATTAAAATATGAAGAGGCGTGATGAGAATGTACAAACTAGAAACCTGTTTATCACTAGAACTCCCAAGGCCGTCAATTTGACGATTCTCACAAGTTGAAGTCTTATTACTGTAGCTACGTTGATCTTTGACGTTCCGGGATTTCAAATTTTCTTCTTTTTTTTTGTATAGTGTTGAAATCCAATTAAAAAAAAATACTAAAAAGGAGTTCTGAGTAATTCTTCCTCTAACTGCCACACCCGTCATTTTGAGGCCTCTATTAAATACAATGTAACTTTTTTCCGAGCCTGATCGTAGTGCGGTTACTGTTGCGCAGCAACCATTGTAGCGCCTCTCAGGTAATATCGAGGTGAGCAAAAACGGATTTAAGAAGACGTCACTGAGGCACTTAAGTGTATGACATCATCGTCATAGCGTTGATCGTCAAATTGACGGAAGTGAGAGTTCTAGTAGTTCTAGAATTCTGATAGTCTTAGTGTTGAGGAGAAGATACCAGACTTGGGACCAGCAATACCAGAATACCAGAAAGTCTTCTTCTTTCGGCATTTCCCATCAGGGGTCACCACAGCAAGTCAGTTTCTTCTCCCTAACCCTATCTCCTGCATCCTCTTTCCTGGTGGTTCCAAATCCAGCATCCTTCTTCCTATGTACTCTCTCTCTCTCCTCTGCACATGTCCAAACCACCTCAGTCTGGCCTCTCTGACTTTATCCCCAAAACCTCTAACATGTGCTGTTCCTCTGACCCTGTCCATCCTGGTCACTCCCAGAGAGATCCTCAGCATCTTCATCTCTGCTACCTCCATCTCTCTTTCCTGTCTTTTCCTCAGTGCCACTGTGTCTAGACCAATCAGCATGGCCGCTCTCACCACGATTTTGTACACTTTTCCTTTAATTTTAACTGATAATGATCAATTTAATCAAATTGAAAATTGTCAGCCTTGTTTTTCTACACAGATACTGATACCGGATTGAAAAGCAGCGTCAATAAGAGATTGATACATTTTTTATGATTTTAATCCCAGTTCAAAGAAAGGATTTCCTTTCAGCTAGAAATCGTCTTTTTGCCAAAAGAAATAATCATTCACCCAAAATGGGGGTTTAGCGGAAATCCAGTTGGACCCCAGTTCGTTCTCGTGATAGTGAACAAACAAAACTAGACTCACCGTTTTCTTCCCCGTCTTCCGCACATGTGCTGATGGACCTGGCGAGGCCTAGCGTGGCCGATGTGGGCATTGGTCCAAGTATAGATTCCAGCGATGGCGCGTTTCTCTGTGGCATGCCCTCTTGCTCCTCCTCATC
This sequence comes from Neostethus bicornis, assembly GCA_902685375.1. Lineage (NCBI taxonomy): Eukaryota > Metazoa > Chordata > Actinopteri > Atheriniformes > Phallostethidae > Neostethus > Neostethus bicornis. The sequence goes on from LR738552.1 coordinate 21,630,537, forward strand.
TGGTTTCTTGTCGAAGTTTATCAGAACTTCCATAGTGGCGTCGTCCAAGTTGTTGCCAAAATATTTGATCACTGTTTCAATTTCGTCATCTTTATTCGACAAGTCCTCATCCAACAAATACTCCTCAACAATGTCTGGAGGGGAAATCAATTCAGATGGAAAATAAAGATTACTTTCCCAGTTCTACAATGGTTTCATGTTCTCATGATAAAAACAAACTGTCATCATTATTGTTTTTGGCAGCCATCTAAGTTTTAGTCTTCGTCTTTGGACGAGTTTTAATTGAAGTTTTAGTCACGTTTTCGTCATCTCTTTATAGTTTCGTTTTAGTGACGTTTTAGTCACGAAAACCCAAAAGAGTTTTCGTCTAGTTTTCGTCAAGGAAGACTTAGAACGTTTTTAGTCTAGTTTTGGTGTAAAAAAAAAAAAACTTCAACAATCGTGTCTTTATTACTGAGAATAATGCAGGTTATTTGTTTAAAGGAAAAAAAACTCTGCCGAGCTTTAACTTGCGCAAAACAGCGAACATTGTAAAACAACGCAAATACATGGGTCATTTTCAAATTTCTTTCCATTTTAGCTAGTGAAAAAATAAAATATAAGTATATCCATAGGTTCCTACTCTCTTTTGTTTTTGATAAAGGATTGATTCAGAGACCCAAATTTGCCGATGGCCCCTTTGTTTACAGATGTACTTTTAATTACAATTAAATTTAAGTTTGGCCATGCACCTCTTTGTGTCCACTCTGTTACATACCTGATTGGAGTCATTTACAATAACAGTATAATAACTGTTTCAGTAACAGAGTGGACAGTAACAGAGTGGACAAATTTTGTTTCTTCTGTTCACTACAGCTAGGAAAGTTGATGTATTATCACTCACATTACATCATTTAAAACTATTTCACAAATATTATCACCAGTAAATGGCATTTCTCTTATATTCTAGATAATCTATATATTATGCTGGTAACAGAGAAGACATTTCAAAATGAACCTTACCCTTTTTAAGATTTGAAACCGTCATAAACTTTAGCCAAAATACTTTAGCCACATGGCTTCTTCTCCAAAAGTTACTTCCTGTCTGCAGCAGTGAATCCTGGTGGCAGTTGTTGGAACTTGTTGAACATTATGATGTACAATATGGTAACAGAGTAAAAGTAACAGAGTGGACGTCATATTGAGGGACAGGTCTTTTTGCGTGTATTGTCATTTTTTGGTAACATTTTCATGCAAGCAGTTAATAGGGTCTATAACCTTAGATGACCTTGTTTATTTAAGGCAAAAAATTAATATTTTTTATTACAGAAAAGATTCTTGATATGCTACTGAAAGATAAGCATTTTATTGAGGGACATTGAAATTTGGCTGGGTAGAGATTTTTGATCATCACAAAGTGAATAAAATATTTATCCTATGACAGTTTTAAATAAATGTGTATGCAACATTATAGTAGCAGACTTAAAATTAACAGTGAAATCAACTTTTCAATCATTTAGATAACTGAAACTTTGCCCTTTCAGACTAGGACACAAAACGGAAAGAAATTTGAAATTGACCCACATGTTTTTTTCAGTGAGTAAGGAACGTTGTTACTTATGCATACTTAAAAATGACACCTCTTAATAACCCTGTAAACAAAGTAAACATTGGAATGCATTTAAAGCAGTCGTTAGCGCAACCAAGCTAAATAAGGAAGTTAGCAGCTCCGACAAGCTAGCATTAGCTTGAAGTTAGCATGCTGTTTGCGCAAAATATGTGGAAAACTTTAAGTTTCTGACCACCAAGCCTCTTTGTTAATGTTTTCACCATGGTTTGTGACTTCTTGTGGCTGCAGGTGTGTTGTGTAGACGGTGTGAACGTGCAGCATTGTGGGGGAGGCGTGCCGCCGTGAGAGACAGAATGCAGCCGCTGTGCTTTTTTCTTTTCACAGACAGAAATGTGAAAGTCTGACGCCTACTTCGTTACGTTTTTGTCTCGTCAGCAGAAACTTGCAAACGTCTCGTCACGTTATCGTCACCAAAATTACGCATTTATTTCGTTATCATTACGTCATCGTCATAAAAAAATGTTTCGTCAACAAAATTGTCATCGTTGACGAAAACAACACTGCCTGTCATAAAAAAAAATAAAAATAAAAAAAAAAAAACTACAGCATGACTAAATTCTATTTTTCTAAAAATAAACCCCTTTTTAATCATTTACCAAGAGAAAATCAAACTCTTTGTTAAGATTAGTTTGTTTTAATCATTATGTTCAAACTGACTGAACAATAAAGCATCTTTAAAGTGAAGGGAGTGACTTTAAAAGCTGAGACCCTCAAAAGATTTTGCCTCCAGGAAGGATTTAATGTGCTGAACGGCCTCTGGATGAACCTGAGAGATCACCTGGAGCGCTGCTTCTGCAGATTCACTCACACATAAACCTTCCCAGTGACGTCACTTAGTCAAACATCGTCAGTTATATTAGACAGCACATCCAATGCAGATCTAAATTGGGTCATTTACTCTAATCATGAAGGTAAATAATGAGCTGACTTAAGAGAGACATAATCTGTTACTAATGAGTTGTTTATTACAAAACAAGAATAAGTTGAGGTTAAAGTATCGAAACAAAATGCCTCCGGCTGCCTTTGTTTCACAAATTGTACTAATAATGACTGGTTGAGGACGCTGCATCGGTCCGTCATGGTGAAGAAAGAGCTGAGCTGTAAAGCAAAGCTCTCAATTTACCAGTCGATCTACATTCCTACCCTCACCATGGTAACCAGGATCTATGTTCCCCACCCTCACCATGGAAACCAGGATCTGTGTTCCTACCCTCACCATGGTAACCAGGATCTATGTTCCTACCCTCACCATGGTAACCAGGATCTACGTTCCCATCTTCACCATGGTAACCAGGATCTACGTTCCTATCCTCACCATGGAAACCAGGATCTGTGTTCTTACCTTCACCACGGTAACCAGGATCTACGTTCCTACCCTCACCACGGTAACCAGGATATACGTTTCTAACTTCACCACAGTAACCAGGGTCTACGTTCCTACCCTCACCATGGTAACTAGGATCTACCGCCCAACACTCACCATGGTAATCAGGATCAACGTTTCTCCCCTCACCGTCAAACCACAACCTACGTTCCTAACTCACCATACTAAATTGGATCGACGTTCGTACCCTCACCGTGGTAACCAGGATCTACGTTCCCACCCTGACCCTGGTAACCAGGATCTACGTTCCTACCCTCACCATGGTAACCAGGATCTACGTTCCTACTCTCACCATGGTAACCAGGATCTACGTTCCTACCCTCACCATGGTAACCAGGATCTACGTTTGTTCCCTTACTGTCAAACCACAACCTACGTTTCTACCCTCATCATGCTAAACTGGATCTACGTTCGGACCATCATCATGGTAACCAGGATTTACTTTCCTCCCCTCACCATGGTAACCAGGATCTACGTTCCTGTCCTCACTGGCACTGGCAGTGGGTAGCGACCAAAAGAATGAGATCATGGATACAAGTGGAAAGTATCTTCCTCTTTAGGCTGACTGGTCTCTCACTCACAGATAAAGGGAGGAGCTCTGCCATCTGGGAGAAGCTCAGAGTAGAGATTTTGCTCTTTTGGTTTGAGAGAAACCAAATGGGGTGGTTTGGTCACCCAATTACTATGCCTCACAAATGCCTCTCTGGTGCGGTGTTTCAGGCACGTCTCACTTGGAGGAGACCCAGAGGCAGACCCCAGACTTGCTGAAGAGACTATGTCTTATAGCTGGACAGGGAACACCTCGGGATCCTCCCAGGTGAGCTGCAAGGTGAGAGAAGCCTGGGTTTCTCGTCTGAGGTTGATGGCCCCACAATTCAGCCCCAGATAATCAGAAGACAAAGGAACGGTTGAGGTTTATGTGGTAACCAGTTATGTTTTGTCACATGTTTTCAGAGAAAATCACCACATAAGGAGAAACAATGGCTGAATTGGGTGTGGCCCACATAGATATAAAGAGTAGACTCCATATTGGCTACTGCAGCCGCCATCTTGGAGCGGTAGTCCTACTTGCAGACAAACTAAAACTATGGTTCATTCTTCATACTGTAGGATCTAAAAAGGCTTCATTCAATTTAGTACCTCAGTATCATAACCAACAATTCATCTCACACAAGGAAACAAACGCTTTTCCACATTGCAATGGGGGAGAGATTAGGAGAACAGAGACGTACTCTGCCTGGCTCCTACAAGCTTTTCTCCCTCATCTCACCCTGGCCGCATCCTTTTATTAGAAAAAGTAGGCCACAGTTTACATAAGAACACTCACAGTTGTCTGAAGAATGAGTTAATCAGTCTGTAGAATGAACTAATCAGTCTGAGGAATAAACTAATCAGTCTGAAGAGTGAGTTAATCAAAAGGACAGAAAGTGCACCCAATCATTGTTTGTTACTCATACCTACCCCACTAACTTCACACAACATCTGATTGGAGACGTGTTTGCAAAGTGTAGTATGTTTATACCTATGGTTGCTCAGTTTAGAAACACAAGAGTGGGGGAGGGGTGTGAAGTATTAATTTGCATTTAAAGGGAGCAGCACAAAACAAGGCAGATTTTTTGGTTCATGGTGCAAAAGTTACATATAGTAACAAAATCACATAAACATGAGAAATTAGAACTGAAGGACATTCTTTTTTATGCTGCCTCCAAATTTAAATGGAGCCATAAAAATAAATGAAAGGATAGAAAATTAAATAGAAACGGGAAGTGTTAGCTCACCTTCTCGAGCAAAAGAAGCATATAGTCCTCTAGCTTTGCCTTTTCTACTCTTCTCAATCTCTGCATCGATCGAATCTTTGAAGTCCTCGATTTCAACTGCTCGACAGGACAGAAAAATAAAGAAAAGTTCTGAAATTGAAATCATTCATTGTTTCTGAGGAAATTATGAACATAATAAAAGGTCATTTTATCCCAAACAAAAGAGATTAAATTATATACAAGCCAAGCACACCCCTGTACTGATGTTTGGAGGCTAAATAAGGTTGACCTGCTGAATTCTTACCTTCTACATCCTGTATGTCGCCCTCCATCCTCATTACCTTCTACAGGGAGAAAAGAGAGACCAGAGACCAGGATTAAACATACAGCAAACAGGATGGACAGGATCAGCACATGTTAAAGGTTTTGGATATAAAGTCAGAGAGGCCAGAGTGAGATGGTTTGGACATGTGTAGAGGAGAGAGAGAGAGAGTACATCGGAAGAAGGATGCTGGGTTTGGAACCACCAGGAAAGAGGCTAGAGGAAGACCAATGAGGAGGTTCATGGATACAGTGAAGGAAGACATGAAGATAGTTGGCGTGACCGAAAAAGATGCAGCAGATAGGGTTAGATGGAAGAAACTGACTTGCTGTGGCGACCCCTGAAGGAAAATGCCGAAAGAAGAAGAAACTGCAAGACCTGGATGACTTGATGCAGGATGACATTGCCCATCCTAATAGAGGGAATTATATTGTTTCCTAACGTTTACCTCGTCTGCTTGTTTATTCTTTAGGCCAGCTATAAAACACGGCGGGTCACACTCCTCATCCAGATCAATCTTCATGAACTCCTCGATGGTCAGCTGGCTCGCCGGTGTGTCACTGAACTCATTTAACCTGGAGGAGAAAACGAACATCCGTTAAGGAGCAAAGATCTGTAAATCACAAGAAATAGAAGCGTCATTAAAAAAAAAAGTAGAAAAAAGACAGAAAAATAGTCAAATAATTAGAAAAGACAAACTGGACCCACAAAGTTCAGAACATAAAACTATCTGCTGCATCCTCTTCGGTCACACCAACTATCTTCATGTCTTCCTTCACTGTATCCATGAACCTCCTCTTTGGTCTTCCTCTAGGCCTCTTTCCTGGTGGTTCCAAACCCAGCATCCTTCTTCCTATGTACTCTCTCTCTCTCCTCTGCACGTGTCCAAACCATCTCAGTCTGGCCTCTCAGACTTTATCTCCAAAAACTCTAACGTGTGCTGTTCCTCTGATCCTGTCCATCCTGGTCGCTCTCAGAGAGATCCTCAGCATCTTCATCTCTGCTACCTCCATCTCTGTTTTCTGTCTTTTTCTCAGTACTACTGTCTTTAGACCCAAACAGCATGGCCGGTCTCATCACGGTTATCATAGAAATACTCCCGTATTCCTACGATACTTATCGATACTTTTTATAACAATCTCATTACCAGGCCGGCTGATACCAGCCACTAGGAACTAGAAGCTGTGGAAAGTATGGTATACTGAAAACCTCTTCTTTCATGTGGATCTCCATCAGGTTTCTTTTTTCGCCACCACAACCAGGTTTTTTTTTAAGTTATTCCTCACTGAGAAGGAGACTCGTAGGGCAGGAATGTTCTGAGTTTTAGGTAAAGAATTAGCTATTGTTTATCTTAAAACTTATTTTTGGTTCAGTTTACTGTGTGAAGCCTGTTGAGACCACTGTGGTGGGATTTTGGGCTACAGAAATAAAATTAAATTGTAGAAATTTTTTGAGTTGAAGAAATTTCGCCTTAGGTGAAAGCCTATAATTCCATCATGCAATTCACTGAGCAACAGAGAGCTTTTACATCTGTTGTCATGGAGATGACTGGAATATTTTGTTTTGTCTTCTGAACTGCTTTTCCCAGCGGCGGTAGGGATGGTTACCGGAACCTATCCCGGTTAGTTTCAGAAGAAAGGCAGGATACACCCAGAACAGGTCACCAGTTTGTTGTGTGGCCACACACACACACACACACACACACTCATTCCTAAGGGCAATTTCATAGCGGCCAATCAACCTAACGTGTATATTTTTGGAAGGTGGGAGGAAACTGGAAAAAAAAACACATACACGGGAGAACATACAAACTCCACACAGAAAGGCCAGTTTTTAAAGCAGCACCCCCACTCCGGGACTCAAACCCTGACCTTCATGCTGTAAGGCCACTAGCTTATCATTGGACCATTGTTTCCACTGACTGGAACATCCGATTTTTAACAGATTGGTGAGTGAATACTTTTGACAGTGTAGAAATAAACATTTCTGTACCCACCTTCTCTTCAGTGTGACCTCACACACTTTAACAACTTGAACGATTTCCTTTATGGTGCGGTGAAAGTTGTGAGCCCGAGCAGCGACGAGCAGAGCTGAAAGCAGGAGGACAGGTGAGCTGGAGCATATACCGTTAAAAAAAAACCTGAGATCTTCCGCAGACAGAAGGGTGCGCTGTGACGAAGCGACTCAGGGGGGAAACAAATACAACAAGTTAAGTCTTGCTCCATTGAGCAGCAAGATGGCTGCCGCACACAAACTTCAAGAGTCAAATCCATTGAGGACTTTTAAGGTGAGACAAAGTAGCCCAATTTTTACAATAATTCAAAACTTAATAGATACAAAGTCAAATATTTAATTAGAAGAAAACACATTTACAGTTAAAACAGTAAGATCACAGTTTAAATTTCAAAAGAAAAGTTTGGGGTAAAACAGAAAGGGGTAAAACAATTCTAAACCGTTTCTCTGAGTAACAGAGACCAGTGCAGAGACTTGACGACACGACTAATATCAGAATCAGAATATACTTTAATCATCCCACACATGGGAAATTTGTGTGTTGCAGCAACAACTTCCTATCTGCTAAGTGAGTCGTTGTAGAGCCCGATCACGTAAGGAAAGAAAGACCTCCCGTAACGAGATGTTCTCGAGCGGAGCTGTCTGAGCCTCTTGGAGAAGGAGCTTCGCTGTTCGTCCAGGAGTGGGTAGAGAGGATAGTCATGATTGTCCATGATGGACAAAAGTTTGTTCAGTGACCTCCTCTCTACCACTGCCTCAAGTGAGTCCTGTTTGGAGCCAATGACAGAGCCAGCCAGTCTGATTAGTTTATTCAGTCTGTTGGCGTCACTGGCTACGACGCTGCTCCCCCAGCAGATGACAGAGAAGAACATCGGCCACCACAGACTGGTAGAAGGTCTACAGGATCTTGCTGCACACATTGAAGGACCTCAGCTTCCTTAGAAAGAAGAGTAATATTGTCCCGGTCCTACTTTGAATGTCCTGTATTTGTCTAAAACCACTTAACCAAACCATCCGTTTCACGTGTAAAGTCTGTGTAGGCATACGTCTCCCTCCAGCAGCGGTTATGTGATACGTTCTGTCAGATTCTGAGTCAGACCCTGACCTGACTTGCCGTACGCCAAAGGCAACCACAGTGTCATTACCATATGGTGATTGCAATGATTTTGACACACCTGTGGCTTAGATGCATCTGTATTGCTTAGTTTCTGATTCTGCTGTCAAAGATTATTATTTCAGTCTGTCTGGGTTTATCTGAGGAACGTTGTTCCTCGTCCAGGGAATCTACTGGTCCATACTTCCTCAAGTCAGCAGGATGTAACCTTGGCTGTCATCTGCATAGCCGTTGTATGATACATTAATACAGTGTATTAACTGATTAAAGGGCTAGCATGTAAAGATTGAATATTTTTTTTTATTTATTTTTATTTTGAATTACTCTATTCATCCCTCACCGGGGAAATTTGTTTGCTGCACTCCTTACACCGCAGCAGGCTGCCCTTCAACGGCGCCAATGGTGGGAGAAGTGGGGGTTAGGTGTCCTCTCCAAGGACCCTAGACGTGCTCTCCGTGGGACGCGAACCCGCGACCTTCCGGTCCGCGGGCGAACGCGCTAACCACGCGGCCACCGGGGACAATGGACCCCCGGGCACCATGCATGGAAAGAATATTTGATTTGAGACACAGTTACCAATGTCAACCATTGACCTTCGAAAGGGTGCACTGAGCGAATGGGATGTCACTTTTTTTTTGTCTTTTAAGGGTTTTATTTTCTGTTCTTTCTTTGTTTTTGTTTCTTTTCTGTGGTTCCAGGGACAGCTTGGGCCTAGTGGGAATCGAACCAGGTTCTCCCGGTCCTAAGACGGTATCTCTACCATGAGGCCAATGCCCCCTGGGATCGGGGTTGTCACTTTTAATGTTCAGCTTAAACAGAATGAAGCTAGTTTAGTTGCCATTTTCTCCCACTATGGAAGGCTCCATATTGAATCTATGGAGCCAAGACCGTGCAGTCATTGGTTTAGCCTGCTTTCATAAAGTAACAACGAGGAGCAAACTTTTTGAAAGTACACACCTCTACCTGCAGCTCTTCCTTTTGACTGTCAAACGTCAGCCATCATTTTTTTAATCAGTGCATCTGACTGGACAGTAATTAATTTGACTAACCTGTTCTATGGGATAAATAACAACAAAAAAGTAGGACTACAGAAAATGTGTTCAAACTAAGGTAACAGAGCCAGAGAGTTATCGTCATAACAATAAATGAGAAATTGTTGCTGATTCGTTAATAGAAGCCGATGGGCGCTGAATCTTTATGAATCCAGCGGCTACTTCCTAATTGGCACACAGGAAAATGCTGGCTTGCTAGGGCCAGTTTCTATACAGTCATTGATTTCAACACTTCACTTGCGTACTTTGAGTAAGGACTTAAACTATTTAAAGACAGCAACAAAAACCTGCACCCGGTCCACTAGGCTTCATCACAGGATCCCATGACCAACTGAATCTTAATTAGCACTTGTATCTATTAGGACAATTATCAGACATATATCATTTATCCCCTTGATAAGAGTACCGTATTTTCCGCACTATAAGGCGCACCTAAAAACCTTAAATTTTCTCTAAAGTCCACGATGCACCTTTTAACCCGGAGCGCCTTATATATGGATTAATATTGAGCTACAACAGGTGTCGCAACTTCGGTAAGCAGCCGCCGACTCCATTTCCCCCGTAGAAGAAGTAGTGCGCGGTGCATGCTGGGATATATGAAAGAGCCTCTCATTTCCATTTGTGTGCTTGTGTAAAGACCCGGAAATGGCTCCTACCAAGAGACACTGATACACCGCAGAGTTTAAACTCAAGGCGATCGGTCACGCAGTAGAACACGGGAATAGAGCCGCAGCGAGAGAGTTTAACATCAATGGTGAGGAAGTGGAGGAAGCAAGAGGATGCGCTGCGCCAAGTAAGTAAGACTAAACAGAGTTTCCGCGGGAACAAAGCAAGATGGCCACAGTTAGAGGACAAAGTTGAACAGCCTTTACTGTAGCGCCTTATAATGCGAAGTGCCTTATATATGGAAAAAGTTTTTTAAAATGTCATTTATTGAAGGTGCGCCTTATAATGCAGTGCGCCTCATACTGCGAAAAATACGGTAGTAACAGTGCTGTCATGTAGATTACAACCCAAATAAAAACGGTCAGGCAGTAGTTCTATAGGATAAAGTCTGTAAGTCGTTCGTTTCATAAACCCACTTCACTACCACCCTCCTCTGTCCCAGAGCTGGAGCGTTTTGTCCTCTCTGCATCAGGAACAAACTTCTGCCTGAGTGCATCCTCCTCAATGATTCATGATCAGTAATTAATTATTCAGGTGATGCAGCAGAAAATTAAAACCCGAGGAGCAGAAGAAGCTGCTGGTGTTCAGCCTGATGGAGGAGCTGTGAGCTGGTTCAGACAGACCAGTTCCAACAAGTTTCAAACACCTGAAGAGCTCCAAACATCTGGCTGCAGGTGGGGACTGTTTGAAATAAACTATGTTAAAATTAAACTACAAAGATCTGAAGATGTTGGTTTTATCGTATCCAAAACAAGAATAAGTCTGTTGAACAATATGCCCCGCCTGCCCTACATCGCAGACTTTATTCATCTATAAATTGTACTGAATAACTGTAGGCAATAACAGTTTTATGTGGAAATGTGTAAACAACAGTGTACGGCATATTTCTTCCATGATGTGCTTCAATTCTCTCAAATATGGTTCTACAATGACAAGAATTCATGTGTGTTTTCTAATTGTTTCCTCGCTGCTTCAAATGCTTCATTTCACTGTCCTCTGTACATTTTGAGTATTTTCCACAAGTGTCATCTCACCTCCACGTCTTGGGATTTACGTACAGCAGCTCCTGAGTTTTCTTAAAGAAACAGTCCACACTTTCCGCCACTTATAAATTTCGCAATAAAGTCAGCATACGCATGGATCAGGGCTTGATAAATGAGGACCAGATCTTATGCTTGTGAAAACCTTGTTGATTCCAACAGAACAAAGGGCACATTTGTCATAGTTACCTGCTCCACAGAGTCCTGATGGTCTTCTTCCTGTGTGCATCCAGTCCCTCTTCATCCTCTGCACCAGTCGCATTGCCATCATGGACACTTCATGGCTCTTGTCACCAAATTCCAATAATTGGGCGAATCGAGGGATGTACAAACATGGATCTGGAGAAAAGAAAGTTCATGTTCTGATATTTTTGTAGGTCTCAATAGTCTTTTTAAAGTGGGGTTGTTAGTGCTTAATTTCTACAAAAATTATAAAATATTACATTTAACTTTGACTTGACTGTTGGTCTGACGGTTTCGCACACCACCTTTACTAGGGTCTCCAGAGGAGCCCTAATGACCAGCGGTTGTCTGAACTAAAACAAACCAGAAGCTTTTTAAAAATGAGCCCGATGAGTTATTTCAGCTCCACATCCACCTGGTAGCTCTGAATCTACTGGAAACATAAATCATTGATCCATCTACTCTTGGACCAAACTTTATGCTGCTGGTGGAGGAATGATGTGAAGGCGGGTCTTCTCGGTTCCCTTTGGTCTTCTTAGTACCACAGGGTTTAGCCAGCACAGCCTGTCTAACGATTGTAGCTGATCGTCCATCCCTGTCTGAGTTCAGTGGATAACATTCTGATGTAACTTCTCACATGTCACAGAAATAACAGTCTCTATCATGACTGTGGCCTCTTTTTTTTTTTTTTATACAAAAATTAAGCACATCTTTGGAAGGGCAAGCTTCTTATAAACTTGGGATTTATCAAAACCACCATAACTCTCCTTACACAGCATAACCTTCATAAATCCCACCTGCGACAAATTTCAGGTGGAACCCTACTTGGGAGCCGCTCCTCCTCCAGGTCGAGAGGAGCCAGATGGGGTGGTTCGGGCATCTGGTCAGGATGCCCCCCAAGCGCCTTGCGGGCGAGGTGTTTTGGGCACATCCCACTGGGAGGAGACCAAGGGGCAGACCCCGGACCCGCTGGAGAGACCACGTCTCACAGCTGGCCGGGGAAAGACTTGGGATCCTTCCAGGTGAGCTGGAGGATGCAACCGGGGTGAGAGAGTCCTGGGCTGCCCGTTTGAGGCTGTTGCCCCCGCGACCCGACCCCGGAACAAGCGGAAGATGACGGAACGGAACCCTACTTGGGAGACGGCAGCACAGTGGTTAGCGCGTTCGCGGGTTTGCGACCTTCTGGTCGATATTTTTACTCAATATCCATCCCCTGCCAAGCACACATCTAGCACTCAAAATGAACAATCTCCATCATGCAAATGACATGACAAATATGCAAAGGTCCTCAAATGACCTCAAGAACCAATTATCACAAGTATTTTCTTTCAGGAATCCCAAAACCCTGACAGCTGAAACAACCCAGATAAACCAAAGCAATGACCTTGATGACACTTTAAAATCCATCTGCGTAAAAATTTGGAGCAGTTTGTTTCTTTTTTCTGTGCAGTGGTCTATTTTTTTTTTTTTTTATGACAGACATTTCTGTGTGTTTTCAAATTGTTTCCTCGTGGTTTCAAAATGCTTCATTTCACTGTCCTCAGTTCACTTTATGTTCTGTCAACAAGGGTTGTCTTTTTCCCATGTTTTACATTTCGTGAACGGCAGCTCCTGACTTGCCTTGAAGTTACATAATAGCTCCACGCCCTTCATAAATCGCTCCATTTACGTAGAAATCAAATTTGGGCATGAGAAACCTTCATAAAAGAAGCCCCAGAGCTTTATACAGTCCTCCAACAACCTCAACAAACACCAGATCTTATTCCAGAAAAAAAAAACAGCTTTGAGCTGATGGTGGAACATGGGGTTCTCATCATGGATGATGGTGAACTAAAATGATCAGGTGGGATTTGATGTAATACAAGCTCCAATCTACTGTAGATGTGAGGGTAAGCTTGTGATCTTAAAGAAACGGATATTTGCTTTTCTTGGTCTAAACCAGGGGTGCCCAACCTTATTTGTCCCAAGATCTACTTTACAAATCTCAAACCTCCTGAGATCTACCAGTCTCATGTCACCATCACAAACCCCAACAGATCATTTCCAGCCTGCTGTAACTACCCCTACAACACATTTGCTACATACGCACACGCATACACTCACAGCACTTTGCGAGGGGGAGGGGCCACAGCAGCACTGCAAGCTGCTTATTGGTTACTAATGGTTTAATAATGTGATTTCATGTCACAGACTCAAAAAATCTCCAGTAAAAGCAGAAAAACCGCTAGATTTACACTTTTTTTTAAAGTTTTTTTTTTTTTTTTTACTTTTTTTAATGCCATGTGATCTACCCATAATGCCTTTGCAATCGACCAGTCTATCGTGATCGACATAATGGGCACCCCTGGTCTAAACCATCCTCCCACCCTCCAAAAACATACTCGTTAGGTTGATTGGCCACAATAAAATTACCTTGAGGAATAAGTGTGCGTGTGGATGGTGTGTGTGCGTGCATGCGTGCGTGCGTGCGTGCGGTCCCATGTCAGACTTGCAACCTGTTTGGGGTGTACCCTGCCTCTTGCCTTGAATCAGCCAGGATAGGCTCTGGCACCCCACGTAATCCCATTAGGGTTTAGGAACGGTTCAGAAGATGAATGAAAGAATGAACAGTGCATCTCATTTAATTTTGTATTACGCCCCCTCCTTCACAAGAAGAAAACGATTCGCGACCCCACCCCCAGTTGCTTGTTGATTGGACTTTTTATCACCTGCTCGGTGTAAAAACAACCCCACACTATATAGCAGGGGTGTTCGACCTTTTTTGTCCCAAGATAGACTTTTCAAATATCAAACCTCCTGAGAATTACTAGCCCAGCGTTAACATCGCAAACCCTCACAGAATGTTTCCAGTCTACAGTTAAACTACCCAAAACAACACGTTTTGTTGTTTTCTTACACAACAATTAAATATCACATCCCAACACACCCTCTCTCAAACACACACACACACACCAACAAATTCCTTTTTTCTATTTTCGTGCACACGCAGCACTCTGGGCAGGGGGCGTGGCCACAACAGCAACAGGTGGTAACAACATGAGACTCCAAAAATCTCCAATTACACTAGAAAAAGCCACCAGATTGGTGCTTTTTAGGGGGAAAAAAAGAGAGCAAGTCGCCAAATTTGAGTGACTCCAGAAGTTAGAGGGTTTGAGTATTCACTAAATACAGCGTCAAAATCGCTAAGTTGACATTACTGACTTCATTTCATATTTTTTTCCCTATATACTAGGCGGTCGACATGGAATTAGCCCGCAAGCTACCAGTAGACCACAATTGACTGGTTGGGCATCCCTGCCATAGCGCTAATGCTCACTGCGCATACTCTTGACAGTTGGAGCACCACTGCCAACTACTGTGGTGGAGGTGCAATAACACTTTATTCCAGTAGAACAAAAAAGAAGCATGCTCCCCGGGGGTCACACGCGGCCCCTCAAGCATCACAGGCTCCACTATTTTAAAGCCACGCTCTGTTAAACTGATCAAGTTTGCGGACGACACCATCCCCATCGAGCTCATCTCTGATGGGGATGAGTCGACCTACAGGACGGAGGTAGACCGGCTGGTCTCCTGATGCAGCAGCAATAACCTGGAGCTCAAAGCTCAGAGGACAGTGGAGATGACCGTGGACTTTAGGAAAGTCACAGCCCCCATTCCCCTCCTGGCACTGACAGACTCCCCCATTACCACTGTAGACTCCTTCCGCTTCTTCGCCCCAACCATCACACAGGACCTAAAGTGGGGCCTGTCCATAAGCTCCCTGATCAGCACCCCATGATATAACTCCATTCCCTCCCCTACACTGACAGACTCCCCCATCACCACTGTAGACTCTTTCCGCTTCCTCGGCACTACCATCACACAGGACCTAAAGTGGGAGCCATCCATCAGCTCCATGATCAAAAAGGCCCTGCAGAGGATGTACTTCCTGTGGCAGTTGAAGAAAGCCAAGCTGCCCGCCCAGATGTTGGTGCAGTTTCACACAGCCATCATCGAGTCCATCCTCACCTCCTCCATCACCGTGTGGTACGCTGGAGCCACAGCCAGGGACAAACATAGACTGCAGCGCATTGTGCGCTCCGCACAGAAAGTGACTGGCTGCAGCCTTCCATCTCTCCATGACCTGTACGTCTTCAGGACTCAGGGGCGTGCAGGTCGGATAGCAGCTGACCCTTCCTAACTTGGACATGGACTTTTTGAGTGACTCCCCTCGGGCAGGAGGGCGTCCCGCCACTAAAACAGCTTTTTCCCTTCTGCCGTTGGACTTATGAACACTTTATAAACTGCTCATCACTTAGTCCACCTCCAGGTCGAGAGGAGCCAGATGGGGTGGTTCGGGCATCTGGTCAGGATGCCCCCCCGAGCGCCTCGCGGGTGAGGTGTTTTGGGCACGTCCCACCGGGAGGAGACCAGGGGGCAGACCCCGGACCCGCTGGAGAGACTATGTCTCACAGCTAGCCAGGGAACGACTTGGGATTCTTCCAGGTGAGCTGGAAAATGCAGCTTGGGTGAGAGACCCTGGGCTACCCGTTTGAGGCTGTTGCCCCCGCGACCCGACTCCGGAACAAGCGGAAGATGACGGAATGGAACATTTCCAGATAAAGTTATTGATATTTTGAAGGTTTTTTTCTCACTCCCTGAAAAGTCAAAGCTTCATGACAGCTCCTGTTGCAGTAGCTGTTGATGGAAACATCTTAAGATATTAAACAGGTTTAAGCCACTAACCACTTGTATTCCAGCGTCATAATGCAGGTAATGAGCTCCACCAGAAAGCTGAGGGATTAGCATTTCAACTGAAAGCAGCTGGTTTCTCCAGCCAGATTCTCTCAGCTGGTGGAGGGATTTTAATGGGCAGCCTTCCAATCAAAAGCTCACATTTCACTAACTTTATGCACCTCAAACGCCTGAGAAATGTTGCTCTGTAGCCTGACAGATAAAATTTATGGGAAATCCTTCAGATTGAGTTTAATTACAGAGGAGAGCAGGAGCCCAGCCAATCTGGCTTCATCTTCCTCTGAAATTACTTCACCATTAATATTTCAGTCTGACTCAGAGAGTCAGGAGGTTGTTTCCTTAGCAGACTGGAGATAAATAGGAGGTTCTGTCTTAGCAGTTGGGAATCGTCTTTTAGGGAGCAGTACAGTGGAAGTGAAGTTTCCCAGATGGTAATCAGATTGAGGCGGACATTTCCATCCCCCGTTTGCAGTAAGTAATGATTCGCCTGCGGAGTTGGTCGTCAAACTTTTACTGGACGGTCTAATCTGAACAGCAGGCACAAAAAAACTCTACGGACTCTCGCTTTCTATTCAACTCGCGCAGCCTTCCTTCTTAAACTGTCCACAAGCACCCCTGAGGAGAGTGACCCTGAACGTGTCCCTATTCAATCAACTCCACCAGGGACAGCTCGAAACCTTGATCATAGCAACAAGGCAGCTGGTAGACTGAACCCATTAACATTTATAGCAAAATCAGAGACATGAGACTGGTTTTTGCATAATTATGTGACATGCAGACACCTCTAAACCCCAATATTAGGGAAACAATCCTAAAAAAAATTTGACTAATTTCAGAGTTTGCGCATTATAATCTTTTTTTTCCACTAAAATCAGGAGTAGAATCATCACTTGATGTTCCCTCATAATCAGGAAGAGTGGGCCGCTTGGACCAGATAAAATTTCCCTTTGACAGAGCAGATCCTTTGTTCAAACAAGCGCTTCTCAATCGTTTTTAGTTCCACCTCCCAGCAAGATGAAAATAATTTGCCGCGCCCCTGTTTGTTTACTGGACTTTCTATCACCTGGTCAGTGCAAAAGAATCAACACCATAGAGCTAAAATTCTTTTCGCACATTCCGACAATGAGAGCACCACTGCCAACTACTGTAGTGGATGTGCAATTACATCTTATTGTTCCGTTTCGTTCTGTCATCTTCCGCTTGTTCCGGGGTTGGGTCGCGGGGGCAACAGCCCCAAACAGGCAGCCGAGGACTCTCTCACCTTGGCTGCATCCTCCAGCTCACCCGGAAGGATCCCAAGTCTTTCCCCGGCCAGCTGTGAGACATAGTCTCTCCAGCGGGTCCGGGGTCAGCCCCTTGGTCTCCTCCCGGTGGGATGTGCCCAAAACATCTCGCCCACGAGGCGCTCGGGGTGGCATCCTGACCAGATGCCTGAACCACCCCATCTGGCTCCTCTCGACCTGGAGGAGGAGTGGCTTGACAACAAGCTCCTCCCGGATGGCAGAGCTCCTCACCCAATCTCTGAGTGAGAGCCCAACCACCCTGCGGAGGAAGCTCATTTCGGCCGCTTGTACCCGCGATCTCATTCTTTCGCTCACCACCCACAGCTGGTGACCATAGGTGAGGGTAGAAACGTAGATCG
Organism: Neostethus bicornis; assembly: GCA_902685375.1. NCBI lineage: Eukaryota > Metazoa > Chordata > Actinopteri > Atheriniformes > Phallostethidae > Neostethus > Neostethus bicornis. Next base: position 21,648,053 of record LR738552.1, read on the forward strand.
ACTTGTAAATCGAGAGCTTTCGGCTCAACTCTCTCTTTATCACGACGGACCGATGCAGCGTCCTAGTTATTGCTGATGCCGCACCGATCCGCCTGTCGATCTCCCACTCCATCCTTCCCCCTCTCATGAACAAGACCTCGAGATACTTAAACTCCTCCACTTGGGGCAGGACCCTGTCCCTGACCTGCAGGGGGCATTCCACCCTTCTCCGAATCAACACCATAGAGCTAAAATTCTTTTCGCACATTCCAACAATGAGAGCTCCACTGCCAACTACTGTAGTGGATGTGCAATTACACCTTATTGTAGCAAGGCAAAAAAAAAAAAAAAAAAACATGTTCCCTGAAGTCACACACACACTCCCCTGGCATGGCATCGCATTGCGCAATTTATTTATTTTTTTTAATATACTTTATTAATTCCTCACCGGGAAATTTATGTGCTGCATTTCACCGTAGCAGGCTGCCACCGTAGCAGGAGAATCAGGGGGCTAGATGTCTTCTTGAAGGACCCGAGACGTTAACTCAGTGGAAACGATTGGATCAGATCGTGGCACTCAAATAGTTCTCTTTGACAAACAAATTACCAAATTGAGCAGGTGATGGTGCCATTAACTAGACACAAACGCCTTTGGGCCAAACTGTGGTTTTCTTTGACTATACAATGATTCGCTTTTGCCAGACAATGGTTCTAATAAGCCAAACACTGATTCCCCCCGTTCGTCTTGACCACATGAGTTCACTTTGGTCAAAACACTGGTTCCACTTGGCCAGACACTTGCTACAGTGGTTTCCAGAACCACTAGCCTTTGGTTCTTCAGCTAGTCGACTGAAGAACAGTGGTTCTTCAGTCGAACAATGGACACACTGGTTGCATTTGGCTGAATGGGGGTCCTTTAGGACAAAGCTGGGGTTCTCTCTATTCCTTTAGATTAGTCCTTCTCAATTATTTTCTGTCACGCCCCCCCCCTTAGGAAGAAGAAAACATCTTGCGCCCCTGCACAACTATAAATAGTATCATTTGTCTATAAAATTGTTATAAATACACCTCTGCAAAACACTGTATCCTTATTAACGTATAAAAGAATAAAAAAAAAGAAATATGGAATAATTTACAACAAAGAATAGCTTTAATAACTGTAAAACTAAGCGAAGGCTCCTTGGCACCAGCGTTGCCAGGTGGGAGTTGCTGGATTATCGTACCAATGACGTAAAATTATCGTATTTTACAAAAAATTATCGTACACCCATTAAAACCACGCCCATTAACAAAATAACACCCTTTACATGCACTCGTAAGGCAGTGGGAGTGAAGGAAACACACAGGAGGCAAAATCCTTGGATTCTTTTTCTAAAATTTAAAAAAAAAAAAAAAAAAAAAAAAAAAAACAGGGAAATAAGATTTTAAGAAACCCAGAAAGAAATCAATAGGGGCGGGACTTAGGAGACGGCATATATAAATGTATATATATACATATCTACATATATACAGTATGTGTACATATAAGGTTTTTTTAATGTTAACCCAAACATCTACATTATACAAAATCTAAGCGATGTGTAGTTTTAATGTCCTCAGTCAGTCTTTATAAACTAATCAATAACATTTTGGATGCTTTTAAGCACAAATAATCCACTACTATTTATGGATTAATCAGTTCAATTAGCTTTGATGTAAAGATAAAATAGTCCGTCACAGATCGAAATTATTTTTTATAAAAATACCATCTACAACGTTTTCAGCAAAGATGTTTACATTGACTGCAGACAGAAAATAATAAAGAGATTTTTTTTCTTTGCTGTTGTTTTTTAAAACTGTTAATTCAATCAAAAGTTCAGTTTTTCAGCATCAGAAGAACACTTTGATTTCCGAGCCCGCAACAAGTCTCAAACACGGAAATTGACGTCCCTGCTCTTTATAACTTTGTGGGCGGGGCTACTCGCCCCCTGAATGATTGACTGGACCTTTCAGCCAATCATTCATCTGTTCCTTTGTTTGATGCGTTCAGGGTTCATTTAAAAAAAAAAAAAAAACTCCGAAAAACAGTCGCGGCAGATGAAAACAACTCACACAATTACACAGACAAGAAACGTTCAAATTATAGTATTTTGAGCATTTTTTACAATTATTGATCGTACATCGTACGGAGGGCAAAAAAAATCGTACAAATACGATAATTATCGTGCACCTGGCAACGCTGCTTGGCACACTCTGCCAATGAGAGCACCACTGCCCCTTAATGTAGTGGGGTGGTATTGCACTTTATCTGAGAGCGGTAAAAAAAAAAAAAAAAAAAGAAAAATAGAAAAATAAAAAAACATGTTCCTCGAGGTCAAATGGGTGGCGTCCCGTTATTTAAGAACCATTGCTTCAGAACAACTCTGGTTTTCTTTGACTGAATGATTGTTCCTTTTTACCAACAGGAGATGTCTTGACCAAGCATGGTCCCTTTTTGACTGAACTGAGCAGCCTTTCCTGACAAAGCCATGGTCAGTTTGGCTGAACTTTGGTAACCTTTCACCAAACTGTCACCCCTTTGACCAAAATACAAAGGTTTTTAACAAAACTGGGATTTACCTTTTTGTAACGATGATAAAATGGTTTTGGGAGCACATCAATTTAAATATTTTATTCTTTTTATTTAAGTGCTTATCCAAATACAAATGGAAAAAATATAGTATGCCATCCAAAAGTTTAGGTTGTCAGCGATTTAAAAAGAAGAGATGTAGATAATTGTTTGAGCAAAAGAATCAAACAGAGATCAGAACAAGGTTTGAAAGAAACAAAGATCCCGACGACATTGAAACTCATGTGAAAACTGTCAAGTAGGCTTACCGAAGTAACAATTTGATACTTTGTGTATTTTACAGCTAAAATATGGCAAAGTAGAGAATGTCCAACTGTTTGCAGCAGCGGGGTGTTGAAAAAAAAAACAACCACTAACTTATAAAAGACATCAGTTGGTGTTTTATGGCACCGCCAAAGTTTTAACACTCTAGGATCAAATTTTGTTTTGGGACTTTATGTAAGCAACGTAAAAATCAAGTTAGGGAGCAGGGCAACCATGTCTTTTCCCTGGGTACACTTTCTAAATACTGTTTTTAAATTCTCAATCTGGGGAATTGTTGCCAACATGGACCGTATTGCATGTAGATCTTCTTTTTTTCAACTACAGAACTACAACCATGGTGGACTGATGTGACACTGTCGTCTTTGTTCTTTGATTGGGTAGGGCATTTTTCCATCGCATGATTTCTGAGCTGTAACCTGACCTATTTGCTGGAGTAACATGAAATTGAGTGCAAGCCCTAGATGGCGCCAACCTTGCTGACAGACAGTGGTTGTGAGTAAAATTACAATGTTTAAGTAAAACTGAATAACAGACTGCATTACTTTTTGGTTCTGTTCTGTTGTCTCTGCTTATCTGGGGCCGGGTTGCGGGGACAACAGCTTCAGACAGGAAACCCAGGCTTCTCTCAAACCAGCTGCATCCTCCAGATCACCTAGGAGGATCCCGAGGTGGTCCCTGTCCAGCTGTGTGACAAAGTCCCTCCAGATGGTCCAATGCTTTCCTCCGGGTCTCCTCCCGGTGGGACGTGCTTGAAACACGTCACCAGCGAGGCGCACAAGAGGGATCTTAACCAGATGCCCGAACAACCCGATCTTGTTTCTTTCAACTTGGAGGAGAAATGGCTCTACTCCGAACTGCTCCCAGATGGCAGAGTTCCTCATTTTCTCTGAGTGAGAGCCAAGCCACCCTGCAGAGGAAGCTGATTCTGGCCGCTTGTATGCACGTTCCTTCAGTCATATCCCACCACTGGTGACCATGGTGAGAGTCGGACTGTGGATCCTGGTTACCATGGTGAGGGTACGAATGTAGATCCTGGCTACCATGGTGAGAGTAGCAATGTAGATCCTGGTTACCACGGTGAGGGTAGGAACGTAGATCCGGGTTACCATGGTGAGGGTAGGAACGTAGATCCTGGTTACCATGGTGAGGGTAGGAATGTAGATCCTGGTTACCATGGTGAGAGTAGCAATGTAGATCCTGTTTACCATGGTGAGGGTAGGAACGTAGATCCCAGTTACCATGGTGAGGGTAGGAACGTAGATCCTGGTTACCATGGTGAGGGTAGGAACGTAGATCCTGGTTACCATGGTGAGGGTAGGAACGTAGATCCTGGTTACCATGTTGAGGGTAGGAACGTAGATCCTGGTTACCATGTTGAGGGTAGGAACGTAGATCCTGGTTACCATGTTGAGGATAGGAACGTAGATCCCGGTTACCATGGTGAGGGTAGGAACGTAGATCCTGGTTACCATGGTGAGGGTAGGAATGTAGATCCTGGTTACCATGGTGAGGGTAGGAACATATTTAGTAGTAACATTTGTAAAACTTATCCATCAGATATGACGTTATAATGTGAAATTTATATCGAAAGCAAAAATGGTACATTTAAAAATTGCTCTAAAATGAGCAAATTAATATATAAAAGAACATTTTTTACGCTTGTTTTTTTTTTTTAATCGAAACGCACTTTGAAAGGCCTCCCACAAAAGCAACTTCTGACGTAAAAAAAAATGCCATAAATATTACATTCTTAAGTTATAACGTAATACTTTCAACATTGATATGATATGACATGATACCGTAAAGCACAACTTGAAACATTTCATCTTATTTGCCAAATTTATCTTTGAGGATTAATAAAATATTTTCAATTCAATGCAATTCCCGAGCGTCTCGCTAGTGAGGCGTTTCGGGGACGTCCAACTGGGAGACCAAGAGATAGACCCCGGACCCGCTGGAGAGACTGTGTCTCACAGCTGGCCAGAGAACGACTTGGGATCCTTCCGGGTGAGCTGGAGGATGCAGCTGCGGTGAGAGATGCCTAGGCGTCCTGTTTGAGGCTGTTGCCCCCGCGACCCGGCCCCGGACAGGCAGAAGACGACGGAATGGAAAGCAATTCAATGTTATTGTGATACACATTTTTGTAAATTTTGATTTAGTCAAAGCGTTTTTTTTGTTTTTTTTATTATTATTATATTTATATCTGTATTTAAGCTCATGGACAACTGTAGTTTGTTCATTTTTAAAAATTCTAACACTAAAATAACTAACATGTAAGTATTTACCGTAATCTTACTGCTATAAGGCGCATATAAACGTCTTAGATTTTCTTCAAAATGAGTGGTGCGCCCTTTCGTGCGGTGCGCCTTGTGTGTGAGAAAAGGTGGACCTAAAAGAAAAAGCGGTGCTCGTGAGGCGAGGCGGACTTGAAAGAAGAGGCATGAGAACGTTAAAGAGTGAAGTGTGGGCGTGGATTGTGTATAAAAAAGGTATGTGCTGTATGAACAACATTGCTGTTTTAACCCTGAAAATGGCAAAGAGACACGTTTATGACGCTCAGTTTAAGCTGAAGGCAATCAGCTACGCGGAGGAACATGGGAATCGAGCCACCGCGAGAAATTTCAGCATTAACGTGTCAATGAATTGTAGACGTTTGGACTAACGTGTCTGCTGGTACTTTTATCCAAGCTTTCACAAAAGCTGGTATCCTTTCTGAGGAGCCACACAAGAGGGACAGTGACTTTGACAGCGAGGAGCGAAGTGGACCTGCTCTGTTGGATTTTGCGCAGCTGTTCAATTCGGAAACAGAGGATGAGGACTTTGACAGATTTGAATAAAGACCAGTACAGGTAATGTGCTTGTTTAGTATCTTTACTACTTAAATAAAGCACAACCAAACTCAGTTTTGCTCCCGATCTATTTTTTTAATACGCACATTTGCATGCTTGCGTGTGTGTTGTTGTAAGGCGGTGTGTGACTGAGACTGCGCCTTTTCGTACTGTGCGCCTAATAGTCGTGAAATTACGGTACTTTCAAAAATCTTTTTGAATTCCAGTTCTTTTAGTTCCAGTTACTTTTGTTTGTAACTAATTACTGTTATAATACTGCAACAATCAGATACATAGCTGTGCAGAGAATAAAATAAGTGTGTGTGTGTGTGTGTGTGTGTGTGTGTGTGTGTGTGTGTAAACAGAGTTTTGTTTTGTTTTTTTTAACACCACAGGGGGATTTTTCTTTCTTTTTTTTGCTTTTATTCTAATGAGAAAGAAAAGGGGCGGGGTTTGTTTTTCCTGACGTCAGCAGAGTCCTGACGTGTGATTGGTCCTCAGTGGGAACAGTGCGTCCGAGAGCATAAAGAGTAAAAACCAGTAAAAAGAAGATCAGAAACCTGAAAAAAACTCTCATCGAAGGACTGTTTACGCACTTTCTAACCGGGATCCCGCTTTTTGATCAACGGAGGTTTAAACAAACGCTGGAACAGTGCGGATTAAAGCTAGAGTTTGGAGGAAAAGAGAAGAAAATCCGGATTATCCCGTGTGTGCGCAAGGGGGGGAAAAGGGAAAACAAGCGGACATTTCTCTGCTGGGATGAGCTGACGGTTCTTTAACAGATTGGATTGAGAATGAAAGGAGTTTAAAGTGTCATTTGGAGAGGTTTTTTTTTACGGACGCGCGGTTTTTACGCGCCCATGCCAGCGGCAGAGTGTCGCCTCCATCATGGCAGGATCATGAGGTGTCTGACTTTCCTGCTGCTGCTTCCAGAGAGCCTGAAGAGATCCAGAAAGCTTCCTGTGGTCTATGAGATCCTGAGTCTGTCTGTGTCCAGCAGTAAGAAGAAGAAGCAGCAGAAGATGGAGCTGTACCCCCCCTCAAACACCTCCAACACTAACACCACCACCGCCGTGACACAGAAAGCCGCGGGGAGTCCGGTGTGGCCGGACAGCCGAGGTGGGAGCACCGCTACCACACCCACCAGCCAGCAAAACATCACCAATAATAACCCTGTGGACCCCCCCAGCTGGCAGAGCAGCCCCCCCACACTCAGAGAGAGGTACATTTACAAAAATACCATTTATTAGTAGTAGTATTTACAGTAGGGGTTGGACAAACTCTGGTCCGTGGACCAAAATTGGACCGCTAAGATATTTAATCCGACCCAAAAACGTAAAAATTATATAAACTTTTCCCTTCTTATTTTTTCCTGCAATTCCAGGATTTTCTTAGTAAATGCATAAACTTTTTGGGTTAAATCCATTTGTTTTCAGAATATTAAACTTTCTAAGTTGTTTTCTCCTAAATTCAGGGATGTTTTTGTATTTTTTTTAAAGTCAAAGTCATTTTTACACTTTTTTACGGGTCACTTTAAATACAAAAATCTACCGAAATCAACGGAAACTCTCCCCCCCCCCTTCATCTAAACACCAAACTCTAACAGAATAAGATGCTTAGGTAGTCTCGGAAAATAGATGCTTAGTAGTCTCGAAATGGAACAAATCATAATTTTTAGGTGGATTTCAGGACATTTCTGACTATTTTTCTGACTATCACGTAGATTTCGGGAGATTTCTGTCCCTTTTTGGGTAGATTTTAACCAACTTTGGTAGATTTTTGTGTTTAGAATGACTGGTCACTTGGACACATTTAGTTTTTAATTCTATTTAATTTGTTTACGTTGCGTAGTATCATAACGAGATCTCTACAGCTTCACTCAGATAGAAAAATAAAAATGAGGTTCATCATATTAGTGGGAAAAAAAAACAAGTAAGTGTTTTTTATATCTACACTTAATTGTAGATATCAAATATCTACACACACAAACCCCATATTTTTAGGACTACAAGTCGCTACTTTTTCCTTAGGTTGTGAATCAAAGTTTCTACATAGACGCTGCTAATCTGGAGTTTTCTTTCACCAATAGGGGTGCTCTAACTCGAACTAGAGTAAAAAAATCAATACAAAGATAAATAAGCTACATTTTGTTTAGCGCGACAACAAAATACCAACTGAAAACTATTTTCAAATCTTGAAGTTTGTATGATGCACGTTTTCAGTTGAAGGCCATCTATCTTGTTATCCGAAAGGAAACTTTTTACTTGGTTCTTTTTTGTTTTATCAGCAAAGTAGCTGCCTTGTTAAAAGTAACTGTTTAAAGAACCTGTTCAGGTACACATGTGGTCATTTACAGTATAAAATCCCTCTCTATGTACAGTAAATATCTCAGTTTTCAACATAGAAATCTGCAGTTCATACCCCGGAGCAGCTTGTACATCTTTTTAAAATTTTTGGGTTTTTTCGTCCTCTGGACCACTTATCCCTTACAGAGTCCCAGCTGGTCCCTATTCCCTCTCAATTCACCCAATAACCTTTGGAAAGTCTTATTTAAATGTGCTTCACATTGAGACTGATGCACCCCCCAACAGTTGGGGGGAGACGGTAGCTCTGTGGTTAGAGCGTTTGCCCGCGGACCAGAAGTAAACCGGAAGTTTGCAGGTTTGCATCCCACTGAATGCACGTCTAATGTCCTTGGAGAAGACACCTAACCCCTGCCTCTGTTTCTCCCGCCATTGATGCCGTCATGGGCAGCCTACTGCGGAGTAGGAGTGCAGCACACAAATTTTCCCGGTGAGGGATGAATAGAGTAAAAATAAATAAATAAAATACTGAAACACAAATGTTATTATACAAAATCTTTAAGATAGGCTGCTTTAATCAGACCCTACTTTATCCATTAAAACACACACACAGGTGTGTGTATATGTGTGTAAGCTATATGTTGTTTATGTTAACCGGTGTGTTCTAAAATCATCTTTCTTCTAGGAATGCCTTGATGTTTAACAATGAGCTGATGGCTGACGTCCACTTCATTGTTGGGCCCCAGGGGGGGTCTCAGAGGCTCCCTGCCCACAAGGTAAACAAAGTCTGAAAACACAGCTCTGTTTATGGTGTGAGTGTGTGTGTGACTCAGGTTGCTTTGCTCTCCCTTCTTTTCAGTATGTGCTGGCCGTGGGAAGCTCGGTTTTCTGTGCCATGTTTTACGGAGATTTGGCCGAGGAGGAGTCTGAAATCCACATCCCAGACGTGGAACCTGCTGCTTTTTTAATTCTGCTGAAGTAAGTCATTCCCCCCTCTCCCACCGGGCACAAAGATGACGAACACATTATTACTCATCCAGCCACGGGAGTAATTACAGGCTGTTTCATTCTACTACAAACAGTTTTACTAGTTAGAAATAACACACTGTGCAGACATGAACGGACTCTTATTTTAGAAAGAAAAAAAAGATCAACTTTTGAAGTGGAAAACCTCTTTTCTTTTGAATTTTGATATTGGTTCTTTAGTTTCCTGAATGAGGAGAGGCTCAACACAGGGCTCCTCCCGGATGGCAGAGCTCCTCACCCGATCTCTGAGTGAGAGCCCAGCCACCCTGCGGAAGAAGCTCATTGAGCCGCTCCTCCTCCAGGTCGAGAGGAGCCAGATGGGGTGGTTTGGGCATCTGGTCAGGATGCCCACCCCGAGCGCCTCGCGGGCGAGGTGTTTCGGGCACGTTCCACCGGGAGGAGACCAAGGGGCAGACCCCGGACCCGCTGGAGAGACTATGTCTCACGGCTGGCCGGGGAACGACTTGGGATCCTTCCTGGGTGAGCTGGAGGATGCAGCCGGGGTGAGAGAAGCCTGGGCTGCCCGTTTGAGGCTGTTGTCCCCGCGACCCGATCCCAGAACAAGCGGAAGATGACGGAACGGAAGTTTCCTGAATGACTCATGGTGCTCATACGTGCTCATATACCGTATAAATGTAAACTTAAATAAAAGTCCCGATTACGACCAGACTTCATTATCCTTCTCTGATCTTCTTGCAGGTACCTGTACAGCGATGAGATCGACCTGGAGGCGGACACGGTGCTGGCCACTCTGTACGCTGCTAAGAAGTACATTGTCCCGGCGTTGGCCAAGGCCTGCGTCACCTTCCTGGAAACCAGTCTGGAAGCTAAAAACGCCTGCGTGCTGCTTTCTCAGAGCCGGCTGTTTGAGGAGCCCGAGCTCACCACGCGGTGCTGGGAGGTGATCGACGCGCAGGCCGAGCTAGCCCTGCGCTCCGAGGGATTCTGCGAGATCGACCTACAGACGCTAGAGATCATCCTGAAAAGGGAGACGCTCAACGTGAAGGAAGTGGTGGTGTTTGAAGCCGTGATGAACTGGGCGACGGCGGAGTGTAGGAGGCAGGGTTTGGGTCCGACCACCCGCAACAGGAGGGAGGTTTTGGGCAAGGCGCTGTTTCTGGTGCGCGTCCCCACCATGAGCCTTGAGGAGTTTGCTAACGGTGCCGCGCAGAGCGACATCTTCACACTGGAGGAGACGCACAATGTGTTTTTGTGGTTCACGGCTGCCAACAAGCCACAGCTGGACTTCCCGTTGACAGCGAGGAAGGGTCTGTCTCCTCAGCGGTGCCACCGCTTCCAGTCATCGGCTTACCGTAGCAACCAATGGCGCTACCGCGGCCGGTGCGACAGCATCCAGTTTGCGGTGGACAAACGGATTTTCATTGGCGGGTTGGGACTGTACGGATCGAGCGGCGGGAAGGCCGAATACAGTGTGAAGATTGAACTTAAGAGACAAGGAGTGGTCCTGGCCCAGAATCTGACCAAGTTTGTGTCTGATGGGTCGAGCAGTACCTTCCCGGTGTGGTTTGAGCACCCGGTGCAGGTGGAACAGGACACCTTCTACACGGTGAGCGCCGTGCTGGACGGTAACGAGCTGAGCTACTTCGGACAGGAGGGGATGACCGAGGTGCAGTGTGGGAAGGTCACTTTCCAGTTTCAGTGCTCATCTGACAGCACCAATGGGACCGGGGTGCAGGGAGGTCAGATCCCAGAGCTGATCTTCTACGCGTAGACTTATGAGGCGATTTCGCCATGTAGCATCAAAAACATTGACGCTCTGGGACGAAAACGAGCTGATTCTTCTTATTTAATTTAATCTTATTTTTCTATTTAAGTCCGGATTTAAAGTTATTTGCTCTGATGTGAAAGGGCACGCAGTTTCTGTGGAAGCGACACTGACTATGGCCACCACGCTGAGGCGTGTGGACGATGTCCTAGCAGCCGTTACAAGAGAAGCAGACTTTATGTAGAGATCATTTTGCACTTCAGAGGACGACCTCGGAAACACGTGTCTTTTGTAAAGCAAATAAATAAACAGCTTGATGCTGTGACGGAGCGGATGTGTTGGAAGGTTTACACGCCTGATAATAAAACAAAGGTTTATGTGAAAAGCTGCAGATGTCACATCATTCTGGGGCTGCATCGCTCTCTGGTGGAGACAGTGGTAACTACACCAACAGTCAGGCTGGTTCTGACTAAAAAAAAAAAGTTTAGAGGAAAGTGGAAATTTATACTCCAGCACTAAATTTAGCCTTCATTAGACATTTATTTTAACTTTAGAGGGTAGATTTATAATAAAATGTTTTGTTTGTTCAGTTTTTTAATCACACATCTAATAAACCTGAAACAGAACCTGGAGTTCTGCTGCTTCTACATCAGATTCTCACAAGTGTTAACAGGGGTTTCTGTCTCACACACACATTTTCCTGGTGATCCCACTCATCATTGCTGACCCAAACTTAAATTACAGACTCGCTTGGATAAAGAAAACATCAACACGGACCACCGTCTGGTCTTACAAGCTTTTGGAAACACCATTACCCTTTTACTAAGGCCCTGTCCACATGTAGCTGGGTATTTTTGAAAACGCATATATTTTTATCTGTTTTGGCCTGCCGTCCACACAAAAACGGAGGGTTTTTTTTTTACTCAAAACCGGCGTTTTTGAAAATTCAAAGTGGAGATTTTGGAAAACTCCGTTTTTGCGTTTGCGTGTGGACGTGCGAAAACAGAGATTTGCGTTTTTATGCGTCACTACCTACGACAAGTAATGCACATACGTCATTTCGTGTGAGTCCTTGTTTACAAAGGCAGACAGTAGGCAACATGGATCCACAAAAACCGGCATTTTTTTTTTTTTTTTATATTTTCCTGTGTTTTATTAACTTTATAGTCGATGACGACTTTTAAAAGCAATTCCACCTCCTTGTCGGTCCACACAAACAAGATGCCTGGCGCCAGGTTTCAGGTTTTGCGTAAATGACGAGAGAGGTGCTCTGATTGGATAGCTCAGAACTTAACGTTTACATCAATACTGCCCACTACTGGTCTGGCATGCTCATAATCACACTCAAAAGCGTATTTATACGGCTCCGTGTGGACGCGGATATTTTGAAAGCGGTTATGTGTGGATGGGAGCGTTTTCCTAAAACGGAGGACAGCAGATATGCGTTTTCAAATATACCCAGCTACGTGTGAACATGGCGTAAGATTTGCGTAGATCATAGGCTAAGTAAGCTTTTCAGCTCAGCACTGCAAAGTTGTTTACGCTACGCAAACTTGAGATTTATCAAAAGCACCATAACTCTCCTTACACAACATGAGCTTCATGAATCACACCTGCAAACACAGGGGCAAACAAAATCAAAATCTAGAACCCCAAATATTGATGCAAAAGAAGAGATGAGTCTTCAAATGACCCTGTGGTACTTGTGATTAGTCATGCATAATATCGAGATGGTCGTTATTGCATAACTACGGTCGTGTTGCACACAATCAAAAAGCAGCGGAAAGAGGTCGCTACGACAACTGTGTGATTAACACACTGATCTGTCAGTGAAATTAAAGTAAAATAAATTGTAAATTGCGACACCTTACAGTCGTAACAAAAACAAACTAGCTGCGCAGCAGGAATCTACGTATGTCAGCCACTGGAAGCAATTCATAGCTTGATGATTAATGATCTTATCTTTACATCTTCTTCTTTCAACATTCCCCTTCAGGGGTCTCCACAGCAAGTCAGTTTCTTCCATCTAACCCTATCTGCTGCATCCTCTTCGGTCACACCAACTATTTTCATGTCTTCCTTCACTGCGTCAATGAACTTCCTCTTTGGTCTTCCTCTAGGCCTCTTTCCTGGTAGTTCCAAACCCGGCATCCTTCTGCCAATGTACTCTCAACAGAAGAGTACATCTGCTCAGGTACATCTGCAAAGTTCCTGAGCCAAACCGTCTCAGTCTGGCCTCTCTGACTTTATCTCCAAAACCTCTAACATGTGCTGTTTCTCTGATCCTGTCCATCCTGGTCACTCCCAGAGAGATTCTCTTGATCATATGATCTTATGTTACATGTAGAATGTAAAATATTGCGTTGAAGCAGTAGTTTCAAAAGTAGTTCAAATGTGATGGTTGACCGTGTGCATATGAAGTCACAATTATTTCCATGATGTGGTCCATTTTTCTTTTGAGAGCAATTTTTGTGTTTTCTGATCATTTCTTCGCTGCTTCAAATGCTTCATTTCACTATCCTCAGATACCTCAGGTTCTGTTTACACGTGTCGTCTTTCCCCTTGTCTTACCATTTGCCTATAGCAGCCATAGTCGATGCACTCAGCCGCCATCATAAATGACTAATTTTGCATAGAAGTCTGCACAAGCTCAGATTTTGGCATAAATATGAGTCATAAATGACGCCCCAAATCTCCAATTGGATTGTCCAGACCTCTGAAATTATCTAGACCACCTCCACTTGGACTTCTGACACAATATCAACATTAACAAATAAATGAGTTACTAAATGAATATTTATCAATATGCTAAACTTGTGCTTGAGTAATGAGATCAGGAAGTCCTAAACCAACTTGTTCCTTATAGATTTCACTGTGTAAAAAGGATCAACAATACCGCGACAGATGCAGGCGGAGGCTCAGAGGAGAAGGTGGTCGTACCGATAGGTGGAGCACTGATGCAAAGTTGTTGAGCCAGTTGGAGGAAGGTGTGTCCCAGGATGTAGACGTTCACCTGTGAAGGGAGACACTGTTACACACCCAGCAAGTGGACCACTTTCTTCCCCCCATGTCTGGATGGAGCTCAAGCTGCACCAACAAACCTGAACTAGGGATTCACAGCCCTTTCTGGACTCAAGAATGACAAATCTCTCTGTTTGTTGTCCAAAAAAAAAATCTGTCTTATCCCCTCTCTGAGGACACATCAATTTAAATCCAAATAGAACCTTTAAATAAAAATAATTTCATCTCATCCTATTTGTGATTAACGCCACAAAAGCAAAATGGTTTAGAACAAGGATGTCCAACCTTTTTTGTCCCAAGATTTACTTTTCAAATATCAAACCTCCCGAGATCTACCAGTTCGGAGTTATCATCGCAAACACCCAACACACAAGTTCCTCTCTCTCAAACACACATACAGACAAGTTCTTCTCTCTCAAACATACACACAGACAAGTTACTCTCTCCAAAACACACACAGAGACAAGTTCCTCTCTCTCAGACACACACAGACAGGCTAATTCCTCTCTATCTTTCAAGCACACACACAGGCTAATTTCTTTCTCTCTCAAACACACACAGACATATCTCTATACTGCGCACACACACCGACAAATTTCTCTCTCGCTTGCTCGCTAACACAGACACACACACAAACTTTTTTCTCGCGCACGCAGCGCTTTCAGGAGGGGATAGTAGCTACAACAGCAACAGGTGCTGCGCATTGATTTCAGACCTAACAACGTGTTTTCACATCACAGACTCCAAAATTTATCAGTAACACTAGAAAAAGCCACCAGATTGGCGCTTTTTTGGGGAAAAACAAACAAACAAGCCAAAGAGTGGCTAAATTTTAGTGACTCTAGCAACGAGAGTGTCTGAATACTCACTAAATATAGCGTCAAAGTCTTCTGAGTTGACATGATTTAATTTTTTTCTGACACACCTGGCGGTCGACTTGGAATCAGTCCTAGACAGGGATCGACTGGTTGGCCACCCCTGGCTTGGAATGTTCCATTCAGTGAACAGCATTCAGCGATCGATCTGCTACAAGTCTTACTTCTTTACCCTAACGTTCAAATGCAAAGTACTTTCCTCATAACCTTTAGATTACTTCCTCAGAAGAACCTACTTCACATATTTTATCCCTCAGACTTGGTCTTCTCCATCCTGGAAGACACATAGTCTTCTTAGGATCCACCTTATCCTTCTTAAGACCCTTTTCTCCTTCCGTAGAGCCACTGCTTCTTCACTTCTTCCTAAGTTCTACTACCCTCCTAGTTTTACTACTTTGGAGGATCCAGTCTGTTATGAAGCATTTAGAAACTTTGTTGAAATCACCAAAAACGTAGCTGATAAATTGGTGGCATAAATCTTCCCGTTTTGAACTTTCTGGAACAGGATGTGATGGGAAGTCCCCTGTGGCAATAAAACTAGGCTGAGGCCTGATTGGTTGTAGGAAGAGAAGAGCAGAGATGTGTGAGTGTGTATCACAACAGATCCTCCCCTCACAGATGTTTCATTGTATTCCACATCACCTCCAGAAGGCTTTGCAATAAATCCTCTCTCAGACCACTGGTGTTTCATCTAAAAAGAAGTCTTATGGATACTGAGTATCCAGTGTTTCAGTCCAGAGTAAAGCCTAAGAGCAGAAGGTTTAGGTCATAACCTGGTTTCAGGTCTCCATCGTTGTTTTAGACAAACTTTAAGTAGGTTTAGGAAGTTCAGTCTTAACATAAATACTCCCTACATTACCATTAGCAACCATATTAACTCATTTCCTAATTAAACAACCTGCTACCAGCCTCATTCTGGATCTTTTTGGATTAAACCAATCAATTTTATAGGAAAAAAAAATTAACTGATATTTTTAATGTTGCTGTACAAATTTTAAAGTAGCTGAAGGAGAAAAAAATGTCTGTTTTACAGAATCTGAAAAAAATAATTTTATTTTTATAGTGCTTTAAAAGGGTACATGTGTATGCCACAGAAGGGCTGTGTTTGTTTTGTGTTTAGTTTGGGTGCATGAGCAGTAGGCACTAGGCATTATGGGGGTTGTAGTCCATTTTCAGCATTTCAGCATAATTAGGTGGCTGCGAGGCATCAAGTTGCTGTTTACCAAATAACTGCACATTTATAGTTGAAACTGCATTCCACCCTCCTCTCGCTTCCCGCTAAGTTCCGAGAGCAGCAGCCAGAGAATTCAGCATAAATTAATCACTAATACGGAAGTAGAGGAAGCAACAAGATGACCTGCTGCATACAACCATACACCACCACAGTAGTTTCTATTTTATGCGCCTTACAATACTTTGCATCCTTTGTATGAAAAAAAGAGATGCACCTTATCATTAGGAAAATATGAACGCTAATACAGTCACCATTTCATCATTTGAGAGAGAGGAACCATGTTGATTGGTCCAGTCTAGGTTTACATTGGAACCACTTTCCCAACCAAGAGCAAGCTTTTTGAAGTTACACGCCACTGAAGACCCTAACTGCAAACGCCCCAATTTCTAAATAGTTTAATTAGCGCATCTAATTACCCAGTTATTCACTTGAATAATTTGAGCTAAGAGGCAAATTGCAAAAAATTATGTAAAATTCGGACAATAAAAAAATGCATTAAAGTTAAGGTAACAGAGGTATAATAGTTACCATAACAATGATAGTTACTGAGAAATGGCCGCCATTTTTAATAGATGTTAATAGGCAATGAGGCTTTTTGCAGCTACTTCCTGTTTGGCATGCAGGTGCCAGTTCCTGTTTCCAATCATTGGTATTATTAAGCAGTCAGCCCAATACATCTCAGGTCCGCTGGGCTCCACAAATCCTCCATTAACTCCCTTTATGTTTCAGGTTATGTAGCTCTTTGTAGGATTGGACACACCCTCCCCAAGCACCCTCATTCACACCCCAAACTTGGCGTCTGTGGCATTTGTTGAAATATGTCTAGAGGGGGGAATAGCATCACTTTGAGGGTTCATTTCTAACATTCCTGATGGATGTCCCACTGTCAGCTGGACCCTTAACTGAACCCATTCTATCCATCACTGTGTCTGGATGAGGCTCACCTGCTGTGTCCTACAAACATAATGATTTAATCTGTATTCTGAGCTTTCTGCTTTTGGGTTTTTAGGAGTGTTTCACAAGACTCTAAGGACAGTAATGTCCTATTTTTGTTTGTCTGCAGACTTTGTGAAATAAAAACCCAGACGCTTCTCCTGACAATTCACCACATCTGGATTTAAAAGTTGTTGCTTCCTGTCCCGTTATTGTCAGAGGATCTGGATGAGAGCCTTTACAGAAACTGAGAAGTGGTTAATCTGCTGTCCGTCACACTAAGCCTAAGTGAAACGTTCCAAGTCAAAGGTCAACTCAAAACATCCCACAATGAAAAACAGAGCGTGGTTACCCAACACTTCCCAGCTCAACAGGTGGAGGTTGTGAACCTGAAGGGATTCGTGTGGCTGAAAAGCAGCTTCAGCAGTGTTGGTGAAACACATTTGCTGTCAGCAGGTTTGAACAGATCACTGAAAGCAGAGGAAGCTGCTAACAAAGCAACATGAGTCACCGTCTCCATCTGCAGTTTCCTGTCAGCAAACGTAACTACTGGGCAACCCCAAGGCTGCAGCGAGTCATGGAAACAGATGTTCCACAACACACCCTCTACGTCCAGCTCTAGACAGTCCTCCATCTGTAAGAGTTGAACTACTAACATGATCAAAACCAACGAGCTGGCCAAAGACACCACACTCACAACTGTAGACCTCCACAAAAACCGGAAAGGACTATGGGAGAATTTGCTGAGCTTCTTGGACCAAAAGCAATTATCGGAAAATGTCTATCTCTTTACACGGGGTGTCAGTGATGGTAAGAAAAGTGAGGATTCAGCCCAAACAGAACGACAGGAGAGAAGCTGGTCATGATGACAGTAAGAGGGTCTCATCATGGATCCCCGGCAACTGTGATGTCACGATCAAAATACGTATGCATGTTTTTAAACTAGGGCTGCAACCAACGATTATTTTGGTAATCGATTAATCTGTCGATTATTTGATCGATTTTTCGATTAATCGGATAACAATGACCATTTAATAAGTATGACTTTTTCGGCATATTATAGAAGGTAATTGTGTAAAACACAACTCATAACCACATAAACAACACGTTGGGTTTATTACAGTAAGAGCAATTGTTAATCTTTCTGTCAAATAAAGAGTTAGAATATTATTTTTTTTATTTTATTTGTTTATTTTGAATTACTCTATTCATCCCTCACCGGGGAAATTTGTTTGCTGCACTCCTTACACCGCAGCAGGCTGCCCTTCAACGGCGCCAATGGTGGGAGAAGCGGGGGTTAGGTGTCTTCTCCAAGGACCCTAGACGTGCTCTCCGTGGGACGCGAACCCGCGACCTTCCGGTCCGCGGGCGAACGCGCTAACCACGCGGCCACCGTCTCCATTTCTTGAAAATAATAAATCTACTGTATACAGTAAAAGTAAATCATAAGCACCCATAAAATGTGCTTTAGTAGTACTGGTTAATAAAACATCAAATGTAAACTGTTGGATCACATTTGAAAACAAGAAACCTTTAACACTTCTGGATTCGCAAATTTAACCTTGTTCAGAAGTATCGTTGAGTGTAGATTGGAATTAAAGTGAGTGGAAGCACTAGTTAGCACAGGGGTGGGCAAACTTTTTGGTTCGCGGGCCACATTGAGTTCTAACATTTGGCCGCAACAGGAGCAGATGGATAGCATGCTTTGGTAATCACTGGATTAGACTGAAAAAATGGCGCATTAGATTTTAAACAAGCGCGCTAAATGTTACATCAAGAGCATTAAATTTAAAATCTAGCGGGGCTAGGTCTGAAATCTAGTGCGATAGAGCTTAAAAACGTGCATTTAGTGGCACTAGGTTTGAAATCTAAGCGCTTGATGTAACATTTTGTTTGTTTTAACGTCAAACATTTTATTTTAAGTGTGTGTATCGGCCCTGATGGCTTTCCATATCTGGACACACTGTTTATTTGAACAACATGCGCATTACAAAGACACACATTTTAATGGAAGCAGTGTTGTTGTTTTCTCAACAAAGCCAATACATCTAGAGAGCGCCATCTAGTGAAGAAACATCAGAATTGCAGAGCTTTATTTAATTTTCGGAGGGCTGGATTAAAACGTTTAGAGGGCCATAGTTTGCCAATGCCTGAGTTAGCACCAGCCCAGTTAAGGGTAATCACATTTAACAAAAATTTAAGACCCCTCCAATAGTGCCAAGTAAAAAAATCCCAGCAATTCAGATACTAACTTGTCTAGCTGTCGGAGGTTTCTAGCCAACATAGAAGCATCTAAAATCTGACGTTTGGAAGGAGAATTGGGTCTAAAACTTGGTTCTAGTTCTGCTTGTTTGTGGTAGAGATTTAAAAAAACTAAGGTTCAAAATTAAAACTGGTTCAAACTTTTTAGTTAAAAAAAAAAGTTGATTTAGTCGATTTTACAAGAAAAAACATCATTCAATCCCCAGATGATAAAAACTTTCTCTGCTGCTTCAGCAGAAAAAAACCTTTCAGTAAAACTTTCAGCACAAACTCCTTCCGGCATTTAAAACCACCATTGATCACCCTCTCCCCTCAATGCTTCTGACCAGTCAGATAATCCGAGAGCACCAGTGGTCCGGGTGTGGATCCATAACTCCCCCTCCACCCAGCCGTAAAAAATCTACTTCACCTCCACATGTCGGGCGGGGATGGTCCAGACAGCTGGGAGCATATAAATATACCCCCACCCTCTGACCAGCTGTGGCTCCCACCACCACCTCCCCCCCACCCACAAAGCTGGCTGCCATTAAATATGCAGACAAATGGAGAGATTTCTAAATTTAAACACCCTGCCTGGAGTTTTATTACACGATGAGCGACCACAAGTCCTGGTGGGGAAGTGAAGGGGGTCATTAGATTCATTACTGCTTCTGACTCGGGCTTAGTTGGTTAGAGTCACCTGAAAGTTTATATGAATCTGTAAAACTTCATTTAGAAAAAAAAAAAAAAAAAGATGTCGAACGTACCTGCAGGATGTCGCTGAGATCCAGCAGCATGTCTGAGGAAACGGGTCAGGGAAAGCAGATCGCAGATAAAAATACCAGGCTGATACGTGGACTGAATCCACAGAAATGGAGGTCAAACAGAAGAGCTGACCACAGAGGACATAAAGGAGACAAACTGGGTCTAAAAAGTTTTAGAAAGACCCACCATCTACAGCAGGGTTAAACAAAATAAGATCTGCTTAGCCTCTAAACTGGTCCCTTAAACTCCTAAAAATTCTATAAGTGATTTTAAATCTTTTTCTTTTCCTTTGAGTGGTTATCATTTTCCTCCAGAAGAAAAACTTTTAGAAGCATTCACTGTTGCCGAGCAGCACCAGCAGCACCCTTGCATCCACATTGTGTCACAAAATCTCCGAGTTCTTTTTACCAAGATGATCATTTGTATTGAGTTGAAAAGTCGTTTTTCTGAGAGCACTTGTACATAAATAAATAATTTTCTTATTTATTTATGTTTTTTTTTTTTTTTTTTTTTTTGGGGGGGAGGGGTCACGGGGCTGGGTGCAGGGGGGGGTGCATCTTCTGAATCGCTTATTCCTTGACAGGGTCGCAGGGGGTGGTGTTGGAGCCTATCCCGGCTGATTAAGGTGAGAGGCAGGGTAAACCCTGAACAGGTCACCAGTCTGTCGCAGGGCCACACACACACACTCGCTCCTAGTGGCAATTTGGTACCGGCTAGTCAACCTAACACGCATGTTTTTTAGAGAGTGGGAGGAAATCGGAGAAAAGCTACACATACATGTGGAGAACATGCAAACTCTACACAGAAAGGCCAGTGTTTCAAGCCTCGTTCCGCCTGAGACTTGAATCAAAAGTTAAAAATGTTATTGTTAAATTAAAGCTTAAATTAGAGCAATTGTTATCTTCATATTATGCTGTACTGTTTTTCTTATGAAAGGATTTACCAAACCACACCTAACCGCGCACCCCGCCCTTCACTCACGTTTTATATCTATTTGTGGCCTAGGAGTAAAAAAGTTTACCTCTCTTGATCTAAAGAGAAAACATCATTATAGAACCAGAGGGACAGACTGGATGCTTGTGGTTACTTCCAGGAAACCACTGGATGAACTCAGTGAGTTCAAAGTGGAAAAAAAAAAAATCTAGAGAGTTTGGGTCCTGCTGGAAATGAAATACAGCCACTATCAGGTTGTTAGGGACTCAGGTTTGATCTACTGTGAATCCTCTGTTATTTAATATAGATTATATTTATTTGATGTAGGGCTGCAACTATCGATTATTTTGGAGACCGATTAATATATTGATTATTTGATCGATCATTCGGTTAATCGGATAAAAATGACCATTTAATAAATATTAGTTTTTCGGCATATTATAGAATGTAATTGTGTAAAACACAACTCATAACCACATAAACAACACGTTGGGTTTATTACAGTAAGAGCAATTGTTAATCTTTCTGTCAAATGAAGAGGTGGAATACTATCATTTCCAGAAAATAATAAATCTACTTACTGTATACAGTAAAAGTAAATCATAAGCATCCATAAAATGTGCTTTAGTAGTACTGGCTAATAAAACATCAAATGTAAACTGTTGGATCACATTTGAAAACAAGAAACCTTTAACACTTCTGGATTCACAAATTTAACCTTGTTCAGATGTATCGTACAAAAAAAAGGCCCCAGATTAACATGAGAAAAAATATACAAAAACATTCAAGTTGTGAAGTATTAGTGCAAAAAAAAAAAAAAAAAAAAAAACACCATCTCTACTGTAAAAATAGTAACTTTAATAAATAAAATGACCATCTTTACCACTTATAATATTACAAACACAGATCTACTAATCGGTAAAGGGGTGCCCAACTAACAGCACTCATTTTTTTTAATGGGAAAAAAATGTGCTTAACGGTGTAGAGGAGGGGGTCTTGTATCCTGGATTGAATTTAGCGATCTGTCTTTTTTTTTTTAAAACCCTCGTCTTCCTACTGACAGCGGCCTCGTATTGGACACGATCATTTCCAAAATAAGAGACCCTGAGAGAAGCGCTCTGCTGCGGAGTGCAACCGTTTTCCACAGAAGATTTTAAAGCAATTTTTTTAACGCAAGTCTTTTTCAAATTTAGCGGAAAATGATCCAAACTTTGGATGATTTTGCATGTGTTTTTCTTTCCGCCATCTTGTTGAATCTGCTTGCTCACGTGAGGCAGGGTGAAATGAAGGCCAATGATTGGCTGCTATCTTCTTCTCCTATTAGCTCGCATCGTCAATTTGCCCTCTACTGCCCCACTTGGAGACCAATTTAAGTGCAGTTGACAGCAAAAACTTTAGAGACGATTAATCGATGACCAAATTAGTTGACAACTATTTTGATAATCGATTATAATCGATAAAATCGATTAACTGTTTTAGCCCTAATTTGATGCATTTGGGGTTTTTTTTTAATCCGCACAGCTTTGTTCACAAATAGTCTTTCTCCCGCTGTAGGCGAGTTAGGATTGTTCTAGAAACCCAGTTCCAGGTGAAAGTCCAACCAGTATTTATGAAGCGGTTCTATGCCAAATCCGGGTGTTCCCTCGACTTCTACACAAATTGAGTGGTTTATAAAAGAGGCGGAGTGCGTGAACCAATCTGAAACTTTAAATAAAATCACTGGCTGTTGTACGCAAAACAAAAAGATGAGACTTGTGGACAGAAGCGGAAGTGAACTGAGGACAGTGAAATGAAGCATTTGAAGCAGCGAGTAAACAACTAGAAAACACACAAAAATTCCTGTCATAAGAAAATTGGAGCACATCACCGAAAATATTCTGTTCTGTTCCGTTGTTTTCCGTTTATCCAGGGCTGGGTTGCTGGGGCAACAGCCTCCTGGGCCAGCTGCATCCTCCATCTCACTCAGGAGGATCCTGAGGTGTTCCCTTTCCAGCTGTGAGACATAGTCTCTCCAGCAGGTCCGAGACTTACCACTGGGTCTCCTCCCAGTGGAACAAGACACCTCACAGAAAAATTAATAAAGATATTTGAACTTATTTTCCAACAGTGGCCCATCACAAACGATGTTTCACATCCAGTGTCTGGTATGGATTCCCAGTGCCCACCTATGTTCCCTTTGTCCTCACGCTATAGTCGGGCTATTTCGTTCTCTTTTTTCCACTGACACATACCTGTCAAGGCATTCCTCCTGCCTTGGCGGGTATGGCAGGTAGATACGGAAAAAAATACTTATAACTTGATAGGTATGCTGACAGATCAGTGTTTGAATCTCAAAGTTGCCATGTGACCGCCTCCCACTCTTTCACAATAAACAATGGTAACACCTAGCCTTTGTGCATGAGTAAAGACGGGTGCAGGCAGGTCATTTGAGGACCATTGTAGATCCATCACATCATTGGCATAATCTAATTTAGAGTTTAGAAGTGTGGATTGGGAGGGGAGAAATGTGGCTTGCATGTGTGATTTGTTGCAGGTGTGATTTATTAAGCTTAAATTGCGTATGGAGAATGGTTCTGATACAAATGTAGATCCCAAATTTGCGTGGCAAAAGGAACGCTGCTAAAATGAGCAAAAAACCGTGCTCAGCCAAAGCTTCCTCTACCTCACTATGTTTCTTCAGTATGAATGACGCCCATCTGCTGAATTCTACAAATATGGACCATGTTAAGGTAGATGTGGATCGGGGGTGCCCAACCGCTCGATCGCGGACTGCTGGTAGCCCGCAAACTGATTCCAAGTGGACCGCCAGGTGTAAGAAAAAAAAATATGAAATGAAGTTAGTAATGTTAACTCAGCGACCATGACGCTATATTTAGCGAGTAATTAAACCCTCTCTACACTTTTTTTTGTTCCCAAAAAGGCATCAATCGAGCGGCATTAAAATTTTCCAAAACACTAGAAAATGTTTTGGAAAATTTTTGGAGTCTGCGACGAGAAAGCACATTGTTAAGCCTGAACTTAATAAGCAGCGCCTGTTACTGGTGTGGCCACTACCCATTGCAAAGTACTGCGGAAAAAGCCAGTGTGTGTGTCTGTGTTAGAGAGAAAAAGAGAGCGAGCTCCTGCTGCGTCTCCATCAGGTTTCCTCTGGATAGTTTAGTTTTTATCAATTAGAGTAAAAGGGGAGGAGCTAGGAGGAGCTTAATCAATTCATCCAATTGGGTCGTTAAATTAAATAACTTGTGCTATGTGGCATAAAAAGAACCAAAACTATGGGCTGATATAAACGAGGCATCATAACTAAGGAAATAGAGGGAGAATAGTTTTCATGACAACAATAGTCACTGAGTTACAGTTGGTGATGTTTCTGTAGAAGTCTGAGCAGATACTTCCTATTTGGCAAACATTGGATACTGTCTGGAAATACAATATATTGTATAAAAAATCTTTTTTTCATTAATCTGAAAGTAACATCTTGTCATTTTGTTTGTTCTTTGGATTTAAACAAAAACTCAAACAACTTATTACACTGCTGCCTTGGTAACAGGTCCGTCACTACGGTGACAGTGTCTCCGTAGCGACAGGTGCACCTGTCTCCAGGCTGTCAGGTGGATTAGCAGGCGTCCTCTGGAAAAGGCCCCACAGTGGAATTAGCGGCAGTGCAGATGAAATGGAAAAGATAATCCCGGCGTAGCCATGTGGAGATTACACACAATCAGGGAAAAAAGACACCTCTGGTTTCTCAGAAGCACGAGGACACTCCTCCAGCTATCTCCTAGCCCAAGGGGAGACCAAAATGATCTGGTACGCAGACTGTGACTGCTCTATCAGACTAAACGCTTCTTTTTGGACCAAACAACTCTGAAATGGGTCAAAACGAGCTACACAATATTGATATTTCATTCAAAAGCTATTATGGTGGGCTTTTTCTGTCATAATTTGCCCCGTAGCACAAGTTTTTCAAGTCAAGGGTTAGGAATCAATAGGACCAAAGGACCAATGTGTATGTCACATTGTAGAAATAAAACTTATGGAACCTTTACAGTAGCTTTTTTTTTACTTTGACCTTTGGTTGCTTGATCCTGAAAAGTTACGCTTGATAGTCTATAGTTGGTACTGAGTTCCAACTTAGTAGGTTTATTAAAATTCTTAAGCCATTTGAGAGATTTTGGGTTCACAAAAATGCTACAAAAGCACAGATGCACGGACAGACCAAGTTCTTAACGCCCTCACAGCATTCTGTGAGCGCGAGTATAACGAATTATGTATGACCAAATGAATAAATCTAAATCTGAACTGAACTGAATTAAATAGGGAAAATGCCCCAGGCAGGTCAGAGACTAGGACCTGGCCCAAATGGAGAAGGTTAAGGATTTTAGGGTCTTTATCTCATGGTAACCAGGATCTATGTTCCTATCCTTACCATGGTAACCAGGATCTACATTCCTACCCTCACCATGGTAACCAGAAACTATGTTCCTACCCTCACCATGGTAACCAGGAACTATGTTCCTACCCTCACCATGGTAACCAGGATCTATGTTCCTATCCTTACCATGGTAACCAGGATCTACATTCCTACCCTCACCATGGTAACCAGGAACTATGTTCCTACCCTCACCATGGTAACCAGGAACTATGTTCCTACCCTCACCATGGTAACCAGGATCTATGTTCCTATCCTTACCATGGTAACCAGGATCTACATTCCTACCCTCACCATGGTAACCAGGAACTATGTTCCTACCCTCACCATGGTAACCAGGAACTATGTTCCTACCCCCACCATGGTAACCAGGATTTACGTTCCTACCCTCACCATGGTAACCAGCATCTATATTCCTATCCTCAACATGGGAACTAGGATCTACGTTCCTACGTTCACCATGGTAACCAGAATCTACGTTCCTACCCTCACCATGGTAACCAGGAACTATGTTCCTACCATCACCCTGGTAACCAAGATTTACGTTCCTACCTTCACCATGGTAACCAGGATCTAAATTCCTATTCTCAACATGGGAACTAGGATCTACGTTCCTACCCTCACCATGGTAACCAGAATCTACATTCCTACCCTCACCATGGTAACCGGGATCTACCTTTTTACCCTCCACATTGGTAACCAGGCTCTACGTTCCTACCCTCACCCTGGTAACCAGGATCTACGTTCCTACCCTCACCATGGTAACCAGGCTCTACGTTCCTACCCTCACCATGGTAACCAGGCTCTACGTTCCTACCCTCACCATGGTAACCAGGATTTACGTTTCTACCTTCACCATGGTAACCAGGCTCTACGTTCCTACCCTCACCATGGTAACAGGGATCTACCTTTCTACCCTAGACATGATAACCAGCTATGGATGGTGAACGAATGAGATCATGGATAAAAGCGGGGAGCTCTGCCTTGTGGGAGGAGCTCGGAGCAGAACTGTTGCTCCTCTCGATTGAGAGAAGTCAGATGGGGTGGTTCGGGCATCTGGTTAGGATGGCTCCCGAACGTCTTGCCTGTGAAGTGTTCCAGGGACCTCTCACCAGGTGGGGACTCAGAGCCAGACCCCGACCTGCCAGAGACTACATCCCACAGGTGGAAGGGGAACACCTCAGGATCCTCTCTGCTACACAGTGAGGTTCTGAACCAAAACAACGAGAAAGCCACAGTACCCATTTCCAGATCCTAATTCAATGGTGTAACCATGGAGACGCAGTTAGATAGAGGGTTCCTTTTACAATAGTTTTTTTTTTTTTTTGCTTTTCTTCAGGTAAAATAAAAGCCGAGCTTCTTTTTGTGTTTGAAGCTCATTAAATTAACTTCCATTTTATTCCGCTCTCATCCTTTTATCACCGAGCCAACCAGCTGCTATTTTTATCTTCATTTCACTCCTCCAAACATCCCACACTCCGTTAACAAAGCAGGTAAACCAGTCCAGGCCGTCCTGTGCTCGTTACGTAACACCATCATCTACTGAGGCACAGCGAGCACGAGAAGCAAAAAGCCGCTTTGTTCACGCAGCGACGATGAAAACAGACTTATACAACATCGTTCAGCATGTAAAAAGATTTAATACCAGAGATAAATCGATGCTGAAGCGTCGAACAACATGCTTCGATCATCATCAATAGTTAAAAAAAATAAGGTTCTTAGTAAAGTATCAGTCGATTAAAAAAATTTATCGAATTAATTACACAATTTTGTAATTAATTAATCTAATTAATCGCATTTTAAGGTCATATTTGCTAACGGTCTCCTGATAAAGATTTTGAATTCTAGGATATTAAAAAAATGTGCTGTATGACTAATCAATTGAATACAGTAAGAAGAGAAGATTTTAAATCCAATTTATTATTAGTGAACTGTACCTCATGAGGCCAGGTGTGTCATTAAAAAAAGTCAAACAGAGGTTAGGGTTCGTTCTTATCTTCCACAATAGAAATTGGCCTGCAATCGGCAGCAACCCATTTTGCGATAGTATTTGTTAATTTCTCTGTTGTGGATTTGCTCATTCTCTTGCCAAATTCAGCTAGCTTTGTTTGCCGGAGCGAGCTCCCCGTAGTTCGCAACAGAGGAACTTGCCTGAGCATGTTTTGGGTTTAGATGGTATGTCAGGCTGGAGTTGCTCCGGTGGTAGGAGAACGCCTTTTTGAACAAACTACAAATTACTACGTTTTTATGTATTGTCCTGTCTTAATTATTTTTGTATAAAAACTTGCCGTTCAATGGCTCGACTCAGGGGCGAATCCAGAATTTTCAAGGGGGGAAGGGGCGCAAGGAGGCATTACCCCCTCCAATCCAAATACTCCAAAAACTGGTCCTTCTGTGAGGAGTTTGCATGTTCTCCCATTGTATGTGTGGGTTTCCACTCTCCAAAAACATGCATGTTAGGTTGATTTGCCGCTACAAGTTTGCTCCTAGGAATGAGTGAGGGTGGTTGTCTGTGTGTGTGGCCTCGTAACAGACTGGCAACCTGTTTGGGGTGTATCCTGCCTCTTGCCTGTGATCCGCCGGGATAGGCTCCGACACTCCCATAGCCCCATTCGATTTAAGCAGTTTGGGAGACGAAATGAAACATTATAATGTAAAACATTATAACGAGATGCGTGGAGTAGAACGTAATTTATAGTCAAAGCCTTAATATTTAAGTAATAAATACAGCTCTATTCTACCTGTGTTGGTTCAGAACACACACAATCATACCTGATGGTGGAAGCTAACATGCAAGCTGGAAACCACCATCAGGAGACATTGGGGTTCAGTGTCTTGCTCATCGACGCATCGGTATGAACTCCGGGCAAAAATCAAACCGGCAATCCTATAGTTACAGGATGGTCATGCTGCCCACTGAGCCATCCTTACCTCAAATAAATATAGGAATAAACATTCTTTTCCAAAATTTTAGATCTAAGTTTGAGGGAACCAGTTTGATCGTTCAGACCAACACAGACTGGAATTGAACCTACATCCCCATGCAGAGGCCTCTGAAAGCACTAGGGACGGAGTTTGCGACTCTAGACTGGCTGGCTCTGTCATTGGCAGCAAACAGAACTTGCTTGAGGCAGTGGTAGAGAGGAGGTCACTGAACAAACTTTTGTCCATCATGGACAATCATGACCATCCTCTCTACCCACTCCTGGACGAACAGCAGAGCTCCTTCTCCAAGAGGCTCAGACAGCTCCGCTCGAGAACATCTCGTTACCGGAGGTCTTTCTTTCCGTACGTGATCGGGCTCTACAACGACTCACTTAGCAGATAGGAAGTTGTTGTTGTGACACACAAATTTCCCATGTGTGGGAGGATTAAAGTATTTTCTAATTCTGATATATGTTAATCCTCATGTGGAACCCAGAGAATAGGAAGGATACGAGGTGTCCCTTCTGTGCGGCAAACCAAGTAGATGCAGGCGGCCATGACGTGTGCCGACTTCCTACCGCGAGTTTGGTTCTTTGTGAGCGCCATTTTGTAGAAGTTGAAAGCGGTATCCAAACAGTGCTGGCTCATCTGCAGCTGGTGGCCCAGAGTGTTGATGTCCTGTTTGGCTGAACACACACAGATACACACCAAGGTGAGATCAGAGGTCGGCAACCTGGTAGCTTTCAGTCTCAAACTGTGGCTCATTGATTTAGGTTTGGAAAATTAATAATGAGCCGACGTTTCAATCGACTTGTTTTTAAAAATCTAATGTATATTTCACAGACTGAACTTTTCACAGTGATGGACAACACAAAGCCATGAAGTATAACAATGGAATGTTTTGGGTTCGTTAAAAAGTCATCCCCGTCCAGGGCATCGCTGGGCTGAGGAGTCTCCCGTGTTTCCATCAGGATGAAGAACATCTATTGACCTCTTTAGATATTTAGCTGTAGATTAGAATAAGCTAATATTTAAACAATAATCTTTGACACATTGTTTGCTCGTCCCGGGGGAGGGATCTCTCTTTCATGTGGATCCCCACGAGGTTTCTTATTTTTTCCCCACTGATGGGTTTTTTAGGAGTTTTTCCTCACCCAGAGGGAGAGTCTAAGTACATAAATGTGCTAGTCTTGTTTAGTTAGCATTTGTTAGTTATTTTTCTTGTTGTGTATTTGTGTTAACACATTCCTCTTTTTCTTGTGAAGCCCATTGAGACGGAAATTCTGTGATTTTGGGCTATACAAATAAAATTGAATTGAAAAGTCTAAACTGTCCTTGAATGCATCACAATAAATAGTGTCCGTTTGTCAGATGATGTCTCTGTGTTTTCAGCAGAGTTGGTGGCAATTTTATGGGCTTTATATTGGATCTGTGATCTCCCTCCGTCATGTTATATAATATGTTCGGACTCTTCAGCAGCTTTATCAGCTCTCCGGTATAGGACATCTGAGGCTCGGCCAGATTCAATTTTTGATATTCTGTGCTGCCTTAAACGAGCGGATGACGTAGGTTCAGAAGTTCTATTTGTCTGGGTCCCTGGGCATGCTGGAGTTGTGGGAAATGAAATGGCAGACGCTCTAGCCAAGGAATCTCTTAGTAGAGACACTATAGATGTGTTCTTGGCGTTGGAGATGCAGGAATGTTATACAGTAGCATCTGTAAAGAGAAAATTACTGAGAAGTGGCAAAAAGAATGGGAGAATGAGCGGCGGGGCAGACACTATTTTGCTAGTCAGCCTTCAGTTACTGGCACTAGGTACCCTGAAACCTCTTGTCGTAGAGTTGAAGTTGTTTTAACTAGACTTAGACTTGGGCACTGCGCCCTGGCGGAGAGTTTAAAATTAGTAGGCAAACATCCTAGTGGGCTGTGTGAGTGTGGAAACGCTGAAACTGTTAGTCATGTAATGTTGTCATGCAGCAAATACAATCAAGAAAGATTACATCTTTTTGTACAGTTAGCAGATACAAGTTTAACCGTTTTTTCACTTAAGTCAATGTTGTTTTCAGAAGAAAAACAAGTTGGAGAAGCCGTACATTTTTAATCTACGCCGCACTGGCCTTTTTTCAAAGATCTAACGTCAACCTTTGGACTACCTGGGGAGGGCAGCATTGCGCACTCGAGCGTATAGCCTGCCGGAAATCATTAGGAGAAGAAGAAAAATAATGCATCACACCTGTGAGTCCGTTTACATTTTCCAACCTTTTGATGCTCATTCTTTAGTACCTGCTGTTTAATAATGTTCCCTGAAAAAATAAATAAAAATACCCAAAAGTACGCCCTGATTTTCCTGTTAAAGGGCACGTATCCTACTAAATACAGCTTTTCATCGCTTGAAATTTGTTCAGTGAATCTCTGAGGTCTGTAGTTTTTCAGAAAATCTGAATTTAATCGATAAAGTAACAGCAAAGATGTCTTTGTTTAAACTTTGTTACTTTTGTGTTTCGCCTAGTTTTGGTTCAGGTTACGTTTTTTTTTCATTCTGTTACGTCACATGTTTTCAGAGGAAATGACCATATAAGGAGAAACAATGGCTGACTTGGGCGTGGCACACATAGATATAACAAGTAGACCTTCCAATGGCTGCTGCAGCCACCATCTTGGATCGGTAGTCCTACCTGCAGTCAAACTAAAACTGTGGTAGTAGATATGATGTCCGAGTACTGTGTGCTGGATTCTGGTTCTAATCTGAGGACTATTGAAAGCAGGACTCTGGGATTACTTTTCACATTTTGATGTGAATATAATTTTATTTTTCTGTATTTAGGTCCACTAGTGAAATCTTCTCCAGCTAATGTTAGCTCCACGTTTACTGTCGAGACTTTATACATCATATCAACCTTAATACTGACTTAGATTAAAACCAGAATAAATGAAGATTATTAGAATCAAACATCTTCCATGCCTCATACTCACCCTACTAACTTTAAAGTACACACAATACAACATCTGACTGGAGAAATGGTAGCAAAGTCTAGTGTGTTTATGACTATGGTTGCTCATGTTAAAAACATAGAAGTGGGGTGAGGGGTGTGAAGTATCTCATTTACATTTAAAGGGAGAAGCGCAAAACAAGGCGTGGTTTTTCTGTACTTGGTGCAAAGGTTACAGAAAGTAACAAGATAACATAAACATGAGAAATTATGACCAGAAGACATGATGTTACAATGATTACATACAATGCAGACATGATAACATCCTATAATACTGTATATACGTCCGGGTCCCTCGATTTAGCCAGGCGATCGTGTCCCCCGGAACTGGGTAGACCCCTGGGGTTTTGGCCGCTGCCGTCATGGGCAGGCCAACTCCTGGTGTGGATCGATCCCCATTTATTGTTTCCTCACAGCAGCATCAAGCCGGATGCTTATTTTTAATTAATTTAAAGACACAGTAGCTAGCGGTACAGGTGAAATGTGGGGAGTCGAAATGGGGAAGGAGAGGTTTTGAGAGAGGTGGGGGGGGCGGTTGTGTAAATGTTGATGCACGTGTGCAGTGTTTTGTATGAGTGGGAGATTTTTGATGGATGCTTGTTTTTGACCTAATGTTTTTTTTTAATGATCTGGATTTTAATTTTAGAGTTTGTATTTTTTCTGTTCAGCACTTTGTGTAACTTTATGTTGGAAAAGTACTTTAAGAATAAAATTTGATTTAATGGTTTCAAATTTCAGATGGTTTCCTTCAGAGATCTGTAAACCCAGTGGTTCTCAAACTGTGGTTCAAATCTTCAGAATGGCTTCAACAAACTAATTGAGTTCACACATTTAAATAAAACCTGAGCTACATGAGAAAGCAATTAAAAATCATTTATTTATAGCTGTGCATTCATTAGATTGATGATGAAATATTCACATATGTCCCAGTTGTTAGAGGAAGGAGTATGGCCCCAAGAGGTGAGATCGGGCCTAAAAAAATCCAGCCCGACCTGACCCGAGCCCGCGGATATTAAAACCCGGCCCGAGCCCGACCAATCAACGTGATTTGCGGGCCCGAGGCCAAAACAAGCCCGAAATGTCATATTTTATTTGTGAGGACTCGGGAAGAGGAGGGTTATTTATCAATTGGAACATTTTCAAGTACACGTTTTTAATGGAAAAAAAAAAAAAAAAAATCACACTATCGGACCACTAACACACTTGTCTGTGATGCCTGCTTAGCGCGAAGAGGAGGGACGGTCTTTGAAATCAATGATAAAATAGATCTTAACGATCATCACTTTTGCCAGTCCAGCTGTTTAAATGCCTGCTCAGCATCGAGGTGCCAGTCTTTTTGCTCTCATATGAAAGCAAAGTGCCACATTGACTACATTCAGCGAAGCCAACGCAAGTTTCTGTAGCATTTTGAACAATAAATTTGAAGCTTTTCCACACCTCACTCTTACCGGTGCGTGTTTGTCTTTTCAGTTCTCCTGCTTTTAGTTTATCCTTAACTTCTTACTCCTTCATATCGGCGATACCAGTTTAAAATAAATAAGATAAAGACGTGCACAGGGCGGGATTACCAAATTAAGAGGAGGCGTTCACGTGCGCAGAGGATGTGCTGGCTCTGCGGATCCTATTTAGTAGTTTAACATTACTTCTCTGTTTTATCCAAATTAAATAATTTTATAACAATTATTTATTAGTTTAGTACACACACCTCGTTTTAGTTTACATTTTATAAACATATATTTATTAAAAAAAAAAAAAAAAAAAAAAGAGTCAGCGAGAGAGAAGCTCGAACCCGACGCGACCCGAAGTAATGATAGACATTTTTAGTCCGGGCTCGGGTCGGGTTCGGGCTTAAGATCTTACCTCTGAGGCACCCCATGATGGTCACTCACCTCTCTGCAGTGTCTTAGCCCGGGACTCGGACCCTATCCCCATGTAGTTCCCATCCCCAAAAGATGGATGTCTGGGGCCACCTATGGACAGACAAACTCTCACTTTAAGAAAGAAATTCAAGCAAAAAATAGGACA
This sequence comes from Neostethus bicornis, assembly GCA_902685375.1. NCBI lineage: Eukaryota > Metazoa > Chordata > Actinopteri > Atheriniformes > Phallostethidae > Neostethus > Neostethus bicornis. The sequence continues at coordinate 21,681,155 of LR738552.1, forward strand.
AGTAATCCATTGGAAAAAAAAAACCAAAAAACTTAATTTTTCTCAAATAATGAATAATTGGTTAATTATAAAAATTAAATAAAAAGAAGCTTAATTAAGATTTTTATCTTTGAAACATGCTGTTATTAAAAATAAAGACAAGCTGAAATTTATGTTTCTTTTACGATCCAACACCACCCTCTAGTGGATGTATGTCTGTATTACAACCATAAATAAACACTTCAGTTAAAATATTAATGTGTTTAATAAGAAAAAAAAAAAGACAAATTAATGATAAAAGTATAAGTGAGAGTTAAATGACTTTGTTTTAGTGAGATAGTTTGCTTATAGGATGAATGGCATGCATCACCTTTAAACACAACTGTCTGTTGTCTGATTAGGACGTAAAATTTTTTCCGTTCCGTCATCTTCCGCTTGTTCCGGGGTCAGGTCGCGGGGGCAACAGCCTCAAACGGGTAGCCCAGGCCTCTCTCTCCCCGGCTGCGTCCTCTAGCTCACCCTGAGGGATCCCAAGTCGTTCCCCGGCCAGCTGTGAGACATCACGTCTCTCCAGCGGGTCTATGTCTGCCTCTTGGTCTCCTCCCGGTGGGATGTGCCCGAAACACCTCACCAGCGAGGAGCTTGGGATGCATCCTAACCAGATCCTGAAAACCACTCCATCTGGCTCCTCTCGACCTGGAGGAGGAGCGGCTCGACACCGAGCTCCTCCCGGATGGCAGAGCTCCTCACCCGATCTCTGAGTGAGAGCCCAGCCACCCTGCGGAGGAAGCTCATTTCGGCCGCTTGTACCCGCGATCTCATTTTTTCGGTCCCCACCCACAGCTGGTGACCATAGGTGAGGGTTGGAATGTAGATCGACTTGTAAATTGAGAGCTTTGCTTTTCGGCTCAGCTCTCTCTTTACCACGACGGACCGATGCAGCGTCCTAGTTATTGCTGACGCCGCATCGATCCGCCTGTCGATCTCCCGCTCCATTCTTCCCCCACTCGTGAACAAGACCCCGAAATACTTAAACTCCTCCACTTGGGGCAGGACCCTGTCCCTGACCCACAGGGGGCATTCCACCCTTTTCCGGGCGAGGACCATGGTCTCAGATTTGGAGGCGCTAATAATTCCCATCCCGGCTGCTTCACACTCTGCAGCAAATTGATCCAGCGAGAGATCACGGTCCGATGAAGCCAACAGAACCACATCATCCGCAAAAAGCAGAGATCCGATCCTGAGGTCACCAAACTGGATCCCTCCAACGCCTCGGCTGTGCCCAGATATTCTGTACATAAAAGTGATGAACAGAATCGGTGACAAAGGGCAGCTTTGGCGGAGTCCAACTCTCACTGGAAATGGAATCGACATACTGCCGGCTATACGGACCAAGCTCTGGCTCCAGTCGTACAGAGACCGGACAGCCCGTACCAAGAGCTCCGAGACTCCGTACTCCCGGAGCACCCCCACAGGAGTCCCGGAGGGACATGATTGAATGCCTTCTCCAGATCCACAAAACACATGTAGACGGGTATAGAGCTGGTCCGTAGTCCGTAGTGTATCACCTTTTAAACACAACTATCTGTTGTCTGAATAGGACGTAAAATTATTTGTGGGATTCATATATTTGTGGATCTGGAGATCGACAGACGGATCAGTGTGGCGTTCGCAATAAGTAGAACGCTGCATCGGTCTGTCGTGGAGACTAAAGAACTGACCCAAAAAGCAAAGCTCTGGATTTACCAGTCGATCTACGTTGGGTGATGACCGAAGGAACGAGATCACGGATACAAGCGGCCAGAAATTATATTCCTCCGCTCAAAGATAGACGGAGGAGCTCTGCTATTCGAGAGGAGCTCAGAGTAGAGCCGTTGCTCCTCAGGGTCGAGAGAAGCCAGATGGGGGGGTTCGGGCATCTGGTTAAGATGCCTCCCTAACACCTCGCTGGGGAGGTTTCCCCACGCATCATTAGACTGATTATGCGTCTAGCCTGATTTTAAAACTGTCATACGTCCTGCAATCAAGCTAAATCTGGGCCGAACACCCTGACGGGGACAGAACAAACGTCGCTGCAATCAGATATGACGTTCTTGGTTGGTCTCATAGTGTTGTGTTATAACACGGACACTCAACCAGAGCCTCCTGAATGGGTTTTGATTAAATATGTCAACCCTGTTTTAGTTGGGACCGAAAGGCAGCCCTACCAGGGAGCAGACAACCAAGGACCGGCTCAAATCAAGCACATGTTCCAGTACGTCAATGAGTCTCACCTTCAGAGGATACAAACTGTCCGACTGCATGCGAGCCGCCGCCTCCCGACTCCATAAACTCCACTTCTGAGACGATGACGTTATCCTCCAGCACGGAGCCGCAGCCCATGCACACAGCATCACCGCGGGCATGGTCCACATCGATCTCTGTACCGCCACAGTTTTTACACACTTTGGAACTCATGGTGTTTCTAAGAGAAACAAAAAGATCTGCTTTAAGAGAGGCATTTATAAACTCAGTGTCCTGAAGGGTTTTTTTTTTTTTCCATGTGTAAGCTGGCTCATCCCAGGCGGATACGTGATGAACTCTGTGCTGAGTTCTTCCAAACTATCCATACTATTTAACAATATTTGAGAGTGTGTGCTGATTGGATGAACGTACTTTGTAAACCTATGAAACTGTTTCAGTAAAAGAGGTTCAAGTGCAAAGCTGTACAAAAAATAATTACAACCCGCCATTGTGTGTACACAACTGTCACACACACGATTGTTGTTTGTTTCCACAGGTGTGTGCAAGTGTGTGTATGGTTTAACCCTGGCATGGGCAAACTAAGGCCCGCGGACCACATGCGGCCCATTAAAGGTTTTAATCTGGCCCGCCGAACAAAAAAAAAAACATGTTAGTTTGATTTTTTCTTAATTTTTTTTATAGTTGTCACTAGATGGCGCCAAAAATACAACAACACTGCTCCCATTAAAATGTGTGTGTCCATGATGCGCACACTTTCAAAATAAACAGTGTGCACAGATATGGAAAGCCATCGGGCCAATACACGCACGTTAACATGCGTGTTAGATGTTAAAACAAGCAAAATGTTACATCAAGCGCTTAGACCTAAAAACCTAGCGCCGCTGTATACGCGTTTTTAAGCGCTATCGCACTAGATTTCAGACCTAGCGCCGCTAGACTTGAAATTTAATGCTCTTGATGTAACATTTAGAGCGCTTGTTTAAAATCTAGCGTGCCATTCTATTGTTCTGATCTAGGGGGTACCAAAACATGCCATCCATCTGCTCCTGTTCCCAGGGGCGAACACAGGATTTTCTAAAGAAGGAGGGGGGGGGGCACAAAACCAGCACCTATGGTGTTCGCCAGTATCGATGGGTCTGGGGGCATCCCCCCCAGAACCTTTTGGATGCATATTTTAACCGAAGTTTACAATAATTAAAGTAGTAAAAACAATTTTTTTGTCGACCTAGAGAGGGGGGGCACCCCCAGGTCCGGCCCGCTTGTCAATTGTTAGAACTCAATGTGGCCCGTGAGTCAAAAAGTTTGCCCACTCTTGGTTTAACCCAAGGGTGGGCAAACTTTTTGGTTCGTGGGTCACATTGAGTTCTAACATATAACAAGGGGTCCGGAACAGGAGCAGATGGATGGCATGCTTTGGTAACTGCTAGATTAGACCTATAGAATGACGCGCTAGATTTTAGACAAGCGCGCTAAATTTTATATCAAGAGCGTTAAATTTCAAAGCTAGCGCGCTAGGTCTGAAATCTAGTGCGATAGCGCTTAATAACGTGCATATAGAGGCGCTAGGTTTGAAATCTAAGCGCTTGATGTAACATTTTGCTCAACACGCTTGTTTACTTGCGTGTATTGGCCACGAGGGCTTTTCACATCTGTGCACACTGTTTATTTTGACAACGTGCACATCACTGAGACACACACATTTCAATGGGAGCAGTGTTGTTGTTTTCTCAACAAAGTCAATATATCTAGAGTGTGCCATCTAGTGATGAAACATAGGAATTGCAGAAAAAATTAAACATTAACAAAGTTTATTTATTTAAATTTTTACGTTCGGCGGGCTGGATTATAACCACATCATAAAGGTGTGGGCCGTAGTTTGCTCATGCCTGGTTTACAGGGCGTTAACATCCTAAAGCGTCCAGGCAACTAACGATGGAAAACGAGATTATTCAAGTTCATTTCGTCTGAAAGCTCGTGCACCCGTTCAGAGTAAGAAAGGTAAAAAACGTGTGCCCATTGAAAGATTAAATGAGATGTCATAAACTAATCACACACTAATTTTCTCAGTGATATAAAATCGTCCGTTCATACCAAACCATTTGTGCAACCATAGCTGATCCTGGTGACTAGGGATGGAACAATTTTTAAAAAGGTTTGACCAGGCCCTCTGGAGAGACTATGTCTTCGGGATCTGGTTAGGATGCATCCCAAGTTCCTCGCTGGTGAGGTGTTTCGGGCATCTCCCACCGGGAGGAGACCAAGAGGCAGACCCGGACCGGCTGGAGGGACTATGTCTCACAGCTGGCCGGGTAACGACTCGGATCCTTCTGGGTGAGCTGGAGGATGCAGCTGGGGTGAGAGAGGCCCGGGTTTCCCGTCTGAGGCTGTTGCCCCTGAGACCCGGCCCCGGATAAGCGGAAAACGACGGAACGGATTCCGTCTTTTTCTTTTTGGTTCACACCCAACATCAATCAACTTTGCACGTGCGCATATACACGTGCGATTTGTTTACTGTTTGTTTACTATGGACCACTAGTGGTAAACAATAGCTGAGGAGGAGCTCTACGCGGCGCAGGAATTCATAAAATCCCCCATAACTTCACGGTTCCATTGTTTGGAAACATTTTGGATTGAGTGCCAAATATCAGAATCAGAATCAGAATGCTTTTATTGCCATGTCAATGAGAATATCAGAGACTAGGAACTTGCTTTGATACAGCTGTGCAATATTATAAGATGAAAATAATAAAAAATAAAATAAATAAAAATAATTTTAACAAAACAGAGTGCTCAGAAAGAAAAAAGAAAAGTAGTGCAATGTCATAGAAAATAATAAAAAATAATAAAGATAGTAAAGTGACAAGAGGGAGGTGACTAAGAGATGTGGGGATCAGGTTATAAAGTATTCATTAGACTAACGGCAGAAGGGAAGAAGCTGTTTTTGTGGCGGGACGTTCTGGTCCGATTGGACCGGAGCCTCCTGCCCGAGGGGAGTCGCTCAAAAAGTCCATGTCCAGGGTGGGAAGGGTCAGCTGCTATCCGACCTGCACGCCCCCGAGTCCTGGAGACGTACAGGTCTTCGAGAGATGGAAGGCTGCAGCCGATCACCTTCTCTGCAGAGCGCACAATGCGCTGCAGTCTGTGTTTGTCCCTGGCTGTGGCTCCAGCGTACCACACGGTGATGGAGGAGGTGAGGATGGACTCGATGATGGCTGTGTAAAACTGCACCAACATCTGGGCGGGCAGCTTGGCTTTCTTCAACTGCCGCAGAAAGTACATCCTCTGCTGGGCCTTTTTGATCAGGGAGCTGATGGACGGCTCCCACTTTAGGTCCTGTGTGATGGTAGTGCCGAGGAAGCGGAAAGAGTCTACAGTGGTGATGGGGGAGTCTGTCAGTGCAAGGGGGGTAATAGGTTCCCGGGGAGTCCAGGTGCTGCAAGGTGAAGTGGAGGGCCAGGTTGATAGCGTCGTCTACAGACCTGTTGGCTCTGTAGGCAAACTGCAGAGGGTCCAGAGAGGGAGAGGTGAAGTGCTTGAGATGAGGGAGGACCAGAGGTTCGAATGACTTCATGACTACAGACGTAAGCGCCACAGGCCTGTAGTCATTAAGTCCAGTGATACGGGGCTTCTTGGGGACAGGAACGATGGTAGACAGCTTGAAGCAAGCTGGAACGTGGCATGTCTTCAGCGAGGTGTTGAAAATGTCTGTGAAAACTGGAGACAGTTCCTCAGCACAGTGTTTCAGGGTGGCAGGGGAGACACCATCTGGGCCCGAAGCTTTCCGAGGGTTTTGCTTGCGGAAGAGCTTGAGCACATCCTGTTTTGTCACCAAGAAAGCAGTGGAGGGGGAGGGCTGGTCAGTTGGAGTGACCTCTGTTGTTAATTGGATGGGGGATGGGAGTGGCTTCAAAGTGTCTGAAGGTTGTTGATCAGTGAGGCGGGAGGAGAGTGAGACATCAAACCTGGCATAGAAGGTGTTGAGTTTCTCTGCCAGTTGTAAGTCATCAGCAGCATGTGGGGCTTTCGGCTTATAGTTTGTAATTTGCCGAAGTGATCTCCAGACAGAGGCGGTGTCACTGACAGAGAATTGGTCCTTCAGGCGTTTATTGTACCTGGATCTCGCCTGCTGTACCTCTCTCGAGAACCGGTACTTAGCGCCTTTGTAGCTCTCTCTGTCATTGGCTCTGTGAGCTGCTTCCTTTTCCCTCCTGATCTGTCTTAGTCTGGGTGTGAACCAGGGTTTGTCGTTGTTAAATCTTACCCTGGTTTTTGATGGAATGATGCTGTCCTCACAGAAACGTATGTATGATGTCACTGTGTCTGTGTAGTCATCCAGACTATCTGTGGCAGCTCTAAACACACCCCAGTCTGTTGTGTCCAGACACATACGAAGCTCGTCCACAGCTTTGCTGGTCCACTTCTTGGAAGTCCTCACTGCAGGTTTAAAAAGCTTCAACTTCTGTCTGTATGCCGGGATGAGGTGAACCATGTCATGATCAGAGAAGCCCAGAGCAGCTCGAGAAACTGCCTTGTAGGCTTTATTGGCTGTAGTGTAGCAGTGATCCAATGTGTTCTTTTCCCTGGTTGGGCAGTTTACAAACTGTCTGTACTTTGGGAGTTCCTGGCTCAGATTTCCCTTGTTAAAATCCCCAAGGATAATAACTAGAGAGTCCGGGAAGTTTTGCTCCACACACAGAATTTGGTCCGCGAGCGCGCGTTGGGCCTCGTGCACGTTTGCGCATGGCGGAATGTAAACAGCAGCCAGAATGAATGAAGCAAACTCCCGTGGAGAATAAAATGGTCTACAGTTATGTAGATGTATGTAAATATTATGTAAATATGATGCCAGTGTTAAAAAAAAAAAAAAAAAGTTGTAGATAAAAGCATCACAATCTTCGAGCGTTGCAAGACTCACATGTCTCACCCAAATAGAAACACATCTAGCATGTCGGGGAGACTTCTGACCTTCAAACTTTCGTTTCATCAATGGACTAGGTTCAAAAAGAAAAAAGTCCATAAAGAAAAAAAACTGTATTATTTCATAGTTTGACTTCTGAGAGGCCCGAACGGCACTGCACCAAACGGCAGTGAAGACTACCCGCCGTTTTTGGAGTCTTGGGGGGGGTATTGCAGGGTGACCTCCCGGGGACTCCATCGTCCTCCTGGGAGACTTCAATGCTCACGTGGGCAACTACAGTGAGACCTGGAGGGAAGTGATTGGAAGGAACGGCCCCCTTATCTAAACCTGAGTGGTGTTCTGCTGCTTGACTTCGGTGCATGGCGACTTCAAGCTAATGCTAGCTTTTAGGCGCTGCTAACTTCCTAGTTAGCTTGGTTGCGCTAACGACTGCTTTAAATGCATTCCAATGTTTACTTTGTTTACAGGGTTTATTAGGAGGTGTCATTTTTAAGTATTTATAAGTTACAACGTATTTGTATTTATTTTACAAGTTATACCTCGGCAAGGTTGTCTTTTTAAAAACAAAACAAAAAAAAAACCTGCACCATTCTCAGTAATAAAGCCACAATTGTTAAAGAATATTTGTTGATTTTTGGTTCTTTTTTTTTTTTTTTAAAACTAAAACCAGACAAAAATTCTTGAGTTTTCGTCGACTAAAATATATAGAGATGACTAAAATGTGACTAAAACTTAAATTAATTTTCGTTCCAAAGACTAAAACAAAAACTCAGATGGCTGCCAAAAACAACATTGGCTTTAACGTCTATTCTCTGAACCACAGGAAGCCAGTGCAGAGACTTGAGCACAGGACTAATGTGATCATATTTTTCTAGTTCTTGTTTGGACTCGAGCAGCAGCATTTTGAATAAACTGCAGCTGTTTTAAAGCCTTTTTGTTCAGACCAGTGAGTAAACCGTTACAATAATCTAACCTACTGGAAACAAATGCATGGATAAGAACCTCTAAGTCTGTTTTAGACACCAAACCTCTGATTTTGTCTGTTTTTAAGGTGATAAAAGGCTGCTGATGTAATTGATTTGATGTGACTGTTGAAGTTAAAGTCTTAGTCCATTATTACTCCCAGATTTCCAACTTGATTTGTCGGTTCTAGAGAGAGAGAGAGATTGAAGGTAACTGATGACACTTTCTCTTTGATTCCAAGGGCCAAAGACAATGATTTCAGTTTTGTCCAGTGGTGGAACGTAACGAAGTAAATGTACTTCGTTACTGTACTTAAGTAAAAAAATTGTGTATCTGTACTTTACTTAAGTAAAATTTAAGACCGGTACTTTTACTTTTACTTCACTACATTTTTAGAGCAAATATCTGTACTTTTACTTCGCTACTTTTTAAAAGTGTGTTTTGCATTTTTCGTTACATTTACGTTCAGAAATTTGAAAAATATACAGTTTTTTTAGAGCATCTTGAAGCCGCATCGCCAAAATCAAAAGGAGCAGTTGATCGGGAGAAGAAGTCATGAATCGAAGACCAATCAGAATCGAGAGCAAACATTTGCCGCATTAATTCAGCGCCAAAAAACTAATTTCAAATATAGAACAAATTAAAAAGAGTCAGAAGATTGTCGTTTGTTGTGTTTACTTCTAAACAAAAAGTTGAGCCATCATTACACAGAGCGGGGCGGATCCAGGATATTCTAAAGGGGGGGGCGTGAGGTCATTGACAAAGCCAGTATAGGGTTATTGGGGGCCTCACCCCCAAAACATTTTAAAAAATAAGTGTCATTTTCCTGCATTTTGGCGGCCCATTTGCTGACCCTGCAAGGGGATAACTTGTCACCTTTCCTTTATTCTTTTTTTTTTTTTTGTGGACTAAAAGAGGCGGGAGAGGGGGGTCACGCCCCTGCACAGTATTTATCTGTGACCCTACAGTACAAAAAACAACATTTGAATTATGATCGAATACTTTTACTTTTTACTGAAAAAGTCAAATTTACATCAATTACTTTTGTACATTCACTTAAGTAGATTTTTTTTATTGGTACTTTAACGTAAGTATTTTTTTTTTGCCTAATTATCTATACTTTTACAAAAAGTGAGTACTTCATCCACCACTGGTTTTGTCTGAGTTTAGCTGGAAAAAGATGTTTTTCATCCCGACTGATTAGTTGAATACAATGGCAGAAAAACGTAGTAGTTCATGTGTGGAATGTTATGGTCCTCGCCCGGAAAAGGGTGGAATGCCCCCTGCGGGTCAGGGACAGGGTTCTGCCCCAAGCGGAGGAGTTTAAGTATCTCGGGGTCTTGTTCACGAGTGGGTGAAGGATGGAGCGGGAGATCGACAGGCGGATCGGTGCGGCTTCAGCAATAACTAGGACACTGCATCGGTCGTGGTAAAAGAGAGAGCTGAGCCGATGGTCACCAGCTGTGGGTGGTGACTGAAAGAATGAGATCGCGGGGTACAAGTGGCCGAAATGAGCTTCCTCCACAGGGTGGCTGTGCTCTCACTCAGAGATCGGGTGAGGAGCCGCTCCTCCTCCAGGTCGAGAGGAGCCAGATGGGGTGGTTCGGGCATCTGGTCAGGATGCCCGAGTGCCTCGCGGGCGACGTGTTTCGGGCACGTCACACCGGGGGGAGACCAAAGGGCATACCCCGGACCAGCTGGAGAGACTATGTCTTTGACTTATGTCTCTCCAACTGGCCGGGGAGTGAATTGGGATCCTTCCGGGTGAGCTAGAGGATGCAGCCGGGGTGAGAGAGGCCTGGGCTGCCCGTTTGAGGCTGTTGCCCCCGTGACTCGACCCTGGAACAAGTGGAAGATGACGGAACAATGGCAGAGTGAATCCACAAGTCCATGTTCACACATTATTACTGGCTATCAATAGCCCTAACGGTAGCGTGTAGCAGTTAAAAAACCTTTACATGGCACCTAAACGGTGCCTCTGTCGCTGCATTGGTCTTCTTCTTTGGTTTGGTGAACGATTGTTGTCTAAGAAACGTTGTTTTTAACTCCTTAATTTTCTGTTTCTCGGAGACTGCTGCCCGCGAAAAATTCCCGCGCAACGTTGCTATGGACTTTAGTGAAATGGCGTTCTATGTTATATTTTTTAACGACAGACACGCTGGCACCGTGGATCAAACACACGCAATTATTGTTTACATTTGTAAAACAAAACTCTGTTTCCCACTTTTCGAGGAAATTTCACGTTTTTCACCTCTTACCTGTGGTCGCAGTTGTTGCTAATCTGACCGCCGTTTGAATCTGAGTCAAGCTCGTCTGCAGCGCAACTGTTTAATTAACAACTGATTGGCGAATAATATTATGAAGGAGGCGGGATTATAATTAATTTAATTGGATACTTGTGTTAATTTGTTTACAGAGTGACAAAACTTTTGGCGGGCTACTCAAAATGGCGGCGGGTGCTACGGGTTGCAGACCCCTACTATAAAGGGTTAACAAAAAACTGAATATTTAATTTGGTCTTAAATAATTCAGTCTGAGATTCATTGAAAAATTTTAAAATGTAACTGACGTCAGAATTTGTGAATTTTTAACGGTAGCTTCGGTTAATTAGATTTTCTGACGAGCGTTAATTATGTCAGAACACAGTTTGACCAAAATGTTTAAAATGTTCTTTTTTTTTTTTTTTACAAAAACATGCAAAAAAAATGAGACTCTGAAAATAAAATACATGTTTTCACTTTATCCCAATTTTCTCTGTGTGTGTGTCTGTCTGTGTGTTTCTGTCTGTGTGTTTGTTTGTGTGTGCGTAAGTCTGTCTGTCTGTTTTTCTGTCTGTGTGTCTGTCTGTGTGTCTGTCTGTGTCTGTCTTTCTGTCTGTGTGTTTGTTTGTGTGTGCGTAAGTCTGTCTGTCTGTTTTTCTGTCTGTGTGTCTGTCTGTGTGTCTGTCTGTCTGTGTTTCTGTTTGTGTGTTTGTCTGTGTGTGTCTGTCTGTGTTTCTGTCTGTGTGTCTGTCTGTGTCTGTCTTTCTGTCTGTGTGTTTGTTTGTGTGTGCGTAAGTCAGTCTGTCTGTGTGTTTTTCTGTCTGTCTGTGTTTCTGTTTGTGTATTTGTCTGTGTGTGTCTGTCTGTGTGTGTTTCTGTCTGTGTGTGCGTCTGTCTCTGTGTGTGTCTGTCTGTGTCTGTGCATGTGTGTCTGTCTGCATCTGTGCGTGTGTTTGTCTGTGTGTGTGTGTCTGTCTGTCTGTCTGTCTGTGCGTGTGTGCGTATTTCTGTCTGTGTGTTTGTCTGTGTGTGTGTCTGTCTGGCTGTGCGTCTGTCTGTCTGTGCGTGTGTGCGTGTTTGTCTGTGCATCTGTCTGTTTGTATCTGTGTCCGTCTGTCTGTGTGTTTGTCTGTTTGTGTGTGTGTCTGTCTGTCAGTGTATGTGTGTCTGTGTCTCAATTGTTCCTGCATGATGGTGCAAAACTCCTCCTGACTTCCAAGCGACGTGGCACCCCATTACACACACACACACACACACACACACACACACAGAAATGAAAGGAATCCTCTCCCTGTGTGTGTCTCTCCAACCGGCTCTGATTCCAGGTGTGAACCCACTGCCACGTGTGCCTCAATCCTGACAGACCTGTGTGTGGTGTGTATGTGTGTGTGATGGGTTCCATACCTCTGTCCACTGAGTGTGTCAGGTCTTTATTGTTGATAAAAAAAAAGTATGATGTAGTGTCACCTCATTGCAGCCTCAGCGTGCGTGAGTGTGTAACAGGGAATTCCTCTGAACACGTGTGTGCGTGAGGCAATGTGGACTGAACCAACTGACAGGAAGCAGAGGGGTGAGGCTTTGATTCATTCATATACACACACAGACACACACATTTAAAATCCAAATAATTTTTTTATGTTTGAATATTTACCAGTGTTCACGTAGAACAGGCTAATCTGAATCTAAAGCTTGACGGCGTGTTTTAATTAGAGGTATAAAAACAAACTAAACTAACTAACAGATGGAGGGGGGTTGGTACTTATTCATCGATCCAAATCTGTTCTTTTATGATGAATTATCCGCTCTGAACTGCTAAGACTGGGACTAAGAGGTCAGCTGAAGGATATGCGTTTGATAGGATGAAGCTGCGTAATGAAGTGGCCATCCTACAGAGTTTACGCCACCTTGGAAGAGTCAACTTGGAGTGCATGTTTGATTTAATAGATATTTCATGGGAAATATCTATTAAACATTATGTGAAGATTAGTCAGAGTAAAACAGAGTACATGTGTGTGAATGAGAGGGATCCAAATGGAAAAGTGAGGTTACAGGGAGAAGAGATATAGAAGGTGGAAGATTTTAAGTATCTAGGATCAACAGTCCAGAGCAATGGAGAGTGTGGAAAAGAGGTGAAGAAGCGTGTGCAGGCAGGCTGGAACGGGTGGAGAAAAGTATCAGGTGTGATGTGTGATAGAAGAGTTTCAGCTAAAATGAAAGGAAAAGTGTTCAAAACCGTGGTGAGACCGGCCATGCTGTTTGGTCTAGAAACAGTAGCACTGAAGAAAAGTCAGGAAGCAGAGATGGAAGTAGCAGAGATGAAGATGCTGAGGATCTCTCTGGGAGTGACCAGGATGAACAGGATTAGAAATGAGTACATCAGGCGAACAGCACATATTAGAGGTTTTGGGGATAAAGTCAGAGAGGCAAGACTGAGATGGTTTGGTCATGTGCAGAGGAGAGAGTACATCGGAAGAAGGATGCTGGATTTGGAACCACCAGGAAAGAGGACTAGAGGAAGACCAAAGAGGAGGTTCATGGATTCAGTGAAGGAAGACATGAAGATAGTTGGTATGACCAAAGAGGATACAGCAGATAGGGTAGCGGAGATGAAGATGCTGAGGATCTCTCTGGGAGTGACCAGGATGGACAGGATCAGAGGAACAGCACATGTTAGAGGTTTTGGGGATAAAGTTAGAGAGGCCAGACTGAGATGGTTTGGTTATGTGCGGAGGAGAGAGAGAGTACATCGGAAGAAGGATGCTGGATTTGGAACCACCAGGAAAGAGGACAAGAGGAAGACCAAAGAGGAGGTTCATAGATACAGTGAAGGAAGACATGAAGGAAAATGCCAAAAGAAGATCTATTACACATTAAACTAAAGATTTTATTTAATTTATTTACTCATTTTGGACGAATCAAAACATTCATTAATAAAAATTCAACAATGTTACATAAAAGCTGAAAAGTAGAGAAAAGAAGAAAAATATGATAATTTTTTATTTGGTGGCCTTTTTAACTTTAGCAAAGAAACAAATATTTAGTTATTACTATTTTTGAAAAAAGATAATAATTGTTAAAAAAAAAAGTCATAAATAGCAACAATAAGAAATAAAAAGTACCAATCAGTGTAAAACAAAACCCCCCATGCTTTCCATTTCGTTATCGTCTTCTTATCCGGGGCCGGGTCGCAGGGCAACAGCCACAGACAGGAAATCCAGGCCTCTCTCTCCCCGGCTGCATCCTCCAGCTCACCCAGAAGGATTTCAAGTCATTCCCTGGCCAGCTGTGAGACATAGTCTCTCCAGACATAGTCTCTCCAGCTGGTTTGGGGTCTGCCACTTGGTCTCCTCCCAGTGGGACGTGCCCGTAACACCTCGCCCGCGAGGCACTTGGGGCGCATCCTGACCAGATGCCCGAACCACCCCATCTGGCTCCTCTCGACCTGAAGGAGGTGCGCTTGACACCGAGCTCCTCCCCGATGGCAGAGCTCCTCACCCGATCTCTGAGTGAGAACCCAGCCACCCTGCGGAGAAAGCTCATTTCGGCCGCTTGTACCCGCGATCTCATCCTTTCGGTCACCACCCACAGCTGGTGACCATAGGTGAGGGTAGGAACGTAGATCGACTTGTAAATGGAGAGCTTTGCTTTTCGGCTCTGCTCTCTCTTTACCACGACGGACCAATGCAGCATCCTAGTTATTGCTGATGCCGCACCGATCCACCTGTCGATCTCCCGCTCCATCCTTCCCCCACTCGTAAACAAGACCCCTAGATACTTAAACTCCTCCACTTGGGGCAGGACCCTGTCCCTGATCCGCAGGGGGCATTCCATCCTTTGCCGGGGAGGATCATGGTCTCGGATTTGGAGGTACTGATTTGGTGGCCATCCCAGCCGCTTCACACTCGGCTGCAAATCGATGCAGTGAGAGCTGGAAAGCCAGCTCGACTCGACATAATTTTTTTTTGACGAGACGGACCATGGTTTGAGCTACGTAAAAATATTTTTTTAAAGTTTTTAGGCATGACGGAATTTAATTTGCCTCTCGCCTGAAATCAGATGGGATAGACTCCAGTGCCGCCCCGGCACCGGTTCAGGGATAAGCGTCCCAGAAGATAAATTGTTTTTCTGAATAAAATGTTTTCATTCTTCCATCTGATGATCATTTCATCCATCTTTTCTCCTCCTTCTCATTTAAAACTTCAAAAAAATAAAACAGTGAAAACACAGTTTTAAAAAATTTGCTTTATTTCAGTTGCTGTATTTTTTTAAAAGCAAAATTATAGTTTTAAAGTGCAGATACAAACACTGGCAGACATTTTTATTTTCTCAACAACAAAAAATATATAATAAAAAGTTAAAAATAGGTGCAGCTCGTCTCAACATCGTTCATTTTATTTGTAATAAACATAAAAAGATTTGAGTGTAAAACATGATCAATCTGGTTGTCATGGTAACAACTCATCTTTTTCCATCTCTTATCTGAAAGTTTCTCAATTTTTTTTTTTATTATTCTCAGCATTAAAACAAGAAAAAAAACATGCAATAAGTTCTGGATTTTTATCTTTTTAAGTGAGTTGATTAAGATTAAATTGAAAAAAAATTCATCTTCAAGGACTTGAACATTTAGATCTAAACAAATGTGAATATAAAAATTTGAAATTACAATCTTTGTTTTAATTTGCAACGATCAGCGACGGAGCGATGCGGCGTCCGCAACAATCACGGCGCTACATCGATCTGTCGCGGTAAAGAAAGAGCTGAGCTGAAAAGCTCTGGATTTACTGTCGATTCACGTTCTGAACGCGTTCGCAGAAACAAGCGGCTGAAATGAGCTTCCTCTGCAGGATGGCTAGGCTCTCACTCAGAGATAAAGTGAGGAGCTCTGCCATCCAGGAGAAGCTTGGAATAAAACCGTTGCTACCCGGGTCGAGAGAAACCAGATGGGGTGGTTTGGGCATCTGGTTAGCATGCCTCCCAAGCGCCTCGCTAGTGAGGTGTTTCGGGCACGTGCCACCAGGAGGAAGACCCCTGACCCGCTGGAGAGACTATGTCTCACAGCTGGACAGAGAACACCTCGGAGCTCCAGGGTGAGCTGGAGGATGCACCCGGAGTGCGAGATGCCTGGGTTTTCTTGTCTGAGGCTGTTGCCCCCACGACCCGACCCCGGATATCCAGATGACAATAAAAAAAAAAAAAAAAAAAAACTTAATTTGGAACAAAAAATGAAATGAAGCATCAAACACTATCTTTAAAACAAAAAAAAAAAAAAAACAAGGGTGCAGTTTGTCACCTATTTAACTGGAATAAAACTTTGAACTGAACTAAAAGCAGTTTGAAAAAATGCGTTTTATTTAATTAATTTGCAACTAAAACGTTCATTTTTAATCAAGTTATCAATAAAAAAGCTGAACTTTGTCAGTAATTATTAGGAAAAAAAAAACCAAAATAATGTATTTAACAGTAAAAAATAATTTTGTTGTCAAATTATTGCTACAAAAAATTTAATTTCTTCATTTCTGAAAAAAATTTACTTTGAATTTAATTGAATTATTCAGCAGAAAAAAAATGTAATTAAGAGTCAAAAACTTTCAAAATACTTCATATTTATTCCTTCAGAAAAATCTGTGAATTTGTGACAAAAACAGCTTTATTTTACAACACTTTTACAAAATAAAGTAAAATCAACATTAAAACAAAAAAAGCTTAAATTAGTGGAAAACATTTTAATGAAATTAATCTGAAATAAAATCTAAACTTCAACTGAAATAAAACTACAAAGTTTTAACAGTTGGCAAAAATAAATTTGGATTTTATTTCATTATTTTGTTGGAAAAAATATGCAAAAAAAAAAAAAGCTCAACATTTTGTTGATCTGCAAAAAGAAAAAAAAAGCTTGATTTGACAACAAAAACTTACTATAAAGAAAAAAAAAAATTCAAAATAAAAGTTTTTTCAAAGTTTAAAATACTAGCACAATAACTTTTGATTAAAAAAAAGCTGAATTTTAGTGTTAATTTTCTTTTTTTTTAATTATTATTTAAGTTTCCGTCGGTGATCAGCGACAAAAAAAATGGAAACATTGTTGAAAAACGTGCCATATGTTTCCTTTTTCTTTTGTGCTAATTTTCTGAGTCAAAGGAAGAAAAAAAAATGCAGGAAAAAAAAGCTACAAACAGATGGAAAATGGTGATTTTAAACTAGACGTTTTTCTGCACAAGATTAAAGAAAAATAACTAAAAATCAAACTAGTTGAGGTTGTGATAAAAGATTAAAAAGGAATAAACGTGTAGAAGTTTTAGAAAAACTTGAGTTAGAAACCCGTACCAGGTGTTTTGTGTTAAAGCAGGAATAATTAAAAATAGATACAAAACTTTAATACAGAAAACTACAGTTAAAGCATTTATTTCTTCACTCGGAGGAGCGAAGAGTCGGTAGGTCCTTACAGAAAAAATTTTTTTGGAAAGTTTTTCCATGGAACCAACATGGAACTACATTTCCCAGCATGCCTTGTGCTCAAATCTGATGATGCTTTTCAAGCTTCTTTAATTCAACTAAGGTTCTGTCCACACGTAGCCGAGTTTCTGGTTAAAACGAACATATTTTTATCTGTTTTGGCCTGTCATCCACAAGAACCCGTAGTTTTTTTTTTTCATTCAAAAACGTCTTTTTTGAAAACTCCGACCAAAGTGAAGATTTTGGAAAACTCCAGTTTTGCGTTTGTGTGTGGACATGCATAATCGTTGTTTTGCGTTTTTAAACGTCACTACCTGCGACAATTGATGCATAAACGTCATTTGTGTGCATCCTTGTTCACATAAGTCTTCCTAGCTCAGAATTTAAGTTTAGATAAATACTGCCCACTACTGGTCTGGCATGCTTATTACCGCACTCAGACGCGTTCGTGTGGCTGCGGTCATATTGAAAACGGTTTACGTGTGTATGAGAGAGTTTTTCTAAAACGGAGGACAGCGGATATACGTTTTCTAAAATACCCGGCAACGTGTGGACATGGTCTAAAGCAACAAAAAGTGAATTAAACAACAAATACTGATCAATAGTTTTAATTTCACTGAAATAAAGAAACTATGAAGTTTTAAAGGTTTTATAGTCACTTTTTTTTTTTTTTTACTTTTCTGTTTTGTTTTTTTTTTTTTTTAAAAAAAACACTGTTTTCAGCTAAAATAGAAACTTCGTGTTGAAACTAAATAACGATGGCAGTAGAAGAAGCTTTCATTAGCTGCATAAATGCGAAAACTGCTTTTAAAGGTCCTTTAAACCCGCTTTCAAATCCCTCCTCTGGAAGATCTCTTTTTGGCATTTCTAACACCAGGAAGTAAAGAAAAAAAAAAAGCAGCAGAAAGAGAACAAACTATTCTCTTAGATTTGGACCGTGTGGGTTAGAAAAAAAAGAGACGTAAAGAAGACCTTGTGTTCTGCTTACAGAGGTAAACATTGGTAGAAGCGCTGGGATTAAAAACCGATGGAGGGACGTCCAGATGGATGAGCAGAACCTGTGCTAATGTTGGAAAAAACCCGCCGAGACGGGTAGAAAACACTTGGGTGTGCGACGCTCGTAGGTTTGAAATCCTCACTGGTCCCGAGCTTCATAAAGCAGCTTAGCCGCCTGGAAAGAGTTACGACTGGATTAATATTTTATAACAAAAACACAGCAGCGTTTGATAATAAAACTTGAAGATTGAAAGTTTGGAAACTCCAGCGAAAAATCTGTAGTAAAATATTTTGTGCATCACAGATGAACGGCCATTTTAAAAAATATATTTTCTCGGGGATCCTCCAGGATCACGAACCAACCAGTAAGGATGGGATAACAAAACAGATACCATTTGGCACCGGTGCCACGTCAGCATTTTTTTAGCGGACCGGGATTCTCAACGGTATCAATGGAAAGGAGGGGCAAAAGAGAGATTAAAGGTGCATGTACGTTCTACGTTCCCACCCTCACCGTGGTAACCAGGATCTACGTTCCTACCCTCACCATGGTAACCAGGATCTACGTTCCTACCCTCACCGTGGTAACCAGGATCTACGTTCCTACCCTCACCATAGTAACCAGGATCTACATTCCTACCCTCACCATGGTAACCAGGATCTACGTTCCAACCCTCACCATGGTAACCAGGATCTACATTCCTACCCTCACCATGGTAACCAGGTTCTACGTTCCTATACTCACCATGGTAACTAGGATCTACGTTCCTACCCTCACCGTGGTAACCAGGTTCTACGTTCCTACCCTCACCATGGTAACCAGGATCTACGTTCCTACCCTCACCATGGTAACAAAGATCTACGTTCCTACCCTCACCATGGTAACCAGGATCTACGTTCCTATACTCACCATGGTAACCATGGTTTGGACATGTACAGAGGAGAGAGAGAGAGTACATCGGAAGAAGGATGCTGGATTTGGAACCACCAGGAAAGAGGACTAGAGGAAGACCAAAGAGGACGTTAAAGGATACAGTGAAGGAAGACATGAAGATAGTTGGTGTGACCAAAGAGGATGCAGGAGATAGGGTTAGATGGAAGAAACTGACTTGCTGTGGCGACCCCTTAAGAGGAATGTTGAAAGAAGAAGACTCACAATAACACAAACTTTTACTTGAGGTCCCCAAACTTTCCATCTTCAATGTAGACAGGTAGTCACATATCCGCATCCATCCTACCTTGTGCATTGCAACAAGCCACAATGAGGCCAGTTTCTTGTCCTCAACAGCCTCCAAGCGGAGCTGCTGGACGTCCTGACAGCTCATCGGCTTGTACTGGAGCAGCATGCCGCTGGCTCTCGACGTTCCTCCTGCAACAAGGCGAGACATTAACATCCATGTTTCAAAAATTAATCACCTTTAATCTGGGGTGAGATGATTTGAATGATTTGATAGAATCTTCAGCTCAAACTGGAACCGAAATGAAACGTCTTAGAAGTCATTAAACAGGACAAAAGACGGATGAGAGAAAAATGAAAACATGCAGACTGGTTTACATGGGATTAGTTTTACCAATGAACATCAAGGACAGGGGTAGGCAAACTTTATGACTCATCAGCCAAATTGAATTCTAACATTTGACAAAGGGGCCAGAACAGGAGCAGGTGGATGGCTTGGTTTGGTAACCTCTAGATTAGACTGATAGAATGGCGCGCTAGATTTTAAACAAGCGCTAAATGTTACATCAAGAGCATTAAATTTCAAATCTAGTGGCGCTAGGTCTGAAATCTAGTGCGATAGCGCTTAAAAGCATGCATTTCGTGGCGCTAGGTTTGAAATCTAAGCGCTTGATGTAACATTTTGCTTGTTTTAACATCTAACACTTTATTTTACGTGCGTGTATCGGCCCTGATGGCTTTCCATATCTGGACACACTGCTTATTTGAACAACATGCACACCACGAACACACTCTAGAGTGCGCCATCTAGTGAGGAAACATACTTTTCGCAATATTTTTGAGGAAAAAAGTTGCAAAAAAAAAGTTGCAAAAAAAGTCGTGAAAAAAAGTTGCAAAAAACAAGATGGCCGACAAAAAAGTCGCAAAAAAAGATGGCCGACAAAAAAGTCGCAAAAAAATATTGCAAAAAACAAGATGGCCGACAAAAAGTCGCAAAAAACAAGATGGCCGACAAAAAAGTCGCAAAAAACAAGATGGCCGACAAAAAAAGTCGCTTCGTGTAAATTGCGACTTCGTCCTCTATACTGTTACCTATAGTCACTATACTGATACTATAATATTATACTGTTACTGTTAGAATTGCAGGAGAAATAAAACATTAACAAGGTTTATCTATTTAAAGTTCAGTGGGCCGGATTAAAATGTTTAACTGATCGCATGTGGCCCGCGAGCCGTAGTTTGCCTGTGCCTGATCTAAGACCTCCGTTGGAGCCATTATTTTTTCTGGTTTGATTCGACCACCAGGGGTTGTTAGTCATTTTTAATTTTCTGTCCACTATTTAAAGGTATCTGGGCAAACGTCTGGATGTTGTCAATGACAAAGAGTAGAAGTTAAAAGAGGGTAAGTTTGGTTCAATTTGGTTTAGAACAGTTTGGCTTGGCCAAACATAGAATTACAAGATTACAAGATTTGTCTTGTTTTCCTTTAAAAACAAAAAACGAGAGAAAAGAAAGAAAAAGAAAAGATGCCAAATCATTGAACACAATCTTTCAGCTGCCTTAAATTACAAACTGCATTAAAATAAAATGGTTGTGATTCCCGGTTGAAGAACTCATACCTTTAAGTTTTTAAAATGTTTGGACTTTGACTTTCATGAACTTGGCTTTTGGTTTCATAACCTTGAAAACCTAAGTGGTTCATCTATAGCTGGCACTAATTGAATGTAGGCAGTTTCTTTTAAATCCCTTCAGTGGTTCAGGAGATAATGTATTCACAAATATTTGTGGCCTCAAACTTTGTGACCTTTAATAAACTTAATAAGTTCATATATAGTTGGTAGTAAGTAGCTGAGAAATTGAATTAATATAAGTAAAGTAGGAAAGCACGGACGGCCCAAGTACTTAATGCCTCTTCCAGATCACCGTAATTTCACGACCATTAGGCGCACCGTACAAAAAGGCAAAGTCTCAGTCACACACCGCCTTACAACAACACACGTGCAAGCATGCAAATGTGCGTATTAAAAAATAGATCGGGAGCAAAACTGAGTTTGGTTGTGCTTTATTTAAGTAGTAACGATACTAAACAAGCACATTACCGGTAAGTCTTTATTCAAATCCGTCAAAGTCCTCATCCTCTGTTTCGGAATCAAACAGCTTCGCAAAATCCAACAGAGCAGGTCCACTTGGCTCCTCGCTGTCAAAGTCACTGTCTGTACTGTGCGGCTACACAGAGAAGATGCCAGCTTTTGCAAAAGCTCGGATAACAGTACCAGCAGACACGTTAGTCCAAGCATCTACAATCCATTGAGTCGTTAATGCTGAAATTTCTCGCTGCGGCTCTATTACCATGTTCCTCCGCGTAGCTGACTGCCTTCAGCTTAAACTGAGCGTCATAAGCGTGTCTCTTTGCCATTTTCAGGGTTAAAACAGCAATGTTGTGCATACAGCACATACCTTTTTTATACACAATCCACGCCCACACTTCACTCTTTAACGTTCTCATGCCTTTTCTTTCAGGTCTGCCTCGTCTCACAGGCACCGCTTTTTCTTTTAGGTCCACCTTTTCTCACACACAAGGCGCACCGCACGAAAGGGCGCACCGCTCATTTTGAAGGAAATCTAAGACGCTTATATGCGCCTTATAGCCGTGAAATTACGGTAAATGGGATGTAGTTCCAGCCACTAAGTGGTGCTGTGAGAATGAGAACGAGAGATGAAACTCGGACTGGGAGACTCCCTCTCAGGTCAAACTCTTCAGACAATTTTGGGTTTCAAATGAGTAGAAAATGAAGTTTCATGCAAACAGAGGAGTGATGGCCGGGAGGAGGAAACCAGAGCAGACCTTCAGAGATAAAGTGGCTGTCCAGTAGACTGGTGTAAGTGTGAACGTCCTCCTCTGAGCCGCAGCAGAGGAAACAAGGAGTGTCAGAGAGAACGCAAACACTCAGAATCAAGAAGAACAACAGAGTTAGCAGGAGGGGAAAGTTAGGAGCAACCAAATTGAAGATTTCTGTCATATTTCAAACAGTCTCACCTCCTGGACTTGTCCCGTCTGTTAAAATCTGCATGCTGGAGATGCGAGACAGTTCCACCTCGAAGTGGCTCTCCCCGTCCAGGAACAGGTACCTGCACATCCAGTCAGATTAAAAAGTCATCAAGATCAGAGAGTACAGGACAGGGGTGGGCAAACGTTTTGACTCGCAGGCTACATTGAGTTCTAACATATGACAAGGGGACCGGAACAGGAGCAGATGGATGGCATGCTTTGGTAACCGCTAGATTAGACCAGTGCTTCTCAAATAGTGGGGCGCGTGTGACCCTGTGGAACATGTTTTTTTTTTTTTTGCTGTACTTGAATAAAGTGTAATTGCACATCCACTACAGCAGAGGTCCCCAACCTTTCCTGCGCTATGGACCGGTTTAGTGTCTGATAATATTTTCACGGACTGGTCTAAAGATGTAGCAGAAAAACAAAATAAAACCAGCCTGAAAAAAATGATTTTTTAAAAAAAAATAATAAACTTAAATCTTTTTTGTCCTCACGAGAAAATTTATTAGCTGGGTCTTTATAACACGGAAACATTCTCTCTGCTCGAACGTAATCTGGTTGCCTTGGTAACGGTAAACATACCATCAAACTAAAGGACATCACAAAAACAAAGTGAATAAAAATACCAGTTAGTCTCCTTCACAGTAAGACTACATCAATGGGAGTTCTGAGTTTGTTTTACTGGAACCAGACAGTCCCATTTTGACCTGAAACCTGAAGAGTGTTTCTAAGGTCCAGTCTGCTTCGTAACTCTGTATCCAGTCACTTTTCAAATTAAAACGTTGTCATCAAGAATCAAGAAAACCTTCATAATAAAGGCTCAAATAATAAACCAAATGGAAATAATGGAAGTTATTTCTTCATTCTATGCGGCCCGGTACCACATGACCCACGGCCCGGCACCGGTCCGTGGTTGCGGACTAATGCACTACAGTAGTTGGCGCTTTTTAATTTCAAGTTAATTGATGCACTTTAAATCTTTTCTGTTACAGACTAAAAAACAATGTTAATAAAGCTGTTCTTTGTTGTACGTTGCTTTTTTTTGTTGTTGTTTTCTTTAATGTTAATGAGGATACAATGTTAAGCAGAGGTGTACTTAGAACAATTTCATAGACAAATGATACTAATTATAGTCACGGCGCAAAATATTTTCTTCTTCCCAGGGAGGCGCAACAAAAAATAATTGAGAAGCACTGGATTAGACCGATATAATGGCGCGATAGATTTTAAACAAGCAAGCAAAATGTTACATCAAGAGCATTAAATTTCAAATCTAGCGCGCAAGGTCTGAAATCTAGTGCGATAGTGCTTAAAAATGTGCATTTAGCAGCGCTAGGTCTGAAATTGAAGCGCTTAATATAACATTTTGCTTGTTTTAACATCTAACACGCTTGTTTACAGAATCAGAATATACTTTATTGATCCCACACAGGGGAAATTTGTGTGTCACAGCAACAACTTCCTATCTGCTAAGTGAGTCGTTGTAGAGCCCGATCACGTACGGAAAGAAAGACCTCCGGTAACGAGATGTTCTCGAGCGGAGCTGTCTGAGCCTCCTGGAGAAGGAGCTCCGTTGTTCGTCCAGGAGTGGGTAGAGAGGATGGTCATGGTTTTCCATGATGGACAAAAGTTTGTTCAGTGACCTCCTCTCTACCACTGCCTCAAGTGAGTCCTGTTTGCTGCCAATGACAGAGCCAGCTAGTCTGATTAGTTTATTCAGTCTGTTGGTGTCACTGGCTGCGATGCTGCTCCCCCAGCAGATGACAGAGAAGAACAAGGTGGTGGCCACCACAGACTGGTAGAAGGTCTCCAGGATCTTGCCGCACACATTGAAGGACCTCAGCTTCCTTAGAAAGTAAAGTCGGCTGCAAGTCTTCTTGTACACAGCAGTACTGTTGCTCCTCCAGCTCAGTCTACTGTCGATGGTCACTCCAAGGTATTTGTACTCCTCAACCACCTCCACATCTCTACCCAGAATGCAGAGCGGCTGCAAAGCAGTCCTCCTCCTCTTCCGGAAGTCAATCACCATCTCCCTGGTCTTGTCCACATTGAGGAGCAGGTGATTCTCTCCCGCCCACACCACAAATCCATCCACCACCCTCCTGTACTCCTCCTCCTGCCCACCACTTATACACCCTACAACTGCAGAGTCAACTGCAGAGTCATCAGAGAATTAACGTGCGTGTATTGGATCCAGTGGCTTTCCATATCGGTGCACACTGTTCATTTTGACAGCGTGCACATCACGAGGACACACACACACTTTAATGGGAGCAGTGTTGTTGTTTTCTCAACAAAACCAAAATAACCAGAGTGCGTCATCTAGTGACGAAACAACAGAATTGCAGGGAAAATAAATCTAACAAGGTTTATATATTTAATTTTTTCAAGTTTGGCGGGTCGAATTAAAACATCTAACATTTTAAACATTTGTGTGACAACGTTTAAATAAATAAATAAAATAAATAAATGAATTACTCTATTCATCCCTCACCGGGGAAATTTGTTTGCTGCACTCCTTACACCGCAGCAGGCTGCCCTTCAACGGCGCCAATGGTGGGAGAAGCGGGGGTTAGGTGTCTTCTCCAAGGACCCTAGACGTGCTCTCCGTGGGACGCAAACCCGCGACCTTCCGGTCCGCGGGCGAACGCTCTAACCACGCGGCCACCGTCTCCACCACTCTTTTTTTTTTTTTTACATATTTTGGCCATGCCTGGTATAGGAGCTGAAGGGTGGAGTCTCTCCATCTAGTTCCTCTAACCAGATAATACTTTCTTAATAAGGAAACTTAAAACATGTTTAGGTTAATGTTGTGTTTGTTTTATTGTAAAAACAGAAGATTACACTTTTAAATAAAACTGAACATGATATTTTATTTGAACAACATTTGACATCATCGTCTCGATAAAAACAAGCAGGAAAAGGTGTTGTTTCACTTTGAATTGATACTTTATTTCACTAATGTATCGTTAAGCACTTGCTACTTTGTGGACCAGTTAAAGGTTGTTACAAAAAGTAGTCCATCATTGCTTCGTTTAAAAAAACAAACAAACTACAAATCTAGACTAATGGACACTTGGTTGGGCATTTCCCCTTTTCTAACTATCGCTGGATAACAAGTGAAAGGAAGAAAAAAAAAAAAAAAAAAATCACTTCAAAAGTCATGTGATAAAATAAAATGTCTTTCAAATTAGAAAAGTAAGGGGATCGTGTCAGTGAAAAGACTAGTATTGGTTTTAAAAAAGTGGTATCAGTGTACCGCAAAATGGAAGTAGAGATCAGTCACCTGTGACCATTACACATACCTGTGGTTGTTGGAGAGACGGCACGTCATGGTTTCAGACTTTTCTGATGTTCCAAGCGTGACCATGAAGGTTCCTCCTGGAAGCAGAAAGTGAAATGTTCTCAAAGTGAAGCAGAAAGTGAATGTTCTCTAAGCTCATAGACCTCTCACGGAGAGGAAAGGAAATATTTGAACACATGTCGTGTCCATCCAGTACAGTCAGTGAAACTCCAACTACTAACGTGACCAAAACCAAAGAGCTGTTTAAAGTCACCAGAGACAAAACTGTAGACCTCCAAAAGACTGGAAAGGACTACGGGACAATTACAAAGCAAGTTGGTGCAAAAAAGATTCAGTGTTGGAGCCGTTGTCAGAAAACTGAAAAGGCTTGGCAAATGATGACCGTCAACCCTCCTCAGACTAGTACTCCGTGCTCATCTGGTGGAGTCTCAGTGATCCTAAGAAAGACGGGATTCATCTGAAACTATACAGGAGGAGCTGGTCATTAACCTGAAAAGAACTGGGATCCCCATTTCCGTGGTTACCGTTGGTAATACGCTGGGACATCAAGGTTTAAATCATGCATGTGCTTAAACCAGCCCATGTCTCTACTCCTCTGAAGCATGAGGGTGGTAGTGTCATGGTTTGGGGTGGAACAGGATGACTGCAATGTTTTAAAGCAGTGATTCTCAACTATTTTCTGTTATGCCCCCTCGCAAGAAGAAAATTTTATCCCACTGCGACTTTAAGTACTGCACTTCCTATCGGTGCAAAAAAAAAAACCCCACATGATTTATGATTTCAAAGCAGAATAAGAAAGATTTAGTACTTATTTACCTCACAATAAACTGAAAGACACTAGATCCACTTTTAAACCTAAAACAGACAGAAAAGCTACCCCAAGTTGCCGTTTTATGTCAGATGATCCAGCTGGAAAAAAAAAACGTTCGGATTATTTATCTGTATCTTTTTAAAATCGCTCACCTCCGAGCAGCACTTTGAGCTGCCTGTTATAGAACTCCACCTCCTTCTGAGAGAGCAGACTGCACTCTGCACATTGTCGGACAGGGTCCACGAAGCACATGCGGGGCAACGACACCTTCTTGCTGCAGCATTTATCGCAGAAACAACGGCCACACCGCCGACAGTGATGCTGCGGGAGAAACGCACCGATATCATTCCAAACAGAAAGTAGAAATGTTCACCGTCCCTTGGAATGGGATTTTAATTTTCCTAATGCTCATTACGCAGTCAGACTGACACACATTGTCCAACAAACTTTTCAAATAACACTTTATGCTCTTCTTTTCTCCCCGTTCTGTTAGAGTGGAATGCCCCCTGCAGGTCAGGGTCAGAGTCCTACCCCAAATGGTGGCGTTTAAGTATTTCGGGTTTTGTTCACAAATGAGGGAAGGATGGAGCGGGAGATCAACAGATAGATTGGTGCAGCGTCTGCAATAATTAGAACACTACATCAGTCTGTCATGGTAAAGCAAGAGAGCAAAAAAGCGGAACACTTAATTTAGCAGTTGATCAACGCTCCTCCCTCACCATGGTAACCAGATAACGGCGGAGACCGAAATAACCAGATCCTGGATATGGATACAAGTTGCTGAAATGAGCTTTCTTCAAAGGGTGGCCTTGCTCTCACTCAGCGATAGAGTGAGGAGCTCTACCATTTGTGACGAGCTCGGAGTAGTGCGTTACTCAGGAGGAGCCAGGAGGGGTGGTTAGGGCATCTGTTGAGGATGCCTCCCGAAGTCCTCACTGGTGAGGTGTTACGGGTCTGTTTCACTGGGAGGAGACCCAGAGGCAGAGCCAGGACCTGCTGGAAAAAACATGTCTCACAGCTGGACAGGGAAATCCTCCAAATCTATCCAGTTGAGCCAGAGGATGCATCCAGGGAGAGAGAAAAGCCTGATTTTAACATCTGGAGCTGTTGCCCCAGCCCTGGATAAACAATGGAATGGAACTTTATGTACTCAGCAAGACTTTAAAGTCCTCCAGTACCATCCTATTTTTGTTTTTATGTCACTGAGCAAATAAAAAAGTTCAACAAAGCTTTGGTTTTTAATAAAACTGGAACATTGCAAACCTTTCTTTTGATGAAGTCAAACTTGGTATCACATTGCATACATCTGGAGCACTAAAAAGGAAAAAAAAAGGAGAGGAAGAGGATGTTACACAACATGCTGAGGTGGGCAGATTTCAGTTCAACACAAACTGACCTTTAATACAAAAAAAACAGCTTGAATTACACACATGTTGCTCCTGTGCTAGCGTCTCTCTACTAGCTCTCGAGTGAGTTTAGAATCAAGTTTAAAATCCTCTTACTAACCTACAAGGTCCTAAACGGCATGGATCCATCCTACATTAGTGAACTTATAGTACCTTATCAACAAAGCAGAACACTCCGCTTACAAAATGCAGGGCTGTTAGTGGTTCCTAGGATTTCTAAAAGTACAGTTGGAGGTAGAGCCTTTAGCTACCAAGCTCCAGTTTTATGGAATAAGCTCCCAGCTCAAGTGAGAGAGGCAGACAGTGTTCCTACGTTTAAAAGTAGGCTTTAAACGTTCCTGTTTGAACACACTTATCACCGGGCCAGCTAGAAACAGAGACATTTAGATGATATAATGACTAGTTGGCTGCTAGATAGTAGGAGCTGTATTTTTTGGGGTATATGCCACAGTTTTTCAAATAAATTGGCCTGGGTGCGACTTGTACTCAGGAGCGACTTATGTGTGAAATGATCACCACATCAATACCATCATTTTTCATTTTTTTTTAATATACTTTATTAATCCCTCACCGGGAAATTTGTGTGCTGCATCACACCGCAACAGGCTGTCAACTATGACGGTGCCAATGGTGGGAGAAACGGGGAGTTCTTGTCTGGGGTTGGGTGTT
Organism: Neostethus bicornis; assembly: GCA_902685375.1. Taxonomy (NCBI): domain Eukaryota; kingdom Metazoa; phylum Chordata; class Actinopteri; order Atheriniformes; family Phallostethidae; genus Neostethus; species Neostethus bicornis. Next base: position 21,709,388 of record LR738552.1, read on the forward strand.
TTTTCCAAGGACTCTAGACAAGAACTCAGTGGGATGCGAACCAGTGACTTTCCGGTTAACGGGTGAACACTTAGCCACCGTCTCCCGTCTCTTACTTCACATGCTATTTTCAAACTAAACCGCAAGAGGGCGCTCTAGGCCTGTGTTGATCATTTCAACTTTGCAGGTAACTTATAAAAACAACAAAAATAGCACTGAACAAAGAAATGGCTGAACAAAAATGGCATCATTCTTCAGGGGTGGGGGTCACTTGCGACTTATACTCTGAAAAATATGGTAGCTGTAGTGTAGAATTGGACATAATTTAATTAACAGTCATAGACAAGGGAGGGATCTCTTTTTCCTGTGGTTCCCCATAAGGTTTCCTCTTTTTTTTACCCCAACTGCTGTTTCTTTTTGGAGTTTTTCCTCACCGTGAAGGACGGTTTAAAGGCAGGAATGTCCCGTAAATGTTAAGCTAGCTTTTTTTTAGTTAGTTATGAGCTGTGTGTCTTCCTTTTTTTGTACATTTTTTCAATCTTAAATATAAAACCTATTTAGACCATTGTTTTGTGATGTTGGTCTGTACAAAAACAATAAAATTGAAGAACTTTAAATAAAACTACTCACATTAACTCAATAATATGTTAATTAGTGAAAATGTGAAGCTAATTTAATTATGTTTAATCTAGATGTGAGTTTAATGAATAAATTAATTCCATAGTGTGTTTTATAGTTTTATTAAACTAGAAAAACAAGCTGTTCACTGAGATTTCTACAGGTTACTTTGAGCTACAAAGATATTTAAGTCCAATATGAGGAGTGTTTGTACGTGACTCATAACTGTAACCATAAAAAAAACGAGGCATTTGTGTTCTAAAAAGTATTTAGGAGAAAAAAAAATATATTTAAATAATATTTTAGTGGTAAACATGTTATTTGACTGCCTCGCCCTGTTAGCTGAAATGTTAGCATCAAGCTAACTTCAGTTAGAACCGGAAGTAAAGAATCAAAATCAACTAAATCCTTTCAATTTTTTTTTTTATTTTAAATTTTAAAAAATTCCAGTTGATGAAAAAACTATACATAATTTTTGGTGACAGTTTTAATTCATTATGAATAACTTTTAAAGGACTTTTTCTAAAACGCGATTAGTTTTATTTTGAATTCTGAACCGGAAACGCTTTGTTTTTGGTGTAAATCAGCTTAAAGGATGGCTGAAGCTAAAAGTTGTGGAAGATAATCTCACCTCTTTATCTGGAACCCACTGAGGTTCATCCAGAGAGAAAGGGCTGTTAAATGCTCCGTTTTCAGGAACCATCCTGAGACCACTCGGACTCCGGACTAATTTTTTACCGTCTGGTAGTGAAGACATTTTACTGCTGAGCTACTTCAACAACAAAACTCCCATTAGCTCCCTCCTCCTTCTCTCCCTGCTCCTCCTCTTCCTGTTGCTCCTCCTCTTCCTGCTGCAAGATGGCGTAGGCAGTGGAAAAATCACAGCAAATCAGAGCCATTTATCGTCACTGTGTAAAATAGTCTCTAAAACATTGCAAAATCAACTTTTAAAATTTTCTAAAAATTTTAAATCTTATTCACTTTTAAAAATACAAAAATTTTATATTTCTATTTTATTTATTCATACATATTTTTTCCCTAAAAACCAAAATTCTAATTTGCATTATTTTTTCTATACTTTAAAATTTAAAAAAAATCCAAAAAAAAAAAAAAAGAAGTTGGAATAATTTTAATTTGGTGCTGCATCTGCAATAATTAAGACGCTGCATTGTATTTTTCGTGGTGAAGAAAGAGTTGAGCCAAAAAGCAAAGCTCAGGATTTACTAGTTGATCTACATTTCTACGCTCACCATGGTAACCAGGATTTACGTTCCGACCCTCACTATGGTAACCAGAACTATGTTCCTACCCTCACCATGGTAACCAGGATCTACTTCCTACCCTCACCATGGTAACCAGGATCTATGTTCCTCCCCTCACCATGGTAACCAGGATCTACTTCCTACCCTCACCATGGTAACCAGGATCTATGTTCCTCCTCTCACCATGGTAACCAGGATTTATGTTCCTCCCCTCACCATGGTAACCAGGATCTACGTTCCTACCTTCACCATGGTAACCAGGATCTACGTTCCTACCCTCACCATGGTAACCAGGATCTACTTCCTACCCTCACCATGGTAACCAGGATCTATGTTCCTACCCTCACCATGGTAACCGGGATCTACGTTCCTACCCTTACTATGGTAACCAGGATCTATGTTCCTACCCTCACCATGGTAACCAGGATCTACGTTCCTACCCTTACCATGGTAACCAGGATCTATGTTCCTACCCTCACCATGGTAACCAGGATCTACGTTCCTACCCTCACCACGGTAACCAGGATCTACTTCCTACCCTCACCATGGTAACCAGATCTACGTTCCTACCCTCACCATGGTAACCAGGATCTACGTTCCTACCCTCACCATGGTAACCAGGATCTACGTTCCTACCCTCACCGTGGTAACCAGGATCTACGTCGCTACTCTCACCATGGTAACTAGGATCTACGTTCCTACCCTCACCATGGTAACTAGGATCTACGTTCTTACCCTCACCATGGTAACCAGCATCCAGGATTTACGTTCCTACCCTCACTCTGGTAACCAGATGTAGGTGGTTACCGAAAGAACGAGATCACTGATACAAGGGGTCCTTCTTCCATAGGGTGGCCAAGCGCTGACCCAGAGATAGAGGGAGCAGTTCAGAGTAGAGCCATTACTCCTCCTGGTTGAGATTAGCCAGATGGAGTGGTTCAGCCATCTGGTTAGGATGGCTACCAAACGCCTCCCTGGTGAGGTGTTCCAGGCAAGTGCCACTGGGAGGAGATTCAGAGTGTGGTCCCAGGCCTACTAGAGCAGAGGTCTCCAAACTTTTGCCTTCTTGATGGGGGGCAAGGGTAGTTTGTAACAGAAAACGTGATGATTCCAAGAGTGCCCAAACGTAAAAATGAATTATTTTCCATAAAGCACAATAAATAACCCTTTCTGGCTTCACTGTATAATTATTCAAATGTATAATAGGCTTCAAATGTATAATTCGGTGCAGACATTGCTGTTTGCAGTTCTCAATAACATGTCAATTTTGATGCTGACTAGTTTTGAGCAGTCCGGGTCCGACTCGTCCATGGTTTGGTACACTTTGGAGAAAACATCCTCCATATGAGTCTATGAAAAGCTGCTAGTTCCTCACACATCTCAAAATTTGCACTGACTCCACCTGGTGTCCTGCATGTCCATGCTCTCATCAAGTGCTAATAAAAAAATTCAAATTCTTTCGTCCTCTGCTGCAGCTGGAGTACATTACACCATTTTTTTCCTGTAGGACACCAATGTTATCTAAGCTGTCGAATTTGGTGTTATGTGAACACCCTGGAATCTGTAGACATCCACCTTTTCAATGTCAAGTCGCTGGATGTTTTTTGGGGAGTCAGAGTTGCCTGTTTACTGAACTCAATCACTGTCTACGTATTTTGTGTTTAATTCCGTCACCCACATTTACTCAGTATCAACTATGGATGAACCAACTAGGTTCTCAGGGTCATGCGACCAAAGTTGAAGGTTCTTTCATTGCAAATAAAGTTTGTGAGGTAGGGAAGGTGGAGGCATACAGTATCGACTTACTCCAATTCAGGCACAAAATCAAACTGCTGCACGCTAATGTGAACTCTTCCGTTTGGTTTTAGAAGACATTTTTATTAAAACTGACATAATGCCGAACTTATATTTTGATATACTATACACTACATGTCATGATGCCCTCACCTCCCACCAGAGGGAGCCCTGGACCTTTTTCCCTCTCCTGAATTCCAGCCTGATCCCAAACGCCTGGGTGATTAGCATCCTCAGTCTGGTGCCTATTTAAAGACATTTTTTTCTGAATTCTTTGTTGGGTCATTTCCATCCCTACCAGCTTTCTTTCTTGATGCCTGACCAGGACAATAGCCTTGAACTCTGTTATCATCATTTGACTTTGATCCAAAGACTTTTCATTGTGTTAATCCTGTGCATTTGCACAGGATTTATTTTGGCTAATAAATTCCGTTTTGTTGTCCTGCACTTGGGTCCTCCTTCCACATCCCACATCATAATACTAAATTTTATAAATTTCATTCGTTAAAGAAGGAGAAAAACAGAAATGGAGGCAACATAAAGCTTTTATTTGTCCAATTGTGTTATTTGCATGACAGACAATTTGGACTCGCATGAGATAAAAATGCAAACAAATGTGTCCTCCATTACAGTGCAGTTAAGAGTAAAAATAAACATTTCGTACAGCCTCGTGAGATGTATTTAATTTGCATCAACTCCTTCTAATTGACCATTTTCCCCTCATGCAGGAGCGCTTTGTTTCACTTCATTACTGAACACACACCACACACGAAATGAGAATCTCATTTTAAAAAAGCAGCTAATTTAATAGTTCCAGTCTGAACCAAACATTTATTTCAGAAGGTTTATCAGCCGTGTCTTTCATAGTCTTTAAAAAGAACAACGTATAATCTTTTGATGTGCCTGGAATCACTTTAAAAAGTGAAGATTTGTCAGTAAAAAAAAAAACTGATAGAACATTAAACTTTGAATTATTTACTTAAGCCTGAGGTTCTGCTGACCAACAAAAAGTTCTGACCTTCGCTCATATTTATCCTGAGAATATCTGCAACCATTCATACTTAAACTAAATAATTACAAAGACATTAAAGAGCAAAAATATACAGCGTTTTCTTTCAAATGTACAAACAACTCTCGTTTCGGTGGACTTCATTGTTAAATAGTTCCATCTGTCTTGTTTAATTATAATAGATCCTTCTGTTTATTTTAAAGCTTATAAAGATGTTTTAAAAAGTTAAAAAAGTGGAACTTTATCAACATCAGTCAAAATACATGTTAAAGTGTCAATGAGATCAGTGAAACGTAAAGATAGTGGGACTAAAATATGCAGCAAATATCAGACATCATTTTTAAAAGTTGCCTCATCAATTGACTTAGGGCCTTGATCGGAAATTGATAGAGTGCCCCCTGCAGGTCATTTGGAAGAGTTTAAGTATCTCGGGGTCTTGTTTGGGAACTGGGGAGGATGGAGTGAAAATTGACAGACGGATCGGTGCAGTATCTGCAATAATTAGGACTCTGCACAGCCTCAGACGAGAAGCCCAGCTGCATCCTCGCGCTCATCTGGAAGGATCCCGAGTCGTGCCCCAGTCAGCTGTGAGACAACGCCGTGGGTGTTGACCAAAAAAAAAATAAAAAAATGAAATCATGGGTACAAGCGGCTGAAATTAGCTTTCTCTGCAGGGTGGTTGGGATCTCACTTAGAGATAGAGTGAGGAGCTCTCCCATCCGAGAGGAGCTCTCCCATCAGAGAGGAGCTCTCCCATCCGAGAGGAGCTCCGAGTAGAACCGTTGCTTCTCTGGGTTGAGATAAGCCAGATGGGGTGGTCTGGGTATCCGATTAGAATGCCTACTGGATGCCTCGTTGGTTTGGTGTTTTTGGTATGTCCCACGAGGTAGAGACGAGAGGCAGACTAAAGAACCGAGGGAATTCCTTGGGATCTTGAGCAGGAGGTTGTGATAAGAAAATCTGGGCTTTCTGGCTAAGGCTGTTGCCCCTGCGACCTAGTCCCAGATATGTGGAAGAAGACGGACAACTACGGCATGGTGCCTAATCAATTATTTTATCCATCCATTTTCTGAACTTGCTATTCAGCCCTTTGTCGCATATACACTATATTGCCAAAAGTATTCGCTGACCTGCCTTTACTCAGTCTATGAACTGAAGTGCCATCCCATTCCTAACTCATAGAATTCAATATGATGTCGGTCCACCTTTTGCAGCTATTACAGCTTCAACTCTTCTGGGAAGACTGTCCACAATGTTGAGGAGAGTGTTTATAGGAATTTTTGACCATTCTTCCAAAAGCGCATTGGTGAGGTCACACATTGATGTTGGTCGAGAAGGCCTGGCTCTCAGTCTCCGCTCTAATTCATCCCGAAGGTGATGAATTAGAACAAGTTCATCCACACCAGACTCTGTCATCCACGTCTTTATGGACCTTGCTTTGTGCACTGGTGCACCGTCATGTTGGAAGAGGAAGGGGCCCGCTCCAAACTGTTCCTACAAGGTTAGGAGCATGGAATTGTCCAAAATGTTTTGGTATCCTGAAGCATTCAATGTTCCTTTCATTGGAACTAAGGGGCAAAGCCTAGCTCCTGAAAAACAACCCCAGACCATAATTCCTCATCCACCAAATTTCACAGTTGGCACAATGCAATCTGAAATGTACCGTTCTCCTGGCAACCTCCAAGCCCAGACTCGTCCATCAGATTGCCAGATGGGAAAGCGTGATTCATCACTCCAGAGAACGCGTCTCCACTGCTCTAGAGGCCAGTGGCGGCGTGCTTTACACCATTGCATCCGACGCCTTGCATTGCACTTGGTGATGTGTGGCTTGGCTGCAGCTGCTCGGCCATGGAAACCCATTCCATGAAGCTCTCTGTGTACTGTACTTGGGCTAATCTGAAGGTCACATGAAGTTTGTAGCTCTGTAGCAATTGACGGTGCATAAAGTCGGCGACCTCTTTGCACTATGCGCTTCAGCATCCGCTGACCCCTCTCCGTCACTTTACGTGGCCTACCACTTAGTGGCTGAGTTGCTGTTGTTCCCAAACGCTTCCATTTTGTTATAATAGAGCTGACAGTTGACTGTGGAATATTTAGGAGCGAGGAAATTTCACGACTGGATATTTTGCACAAGTGGCATCCTATGACAGTTCCACGTTGGAATTCACTGAGCTCCTGAGAGCGGCCCATTCTTTCACAAATGTCTTGTTTCACAGTCTGCATGCCTGAGGGCTTGAATTTATACACCTGGGGCCGGGCCAAGTGATTAGAACACCTGATTCTGATCATTTGAATGGGTGAGCGAATACTTTTGGCAATATAGTGTATTTATATAATAGTCTAAAAGAGGCGGGTGCGCTTCTCTTCAAAATCACCATCAGGGAGTCTGGCGGACTTTCTCTGTATGCCTAAACTTTCATCATTCTGTGCAAAACTTTAATAAATGAGGGTTATTTTGTTACCACTCATTTGATTTCAATTGTTTCAATGTGAAAATTTAGCATTAAGATGTCGTTTCTTTAAATCTTTTTACAATCTTTAAGGACCTAAACTGATCCCATTTTTGTCTGGATGAAAACCACCTGCTGTATCCTGAGAATCTAAACATCACACGCTAAAGAATTCACACACAGACTCAAACAATTTTAAACATTATTACAGATTTGTGGGTAAATTTGATGTGATGTGATGGGGTTTAACTCTTTACTTGGATAAATCGAGTCCATCGGAACTGGTGTAGCTTAAACCAAATAAATAGTCTCATCCTGAAACTAAACGGAAACCAGTTTGTAACAGCTTTCAGTGCAACATCGGTAAGTAGAAGTCCTCCCTGGGATTAACTTGACCAGCGTACATTTCAGAAACACCAACTGCAGACTAACATCAAGTAAGCGCCAGCTTAGCTAAAGACACAACAGATTAAATCCATGTCGGCAACTCAGATCAGTCAAACATTTACAAATAAAATCGTTCTTTTCAAAGTTCAAGTGCAATGAAAGCTCGGAACGTGTCCAACGAGCACTTGGTGGTGTTTTAATGAAGAAGAAAAATAAAGCTTTCACTACGAAATATTTACACCTCAGGATAGTTCGGGATTTTGAGACTTTGCGTCAGTTCACTGCCGTCAACGCGCCAGGTCTGTGTTACTGGCGCTCAGGTCACGACTTTTCCTCAGATGATAATTTCGTTCCTAAAAGCAAAGAAAGAAACATTATGTCAGAAGACCAAATCGAGGCGTTAAAAAAGTTAAAAATAATCAATTATTCAGACATTGCAAACAATAAAAAATCAAAATGGTTGGGCTTGGTTTAAACCAGTGCTTCTCAAATAGTGGGGCGCGCTACAGGATCAGAGAGTATAGAAAAGGGGTGGGCAAACTTTTTGACTCGCAGGCTACATTGAGTTCTAACATTTGACGAGGGGACCGGTAACCGCTAGATTAGACCAGTGCTTCTCAAATAGTGGGGCGCGTGTGACCCTGTGGAACATGTTTTTTTTTTCGTACTAGAATAAAGTGTAATTATACATCCGCTACAGCAGAGGTCCCCAACCTTTCCTGCGCTACGGACCGGTTTAGTGTCTGATAATATTTTCACGGACTGGTCTAAATGTGTAGCAGAAAAACAAAATAAGACCAGCTTGCAAAAATGATAGATCAATCAGAGTTCTGAGTTTGTTTTACTGGAACCAGACAGTCCCATTTTGACCAGAAACCTGAAGAGTGTTTCTAAGGTCCAGTCTGCTTCGTAACTCTGTATCCGGTCACTTTTCAAATGAAAACATCGTCATGAAGAATCAAGAAAACCTTTATAATAAAGGCTCAAATATTAAACCAAATGGAAATTACGTAAGTTATTTCTTCATTCTATGCGGCCCGGTGCCACATAACCCACGGCCCGGTGTGATTCAGCGGCCTGATGATTGGGGCCCACTGCACTACAGAAGTTGGCGCTTTTTGAGTTTCAAGTTAATTGATGCACTTTAAATCGTTTCTGTTACAGACTAAAAAAAAAGTTAATAAAGCTGTTCTTTTTTTACTTTTTCTTTTTTTTCTTTAATGTTAATAAAGATACAATGTTATGCATAAGTGTAACAATTTCATAGACAATGATACTAATTATAGTCTTGGTGAGGGGGCGGGGCGCGGAATATTTTCTTCTTCCTAGGGGGAGCAACAGAAAATAATTGAAAAGCACTGGTTTAAACTGAAGCGGCCCCTAGTGTTCAGTTACATAAAACGCAATATGTAGCGTCCTCTAGTGTTTATTTCCATAAAGAATATTAAATCTGTAGCACCCTCTAGCATTCAGTTGCAGTACAGTTCTTTTTTCTACAGTCGCAGAATTTTTTTTTCAGAAATTTTGTATAAAAAGCAGTTTGTAAACCTTTTTTGTATCAACATTATTGAATTTTTAATGGGTTTTGCAGATGATTCACAACTTTAAGAAAAATTTCTTAAGTAGTCAAAGTGAAAAACCTTTCGTGTAGTTTTCTTCCAAACCTAAATTCGAATCGTAATCAATTAAACAAACAACATAAAATGTGGGTCTTTATACACATGTCTCTCATGTATGCGAAGGGTTAAATTATTCTTCTATATCAAAACTTTCAGGGATGATTTAGGAGCTTAGCATCAAATTAGGAAGGTTTGGTCAACTTAGAATGACAAAGTTAGCGATGAGTAAATTAGTAAAGTGATTATTACTATAGCAACGAGAGAGAATACTCGTCCATTATTAAAATATATTTCCTAATCGTTTACGATGTCCATTCACCTTTTCATCTTTAAAAAAAAATCTTCAGAATCTTCGTAATGAATTCTGTCAGCATGTCTTTAGTATATGCATGCATTCGTAATGAATCGTTTCGGTTTAGTGTGGTTCAGGATGTGCACGAACAATTACACACAACTTGTGTTTAACAAGCACAGCAAATTTTAATCTATTCGCACCATTCACCATAAATGAGAGTGGCATCTTGCAGTGCCATCTTAGGAGCCATTTTGACCACCAGAGGGTGTTATTTTTGTTTTAATTTTTCTGTACAGTGAACCCTCGTTACTTTTCGGTTCGACCATCGCACAATCATGACTTTGCGGATTTCTTTATTACGTACTGTAGCTTGTAAGACGGGCTGCGATTGGTTCCAATGCTGATATATGACCAATCAGCTTCCAAGTTTTGCAATCTGTAGATCTTCTTCTTCTCCTTTTGGCATTTCCCTTCAGAGGTTGCCACATCAAGTCAGTTTTTCCATCTAACCCTATCTGCTGCATCCTCTTTGGTCACACTAACTATCTTCATGTCTTCCTTCACTGTATCCATGAACCTCCTCTTTGGTCTTCCTCTAGGCCTCTTTCCTGGTGGTTCCAAACCCAGCACCCCTCTGCCGATGTACTCGGTCTCTCTTCTCTGTACATGTCCAAACCATCTCAGTCTGGCCTTTCCGACTTTTTCTCCAGAACCTCTAACATGTGCTGTTCCTCTGATCCTGTCCATCCTGGTCACTCACAGAGAGATCCTCAACATCTTCATCTCTGCTACCTCCATCTCTGTTTCCTGTCTTTTTCTCAGTGCCACTGTCTCTTGTTGAGGGATTGGGGTCATTAAAAGGTGAAAACAGCTATGATTGTGTAAAACCAGAAAGTAATGCCCAAATATGGTTGTAAACTGTTAAAACTGCATGTGAAAAAAGTTAAACTGATTTAGAACAAAATGGTGTGATCTACTTAAAATGTCTGCCTTTGATTTTGAGAAAGCTAAGTTGAAGTTTGTATATGCTGTGAATGTCTACCTTCAGCTCTATGATCCTGGCTATAAGCCAGCTATTCAACATCAAAAGATTAGATTTTCAGCTCTGTGATCCTGGCGTTGAGCCAGCTAATGTACATCAAAAGATGAGTGTTTGAGTGTTTGTGGTTTCATGCTCACAGGTGCAGATTCTCCGTACAAATTCAAGTATAAATATGAGTCCAAAATTCAGTGCTCCTCGGTGGTGACAGGGATAGGTATCTAACCCGTTTGGTCTAGATACAGTCATCCACCCCGGGGCACAAGACTTTGACTCTTTGCTGTTTCTGCTGCACCACTCCGAGAAACTCCATAGAGAGCTTTATCGCTGGTGCAGTGTTGCAGCTAAATCCTCCTTCGTTCTCACTCAGTCCGAGTAACCAAGGTTTTTTGATGTTACTTATCTGGCAACAGGCACCCGGATAATGCATTGATAAAACCTTTTACGTTTCTCACTGAGTCCGAGTGACCAGGGGTTTTTTGGTGGTACTTATCTGGCATCAGGCACCCAGATAATACATTAATAGAATATTTTGTGTTTCTCACTGAGTCCGAGTAACCGAGGTTTTTGATGATACTTATCTGGCATCAGGCACCCGGATAATACATTTGAAAAACCTTTTACGTTTCTCACTCAGTCTGAGTACTGGAGGTATTGATGTCACTCATCTGGCAACAGGAACCTAGATGATGCATTAATAAAGAGTTATTTTCTTGTTATGCTCCGTGTTATGTAATAAAATCCCTTAAAAAGTCACCCAGTATCCTCTATCATTTTTTTTCTATTATTTTTTACTCAATTTTTTACCCATTCATTTTTACTTCTTCCTCGCTGACACCTGATTCAAGGTAAGTTGAAGAGAGTGCATGCGTGAGGAAGTGTGGATGAGTTATGAGTGGATCCAGCATAGGTGGGACCTCGGTCCTTAGACATCATTGATCTTAGCTTGAAGCGTTTTTCTGGCAATACCTCTTATAGGGCGGGTATTCATCACTCTAGACCAAACAGCATGGCTGGTCTCACCACTGTTTTGTACACTTTTCCTTTCATTTTAGCTGAAACTCTTCTATCACACATAATACCTGATACTTTTCTCCAACCGTTCCATCCTGCATGAACACGCTTCTTCACCTCTTTTCCACACTCTCCATTACTCTGGACTGTTGATCCTAAGTACTCAAAATCTTGCACCTTCTTTATCTCTTCTCCCTGTAACCTCACTTTTCCATTTGGATCCCTCTCATTCACACACATGTACTCTGTCTTACTCTGACTAATTTTCATTCCTCTTCTTTCTAGTGCAAACCTCCACCTCTCCAGATATAGATATCTGTTCATTACTTTAAAGGGTGATTTATTAACAGGTAGTACATAAAGAGAGGGCTTTAAAAGTCTGAATACATGGTAAACAAATACTGTAAACATGGTGTCCCTACTTCGTGGATTTTTACCTGTCGCCTCCGGTTTTGGAACCTATCTAATGTGATAAACAAGGGTTCACTGCGCACTTTTTAGGGGCACCTGTGTGAACATTCAGGTGTTGTCAATGACAAAAAAGCAGTTTTTTACGGGCAAATATCAGCAGTATCTTGCTCGAATATACTCATTATTTAAAAAAATTTGTTATTTAAGTTGAAGACCCGGATAAGCAGAAGATAACGGAACATTTCGGTTTTGTCATTGAAATGTAGTAAGTAAAAGGACAATCCCAAATGGAACTCGAGAGTCCGTGTAAGGACCTAACGAATATTGACAGCCAATAGTGGGTGGTATGTGAACGCTACAGGCATACAGTATTTAGTTAGAAAAAAAAAAACAACATATATATATTGTTTATCAGCTACTTAATTTATAACTTGTTCCCATAACAAAAGACTGTGAGCCGGGACAACCTAGTCTGGGAGGTCAGGGTTAGCATTTGGTGCTTGCTAGCAGCTGTGGCTGTGAGGTTTAGCTTTAAAGTCACACGCTACATATCTGGTTTAAAATAAAAAAGAGAGCCTGCAGTCTTACTTGGTAGTGGTCACTCGCTGCTCTGTCCGCCACGTTTAGAACCCCCAGAGAGCTGGCTCGCTTCATGCTGCACCCACATGCAGAAAGGCAGGTGTTAGAGGTGAGGGGTGGGGAGTAAGGCGTGAGCTTGTCCATCACACAGGTTAGTGGATCAAGATGTTGGATTATTTCTAAAAGGTTAGCAGTAAAAACTCTGGAATTTCTGATAGCTCCTTGTTTCTGAAGCTCTTTACAGAAATACTGAGATGTAGAAATACGATTTAAAGTAGTCAAAGTGTTACACCTGGATGAAAAAGTTTGTTAACTAGTGTTGATAAAGTGTACAGCCCGGGATGTAACCTGTCACCGGAACATCATCCAGGGATTTTTCTCTTTTTGGTGAGTGGATCCAGAGTTAAACATAACCCCACCTGTCCAGTCTTCTCCTGATTGGTTTTAAAGTGCTGTTTATCCTGCATGATGCTTACATAAAGTGGTCAGATCCCAATGCTCTTGTTTTTTTCTATAGTTTGTTTCACACTTCCATTTTGAACATTGTATTTGTTGTTTGGAAACTGCTGATCGATATCGATAAATTGTATTTATTGTATTAGAAACTGCGGATCTAATACAAATTTAGATCTGCAAATTTTCCAAAGAAGTTTTGGGGCCTCATTTACTAAAAATTGTAAAGCTATTTTTTTTTTTTACCATGTCGGCTTACGCCACGCAAAACTTAAGATGATGGCTAATTTAAGATGTTAAGGGAGATGGTGGTTAGACCGTTCGCCTGCAAACCGGAAGTCAAGAAATACGATTTGGACCATGACGTCATCAATGATGATGACGCTCGGAAATAAAGAAAGAGCTGGATGACGTTATCAATCCAATTGTATTTCTTAAAATAAACAAAAACTAAAACAGCACAACCGCAGCACAAACGATTTTTAGGAGTTTTCTCGCATTTTTAAGTGAAATGAGGGTCTGGATGACGTTATACATACCTAAAAAAGAATCGTAAATATCTAAAAAACGAAAATAGCACAAACGAACATTTTTACAGCACAAATGATTAACATATTTTTGTTTATTTTTATTCATATTTTTTTTAAGAGGGGCCAGCTTCACGGAGCTCGTCTTAGGGCTCTTGGAGAAGATGCCTAACCCCTCGTTTCTCCCACCTTTGGCGCCGTCATAGGTGGCAGCCTGCTGCGGTGCAATGCAACGCATAAATTTACCAGCGAGGGATTAATAAAGTATATTAAAATTTAGAAAAAATTAAGATTCATCAGAACCCATATGAGCAACGTTAGCTTTTTAAATCACACTTATAACAAATCTTAGGTGTGAACCTACTTTATCTCCATCCCGCCCAAAACACACCTCCAGAACTCCATATTTTGATCAAGTAACGTTTCAAAATTAATTCAAACGTGATTAAAAACGTGCATATTTCCTAATTAACAATCTTTTCCATGATTTGGTCCAATTTTCTTATGACAGGCATTTATGTGTGTTCTATAATTGTTGCTTCAAATGCTTTATTTTACTGAAGTGAAGACACTTCAGCTTCTGTCTAAAAGTCTGGTCTTTTCTTTATGTCTTACCATTTGGCAACTTCTGACTTTGCTCGGAGTTACGCTTAAGTTCATGAACTCCAACTACTTGAATAGTAGGTGGAGTAGGTCATCACACGGTGATGACTAAATGCCAATGGGAATGAAAGTCCGCGACAAAAAATTGAAACCAGACACTGTGCTCCACTATGCTCCATTGGATTTTGGCGATGTGGAGCCAGCCTAGTACTACTATAGACACTTCAAGGTTGTCTGCAAGTTTTTGGTGTGTCCATGTTAGTGCTAGGCTGGCTCAACACTGCCAAAGTCCAATAGAACATAGTGGGCACAGCGTCTTGTTTCAGTTTTTTTTTTTGCAGCGAACTTCTATTCCATTTTTTTCCATAAGGGACATGTTAGGAAGGAAACCGTCCTCGTGAAATGTAGGCTTCACAGGGACGAGGTAGGAGTGGGTTTCCAGTGAATCCTGGTTTGTTGAACGTGCCTCGTCCACTGTTTCCTCAAATTTTTGTCTTTCAGGAATACAAATACAGACATACAGTATGTCTTCCTGGCACATTAAAATAGCCGTCCGCCACACATCGACGAGGCGTTTCAGCATAATTACACCAGAATTCTATGAAATACGTCTATAATATGTCTATCCTGGAAACAAGCATCCACGGTTCCTCTTGCTTTGTTTAGTGAAACAAAATTTAAGGACCTTATGCTAAAGAGTCTACGACTCTCGTTACAGCACATCTGACGAGTGTGAGTTTTGCAGCGGGAATTATAAACATGTCCGCTAGTGGAGGATAATTTTTCTTCTTATGAGATCACAATGGTATGACATCTTGGCATAGTTAAATATTATAGTTATCACATTGTTGATCTACGTTTCTATCCTCATCTATGGTCACCAGCTGTAGGTGATGACCGAAAGAATGAGATCGCGGATACAAGCAGCCAAAATGAGCTTCCTCCGAAGGGCGACTGGGCTCTCTCTCAGAAATTGGGTGAGGAGTTCCACCATCCAGGAGGAGCTCGATGTCGAGCCACTCCTCCTCCAGGTTGAGAGAAGCCAGATGGGGTGGTTTTCGGGATCTGGTTAGGATGTATCCCAAGCTCCTCGCTGGTGAGGTGTTTCGGGCACATCCCACCGCGAGGAGACCAAGAGGCAGACCTGGACCTGCTGGAGAGACTATGTCTCACAGCTGGCCGGAGAACGACTCGGGATACTTCCGGGTGAGCTGGAGGATGCAACTAGGGTGAGAGAAGTCTGGGTTTCTCGTCTGAGGCTGTTGTCCCCGTGACCCGGTCCCGGACGACGGAACAGAATCACACAGCAAGTTTTATAAATGAGGCCCCAGCTTTCTGTCCAATAAAAGCAGCTTTGGGATGATGGTGGATCTGAGAAGGACTGACAGGTATTTTTAGAGTTCAAGAAGAAACATTTGTTTGTATTTTTTATGTATGAATGTGTTTACATCTGTTTCTAAGCTTGAAGAGCGTCTTTAATCCAGCACTTCCTGTTTGCCAGGATAAACATAATCATCCCGTGTCTCTTTCCTGGTAGGAAGGTGAAATCTGCAGGGGCGGATCCAGAATTTTTTCTAAAGGGGGCCGTAAGGTCATTGACAAAGCCTACATAGAAGGGGGGGTGGCGGTATCTCTACCTTCCCAAAACATATTGAAAATTAAGAGTCATTTTCTTGCATTTTGGTGGCCTATTCATTGGCCCTGCAAGGAGATCACTTGACTAGTCCCCTTTCCTTTCTTCTTCTTTTTTTTTTTTTTTTTTGGACCCTTGGATCCGCCACTGATCTGTAAAATTACAGCTCAACTTTTTTTTCTTTTCTTTTTGGAACCATTTTGTTGCAGATTTTAAATCTCAAATGGAAACATGTTGCGAGTTTCTGGCAGTGAAGAGCAGCACCACAGAGGAATCAGAAAAGCATGCAAGTAGACGAGAGGAAAGAAAAAACATTTATTTATAAAAGAAAAATAACAGCATTAAACTCATCACAGAAACAGCCATGCAGACTGTCAGCCAAAAAACAAACAAACAAAAAAACAAGTAAAAACCAAAAAAAATCCAAAGCAGAGCCACAATAAATAAATAATGATTAGTAGTGATCGATGAGTTCAGTTTTTATTTCTTTACTTTGGTTACAGGAGTAAAAATCCTGGTTTGGTCCTTAAAGAGCCGTTTTTATTTGTAAATATATTTATTTTTATATTAAAATGCATTCGTGGAGCTCCTTATTTAAGCCGTGAAAAAAAAGTTTTTTAAATGTTTACCGTAATTTCAGTACTATAAGGCGCACCTAAAAACCTTAAATTTTCTCTAAAGTCCACGATGCACCTTTTAACCCGGAGCGCCTTATATATGGACTAATATTGAGCTACAACAGGTGTCGCAACTGCGGTAAGCAGCCGCCGACTCCATTTTCCCCCGTAGAAGAAGTAGTGCGCAGTGCATGCTGGGATATATGAAAGGGTGTCTCATTTCCATTTGTGTGTTTGTGTAAAGACCCGGAAATGGCTCCTACCAAGAGACACTGTTACACCGCAGAGTCTAAACTCAAGGCGATCGGTCACGCAGTAGAACACGGGAATAGAGCCGCAGCGAGAGAGTTTAACATTAATGAATCAATGGTGAAAAAGTGGGGGAAGCAAGAGGATGCGCTGCGCCACGTAACTAAAACTAAACAGAGTTTCTGCGGGAACAAAGCGAGATGGCCGCAGTTAGAGGACAAAGTTAAACAGTGGGTTGTTGAACAGAGAGCAGCAAGTAAAATAATAAAACAGCTGTTTATTCATTTTGTAAAAACAGAAAGCTGTTTTGTAATTGTTAATAAAGTTTGACTGACCTATCTGACTTTTTTTTTTTTACATTCCCTTTAGCGCAGCACCATCTAGTGGATGCATAACGTAACCCCAGCTTTTACTGTAGCGCCTTATACTGCGGTGCGCCTTACAGTGCGGAAAATACGGTAGTCAAAATATTAAAAGATCTCTTTTTTTTCAGAAAACAGAAAGACAAATATTTTCCTGCTCATTCAATTAAAATACCTCAATTTTTTTGCTAAATATTTTTAAATTTATTGTGTGTAGAAAAAAAATTAAAAAAACAAAATACAATTTTTTTTCTTTTTTAAAATAATAAATAATCTAGTTTTTTTCACATTTGAACACTGAAAAAAAAAAACTTTTTTTTTTGTTTTTATAAATAATTATTCCTTTAAGACAAAAAAAAAAAAAAGACAAAAATGTTCACATTTTTTTTTTAATATATAAAAAACAATCTAAAAAAAATTATTTCTCCTCTTTTAACGCTCACGACAAAAAGTCGCCAGAGGAGCAGGAACGGTGCGATGAGGGACTCGGTGCGAGATTAGTATGAATGGTGTATTAAACGGCCTGTCGTTACTCGGCGTTCAACGACCGGCTTCTTCGTGCCACACTGGTGCAAAGTGTTGCGTTTAAGAACGTAATAAAGCTTAATATTGGGAACAACGTTTTCGAGGATCCGATGGTGTAACGTCACATATCGGTCTGTTTAAGGACTCAGCATCAGAAAATGATGCCTTATAATAAAGTGTCAAAATGGGGACTTCAAGGATCTGTTCCCATAGTGATAAAAATGATGTGTCGAGTGGTTTCATATCACACTGGCACAAAGTGATGCGTTTAAAGACATGAAGCCATAAAAGTGGGAACAATGTTTCCCCAAGAATGGAGCGGGAGATCGACAGACTGATCGGTGAGGTGTCCGCAATAATCAGGACGCTGCATCAGTCTGCAATAGTGAAGAAAGAGCAAGGTTGCAGTTTTTTGGCTCAAATGTCCGTGGCTGAAATGTCCTAGAACTTTCTAATGGTTTCATACCACCTTGGCACGAGGTAAAGCGTCTACAGACATGAAACCGTAATGCTGAGGATCTGATGATAACGTGTCATAAAATAGTACGTTTAAGGACTCAAATTTTTAGCGTCAGAAAACAGTTCATTCAAAGACCTCATGCTAAAGTAGGAAGAATGATACCAATGTATTTGAAACAATGCATTTAAGGGTGTCAAGTCGTTGCTGAGAGAAGGTGAGTTTGTGTAGCAGATACCCCGTGTTAGACGAAAAGTGTTTAAGGACGTTTTGCATAGTGGCACAAATGGTGCGTTCAAAGACCTGTGGTAAACTGGGAAAGTTTAGTACAAAAACTGGAAAAAAATAAAAGACCAAAGCAAAAGTAGAAAGTTTCATGTGCAAAAAGCTTGAGAGAAACTTCACCACCAGCAAAGCAGAATGTTTCCCTTCGTTTGGGTTGTGACAGCGACCGGGTGGGTGGAG
Source organism: Neostethus bicornis (assembly GCA_902685375.1). NCBI lineage: Eukaryota > Metazoa > Chordata > Actinopteri > Atheriniformes > Phallostethidae > Neostethus > Neostethus bicornis. Next base: position 21,727,735 of record LR738552.1, read on the forward strand.
CCTCCAGGTGTTGGGGGCAGATGGAAGAGCTGATAGTTACCCAGGGTTTTTGGGCTCAGTGTCCCGGGACGAGCTGCCACCTTTCAGCTTGCGGACGAGCTTCTCGCTGCTGCGGCGCAGAGACGCTCTGAGTTTGCTGAAGGAACCGCTTCTCTTTAGAGAGCCCGAGCCATCCTGGTGGGACACGCCACATTGTTACAGCCAATCAAACACATCAACACATAAACACAACACAACACATTTATTCGGGTTCAACGGGTTCACTCGCCCCATGGAGGGCGAGCACTTTTTGTTTAATTTAACCAATCGTTCCTTTCTGATAGGAATGGGGGTCGTGACGTACACTATATTGCCAAAAGTATTCGCTCTCCCATTCAAATGATCGGAATCAGGTGTTCTAATCACTTGGCCTGGCCCCAGGTGTATAAATTCAAGCACTCAGTCATGCAGACTGTGAAACAAGACATTTGTGAAAGAATGGACCGCTCTCAGGAGCTCAGTGAATTCCAACGTGGAACTGTCATAGGATGCCACTTGTGCAACAAATCCAGTCGTGAAATTTCCTCGCTCCTAAATATTCCACAGTCAACTGTCAGCTCTATTATAACAAAATGGAAGCGTTTGGGAACAACAGCAACTCAGCCACGAAGTGGTAGGCCACGTAAAGTGACAGAGAAGGGTCAGCGGATGCTGAAGCGCATCGTGCAAAGAGGTCGCCGACTTTCTGCACAGTCAATCGCTACAGAGCTACAAACTTCATGTGACCTTCAGATTAGCCCAAGTACAGTACGCAGAGAGCTTCATGAAACGGGTTTCCATGGCCGAGCAGCTGCAGCCAAGCCACACATCAACAAGTGCAATGCAAGGCGTCGGATGCAATGGTGTAAAGCACGCCGCCACTGGCCTCTAGAGCAGTGGAGACGCGTTCTCTGAAGTGATGAATCACGCTTTCCCATCTGGCAATCTGATGGACGAGTCTGGGTTTGGAGGTTGCCAGGAGAACGATACATTTCAGATTGCATTGTGCCAACTGTGAAATTTGGTGGAGGAGGAATTATGGTATGGGGTTGTTTTTCAGGAGCTGGGCTTGGCCCCTCAGTTCCAGTGAAAGGAACATTTAAAGCTTCAGGATACCAAAACATTTTGGACAATTCCATGCTCCCAACCTTGTAGGAACAGTTTGGAGTGGGCCCTTCCTCTTCCAACATGACTGTGCACCAGTGCACAAAGCAAGGTCCATAAAGACGTGGATGACAGAGTCTGGTGTGGATGAACTTGACTGGCCTGCACAGAGTCCTGACCTGAACCAGATAGAACACCTTTGGGATGAATTAGAACGGAGACTGAGAGCCAGGCCTTCTCGACCAACATCAATGTGTGACCTCACCAATGTGCTTTTGGAAGAATGGTCAAAAATTCCTATAAACACTTTTCTCAACATTGTGGACAGTCTTCCCAGAAGAGTTGAAGCTGTAAAAGCTGCAAAAGGTGGACCGACATCATATTGAATTCTATGAGTTAGGAATGGGATGGCTTTTCATTTCATAGAATGAGTAAAGGCAGGTGAGCGAATACTTTTGGCAATATAGTGTATGTAATGCACCCGATCACTCTTCAGAACTACAAACATGGAGGACGGACGCTTGTGTTCATGTCACGCCGTCATTTCTATTTGCTGATTGGTCTGACATTCCCCAGAAGCTGCAATCATAAGTTACTGCCTGCAACCCTGACGGTTTGCCAGAGTAAAGTTAAATTGAGCAGAGCCACTAGGTGGCGCTAGCTTGGTTATTGTTTTATAGCATTTTTAACAGAAAATTAAAAAATATCAGTCATCTTCTTATCCGTCTGTCCCTTTCAGGGTTGTGCAGGGTTCCGGAGCACATACCGGCTGATTTAAGGCGAAGGGCAGGATACACTGCGAACAGGTCGCCAGTCTGTCGCGGGGCCACAAACATACAACCATCTCCACACACATACACGCACACACTCATTCCTAGGGCCAATTTGGCACCGGCCAATCAACCTAGCATGCATGTCTTCGGAGGGTGGGAAGAAACCCACACAGACACGGGGAGAACATGCAAACTCCACACAGAAAGGACAGTGTATTTAAAAATATTTGCAATGTGATTTTTTTTTTGAGTGGAAAAACTGGAAAAATTTTAAAAATCGATGGGGAAATAAAGTGTTGCTATTTCATATTTTCAAATATTAGATTTAGGGCAGCACGGTGGCGCAGTGGCCTCACAACAAGAAGGTCGTGGGTTCGAGTACCGGATGGGGACGAGGCTTGGAACACTGTCTTTTCTGTGTGGAGTTTGCATGTTCTCCCTGTGTTTGCGTGGGTTTACTCTCACCGTCTAAAGACATGCATGCTAGGTTGATTGGCCGGTGCCAAATTGCCCCAAGGAATGAGTGTGTGTGTGTGGATGGTTGTATGTGTGTGGCCCCGCGACACACTGGCGACTTGTTCGGGGTGTACTCTGCCCTTCACCTTAAATTGGCCGGGATGGTCTCCGGCATACCCCGCAACCCTGAAAGGGATAGACGGAAGAGAACATGACTGACTGACTGAAATATTAGATTTAGCTACATTAATTCAGGATGTACAAGCAAGGCTAACTTCAGAAAAAGTTACAGGCCAGCGGAAACAATGTGTGACAGAAAGTAATTTTTATTTGTAACAGGTGGTTCAGCCAATCAGCACACAGAACCTGATGCATCAATCAGCCTGCAAAAAACAACGTGCCGTATTGCACTAAAACAATTTGCAAAATGGTGAAATGTGGTCTTAAGAGGGACCACTGTACAGTTTAATGCAGTCAGGCTGATGTTTTTGGACTCTTCTAAACATGCTTATGTCTACACAATGCAGTTTGTGTGCAGGTTCGGTCAGTGTATTTTGCAGCCATTCCACTTCTGTTTTGAGATTGGAAGTCCAGAATTGGAAAAAGAGACATTTCCTTCTTACTATTTGCAAGCAGAAAAATAGAAATCAGATTCTCTGTTTTCCATTTACTAAGTTTGAAATTAAAAAGTAAAAAAAAAAAGCAATACGTTTTTGTGTTTTTGGATGTGGGAAAAAATAAATATACAAAATTACTGCAATTAGAATTAACCAGAATCAACGTTCCTACCCTCACCATGGTAACCAGGATCAACGTTCCTACCCTCACCATGGTAACCAGGATCTACAGTCCTACCCTCACCATGGTAACCAGGATCTACAGTCCTACCCTCACCATGGTAACCAGGATCTACGTTCCTACCCTCACCATGGTAACCAGGATCTGCGTTCCTACCCTCACCATGGTAACCAGGATCAAAGTTCCTACCCTCACCATGGTAACCAGGATCTACGTTCCTACCCTCACCATGGTAACCAGGATCTACGTTCCTACCCTCACCATGGTAACCAGGATCTACAGTCCTACCCTCACCATGGTAACCAGGATCTACGTTCCTACCCTCACCATGGTAACCAGGATCTACGTTCCTACCCTTACCATGGTAACCAGGATCTACGTTCCTACCCTCACCATGGTAACCAGGATCTACAGTCCTACCCTCACCATGGTAACCAGGATCTACGTTCCTACCCTCACCATGGTAACCAGGATCTACAGTCCTACCCTCACCATGGTAACCAGGATCTATGTTCCTACCCTCACCATGGTAACCAGGATCTACGTTCCTACCCTCACCATGATAACCAGGATCTACGTTCCTACCCTCACCATGATAACCAGGATCTACGTTCTTACCCTCACCATGGTAACCAGGATCTACGTTCTTACCCTCACCATGGTAACCAGGATCTACGTTCTTACCCTCACCATGGTAACCAGGATCTACGTTCCTACCCTCACCATGGTAACCAGGATCTATGTTTCTACCCTCACCATGGTAACCAGGATCTACGTTTCTACCCTCACCTTTGTAACCAGGGTCTACATTCCTGCCCTCACCATGGTAACCAGGATCTACGTTCTTACCCTCACCATGGTAACCAGGGTCTACATTCCTGCCCTCACCATGGTAACCAGGATCTACGTTCTTACCCTCACCATGGTAACCAGGATCTACGTTCCCACCCTCACCATGGTAACCAGGATCTACGTTCCCACCCTCACCATGGTAACCAGGATCTACGTTCTTACCCTCACCATGGTAACCAGCATCTATGCTCCTACTCTCACCTACGGCTCACCCACAGCTAGTGACCGAAAGAACAAGATCCCGGATACAAGCAACTGAAATGAGCTTCCTCTGCAGGGTGGCTGTGCTGTCTCTCAGATATCAGGTGAGGAGCTCTGCCATAAGAGGAGCTCAGAGTAGAGCCCCTCCTCCAGGTTGAGAGAAGCCAGATGGGGTGGTTTTTGGGATCTGGTTGGGATGCCTCCCAAGCTCCTCGCTGGTGAAGTGTTTCGGGCATCTGCCACTGGGAGGAGACCAAGAGGCAGACCTGGACCTGCTGGAGAGACTATGTCTCACAGCTGGCCGGGGAACGACTCGGGATCCTTCCGGGTGAGCTGGAGGATGCAGCTGGGGTGAGAGAAGCCTGGGCTTCCCGTCTGAGGCTGTTGCTCCCAGGACCCGGCCCCGGATAAGCGGAAGACAACGGAACGAAACGCTTTTATTGTAGTATCGGCCTTTCAAATGTGAGTATGAATCTCGGTAGAGTTTCTGACTATCGGTCAGGTCCCTGCAAACGGTATCAGTGCATCCCTAATTTAAAGATGTTAGTGGCAAGGTTTGAAGAGGTAAGAACACAGAGGCACAAGTTTAGGTGAGCAGAGAGTCGAGCTTTTATTAGAAGAAAGACAAACAGCAGGATGCACAGAAGAAGAGGGGACACACAGGAACACACTAAACACCCCATCGTGTATCTATGTACAGAAATATTCACATCAAACAACAAGATGCACAAACTCTAAGCTTCTATTGGTAGAATTAGTGGGGAGGGGGTTTAAAAAGCAACATGCAGAGACTCTGGAGCCAATCATGTGGATATTCTTTACCACTTCTAACCAGCACAATGAGGAGGAGTTTCATGCTATTTACAGATGTTAATAAATCATTAAAAGAAGGACTTTAACTCTCACAAAGTTGCACCTCAACCGCAATTATCAGACTTATTTGTTCTTTAACTTGACAAAAATTCTGTTTTAGCAGTTTTTATGTGTTTATTCCATCATTTTCAGCTCAAATTTTTTCTTTAGGATTCTTTGGGGAACTTTTAAAACCTTTGTTGATCATTTTCTTTGTAATTTTATCAATAAAATCTTAAGAAATAACCACTGATCAAAAAAACATTAGCTACAATTTACTAAAATAATTTAAAACTGGCCGAAAGAATGAGATTGCGGATACAAGCGGACGAAATGAGCTTCTTCCGGAGGGTGGCTGGGCTCTCACTCAGAGATCGGGTGAGGAGCTCCGCCATCCGGGAGGAGCTCGGTGTCGAGCCGCTCCTCCGAAAGGTCGAGAGGAGCCAGATGTGGTGGTTCGGGCATCTGGTCAGGATGCCCCCCGAGCGCCTCACTGGTGAGGTGTTTCGGGCACATCCCACCGGGAGGAGACCAAGAGGCAGATCCCGGAACTGCTAGAGAGACTATGTCCCACAGCTGGTTGGGGAACGACTCGGGATCCTTCTGGGTGAGCTAGAGGATGCAACCTGGGGCGAGAGACCCTGGGCTTCCCATCTGACACTGTTGCCCCCGCAACCCGGCCCCGGATGAGCGGAAGACGACAGAACGGAATTTAAAACTGATTCACTCCAATGTTTTCTCCTTAAAAGACCCCTACGTTATCAAAAACTACAACTTCATTTTCAATATCACAGCTGGTTTTAGTTTTTTTTAAGTCAAATTTATCAACGAGGGAGCAAAAAAAACGTTCATTTATTTGATTTTAAACCTTTTAAAAGTTGAAGTGAGAGATTTAGATTTAGAGATAAATGATTTTCTGCCGTCTGATAAAGTACAGGTCCACATTGAGAGAGTTAAAGAGAAATTTAAAGAGAAGAGTTGAGGTTTATTCCCCTCTTCATCCATCATTTAAAATCAGAAAACAGACATGAGGTAAAGCTGTTTGTTTCGGACAGAAACACACAAGTTTTAACAGAGTTTAAAAGCCAGACAGTTGTTGTCCTGCTGGACAGAGAGAGACAAAGCTGCAGAGCTGAGGCGAGGCATCCGTCATGCAGAAGAAAAGGTTTAGAACCAGAACAAGGCATCTGGAGTTATGTCTGCAAGTCAAACACACACACGGCAGCAGGAGGAGAGAAGAAGCAAAGAACAACAGTAAGAAAACAGCTTGACATCGGAATGAGATAAATTTTAAAGACGTGATGAGATGAAGAAAAGCAGGAAGGAAGGTGTTAAAAAGAAACTTTTTGGAAGTTTTTTAAAAACATTTTTTTATTCCTTTCGTGCATCTTTGCGTCCTGTATTTGGATTTTAATCAAATATCAAGTTGTTCTCGGCTGTGGATTTTGTTCTCTCTGCCACGCCCACAATCTAATCCAATCATTTTTTAAGTTTATTTATTTAATTAGGAGAATAAGTCCCTTGAAATTTAACATCTCGTTTTTGAGGGGCTCTTCGACCTGGCAGGCATGTTTTTTAGAGCGTGGGAGGATTTGAACCTATGACTTTACTTGCTGTGAGGTCATTGTGCTAACCACTGTGCCGCCACTAAGGAAGTGTTTTAGTTCACGCGGTCTTTTTTGTCAACAGGGTTGAATTTTTACGTAAATGCCTAACATTTAAATTTCAAAAACACAAATGAAACTAAAGAGAACTCTTCACGGTTTTAGCTAACAGGACATACCGTGTTTATTTCAGGGCATGACCAATTAATGGGTCCAAGAAAAAAGGTTTTTTTTGGGGACGTCATCTGATTTCCGGAGAAAAATAATCACATAACCTGCACCGTGCAGCGATGACACATGTAGGTGTGTTTACAAAAAACATGTAAATCCGAGTCTTCAAAGGATAGGATTTTAGACTGAAGTCCAATAGGGACCATTTTTGCAGATGATCAATGTCCCACGAGATTGGTGATAAACTGTTCGAGCCCATATCAAGGTGTGTATTATGGCTCCCAGTGAGCTCCTGTGCTAACCAGTAGGAACTTATTTAACATCTTGAACATGTTTACTAGGACGCTGCATCGGTCATTCGTGGTAAAGAGAGAGCTGAGCCGAAAAGCAAAGCTCTCGATTTACAAGTCGATCTACGTACCAACCCTCATCTATGGAACCAGCTGTGGGTGGTGACCGAAAGAATGAGATCGCGGGTACAAGCGGCCGAAATGAGCTTCCTCCGCAGGGTGGCTGGGCTCTCACTCAGAGATCGGGTGAGGAGCTCTGCCATCCGGGAGGAGCTCGGTGTCGAGCCGCTCCTCCTCCAGGTCGAGAGGAGCCAGATGGGGTGGTTCGGGCATCTGGTCAGAATGCCCCCCGAGCGCCTCGCGGGCGAGGTGTTTCGGGCACATCCCACCGGGAGGAGACCAAGGGGCAGACCCCGGACCCGCTGGAGAGACTATGTCTCACGGCTGGCCGGGGAACGACTTGGGATCCTTCCGGGTGAGGTGGAGGATGCAGCCGGGGTGAGAGAAGCCTGGGCTGCCCGTTTGAGGCTGTTGCCCCCGCAACCCGACCCCGGGACAAGCGGAAGATGACGGAACGGAACATGTTTACTTATGCTAATAGTGTATCTTCATTTTTCCCTCACCAAGGAGATTTTCCTCACCGAGAAGGAAGGTTTAAGGCCAGGGATGCACTAGGTCAGGGGTGGGCAAACTTTTTGATTTGCGGGCCACATTAGGTTCTAACATTTGACCAAGGGGCCAGAACAGGAGCAGATGGATGGCATGCTTTGGTAACCGCTAGATTAGACCAATAGAATGGTGCGCTAGATTTTAAACAAGCGCGTTTAATGTTACATCAAGAGTGTTACATTTCAAATCTAGCGGCGCTAGATCTGAAATTTAGTGCAACAGCGATTAAAAATGTGCATTTAGCGGCGCTAGGTTTGAAATCTAAGCACTTGATGTAACATTTTGTTTGTTTTAACATCTAACACGCTTGTTTATGTGCGTGTATTGGCCCAATGGCTTTCTAAATCTGTGCACACTATTTATTTTGAAAGCGTGCGCATCACAAAGAAACACACATTTTAGTTGGAGCAGTGTTGTTGTATCTTTGACGCCATCTAGTGACAAAACATTGGAGTTACAGGAAAAACACATTAAAAACATTAAGAAGGTTTATTTATTTTATTTTTTCAAAAAATTTTTTTCGGATTTAAATGTTTAACGGGCTGCATGTCGCCCACGGGCCGTAGTTCACCAATGCCTGTGCTCGGTTTTAGTTTAAAATGATCTACTCTTTTTTTTTAAGACTGATTTCTGTTCAATTTTCTGTATGACTACCAGTGAGACGACTGTAATGTGATATTGTGCTAATCAAATAAAATAGACTTTAATTGTGTGTTTTTGAGATGTTTAGAAGTAAAACAAAACTGAATGAACGAATCGATTGAATATCACACCACCAGATTCTATAAAGGATTAGAATTGGGTTTGATCTGACCACTAGAGGGAATGTGTGTCTAAGAAAAAGCATGAGAGCAGCCAGACTTTAAACTACACCAAGTCAATTTACTGTCATATTTCTTTTATTTGAATTTTCTCCATAAAACATGCTCTAAAGTGCATCACCGGTCTGGCTGCAAGCATGTTGGCAGATGAAAGGTCACAAGCATGGAAATGAGGAAAGACAAACATGATGATGAAGTACAGTACAGTACAGAGCCCACGCTGAGTCCCAACCAACTGGCCGGCCGCTCACTGTACATTCTTTCTGTCCATCCTGTGAAAAAGTCTCTCCTCCAACTGAGTTTCCTTCAGTTTTTCCTTCTACAGCTGTGTTTTTAGAAGTTTTTCTTCCTCTAAAAGGAGGCTCTAATGACAGGGATCTCCTGGCTCTGACTAGCTTAGTGATTACTGTGCTGACTGTGTGTTTCTGTCGGATTAACGGTGTGAAACTCTTTGGGATGACGTGTCGTTACAAGGACATAAAATGAAAGTGAATTTTCAGACAGATCAGATGATGTAAACGTCCAGAAATCTGCAGAGTCCCTGAGCCAATCACAGCCATAGGACAGGATGCTTATTGGCTGTACAGGGTGCTATGGTTACTGTTGCTATGTGAGAAGACGAGCAGCAGCAGCAGGAGAACACGTGGACCAAAACCACATCTTCTATGTATGGATCAATACAAGTAATACGTTTTACTACATCGTTATTTACAGACCATAAACCATGGTCACATGAAACCCAGAGAAACAACAGTGACGTCTAGTAAAGAAGCAAATGTCCCAGTTTTCCCAGTAGTATGTATGGGGGGGCTGTGTACTGTACTTACCCCATTCCACTCCACGCTCATACTCACTTCCTCACCACCGTCTGGTCCACTCTCATACTTCACCGTCTCAGAGGTCAGACTCTCACGGCTACGCTGCTTTTCACGGACCTCCGGTTCACTCAGAACCTCGGCCACACGCTGCTTATGCACGTTGTCCAGACCCTGAAAACAAGACCAGTATGGAATTGGTTTTATTGGTCATACAGTGGTTACTCCACAAGAACTTTATTACAGTTTGATCAGGGGCGGATCCAGGATTTTCTAAAGGGGGGGGCGTGAGGTCATTGACAAAGCCAGTATGGGGCGTCCCCGACACAAAACGTTTTGAAAAATAGGAGTAATTTTTCTGCATTTTGGTGGCCCATTTTCTGGCCCTGCAACGGGATAACTTGACTAGTCCCCTTTCCTTTCTTCTTCTTTTTTTTTTTTTTGTGGACCGCCCCTTCTGGATGGGCCCCTGATTATTTAAATGTTTTGGTGTTCCGTCATCAGCCTATAAGATTCCATCTCTGTCACCTGCATGTCTCTAGTTTTAGTAGTCACACTGAGTTCTTTCTTTGATCTCAACCAGTATGTGACTGGTTTTACAGGTCACATCTTAGTTCTTCTTCTTCTTTCAGCTTTCCCCTTCAGGGGTCTCCACAGCAAGTCAGTTTCTTCCATCTAATCCTATCTTCTGTATCCTCTTTGGTCACACCAACTATCTTCATGTCTTCCTTCACTGCATCCATGAATGGAAAAGTGAGGTTACAGGGAGAAGAGATAAAAAAGGTAGAAGATTTTAAGTATCTAGGATCAACAGTCCAGAGCAATGGAGAGTGTGGAAAAGAGGTGAAGAAGCGTGTGCAGGCAGGCTGGAACGGGTGGAGGAAAGTATCAGGTGTGATGTGTGATAGAAGAGTTTCAGCTAAAATGAAAGGGAAAGTGTACAAAATCGTGGTGAGACCGGCCATGCTGTTTGGTCTAGAGACAGTGGCACTGAGAAAAGACAGAAAGCAGAGATGGAGATAGCAGAGATGAAGATGCTGAGGATCTCTCTGGGAGTGACCAGGATGGACAGGATTAGAAATTAGTACATCAGAGGAACAGCACATGTTAGAGGTTTTGGAGATAAAGTCAGAAAGGCCAGACTGAGATGGTTTGGACATGTGCAGAGGAGAGAGAGAGTACATTGGCAGAAGGATGCTGGGTTTGGAACCACCAGGAAAGAGGGCTAGAGGAAGACCAAAGAGGAGGTTCATGGATACAGTGAAGGAAGACATGAAGATAGTTGGTGTGACCGAAGAGGATACAAAAGATAGGGTTAGATGGAAGAGGCTGACTTGCTGTCGTGACCCCTAAAGGGAAATGCCGAAAGAAGAAGACTGTGGTTTGTGTTCATCTGCTGTTGGTGGTTTTGTTGGTCACATTTTGGTTATTTCACAAAAATTTTACATTAGAACAAATAAGATATTCTGATGTTCCACAAGGTTTTGTTCTCAGCCCAGTTTAATTTTATTTGTTTTACCCACATGTATGTACCTGGTTTTACTGGTCAGATTGTGATCTGTCTTTTGCTATTAATTGGGAGAAGGATGGCTAAGACGGTAGTGCAACCATGCTGTAACCAGAGGGTCACCGGTTTGATCCCCCTCCTGGAGTTCATAGTGAGGTGTCCTTGAGCAAGACACTGAACCCCCAATGTCTCCTTATGGTGGTTTTCAGCTTGCATATCAGCTTCCACCATCAGGTATGAATGTGTGTGTGAATGTGTGCTACAATGTAAAGCTCTTTGGGAACCAACGCAAGTACAATAGCCCTTTATAGGGCCACATTGGGATCATCTGGGCCCAGTTTCGTCCTACCCTCACCTATGGTCACCAGCTGTGGGTGGTGACCGAACGAATGAGATCGCAGGTACAAGGGGCCGAAATGAGCTTCCTCCGCAGGGTGGCTGGGCTCTCACTACAGTAAGACATCAGGTGAGAAGCTCTGCCATCCGGGAGGAGCTCGGTGTTGAGCCGCTCCTCCTCCAGGTTGAGAGGAGCCAGATGGGGTGGTTCGGGCATCTGGTCAGGATGCCCCCCCGAGCGCCTTGCGGGCGAGGTGTTTCGGGCACGTCCCACCGGGAGGAGACCAAGGGGCAGACCCCGGACCCGCTGGAGAGACTATGTCTCACAGCTGGCCGGGGAACGACTTGGGATCCTTCCGGGTGAGATGGAGGATGCAGCCAGGGTGAGAGAAGCCTGGGCTTCCCGTTTGAGGCTGTTGCCCCCGCGACCTGACCCCGGAACAAGCGGAAGATGACGGAACGGAACAAGGTTTTTTTCTTTGCCCGGTGCAAATCTATGTGTATCATCAGCTTGTTATTATTATAATGGTCTGACTTTGGTCTGTCTACATTACCAGTATGCTACTGGTTTTAAAGGTCATACTGTGGTTACCCATAAAAATTTTATTGTAGTGTAAGTTGTTGCGATCTTCTCGCCTGCATCCAGAGGGAGCGCTGGATGTTCCTCATCACCCTGATTAGGGACACCTGAGATTGATTCCTGATGCCACAAACCTGTGGACCCTGCCCTCTATTTAAGGGCAATCATCCCAAACTTCCATGTAGGGTCATACCATCCTTTTTTTTATCTCGGTAAATTGTCTCATATGCAGTGGTGGATGAAGTACACACTTTTTGTACTTAAGTAAAAGTACAGATAATTAGGCAAAAAATTTACTTAAGTAACAGTACCTTTAAAAAAAAATCTACTTAAGTAAAAGTACAAAAGTAGTTGGTGTAAATTGTACTTTTTAAGTAAAAAGTAAAAGTATTCGACCATAATTCAAATGTTATTTGTTGTGCTATAAAATACTCTGCAGGGGTGTGACCCCCCTCTCCCGCCTCTTTTGGTCCACAAAAAAAATAAATACTTAAATTGAAAGGAAAGGGGACAAGTCAAGCTCTCCCCTAGAACGGCCAGTGAATGGGCCGCCAAAATGGAGGAAAATGACACTTATTTTTTATAATGTTTTGGGGGGGAGGCCCCCAGTCACTATATATTGGCTTTGTCAAGGCCCCACCCCCCTTTGGAAAATTCTAGATCCGCCCCTGCTCCGTGTAATGATGGCTCAACTTTTTATTTAGAAGTAAACACAACGAACAACGATCTTCTGATTCTTTTTAATTTGTACTAGATTTGATGTTAGATTTTTGGCGCTGAATGAATGCGGAAAATGTTTCTCGATTCATTACTTCTTCTCCCGATCAACTGCTTCTTTTGATTTTGGCGATGCGGCTTCAAGATGCACTAAAAAACCTGTGTATTTTTCAAATTTCTGAACGAAAATGTAATGAAAAATGTAACGAAGTAAAAGTACAAATATTTGCTCTAAAAATGTAGTGAAGTAAAAGTACCGGTCTCAAATTTTATTTAAGTAAAGTACAGACACACAATTTTTTTACTTAAGTATAGTAACAAAGTACATTTACTTCGTTACGTTCCCCCACTGCTCATATGTAAGACCAGCAGTGTGTCAGAGGATGAACTCTAAACACTAGGCAAACAAATTTGTCTAAACATGCAGACGCAGAAGAGACGAAACGCTTTTCAGTGTTCAGACAGAAAAACAATCCAGATCGTTACGTAACTTGAAGCAAATCAAATGTGGCGCTAGCTGCAGGCATGATGTGAATTTTCAAATAAACCAGGTTATTTTCTACAGCAGGAGTTCCCAAATTTTTTAGACCACCAGCCCCATTCTTAGGCTGATGATAAACCGTGACCCAGATCTGTAAACAATATTCCTCTCCCCAGCCTTGCTTTCTCTCTTTGATCCCTTTCTTTCTTTTCCAACATCTTTGCTGCAGGTTTTAAGGCAGTTACACACACACATGGCACAGCTGGAGCAGCACTTACATGTGTGCTTGTAGAGATGTACGTTTTGGCTCTTCTGTTCTGCAGGTATGCAGAAGCGCATCAACGGGTCTGATGTGCAGCACATTATGCATTTTAATAGCGCATGAGCACTGCGTACCTGCTTTCTGGAGCGCATGGCAGCTTCTTCTAGAGTTTCTGCTGCTTCAAACTTTCCCTGCCGCCTGTACAGCGCCCCCAGGTTCTTCAGGGTGGTGGTGACTGTGGGGCTAAAAACAACAAGGTAATGTTACATCGTGACCGTGTGAGTTTCCATCCCTCTCCTGTCTCACTGAAACTGACCTGTCCACTTTGCAGGCTTTGTACCAGCCTCCGTATTCTCCAAATGGAGAGCTGTCCTTCTGCTTCCCCTAGAGGAGAAAACATAATTAATTAATGATCAATTAATCAGAATAAACAAACGATCGAATCATGTGAATTTCGGCTTAAGAGTCAGTTTTACTGTGGAAGGTTGGTACTGCGTGTGATAGGAGTTTTTTTTCCCTCTAGTTATTTGCTGATTTTTAGCCTCTACTTGTCTCGTTATTATCAAATCAAATTAAATTTTATTTATAAAGCACTTTTCCAACAGCTACTGTCTCTTTAACTGAAATAAAAATAAGCATCCGGTCTGACGCTGCTGCGAGAAAACAATAACTGGGGATTGATCCACACCAGGAGTCGGCCTGCCCATGATTGCCGCAGCCAAAACCACAGGGGTCCACCCAGCTCCAGGAGACACAGCCACCCACAGAAGCCACCTGGCTAAAGTGAGGCACCAGCACCACCCGGGCCAGTCAGACCTCTACGGAGAAGACTCCACAGACTGAGCAGGCAGAGCTCGTGGGATGGAGGATCCCCATTGGGACACACTGGAATAAGATACAGAATAAAACAATAGAATAAAAACTAAAACCAGTAAAACAGGTTAAAAACTATTTAAGAAATAAATCAGAAAACGCAATCAGAAAAATAAAACTGTGTAAAAACAGGAATGTACACAAACAAATTTTATTAAATACATAAAATCATCTTAAGCAAAAAATAAAAATCAAGTATAAGCTGTCAGAATTCCCTCACCTGCCGCCAGATGGAGCCCTGGATGTTCCTAATCAACCTTATTAGGTTCACCTGAGGATGATTCCTGATTCCACACATCTGTGCACCCTGCCATCCCTGTTGGGTCTTATCATCCCTTCCAGCCAGGTCACCCTGCTTGCCTGACCATGTTTGAACTCTGTTATTATTATTTGAACTTTTGAATCCTGAGTTAATCCTGTGCCCTTTGCTTTACAGACCTACCTGAATTGTATTAATAAACCTTGTTTGATGTCCTGCAATGGGGTCCTCCTCCTTCCACAACCTTAAAACCCTGACAAATTCCAAGTTTAGAAGGTGGGTTTTTAGCTTCCTCTTAATAACATGAACAGTCTCTGCGACCCTGAGCTCCTCTGGCAGGCTGTTCCACAGGTGAGGACCATAAAATTGGAACGAGGCCTCACTGTGAGTTTTTGTTCATTTGTCTTACTAAAAGGTCAGTACCACAGGACGTCAGGGACCAAGACCACTAAGACTTTTAAAAACCATTAAAAGAACCTTAAAATTGACCCTGAAACGCAAAGAGAGCCAATGTACTCATTTTAAAACTGGTGTAATGTGTTTCCGGCCGATGGTCCTTGTTAGAACTCATGCCGCTGAGTTCTGAAGTAGCTGTAAACTATAAATACTCTTAGAACTAAATCATCAGCAAAACATTCAAATACATTTTTTCTTTTCATTAAAAACTTTAAAATAAAAAACCTGGTGAAAATGAACCCTAAAAGATCAAAATCTACTCGCAGGAGGGGTGTGACAGTCTGCTAGAGGTGAGAAAAATACTCATTGTGTGTGTGAAATATCATATTTTGTGCATGTACTTGTTGCATTAGTTCATACTAGCAGTGCACACACAATGGCGGGTGGTAATCATTCAGGCACAGCCCTGTACTAAACCGAAAGTCAATACACGCAGCGTTACACCCCTTTTAATAACAAAATAACTCACCTTGCTTTGCTCCTCTCTCTCCTCTGCATGCATCCAGATGGGTTTGTTCTCATCTAGAAAGAAATACAGTGTCAGAAAACAGCAGGTCTGAGGATTTCAGACTCCACATGAAGGGGATGAAGGTCTTACTGACCGTCCACAGATCCAAACTCCCTCTCATGAGCTCTGGTGAGGATTTCTTTGTATAAAGTTTCTGCTTGCTTGAACTTTCCCTGCTTCAGGTAGCACGACGCCTGCAACAAAAAAACACCTCCGATGAGAAACAGAAAACAGCTGCGGGTCATCATCGTCTCTCACCAGGTTGTTCTTGGTTTTGGCCACGTTAGGATCATCGGGGCCCAGTTTGGTTTGGTAAATCTCCAGAGCTCTCATGTAGTAGTACTCCACCTCCTCGTACTTGCCCTGGTTCTGGCATAGCAACGCCAGGTTGTTCAGCTGCTTGGCAACATCTGGGTGGTCTTTGCCAAGAACCTGAGACAGAAACCAGATGGGATATTCAGATCGCCGGTCTCACCTTATTTGGTGGAAAACCTCCATAGCTACCATGATGATGGGAGCGGTGTTAGGAAAGCAATCCTGAAACTGTAATATGTTAGATATTACTGGTAACAGACAGGGTTGGGAATAACGTTGTTTAAGTACTATGTCTAAGATTAGTCAGAATAAGATAGAGTATATGTGTGTGAGTGAGAGGGATCCAAATGGAAAAGTGAGGTTACAGGGAGAAGAGATATAGAAAGTGGAAGATTTTAAGTATCTAGGATCAACAGTCCAGAGCAATGGAGAGTGTGGAAAAGAGGTGAAGAAGCGTGTGCAGGCAGGATGGAATGGGTGGAGAAAAGTATCAGGTGTGATGTGTGATAGACGAGTTTCAGCTAAAATGAAAGGAAAAGTGTACAAAACCGTGGTGAGACCGGCCATGCTGTTTGGTCTAGAGACAGTGGCACTGAAGAAAAGACAGGAAGCAGAGATGGAGGTAGCAGAGATGATCAGGCTGAGGATCTCTCTGGAAGTGACCAGGATGGACGGGATTAAAAATGAGTACATCAGGGGAACAGCGCATGTTAGAGGTTTTGGGGATAAAGTCCGAGAGGCCAGGCTGAGATGGTTTGGACATGTGCAGAGAAGAGAGAGTACATAGGAAGAAGGATGCTGGGTTTGGAACCACTGTAAAGAGGACAAGAGGAAGACCAAAGAGGAGGTTCATGGATACAGTGAAAGAAGACATGAAGATAGTTGGTGTGACCGAAGAGGATACAGCAGATAGGGTTAGATGGAAGAAACTGACTTGATGTGGCGACCCCTGAAGGGAAATGCCGAAAGAAGAAGAAGAAGTATGTCTAAGTATATTTAAGTCTGTAACCCTGTTACTTTTTGAGAGAAGTAATTTGTAATGTAATTAACCACATACACAACACTGGTTACAGAAATGAAAGGACTGAGACAAGCTGTTACTGTAAACCCACGCAGGAAGTCCGATACAAATCCTGCTGATTCAGCAATTGTGATGGTCTCTGTGTTTGTGTGTGTGAGTGAGAGCGAGCAGGAAAACAGCAGCTTGAGTTTAAATGATAAAACCTGGTTAAAGTTGACAGGAGGAAATATTTATAAAGAATTAA
Source organism: Neostethus bicornis (assembly GCA_902685375.1). Classification (NCBI taxonomy): domain Eukaryota; kingdom Metazoa; phylum Chordata; class Actinopteri; order Atheriniformes; family Phallostethidae; genus Neostethus; species Neostethus bicornis. Next base: position 21,744,718 of record LR738552.1, read on the forward strand.
TTATTGTTTGATTATTTTTTTTTTGTGTATGAATTAATTTACTTGTGTAAGAATGTTAGTGTTTATTAGAACGTTTACGTTCAGCTCATGAGTATTATTTAACTCTGTTACGGGTGGAGGCAATGGCTCGGTGGTAGAACGTTTGTCCTTGGATCGGAATTTCGCCAGGTCGAATCCCACCGAGCTCATGTATAGGTGTCCTTGAGGAAGACACCTAAACCACCATTGGTGCAACATGGAACATGCAAACTCCGCACACATAAGCCAGTGTTTCAAGCCTTACCCTCTCTCCACGACTCGAACCCTGACCTTCTAGCTATGGGCCCACCATGCAGCTAAAACTAAGAAACTTGGTATGAAATTTCTTTTAAAGATAAGCGGTCTATGAGCGCAGAATTTTATGTTGAAAAAGGAGATATCTACTCCACGTGCACAAGGATTATGTAGTGTAAAAGTACACGTATGCACCTGAAGAAATTCTTTAAACAGTGACTTGTAACACTGCAGATACTTTCCCGATTAAAACGGAACAGAATTGAGAGAATAAAACAACCCGGTATTCCGAGTAAGATCAATAATGTTGCGTCACACAAACTTCTTCAAATGATTTCCTTGATGAAGGATTGGTAATTTGTCGTGCGAATTAAAAAGTACCGTATTTTCACGACCAAAAGGCGCACCGTAGCCTATTAAAAGGCGCAGTCCCAGTTTTGTGTGCCCTGTATTTAACACACACATAAGGCGCACCTGATGATAGGGCGCAGGTTTTATATACATATCCTCCACTACGTACGGTCGCCTTACAACAACACACACACAAGCAGACAAGTGTGTGTATTTAAAAAAAGAATGGTAGTAAAACTGAGTTTGGTTGGTTTTATTTAAATATTAGTTACAGTCGTCATAAAGTCATTTATCAAATCCATCCAAGTCCTCATCCTCTGTTTCAGAATCTAACAAGTGTGCTGAATCCAACATGGCAGGTTCACTTTCCTTGCTGTCAGAGTCACTTTCTGTACTGTGCAGCTTCGCGGAAATGATGCGGCTTTTACAAAAGCTCGGACAGACAGTGCTAGCAGACACGTTAGCTCATTTAGAAGAAAATCTAAGACTTTTATATGCGCCTTATGGTCGTGAAAATACGGTAGCCTGTTCTTCTTTGCTTTAGTATTTTTGTCCATCTTAGACAAAAAATGGAACAAAATTCACAAAAAAGCATTGTTGTTTTTGGCAGCCATCGAAGTTTTCGTTTTAGTCTTTGTCTTTGGAACAAAAATTAATTTAAGTTTTAGTCTTATTTTCCTCATCTCATTATAGTTTCGTTTTAGTCCCGTTTTAGTCAACAAAAACCCAAACAAGTTTTTGTTTAGTTTTCGTCAGGGAAGACTAAGAACATTTTTAGTCTAGTTTTAGTGTAAAAAAAAAAACTACTTTATCGTGGTTTTCTTACTGAGAATGATGCAGGTTATTTGTAAAAAAAAAAAAAAATCTACGTAAAATAAATACAAATTCTTCAGGGAGTGACGAACGTTGTAACTTATGCATACTTAAAAATGACACCTCTTAATAACCCTGTAAACAAAGTAAATATTGCACTGTGTCTTTAAAGCAGTCGTTAACGCAACCAAGCTAACTAAGGAAGTTAGCAGCGCCGACAAGCTAGCATTAACTTGAAGTTAGCATGCTGTTTGCACAAAATATGTGGAAAACTTTAAGTTTCTGATCACCAAGCCTCTTTGTTACTGTTTTCGCCACGGTGTGTGACTTTCTCGTGGCTGCAGGTGTGTTGTGTAGACGGTGTGAACGTGCAGCATTGTGGGGGGCGTGCCGCCGTGAGAGATAGAATGCAGCCGCTGTGCTTTTTCTTTTCACAGACAGAAATGTGAAAGTCTGACGCCTATTTTGTTACATTTTCGTCTCGTCAACAGAAACTTGCAAACGTCTCGTCACATTTTTGTCACCAAAATGTCGCATTTATTTGTTATCGTTACGTCATCGTCATAAAAAAATGCTTCATCAACAAAATCATTTTGTTGTCGTCATCGTCGACAAAAACAACACTGCAATAAAGCCGCATGTTTATTGAAACCTCATGATTTAACGCCAAGGGAAAAGGTAGCAGCTTAAAGTCCAGGAAGTCCGGTAACTTCCAGAACATTCAACTATTCATTAGATGTTTGGTGGTGATGGTCGATCTGGTGGAGAGTGTTCCTTTCCGTTCAGTCATCTTCCGCTTGTTCCGGGGTTGGGTCGCGGGGGCAACAACCTTAAGCGGGCGGCCCAGGCTTCTCTCACCCCGGCTGCATCCTGCAGCTCACCCGGAAGGATCCCAAGTCGTTCCCCGGCCAGCCGTGAGACATAGTCTGTCCAGCGGGTCCGAGGTCTGCCCCTTGGTCTCCTCCTGGTGAGATGAGCCCGAAACACCTCGCCCGCGAGGCACTCGGGGGGCATCCTGACCAGATGCCCGAACCACCCCATCTGGCTCCTCTCGACCTGGAGGAGGAGCGGCTCAACACCGAGCTCCTACCGGATGGCAGAGCTCCTCACCCGATCTCTGAGTGAGAGCCCAGCCATCCTGCGGAGGAAGCTCATTTCGGCCGCTTGTACCCGCGATCTCATTCTTTCGGTCACCACCCACAGCTGGTGACCATAGGTGAGGGTTGGAACGTAGATCGACTTGTAAATCGAGAGCTTTGCTTTTCGGCTCAGCTCTCTCTTTACCACGACGGACCGATGCAGCGTCCTAGTTATTACTGACGCCACACCGATCCGCCTGTCTATCTCCCGCTATATCTTTCCCCCACTTGTGAACAAGACCCCGAGATACTTAAACTCCTCCACTTGGGGCAGGACCCTGTCCCTGACCCGCAGGGGGCATTCAGCCCTTTTCCGGGCAAGGACCATGGTCTCGGATTTGGAGGCACTAATTCCCATCCCGGCCGCTTCACACTCGGCAGCAAATCGATCCAGCGAGAGCTGGAGCTCACGGTCCGATTAAGCCAACAGGACCATGTCATCCGCAAAAAGCAGAGATCCGATCCTGAGGTCACCAAACCGGATCCCTCCAATGCCTCGGCTGCGCCTAGATATTCTGTCCATAAAAGTGATGAACAGAATCGGTGACAAATGAAGATGAAAATGAAGGTGGAGAGTGATGAAGTAATAATGAAATGTATTTGTTCCCACCTTTTCTCTGATCTCCAGCGCCCTCTTACAGAGAGGTTCCGCCTCCTTATACTTCCCTCGCTTTCCGTACAGGACGGCCAGGTTATTGAGGGTAGCGGCAACCTGACAGAAAACAATAACATTAATTATCCAAGATGCTTTTAAACTTTAATCATCTTCCCAGTGATTAAAGGCAGATCAGTGAGAAGAGAAACCCTGTGCAGGAACAGGAAGTGATTGTAACCGACTGGAATTTGATCTGAATCAGTTCCAACACGTGCTGTCAGAAAGAGGAACGGTGCTTCTGTAGGTCAGCTCTGATCTCTGATTCACACCAGGCTGTGGCGGACACGTGGGCAGGGTGGGAGAGGAAGGAAGAGAGGGAAACAGGAAGGACGAAGCAGCAAAAAAGAGAAATAAAGAAAGTGAGAAGTTTGCTTCAGGACAGTTTCTGGATTTTTTTTAATACCTTTCACATGTGATTTTAAAACTTTGTGTGTTTTTTTTTTTTTTTTGCAAGTTCCACAACTTTGGTTTCAACAGCGTCTCCGAGCCTAGGCTGGGTCTCGGGGCAACAGCCTCAGACGAAAAACCCAGGCTTCTCTCACCCGAGCTGCATCCTCATCGAAGGAGGTATTCCCTATCCAGCTGTGAGACATAGTCTCTCCAGCAGGTCCAGTGTCCTGCCTCTGGCTCTCCTCTCCTGGAGATGGAAAACATCTCAAGCAAGGGAGACATCCCAACCAGATGCCCGAACCACCCCATCTTGCTTCTCTCGACCCGGAGGAGCAAAAGCTCTACTCTGAGCTCCTCCCGGACAGCAGAGCTCCTCGCTCTATCTCTGAGAGTGAACCCAGCCATCCTCCAGAGGAAGCTCATTTCAACCACTTGTGTCAGGGAGTTAGTTCTTTTGCTCACCACCCACACTGGTTACCACGGTGAGGGTAGGAACGTAGATCCTGGTTACCATGGTGAGGGTAGGAACGTAGATCCTGGATACCACAGTGAGGGTAGGAACGTAGATCCTGGTTACCACGGTGAGGGTAGGAACGTAGATCCTGGTTACCATGGTGAGGGTAGGAAAGTAGATCCTGGTTACCACGGTGAGGGTAGGAACGTAGATCCTGGTTACCATGGTGAGGGTAGGAACGTAGATCCTGGTTACCATGGTGAGGGTAGGAACCTAGATCCTGGTTACCGTGGTGAGGGTAAGAACGTAGATCCTGGTTACCATGGTGAGGGTAGGAACGTAGATCCTGGTTACCATGGTGAGGGTAGGAACGTAGATCCTGGTTACCATGGTGAGGGTAGGAACCTAGATCCTGGTTACCGTGGTGAGGGTAGGAACTTAGATCCTGTTTACCATGGTGAGGGTAGGAACGTAGATCTTGGTTACCATGGTGAGGGTAGGAACGTAGATCCTGTTTACCATGGTGAGGGTAGGAACATAGATCCTGGTTACCATGGTGAGGGTAGGAACGTAGATCTTGGTTACAGATTAATAAATCTGTTCCAACCTATCCTGAACTATAAGTTCAAATGTGTGGGAAGATCAACTAAGATGATTCTGGAAGCTGCTATTGCGTTCGCACTGCTCAGAGGCATGGTACAACCACATCCCATCAGCACTCCCATGATCTGGAGAAACTCTTCCATTGCGAGTAGTGTTTAGCGTGTTCGATGAAGAGAAAAGTAAAAGGATGGAGACAGAAAAACTGAATCAATGTCAGATCAGATTGTTTTACCCAATCAACAAATGAATAATTGGCTTCCTGTGTCGGAGAGCAGAATCTAAAAGGAGGGCTAACCTCAGGTTGGCTTGTTGGAGACAAACCAGGGTCCAAACAGGAGGAACACAGGCCTGCTGAGGTTAAAAAAGTTAGTCTGTCTTATCAGCGGAACGAAGGAGAAACGACTCTAAAATCACTTTTAGAAGACAGTGAATGAGTCTTTTTTTTTTTTTTTTTTTTTTGTTCTGTCTGCTTCTGAACAAAACTCCACACGGTTCAAGAGCCACACATAGAGAGTAAGAACATTTCCCCATCTCATTCATTGTTCTCTAATATCTTTTCATTTAGTTTTTTCCACCACTAGTTGGTACTGTATGGTTCACATGTTGTCCACCTCTCTCTTCCTCCTCCTTGTTTCAGTTTCCTGATGGATCCTCTTTATTCCTGTCCTGGGCGTGGCCAGACTGAAGAGGGCTCTGTGTTTGATCTACCATCCTGTTTCCATCAAGATGAATGGACATCTACTGACTGCTTCAGATACAAAACTGTAGAATAGAATAAAAAAATATTTAATTAACAGTCTGCTTGCCCCGGGGGAGGGATCTCTCCTTCATTTGGATCCCCATAAGGTTTCTTCTTTTTTTTTCCATTGATAGGAGTGTGCTGAAATTGTTTAGTTTGTTTTTGGTACGTATATACATTTTTTGTACTTTCTTCATCACAGAGTGAAGCCCGTTGAAACAATAGTTTTGTGATATTGAGCTGAGAGAAAATGAATTGAACTGAAATTGAATAGATTACGCAATGAGGATAAGACCACATCTGGATCCAGAGACGACACTCAGCGACAACGTCCAGGTAAATGGACAAATCTAAAACTGTCTGGATCCAAGAACACAGGCGGATCATAAGTGAGAAAACATCTCGGTCTGTTACGTTGTCTTCCCGGGTTGTGGGGGCAACGGCCTCAGACGGGAAGGCCAGGCTTCTCACACCCCGGCTGCATCCTCCAGCTCACCTGGGAGGATCCTGAGTTGTTCCCGGGCCAGCTGTGAGACATAGTCTCTCCAGCGGGTCTAGGATCTGCCTCTGGATCTCCTCCCGGTGGGACGTGCCCTAAACACCTCACCACCGAGGCGCTCAGGAGGAATCCAAACCAAATTTCTCGAAAGCTTCTAGGATCATTAGGGCAATGTCAACGCTTCCACCAGGATAAGGTGGTGGCTCAATGAGGAGCCAAGGGTAATATCTCGGACACATCTCGGTCCGAAGGTAATAAATCCAGGAACACATCTGGACCAGCAGGTAAGGTCTGAAACCAAATCAGGATTATGGAGTGACAAACTTAAAACCAGGACAGGACCAGGTGATGTCTTTGTTGATTGCAGGATGAAAAGAACCAAAGTAACATGTTGGTACTTACAGCGGGGTGGTCCCTGCCGAGTGTCTTCTCTCTGATGGCCAGTGCGTCGTTCAGCAGGTTTGCCGCCTCCTTGTATTTGTTCTGATCCCTGATAGACAGAGTGGAAACTCAGACGGACTGAAGGACAAACTTGAGACATAAAGTATGCGGCTCATTGTTCCAGCTGACATGGTTAAAATAGCTGAGCTCCGTTCCCACAGACCGACCTGCAAACAGCCGCAGCCAGACTCAGGCAGCTCTTTAAACTCAGATTTATTCAGGTAAAACACAAGAGAAGGCAAATCTAACATGTTTCTTCACTTCCTGTGTGTTCTTCCTTTCTTCTCCAGTGAAGCTGCTGTTCTGTAAATCTTTGCTTGTGTTGGGAAGTCTGGCCGTTTCCCACATGGAGCCTCAGAGCTCCCATTCAGACGTCACTCAGACAATCTTCTCAGGGTTTTAGCAACATGCCACAGTGTTGTAAGGGCAACAGCAAGGCCAAACCAAGGGTACCATCACTATCGTATGGGCTTCTGTCATTGTGTAAAAATAACTGTCTTATTGTTTCATTTGAAAATCTCTGGGAAAAATTTCTAAAACTCCTCAAATACATAAAACAAACCATCCTTTCAATAAAAAAAAAAAAAAAAAACAGGATTCTTCTTCTTCTTTCGGCAATTCCCTTTAGGGGTCGCCCACACCAAGTCAGTTTCTTCCATCTAACCCTATCTGCTGCATCTTCTTCAGTCACGCCAACTATCTTCATGTCTTCCTTCACTGTTTCTGTGAACCTCCTCTTTGGTCTTCCTCTAGTCCTTTTTCCTGGTGGTTCCAAATCCAGCATCCTTCTTCCTACGTACTCTCTCTCTCTCTTCTGTACATGCCCAAACCATCTCAGTCTTGCCTCTCTAACTTTATCCCCAAAACCTCTAATATGTGCTGTTCCCCTGATGTACTCATTTCTAATCTTGTCCATCCTGGTCACTCCCAGAGAGATCCTCAGCATCTTCATCTCTGCTACCTCCATCTTTGTTTCCTGTCTTTTCCTCAGTGGCACTGTCTCTAGACCAAACAGCATGGCCGGTCTCACCACGGTTTTGTACACTTTCCCTTTCATTTTAGCTGAAACTCTTCTGTCACACATCACACCTGATACTTTCCTCCACCCGTTCCAGCCTGCCTGCACACGCTTCTTCACCTCTTTTCCACACTCTCCATTGCTCTGAACTGTTGATCCTAAGTACTTAAAATCTTCCACCTTCTTTATCTCTTCTCCCTGTAACCTCACTCCTCTCATTCACACACATGTACTCTGTTTTACTCTGACTAATCTTCATCCCTCTTTTTTCTAGTGCAAACCTCCACCTCTCCAGCTTTTCCTCCACCTCTTCCATGTTGTCACTACAGATCACAATGTCATCTGCAAACATCATTGTCCATGGGGAAAAAAAACAGGATAAATAGCCTAATTAAAAATTATAATAGGATAAATAGAGATTGGTGTTACCTGTAAACTAGTGCAAGGATGTTCAGCATGGTGGCCACATCTGGATGGTCATGGCCAGAGGTCTTCTCCAGGTCTTCCAGGGCCTGTTTGCAGAGAGGCACGGCCACCTCGTACCTGCTCTGGGAGGCGTACTGGATCACCAGGTTGTGAAGGGTTCTGAGACGAGCTGGGATCTCGTAGCCGCCCTGCTGAGCCGCGGCGGCTGCTGCGCTACCATGAACTGGCTGGACTGGTAAAGCACAAAGAAGAGAGCGATTTAACATTTGCTTTCAATAGAAAACACAAAGAAAATATGAACAATCAAAGTCAGCGTTGCTTTATTGTCATTTCAACCTTATAGAGCTGATGATGAACACAGGGAGGTGAGACAATGTTCCTTTTAGAGAACATTCCCTCCAGGTCTCACTGTCGTTGCCCACGTGAGCATTGAAGTCCCCGAGGAGGACAATGGAGTCCCCGGGAGGTGTCAGGGTGAGAGAGGCCTGGGCTACACGTTTGAGGCTGTTGCCCCCGTAACCCGACCCCGGTAAAAGCGGAAGATAACTGAACGGAACTACCAACGGATTTTATTGTTTGAAGTAAAATTGCGCATCATCCTCTGAACAAAACAAAACAGTAAGTTGTGAGTCCTTTAAAAACGATACTTTGTTTCAGTTACGTAAAGTGTCTTCAGGAGAGAGTATTTAAACATCAAGACGTTATGACTTTTATCCAAAAGTCATTTTCAATCTGATAGAAGTAAAACTGGTTAAATATATCCCGGTGCTTCTCAATTATTTACTGTCACGCCCCCCCAGGAAGAAGAAAACGTGCGACCAACACTGTATCTTCATTAACGTACGTATAAGAACATTTTAAAAAAGACAGAAATATGGATCAATTTACAACAGAGAATAGCTTTATTAATTGTAACACCAAGGGAATGCTCCCTGCGCACACTCTGCCAATGAGAGCGCCACTGCCCCTTAATGTAGTGGAGTGGTATTGCACTTTATACGAGCACAGTGGAAAAAAAAAAAACATGTTCCCCGAGGTCAAACGCACTCCTCACGTCCCCCAGTATTTAAGAACCACTGATATATACTAACCAGACTTTAGCCCCACCCTCAAGGAGGCGCCACACCTTAAAACTTGTTCATTTTTTTTAAAGGGTTATTGAAGACTGTACCGAAAATTAACCGAACTTTGACCATAGAACCGAGTTAATTACCAAACTGTGTTTTTGTGTACCTTTATACCCCTTCTAAATATGTATCATATGAGAGTATTTAACCACATTATGAATGTGGATAACCACATAACCACAGTATGAATGGAACTTATTAACCTACCCTGGGTTCTCATAGAAAAAAATGCATATTCTATTTGTAAATAATTAATTAGTTAAAACATTTGTTAACTGACAACAACGATGTGTAACAACAGACCGGCATCCTCATCCTAACTTCTAACCAATGCTATTTACCAAAAACCTCTGAATGTTTTTCAGGATGATCTGAGACGTCTGATGATCAGCCACACAAAGAGCCTTAGAGGAGCTGGGATTGATGCCAGAAACACATCCCCATCCTCTCACACACAACTCTGAGATCAACCGGCCCTCTGTTTTATGTTCTATGTTTTCATAGCATGCTGTCATCGTGGTAATCTCTTAAAAGCTCGGTTGTAATCGCGGCACCTGCAACCATCTACATGTTTAGCTCTGCTTTACAATCATAGTAAATCAATATTTGGTAATGAAAAGGAAATAAATACATGGAAAGAACTTCTAAGACACATTTATGTTCCTAATAATTTCGGTATAAAATGCCTTGTTTTATTTAAATCTATGCAACAGCAAATCAAACTTCCCGTTCCATTATTTCAAGACCCATTCCTCAGGAAAAAATGAGGCCCACGTTAATCAACGTTAAATACTGTGGTCTATCTTTGTTTTCATCCAAATGTAACCACAGTGATGGTGAGAAATTATTCACCCACTTACTTTGTAAAAGTAAACCGTTTTTTTTTTTACTGGGTTTTCGAACAATAAAGCTCACGTTGATGCTTTTAATGTTCCTAAAATTTCTACAATTAGCATTGAATTTTGGTGGCGACCCTGTAAAGTGTTGAAGAATTTGGTTAAATGTTTTAGTATGGCTAGTAAACGATCAGGCCGTGCTGCTTGATAAACAGCGGGAACATTAAAGTTATTAAATTCAAGAGTGTGAAGCGGCCGGGATGGGAATTAGCGCCTCCAAATCCGAGACCATGGTCCTCGCCCGGAAAAGGGTGGCATGCCCCCTGCGGGTCATGGACAGGGTCCTGCCCCAAGTGGAGGAGTTTAAGTATCTTGGGGTCTTGCTCACAAGTGGGGGAAAGATGGAGCGGGAGATCGACAGGCGGATCGGTGCGGCATCAGCAATAACTAGGACGCTGCATCGGTTCGTCGTGGTAAAGAGAGAGCTGAGCCGAAAAGCAAAGCTCTTGATTTACAAGTCGATGTACGTTCCAACCCTCACCTATGGTCACCAGCTGTGGGTGGTAACCGAAAGAGTGAGATAACAAATACAAGCGGCCGAAATGAGCTTCCTCCACAGGGTGGCTGGGCTCTCACTCAGAGATCGGGTGAGGAGCTTTGCCATCCGGGAGGAGCTCGGTGTAGAGCCGCTCCTCCTCCAGGTTGAGAGGAGCCAGATGGGGTGATTCGGGCATTTGGTTAGGATGCCCCCCGAGCGCCACGCGGGCGGGGTGTTTCAGGCACGTCCCACCGGGAGGAGACCAAGGGGCAGACCCCGGACTCGCTGGAGAGACTATGTCTCACAGCTGGCCGGGGAATGACTTGGATTCCTTCTGGGTGAGCTAGAGGATGCAGCCGGAGAGAGAGAGGCCTGGGCTGCCTGTTTGGGGCTGTTGCCCCCGCGACCCGACCCCGGAACAAGCGGAAGATGACAGAACGGAAAAAAATATCAAGAGCTTCACAGATATAGCGCTTCAGCTTAAAATGGTTGGTATTAAATGTTCTATCTCATCCAAAATAACTTTTTCTCATTGGATCTTATGCCCACTACAATAACAATTTAGATTTTGGAACTTCCATTCCACAGTAGTTATAAAATCTTACTGATTTATAAAGCTTCATCACCAACCGGGAAGTGTGAAAGCCTGACTATTCCTCGTGATCATTACCCGTAAAATCATCTGCCTGATTTTAGACACCTGAAGGTCTTTGTGCAGCGGCCTTTAAAAAGCCAGTCTCTCTTTCTTGCAGGTGTCATTCAATCCCAGCCATGTCTTACTGGCTGCCTGATCATGATAAACATTTGAAACAATAACCTCAAGACATTCCACTGATCCTTGTGTTTTTACTTTACAGCTTAAACTGGACTCCTTCATTAAATAAATCATGTGTCTTGTCCTTCATTTGGGTCCTCCTCCTTCCACCTGCACCTCTCATCATGACATTTCTAAAGCTTATAAAACTTTTGCCCGTTAAAAGGCCTTACATCCTCCAGTCCAGTGGTCCCCAACCACCGGGCCGCGGACTGGTACCAGGCCGCGGGTCATGTGGTACCGGGCCGCACAAAACTGTTATTTTGATTCACTTTGTTTTTGTGATGTCTTTTATTTTGAAGGTACATGTTTACCGTTACAATGGCAACAAGAGCGTATTCTAGCAGAGAGAATGTTTCCACATTATAAAGACGCTGCTAATAAATTATCTCGTGAAGACAAAGTGGATTTAAGTTATTATTGATTTTAAAAAGCCAGTTTTTTCAGGCTGGTCTCATCACCTTAAGACCGGTCTGTGAAAATATTGACAGACCCTGAACCGGTCCGTGGCGCAGAAAAGGTTGGGAACCCCTGCTCTATACCATAGAGTTAATACTCTCTGCGCACACTCTGACAATGAGAGCGCCAACTACTGTAGTGGATGTGCAATTACACTTTATTCTAATACGGCAAAAAAAAACCAACATGTTCCACAGGATCACACACCCCCCTGGCATCGCGACGCGCCACCCCAGAGGGGCGCGCCCCACTATTTGAGAAGCCCTGCACTAAACCGATCTGTGGCGCAGAAAAGGTTGGGGACCCCTGCTCTGGTCTGTAACTTCAGGTAGTTACCGGTTCTTCTTCTTCTAATCTTTCTGTCTGTACTGCAGCACTCAAAATTCCTCCCGGGATCAATAAAGTATTTTTAATTCAATGTGTGATACTTGTTTTTCTATCTCACACATTGTTAGGTTTTGTTGCTGTGATCAAAAGAGAAAACTCTGTTAAGCTCATGCTAACTGTCCAAACAACCAATCAAGTCAAGGCATCTCATTCAACATCCCACCTTCTCCTGCATGCTTTAAGCTGGAGGCGTTCCAGATGGATACTGCTTGAGTTTAGCACACATCCAATCTGGTGTGAACCAGGTTACTAAAGCCAGGTATTACACATAAATCCATAGCTGAGTGTAAACGATGAAGCTTTAGAAGTTGCAGAAAACAGTAATTACTCCTGAAGAACTACTTATCTACCATCTTATTCTGCACTTGGTGTGTTATTTACACAACAAGCTCTGTTCCAACATTACAGCAATCAAGAGCAAAAGTGAAAAATGCTCCGGGTGGAGGACACTTACTGCCTGGAGCTTGGTCATCCTGGTCGTCTGGGAAGAGATCGTCCAGAGTTTCTTTGCTGGAATCAGCATCCTTCTCTTCCTGAGAGAGAATGTATAAATAAAATGTAATTTCTAGAAAACAACCTGTTCTGCTGTCTGTTCAGCAAATTATCTGAAAACACTGGGTTGTGTTTCGAAGCAGCACAAAAAAAAATAAAATCACCACAGCTAATAGGACAGGGTTTAGAATACAGCACAACCGATTACAAAGAAAGAAAGAATGATTCTTTATTCATCCCTCACCAGGGAAATTTGTGTGCAGCAGGCTGCCACGACGGCGCCAATGGTGGGAGAAATGGGGGGTTTGGTGTCTTCCCCAAGGTCACCGAGACATGAGCTCTTCTGAACTTCTGAAGAACTCCCGGTCCAAGGGCGAACGTTCTACCACTGAGCTATTGCCTCCCTTAATTAATCAATTAATCACTATTTTCTGCATTATGGTTAGCTCTGATTTGAATATTTGAAGTAAAAAATGTGCAGTGTTGGTTCAGTCTGTATTAGAAAAGCAACCACTTTGCCAACTAGGATCTAGCTTTCGGAAGATCCCCGGTCATACTATTAGAAACTCTAACTGCAGCCAATCCATTTGACTCACAATCTGGCTTCTTGCTGTTATTGGCTAAGTAAAATCTGTCAATGAAACTTTTGGATTGGGTCATTGTTTAATCAATTTTGATTGGCCAGTTATTAGAGACGGCAGCACAGTGGTTAGCGCGTTGGCGCGAGGACGGGATGTCGCGGGTTTGCGGCCCACAGAGAGGACGTCTAGGGTCCTTGGAGAAGACACCTAACCCCCCACTTCTCCCACAATTGGCGCCGTCGAAGAGCACTCTGTTGCGGTGTAAGGAGGACTGGACATCTCCGGGCTGAGGAGTCTCCCGTGTTTCCATCAGGATGAAGAACATCTATTGACTTCTTTAGATATTTAGCTGTAGAGTAGAATAAGCTAATATTTAAACAATAATCTGTGACACATTGTTTGCTCGTCCCGGGGGAGGGATCTCTCTTTCACATGGATCCCCATGAGGTTTCTTATTTTTTCCCCACTGATGGGTTTTTTAGGAGTTTTTCCTCACCGAGAAGGAGAGTCTAAGTGCATAAATGTGCTAGTCTTGTTTAGTTTGTTAGTTATTTGTTAGTTAGCATTTGTTAGTTATTTTTCTTGCTGTGTATCTGTGTTACATTCCTCTTTTTTTTGTGAAGCCCATTGAGACGGAAATTCTGTGATTTTGGGCTATACAAATAAAATTGAATTGAATTGAGTGCAGCACACAAATTTCCCCGGTGAGGGATGAATAGAGTAATTCATTTATTTATTTAACCTGAAGAACTTGTGCTTCTGTGCGAACTAGGACTAATTTCATAGCTATGGGGAATGCGTCCTAACCATTGTACGAGAGAGAATGTTATCGAGACAACAATTAGTCACTGATTAAAAATGACAATTTATAAAAAGAATTTTTCAATATTTTGAAAGAGAAACTATCAGAATGCATTAATACTTATTGTTTTTGCGTTGATCAAGTTTAAATAAAGTTGTTATTGTTAGATTTATTTATTTATTTTTTTTTTTACATACTCTATCGATCCCTCACCAGGAAAATTTTGTGTGCTGCATTACTACATCGCAGCAGGCTGCCTTGACGGCGCCAATGGTGTGAGAAACGGGGGGTTGGGTGTCTTCTCCAAGGACCCTAGTGAACTCAGTGGGAATCAAACCCGGGAACTTCCGGTTGACTTCCGGTCTGCGGGCGAACGCTCTACCACTGAGCCACCGTCTCCCCTGTAATGTGCAGCATCTGAAATATTTACTATCTTTTTCACATATAAAATTAGATATTTTCACCAACAAAATACCTCCCAAAATTTTTGTCATTTATCTCAAACTCCGGCAGCACGGTGGCGCAGTGGGTGGCCCAGTGGCCTCACAGCAAGAAGGTCGTGGGTTCGAGTCCCGAGTGGGGACGAGGCTTGGAACACTGTCCTTTCTGTGTGGAGTTTGCATGTTCTCCCCGTGTTTGCGTGGGTTTCCTCCGGGTAAATAAAATAAATAAATAAATGAATTACTCTATTCATCCCTCACCGGGGAAATTTGTGTGCTGCACTCCTTACACCGCAGCAGGCTGCCCTTCGACGGCGCCAATGGTGGGAGAAGCGGGGGTTAGGTGTCTTCTCCAAGGACCCTAGACGGTGGTCTCAGCAGGAATCGAACCCGTGACCTTCCGGTCCGCGGGCAAGCACTCTAGCGCTGATCCACCGTCTCCCACTGGTACTCCGGTTTCCTCTCACCCTCCAAAGACATGCATGCTAGGTTGATTGGCCCGTGCCAAAATGCCCCTAGGAATGAGTGTGTGTGTGGATGATTGTATGTATGTGTGTGGCCCCGCGATAGACTGGCGACCTGTTCGGGTTGTACCCTGCCTTTTGCCTTAAATCAGCCGGGATAGGCTCCGGCACCCTCGCAATCCCGAAAGGGACAGACGGATAACTGACTGATCTCAAACTCCAAAGAATTGCAGAGTTCAGAAAATACGACATCACAGAAAAAGAATAAATTCATCAACAAAAAAAGATGAGCGTCTCACCGAGGGGGAGAGGTCCTCATCATACTTCTTAAGCTGGTTCATAAACTCCAAGTGTTTCTTCTCCTCCTCAAGCTGGGCTACGCTCTGCTCGCTCTTCTGTAGCTTCTGCTGTGTCCCAGCTAACTCGTCTCTCAGCCACTGGTTCTCCTGACAAAGCCGGCGTACTTGAGCCCGGAGCTTTTGCTTCTCAGACTCCACTGAGCTCAGGTGGTTGGACAGGGCCATCATCACCTAGTTGAAGAGAAAAGATTCTGAGACATATTACAGAATTTAAGCAGTAAAAAAGGAATTAAATGGGACATTTGGGAAAAAAAATAACTTTTTGGAGGTTTCAACTATGTTTGAATATTATTCTTGCATCAGAAACATTTCTGAAGTGTTTTTCTGTTTCATTCATATCTTTAGAATACCAGGTTGACTTTGCTTTGGATATTGTTCTCTGCCACACCCACATTCTAACGTAATCCCATATTACCGTCAATTTTATGCACATGTATCAAAACCGTTCCATTCCGTCATCTTCCGCTTGTTCCGGGGTCGGGTCGCGGGGGCAACAGCCTCAAACGGGCAGCCCAGGCCTCTCTCACTCCTGTGTGAGTGGCTGCATCCTCCAGCTCACCCGGAAGGATCCCAAGGCGTTCCTCGACCAGCTGTGAGACGTAGCCTCTCCAGTGGGTCCGTGGTCTGCCCGTTGGTCTCCTCCCGGTGGGACGTGCCCGAAACTCCTCACCCGCGAGGCGCTCGGGGGGCATCCTGACCAGATGCCTGAACCACCCCATCTGGCTTCTCTAAACCTGGAGGAGGAGCGACTCGACACCGAGCTCCTCCCGGATGGCAGAGCTCCTCACCTGATCTCTGAGTGAGAGCCCAGCCACCCTGCAGAGGAAGCTCATTTCGGCCACTTGTACCCGCGATCTCATTCTTTCGGTCACCACCCACAGCTGGTGACCATAGGTGAGGGTTGGAACGTAGATCGACTTGTAAATTGAGAGCTTTGCTTTTCGGCTCAGCTATCTCTTTACCACGACGGACTGATGCAGCGTCTTAGTTATTGCTGATGCCGCACCGATCCGCCTGTTGATCTCCCGCTCCTTCTTTACCCCACTCGTGAACAAGACCCCGAAATACTTAAACCCCTCCACTTGGGGCAGGACCCTGTCCCTGACCGCAGGGGGCATTCCGCCCTTTTCCGGGTGAGGACCATGGTCTCGGATTTGGAAAAACTAATTCCCATCCCGGCCGCTTCACACTCGGCAGCAAATCGATCCAGTAAGAGCTGGAGATCACGGTCCAATGAAGCCAACAGAACCACATCATTCACAAAAAAGCAGAGATTCGATCCTGAGGTCACCAAACCGGATCCCTCCAACGCCTCGGCTGCGCCTAGATATTCTGTCCATAAAGGTGATGAACAGAATCGGTGACAAAGGGCAGTCTTGGCGGAGTCCAACTCTCACTGGAAATGGAATCGACATACTGCTGGCTATACGGACCATGACCATGTATCATAACAAAGATACAAAAGAATTTGTGCTAGTTTTGCAGTCTTGAATGTGTTTTCACTGTATTTGCGACCTCAGATAAGATTTATGCTGTTGTGCATGCGCCAAAAGGGCGCCGCGACTAACCGAGGAGCAAGAGGAGGGGGAAATTGTAAAAATGGAAGTGAAACAAAATTATTTATGAGGTTCCTTTGATGAGTATCGGAATTTAGAGTTAACAAAAGGTTAGAGGCGACCTGTTCATCTGTTTTAATATAGATCCTACAAAAGAACAATACCCTCTAAATCTATCAAGAAAGCAAATATTTTTGAAGAGTTTAGGATTATTTTACAATCATTATAGTGTAAACTATTAACTAACCTATTAATGAGGGCCACGTGTTTGTATTTGCATCAATGAATGAAACAACAACAGAGAACAAACCACAGTATAATTTTGTTTTCCTTCTGAACACCACTACCATCCACCACTTCCTGTTCTAAACTTTTCACAATAAAAGAACTGGAAATACAACTTTATTATACTTCATTGTAATTTTGCGCCTTGTAGATGAAAATGTAAACACACTCTCATTATGGAAAATTCTAGAAGAAATGATGCAGCTTTTAAATTAAAAGTAATGGAGCTGTTGATAAAGAAGGAAAAAGAACTGCTGAATGTAAACTTAGTATTAATAGTGAGACGTTTGAAATGACACCACGAAGAACTGGAGTAATGTAAAGAGACAACAAAAGCTCTTTTTAGTGCTACGTTACAGACTCTGTTACAGTCTCACGTGTGTTTTCTTTTAACATGTAGTGGGTGATACGCAAGTGTGGTCTATAGACCAGAAAATATGGTAACTGGTGCACAAATGCGGCTTCAAATATGAAGTATACTTAATTCACCCTCAACAGAAAAATTTGTGTGCTGCGTAACACCGCAGCAGGCTGTCACGACGGCACCAATGGTGGGAGAAACAGGGGGTTAGGTGTCTTCTCCAAGGACACCTAGACATGAGCTCAATGGGATTTGATCCCATGAACTTCCGGTCCTGGGCGAACGTTCTACCACTGAGCTATCGTCTCCCCCTAATATATGGCAAGCCAAAAGAAATAAAACTCAACAGATAATTTCCAAATCAGCTCAGAACGGGTAATTTCTAGGATTTTCCCGTGGAAAAAAAAATTCCACTATGTTTATTTGGCAGGGACGTGACCTTTAGCAGGTTCATAGAAATGAATGGAGACATAAATTTGACCTTTTTAAGCATAAAAATGTAAAACAGCTACATTTACTTTCGGTATACCCAAAAAATTGACTTTGGGAAAAGTAACTGGTCAGCTGGGAGGGTATTTTTGTGAACAATAGGTGCCATAAAGCCGTTGTACCCACCACAAATGGGCGTGCAGGAGAGTTGCTCCCCAATCAGCACAAAGAACACAATGCATCAATTGGGATGCAGAAAAACAAACGCACTGCAGAAAACAAAGCTGCCAAATTGCTTTTGAAAAATGTGAAACATAAAAAAGTGAGTTACACAGTAGAAAGGGACCATAACGCTCTTCTGCAGTAATAAATCTCCTTAAAAAGTTTCTTACTGATTGACTCTGGTGAGTCTCATCAAACAACAAAGAAACTAAGGTTCAGAACATACCTGCGCCTCACTCAGTCCAAGTTCCAGCATCTCCAGGGACTTGCGAATCATGTGGGACTTTTCCTCCACCAGTACGCCCTCCTCCTCTTCCTGCTTCAGGCAGCGCAGCGTACCCAGCAGGCCATCCAGGATGGAGTGGTGCTCCTGCTTTAGAGCTTCTAGACCTTGGATCACCTGCTTGGTCCGGGAGATGATTTCATCCTGACACACCTTCTCTGCCGGGTCCTCCTCCTCCTTCACGCACACCATGGTGGACATGTCCTCACGCATTCTGTTCCGGTAAACACCAGCCAAAGGGGAAAAAATGGTTTAAACATTTTTTTCTTATAAACAAACCAAACTGTATAAAATAAGCATTCAGAAAATCTTGGTGAAAAACTGTAAAGCCGTTGTTCATCTTCTGAACCATTTAACCCTGACGTGGTCGCGTGGAGTGCCAGAGCCTATCCTGACTGATTTCAAGCTAGAGGCAGAATACACCCCGAACAGGTCACCAGTTTGTTACAGGGCCACACACACACAGACAATCATTCCTAGGGACAATTTCATAGCAGCCAGTTACCGTAACAGTATGTCTTTGAAAAGTGGGAGGAAACCTGAGTACTTGGAGAAAACCCACGCAGACACGAACAGAACATGCAAACTCCACACAGAAAGACCAGTCATTGAAGCATCACCCCCACTCTGATACTCTAACTCCCGACCTTCTTGCTGTGAGACCACTGGGCTACACACTGCCCCACTTTGCAGCCGGTCCACACATATTTTACATCTAAAAGGAAAATCTCTACCCTGATTAATCTGACTGTTTCTATGACTTCATGGAAACAGTCTGACCTCGAAGCATTGGGGTCCGTTGACACAGACTAAGCTGCACTCAGAAGATCTTGTCTTTATTCCTTCACCTTCTGATTAAAAAAAAAAGAGCCTTTCAAATTATATTTATGGTCATTCAACAAGGATTACCGTATTTTCACGACCATAAGGCGCACCTAAAAGTCTCAAATTTTTCTCAAAATGACCGGTGCGCCCTATCGTGCAGTGCGCCCTATCTGATTTGTGATTTGTGGACGTGTTAGAGAACCACGAGGTGGATGCAGTTGAGACAATGAGAACGTTAAAGGGTAAAGTGTGTGCGTGGATTGTGTCTAAAAGAACAGGTGTGTACTTTATGCAGAACATTGCTGTTTTAACAACACTGAAAATGGAAAAGAGACACGTTTATGAAGCTCAGTTTAAACTGATGGCAATCAGTTACCCGAAAGAACATGGGAATCGAGCCGCCGCAAAAAATTTAAAATGAACGAGTCAATGGTTCGTAAGTGAAGGAAGCTGGAAAACGAGCTGCAACAGGTGAAGAAGACGCAGCTGAGTTTTCGCGGTAATAAGGCAAGGTGGTCAGAGTTGGAGAAAAGACTCCAGCATCGATGGATGACCAGAGGAGACCACAGCTTCACGAAGTGTGGAAGGCAGTGCCGGGCGAGTTACGCCACAGTTTGCCAGTGGATTGTAGCTGCTAAGGCTAATGTGTCTGCTGGCACTGTTGTCCGAGCTTTCGCAAAAGCAGGCATCATTTCCGAGGAGCGTGCACGGTACAGAAAGTGACCCTGACAGCGAGGAAAGTGAACCTGCTCTGTTGGATTTTGCGCATCTGTTTGATTCTGAAACAGAGGATGAGGACTTTGATGGATTTGATAAATGACTTTATGACAACTGTCATAAACTCAGTTTTGCTCCCAATCTATTTTAAAATACGCACGTGCGTGCGCATGTGTGTGTGTGTTGTTGTAAGGCGGACGTATGTAGTAGAGGATATGTATGTAAAACCCGCCCCCTATCATCAGGTGCGCCTTATGTGTGTGTTAAATACAAAGCATGCAAAATTTGGACTGTGCTTTTTAACACGGTGCGCCCTATTGTCGTGAAAATATGGTAATTTTTTCACGGTGGTTACAATTGATTGTATTATTTTAGTTTTTCTGTCTTCACAAAGTCATTAAACTGTGAACATGAATAAAAAACTATTATTAGAACCTGAGAACTTGGATCCACCTCTTAGATAAAGAACCAGATCCTCCAGTGTGTGTAAGGGTGTAACTGATTGTTAACATCAGTGTGTGTGACACAGTAACCACGTCACTCTCCACCCAGCTTTCTTTGTGTGCATCACACACACACACTCACACACTAAGAGGATTACGGCTGAGTCTTCAGCAGCACTTCTGGAGATGGCTTAATACGTCTCTGAATGCACCAACGCTTTCTCTTCGATCATCAATCATTCAGACGTTGAGCCAACTAAGATTTGCAGCTCCTAAAATCATCCAAATAAACTCATTGGAAATTTGAGCTTTCCCAGAATGAAAGCTCCTTTGGGAGCAGCTGAAAATGAAAACCAGTTTCCCCAGTAACATGTGTAGTAAGATCAATAGACTGCTCCAGTCCCTCCTCAGGGGATTTATGAGCCGAAGGAGGATCCTGACCAGGTGACTCAGAAACCAATCAAATGAGAAGGTGGAAGGCGGATGTGAAGCGGCAGGTAATGGAATCAAGGGCCCTTGTGGAAACAACATCATCCCAACTCGTGGCGTTTATTAAAGCTTTTATTTTCAGTATAACACGATCATTTCTAGTGTCTTAGAAACACAACCTTCAGAGACACCAGAGTAAAACCCTTACAGACGCCTCAACGGGACTTCATGGAAACATGAAAGAAACAGATGCCGGAGCATTGTGATTAGAGACACATGAACGCAACCCTTACAATCATCAATATGCAGCCCTTGTAGATTGGCATTTCCTTTCAGGGGTCCCCACAGCAAGTCAGTTTCTTCCATCTAACCCTATCTGCTGTATCCTCTTTGGTCACACCAACTATCTTCATGTCTTCCTTCACTGTATCCATGAACCTCCTCTTTGGTCTTCCTCTAGTCCTCTTTCCTGGTGGTTCCAAATCCAGCATCCTTCTTCCTATGTACTCTCTCTCTCTCCTCTGCACATGACCAAACCATCTCAGTCTTGCCTCTCGAACTTTATCCCCAAAACCTTTAACATGTGCTGTTCCTCTGATCCTGTCCATCCTGGTCACTCCCAGAGAGATCCTCCGCATCTTCATCTCTAATTCCTGTCTTTTCTTCAGTGCTACTGTTTCTAGACCAAACAGCATGGCCGGTCTCACAACGGTTTTGTACGCTTTCCCTTTCATTTTAGCTGAAACTCTTCTGTCGCACATCACACCTGATACTTTCCTCCACCTGTTCCAGCCTGCCTGAACACGCTTCTTCACCTCTTTTCCACACTCTCCATTGCTCTGGACTTTTGATCCTAGATACTTAAACATCCTGTTAAAGTCACCCAAATGCAATCGGTACAAGTTCCTGAATGCAACTTTTCAAGTCCCCAAAATGCAACTCTTTAAAGACAATCATTACAGCTGACTGATCACAGCCCTCAAAGTTACCTAATGCAACCCTTATGAATGCCTGAGCGCAGCCCTTAGAGTCACCCAAAAGTAACCCTCAAAATTATCTAAAAGCAACCCCACAGACAATTGCAATCTGAATATATATCGGAATGGGACCTTTCTCTCTGCTCAAGCGTGGTCCTTACGGTCCTCTGAATGCTACTCTTGTAGATGCGTGAATGCTGTACTTAAAGAACCCTGAACATGTCCTTAGAGTGACCTAAATACAACCGTTACCGTGACCTTAAGGAAACCTGAAAGTCGCTCTTTTAGATCCCTGAGCGCAACCGTTACAGTAAATCTTTACAGACAAGTCAACAGAGCACGGGCCTTAGAGTCACCCTTACAGGCACCTCAATACGTCTTTTAGTCATCTAATTTAATCCTTACAGATGCCAGAATGCGACCCTTGGAGTCACCTGAAGGTAATGTTTACGTCTGCCCGAGCGTGTTTGTAACCCAGGTGGAAAAAACTAGGTCCTCCTGTCATTTTTCTCCCTGCCTTGTAACTTCTGCGGAGTGATTTGTGCACTTGTTACTGTCAGCCAATCAGAGCTTACGCTGCGTGCAATCACGTGACTTATTGTTCCCTGCCGCGTCTCTTTAATAAGACAGCGCTAGTTAGTCTGAGTGAGAGCAGGTGTGCGGGGAAAAGCAAAACTGAAAGCTGGGTCTCAGGAGCCGTCAGCTATCGGTCCTTTTAGTGGGGGAAATCACGCTGAATTTGAGTCTTGTACGTGCGGAAATCGGCCAGGTTTTCCGCATGTTTGTGATGGCGAGCCAAGGAACAGGTTAATCCTGAAAACTTCTGATCCTGAATACTCAAAGTGGTTCCAATCCACCTTGCCGGACTGGTAGGGGGCTCAGTGGGCCGAGGACCTCTCACCCCCCACACCCACACTTAGATGGTCGGACTCTTTTGGTCCCAGTTTTCTTTTTATGAACATTACACTGTAAACCCTTATAGTGTGTGAGCTTTATTATTGAATTTTCTTGTCTACTGAATATATCTTGACAAAGGATTTTGTATGTGTAAATATTATGAATGGCCATTCTCTTGTACATATTTAAGGGTATTTGTTGCACAAAGTATTACAACTTGTAATTATTGGTTGTCTATTCAATACACGGTGAAAATACCAAAGACATTACTTGTTTCAATCTACTCTCTCCCAGAGCGACACCTAATCTTCTGATACAAGCCCATTACAATCCTATACTGTTAGCACGATTATGCTACATGTTCTTTACAGTCACCTAAATGAAACCTTATAGATGGCTAAAAGCAACTCTACATGCGAGGTCGCATGCATAAATGCAATAAAATAAACATATATTAAAATAAACAAATATATTACGATGTCATCTTTTGTTCTTTACAACTTCAACTAAAAAACATAACTCAACACAAAAGGAAATGAGCTGCGGAGCCTGGCGAGGGTTAAAAAAAGATCTTCCAGTCACAAGATGATCAAGCCAGAGGAAGCATGGGAAATGACACAACTGATTGATTTGATGCAGCAGCAATGAGATCCAAAGAATTCATCTTTGTGGGAATTTCTGAGTCTCCCTAGTGACTGGTGTGGTCATGAAGACAGATCACAGAATTCTGGTAATCAACAATGTAGTAATCCAATTACGTGGTCAAAAATCTGTCCCGATCTGAGGCTAGCCCTAGCCTGGTCTTGTTTGGAATCGGACATCCAACCAACCAGTCTGGGACTTCATTTATTAAGAATTGTGTAGCTTTTATAGCTTAGCACAACGGCAGCACTCACACCATACTAACTTCAGAAAAATCAAAATCTGAGGTGCTGAGTTGGATGGGGTAGAGCTGGCACACCCACTTGGTGGAACACATGACAGTTGGCTCTACACTGGACAGAATGTGGATTATTGTGGCAATGATGTTTGAAGCTCCAATGAAACATAATAAGATCTTAAACTGTCACTAAACGCTTTACATCTTGACAGCAACTCACATCCTTCACTGTGGTAGAACAACACCAGCAGTCCACCATCTTTAGTTTGTTAGTTCAGACAGGAATCACCCTCTGATGTAAAACAGACTAAGCTGCACTCAGAAAATGCTGTCTTCATTCCTTCTGCTTCACTTCAGCATTGAACATCCCTGCACATTTGCTCTGGCTCGACATTTCTCACAGTCGACATGTCTTACTCTTGAAAATCCATTAAAAAAAAACTTAACACTCGCTGCCATCTCGAGAGGCGCATTTTTAAAAAGACTGCATAGATGCAGGTGCACAATAGACTATGGCATCACAATTAGCTTCAATGTGATTTGATTAGTTAAGTATATTTTAACTAACCAGCTTTTTGATGATGTGAACCAGTTTTCTCATGACAGGATCCGTGTGCTTTCTAACTGTTTCCGCAATGGTGCAAACACTTTATTTTACTGTCCTTAATTGACTTCAGGTTTTCTTCACAAGTGTTGTATTTTCCCCACACTTTGAGATTTGTGTACGGCAGCTCATGAGTTGTCTTAGAGTTAAGCAACAGTCCGTGCATTCCATCACTTTCATAAACTGCTTGATTTGCGTGGAAGCTAGTGTGTGTACGGAAGTAAGCATGTTTCATAAATTATGCCTCATGACTAGAAAATGATCATTATTTTAATATCAGATCTCGTTACACGGTGGGATCACAGTAAACAGAGTCAGACCTCTTAATTCCACACAAGAAACAACGACCCATGCAAATGATGTCACTGAATAAAACATGAAGGGAGCTTCAAGCTAAAGGAGAGAGTATGTCTGCAATGAGGAAGTTAAAAAAATAAAAATGCCTTTTCACTTTTGGTATTTAATGTAAAAGTATCAAATCAGGCTTCAGTGTCTCAGTTACGGATGATATTGAAAAAAAATCAAAAGGCTTGAACTCGACAAAAAATCTAAAACCTAATGGGGACATCCCTACTGGTAGTGAAAACAGACCACAGTGTAGTCACAAATGGCCTTTTCAGGCTCTGAACACAGGCCCATCCTTGTTGCCATCTCAGCTAAACTCTCTACATGACTGGGAACCAAACAGATGGAGACCAAGGCTGCACCACTGGTGGCTGATAGAGAACAAACACAATCAGACGGAATCAGCAGGAAAATCATAGCCTGTTTTTTTTTCACTCTGTGGAAACAATTTGACCTCTCACAATTGGGGTTCATTCACGTCATGGTGAGCAGGTACTTTTTTCATTTAACCAGTCATTTATTTCTGGTGAGGACTGGATGTGACGTCTGTAACACAGTCACTTTAGTTCGGAAAACAAGCGTAAAAATAAATTTTAATAATAATAATTATTAATTATTAATAATAATAAATTTTTCCTTTCTAAATACTGTCTTTAAACTCTCAATCTGGGGAGTCGTTCCCAACACGAACCGTATTGTGTGGTCGATCTACTTTTTTCAGCTACAGAACTACAAACATGGCGGACGGACGTTTGCGTTCATGTCAGGCCTTCATCTCTGTTCTCTGATTGGCTGGACACTTACCTATTGCTACAATCGTTAGCTAATGCCTGCAACCCCTGACCTATCTGCTAGAGTGAAAGGAAATTAAACAGAGGCACCAGTTAGTAGAAAAAGTTTCAAAAAAGTCTTCTGGACAGTTTAATTCTTGATCGAGACGTTTCGACTTCCATCCGGAAATCATTTTCAATCTGAATGAAATGGACTGAAAACTGGATCTATTTATACTAACCTGAGTAAAAGGTAAAAAAAATAGTAAGGACGGGCTTAACCAATGAGCCTGCGTTACCTATGATGGCCGTGAATGGCTCCTATTGTAGCCACAGACTAGTAAACGAACCTTATTATAAAAATGCTAAAAACCTAGTGAAAAGAAATTTCTGCTAACGAGAGGCGTGAAACTGGGTCACGAGGTGTCATCTTTAGTCCATGGCTTCAAAAGGCTGCTGTAAATACCGGGCAGAATATATCTAACACCTCCACTCCGATTCAGTGAGGGACTCATACTAGTCTGTGGCTACAATAGGAGCCATTCTCGGCCATCATAGGTAACACAGGCTCATTGGTCGAGCCCTTCCTTACTATTTTTTACCTTTTACTCAGGTTAGTATAAATAGATCCAGTTTTCTGTCCATTTCATTCAGATTGAAAATGATTTCCGGATGGAAGTCGAAACGTCTCGATCAGGAATTAAACTGTCCAGAAGACTTTTTTGAAACTTTTTCTACTATGGATCACTCCTGGATGAATGAGGGACTACACGGACTTAGAGGCACCAGTTGTCACCAGTCTGGCTATAAAATCTACAGAGTTCTACAAGAGTTCTTCAAAATCAGTTCTCCATCTGATCATTAGAAATGTGACTGTTTTTGGGGGTGGGGATGTGACCTCATTCTGGTCGGAGGCAGGATTCTTGCTTCTCTACAATCAAGGACTTTTTTTTTTATTTTGGTCTAAATATTTTCACCATTAAAACATCTGGAATATTATAGACTAGCCTGGTTTAGTCTAGTCAGGTATTTTACTAGTTTAGAACACTGGTTTACATTTAAATCTGCCGTGGCAATGCAAACGCACTCTTCCTATTTTCATCATGCAGACTCTGAAGAGTCAAGAGGGAGTGGAGAGATGAGCGGGAGCGATGAACGCTACACTACAGGGATGGAGCCATCGGAGTATGAATGTCATTGAGTTAAACCAGCCTGACACATTCATTGTTTCTGACTATAACCACCCAGTACCACACTGGGATCCAGTGTCTCAGATGTAGAGCAGCCAGTACCACACTGGGATCCAGTGTCTCAGATGTAGAGCAGCCACTACCACACTGGGATCCAGTGTCTCAGATGTAGAGCAGCCACTACCACACTGGGATCCAGTGTCTCAGATGTAGAGCAGCCAGTACCACACTGGAATCCAGTGTCTCAGATGTAGAGCAGCCAGTACCACACTGGGATCCAGTGTTTCAAATGTAGAGCAGCCACTACCACACTGGGACCTAGTGTTTCAGATGTAGAGCAGCCAGTACCACACTGGAATCTAGTGTTTCAAATGTAGAGCAGCCAGTACCACACTGGGATCTAGTGTTTCAGATGTAGAGCAGCCAGTACCACACTGGGATCTAGTATCTCAGATGTAGAGCAGCCAGTACTACACTAGGATCCAGAGTCTCAGATGTCTCCAGTGTCTCCTCCTGGTGGGACATGCCTGAAACACCTCACCAGCGAGGCGCTCGGGGAGCATCCTAACCAGATTCCCAAACCACCCCATCTGGCTTCTTTCAACGTGGAGGAAAAATGGCTCTACTCCGTGCTCCTCCCAGATGGCAGAGCTCCTTCCTCTATCTCCGAGTCAGTGTCCAGCCACCCTGCAGTGGAAGCTCATTTTGGTCACTTGTATCCTTGATCTCGTTCTGGCTCATTTTGGACCGTGAGATCTTTAATTATTATTTTTGACCCTATAAAATATAAATATAATATAATTACAGCAATATTTTGGGACAGACTGATAGGAAATGTGAATCTGTGGTGGGGAGAAATGTGGACTCCGTGGGAGCTGTTTTGGAGAGGAGGATGAGGGCTCTAATGCAGGGTATCCTGAGTTACCCCCATCACCCTCTACATAATGTTATCACAACCTAGAAGACGACCCGAAGTAACAGGTTCCTCTCACTGCACGGCAGGACTGAGCGCTTTAGGGGGTCGTTCGTCCCTTCAGCCCTCAGGCAATTTAATAGATCAGATGTTTTTTGGAAGGAACTGAGTCTTATTTTATTATGTATGTATGTTGTTTTTATTTATTTAGTATGTACTTGATTTCTGTTGCTGCTGAACACCCGAATTTCTCCTGTGGGAGATTAATAAAGTTTTAACCTATCTACCTATAAAAGTTCCGTTCTGTCGTCTTCCGCTCATCCGGGACCGGGTTGCGGGGGCAACTGCCTCAGACGGGAAGCCCAGGCTTCTCTCCCCCGGTTGCATCCTCCAGCTCACCCGGAAGGATCCTAATTTGTTCCCCAGCCAGCTGTGAGACATAGTCTCTCCAGCGGATCCAGGGTCTGCCTCTTGGTCGCTTCCTGGTGGGATGTGCCCTAAACACCTCAACAGCGAGGCGCTTGGAGGACATCTTGACCAGATGCCCGAACAACCCCATCTGGCTCCTCTCTACTTGGGAGGAGGAGCAGCCCGACACCGAGCTCCTCCCAGATGGCAGAGCTCCTCACCCGATCTCTGAGTGAGAGCCCAGCCACCCTGCGGAGGAAGCTCATTTCGGCTGCTTGTATCCGCGATCTCATTCTTTCGGGTCAGCACCCACAGCTGGTGACCAGAGGTGAGGGTAGGAACGTAGATTCTGGTTACCATGGTGAGGGTAGGAACGTAGATCCTGGTTTACCATAGTGAGGGTAGGAACGTAGATCCTGGTCCACCATGGTTAGGGTAGGAACGTAGATCCTGGTCACCAAGGTGAGAGTAGGAACGTAGATCCTGGTTACCATGGTGAGGGTAGGAATGTAGATCCTGGTTACCATTGATGAGGGTAGGAACTAGATCCTGGTTACCATGGTGAGAGTAGGAACATAGATCCTGGTTATCATGGTGAGGATAGGAATGTAGATCCTGGTTACCATGGTGAGGGTAGGAACGTAGATCCTGGTTACCATGGCGAGGGTAGGAACACAGATCCTGGTTACCATGGTGAGGGTAGGAACGTAGATCCTGGTTACCATGGTGAGGGTAGGAATGTAGATCCTGGTTACTACGGTGAGGGTAGGAATGTAGATCCTGGTTACCACGGTGAGGGTAGGAACGTAGATCCTGGTTACCATGGTGAGGGTAGGAACGTAGATCCTGGTTACCACGGTAAGGGTAGGAATGTAGATCCTGGTTACCATGGTGAGGGTAGGAAAGTAGATCCTGGTTACCATGGTGAGGGTAGGAAAGTAGATCCTGGTTACCATGGTGAGGGTAGGAAAGTAGATCCTGGTTACCATGGTGAGGGTAGGAAAGTAGATCCTGGTTACCAGTGTCTTTAATCAACCAGTCTCATACTGGGCTCCAGTCTCATACTGGGATCCAGTGTGGATATTAATCCCATTAATGACGTATGTAAATATTATGAATATGGTTTTCCATTTAAAACCAGTTTCTCTCTAAGATAGACTGAATTTTTTTCACCTACTTTTCCAGTTCCAGGCTGAAAACAAACCAGTGTAACCAGTTAAACATGTCAAACCACATAGCAAGCATATAGATCTGTCCTTACTGGTTAATAATCATTATAACCAGCTCTTCCTCCTGGTTAATAACCATTACAACACGGAAAAAACCATGACTCTGTTTTTTTCCCTGTAATAATAATAATAATAAATAATAATAAATAAAAATAAATAATAGAGATCCCGTCTCACCGTTCTCCGTGGAACCTTCCTCGTGTCTGATCTGTGTGTACCCGGTATGAGGAGGGTTAAACACGCCGTTAGTCTCGGAGGATCTCCGGTCTTCAGTGCTGCAGTAACAGCGGCATGCTAGGCACTAGGCTAGCTGTCAGGATTTAGTCGGGGCCCTCTGGGAGGGTCTCTGCCTCCATGCTGGGGGTTTGTTTATCTCTAACTATCCCAGTAGAAATAAAAGGCTCCACAGCGGGGTACACCTGGTTCAGTCCCGCATTGGTCAGCCCTCCTGTGCGCTGGGTGACGGTGCGGAGCGTGAAAATGGCGTTAGCCTCCTCCGGTTGAGTGATGTCATCCTGTCCGGGTTTAAAGAAGACCCACCTCCAGATTTTATTTTTTAGAAAAATAAAAACAACATTTTAAACATTTATTTTATGAGAACTCTAAAAAATAATAATAATCTTAATAAAATTACTTTTTATTGTTAGAATTGTTTTATTTTAATGAGTAAAACATTTATTATAAATATTTGAACTTTTTTTTTTTATTTACTAGTAACCACAGAAAATGTTATTTACTGATTTATTATTTTTATTATTGAGTTAAACAACCTTTTTTATTGAGTAAACACATTTTTTATTAACCTTTTTTATTTATTTTATGATTATTTATTTTAATATTTAACATTCCTATTCATTCCTATTGTTTTCTCTATACTACTTTTTAAAAATTATTTCTTATTATTTTATTATCATTTCTTTAATATTATCAACATTTTTTTTGCTGTTTTTAATATTATTATTATAATTGTTGAGCAAGTACAACATTTTATTTACTATTAAAATAATTGTATGTTTAATTTATTTCCTAAAATATATATTTTTTACTTTTTTTTACTATTTTTTTATTATTTCATTATTATTTATTTTAATATTATTTAACATTCATATGTATTACTATTGTTTTTATTTACTACTTTTTTTATTATTTATTATTATTAACATTATTATTAACATTTTTGCTGTTTTTAAATAAAATTATTGTCATTGTTGAGCGACTGCAACATTTTATTTACTATTAAAATAATTATATATTTACATTTATTTCCTAAAATATTTTCTATTTACTATTTTTATATGCTCTTTTTACCATTTTTATTATTTTATGAATATTTGATTATTTAACATTCATATTTATTACTATTGTTTTTTTATTTACTTCTTTTTTATTATTTCCTTATCATTTTCATTGTTATTAAGAACATTTTTGATGTTCTTAATAATATTATCATTATTGTTTAGCAACTACAACATTTTATTTACTATTAAAATAATTATATATTTAAATTTATTTCCTAAAATATTTTTTATTTACAATATTTACTATTTTTTTATTTTATAAATATCTATTTTATTAATATTTAACATTCATGTTTATGGCTATTGTTTTTTGTTTACTATTTTTTTATTATTTCTTATTATTTTCTTATTATTATTAACATTTTTTGCTGTTTTTTAATAATCTTATTATAATTGTTGAGCAACTACAACATTTTATTTACTATTGAAATAATTATAAATTTAAATTTATTTTCCTAAAATATTTTTATTTATTATTTTTTACTTGGTATTATTTTACTATTTTAAATTATTCTCATTCAGCTTAACAACATTTTTTAAATTAAATATTTATTGGGCAGCATTTTTATTCACTATTTTTTTTTTTTTTAATTGAAATGATTGAAAAACACACATTTTAAAAATTTACTATTCATATATTTTTTTATTTTTGAGCAAACATTTTTTATTTTTTCATATATATATTAATGACTCTAAATATTTTTTATTTATTTGTCGTTTTAGTTTTTTATTATCTTGAAAAATTTTAAATAGTATATTTTCATTAACATCTTTATTTCCTTTTTATTTTATTATTGAGTCAAAACATTTATTTAATTTATTTTATTATTTCGCAAAAAAACAAAACAATTAAATTTAATTTAAATGACAATTTTATTAGTAGTAAAATTACAGTCGAGCAGGCATTTATTTGCTTATTTAAAACGACGATTATTTATTATTAATGGGATAAGCGGTAGAAAACTTAATACGTTTTATTTTCACTCTTGATAACAATTTCTAATTAATTTCTAATAATA
This sequence comes from Neostethus bicornis, assembly GCA_902685375.1. NCBI lineage: Eukaryota > Metazoa > Chordata > Actinopteri > Atheriniformes > Phallostethidae > Neostethus > Neostethus bicornis. Next base: position 21,775,898 of record LR738552.1, read on the forward strand.
TTTATTTATAGAAATCCTGTTAACATATGTCTTCATTCATAATTACCATGTTATTTTTAACATAATTGTGTAGATTTTATTCACACGATGTACAAAAAATTTATTGACAAAAAAATAACCCATTTATTTATCAAACACATTCTCATAAACAATCAAAATATTCATTCACAATAAATATGTTTTGATGACTTTTTCGATCAAAGTTTATAAACACAAGAACAGACCAAAATATTCCATACGAAATATTTTTGAGAACGCAATATTCCAAAAACCACTGAAGCGATTTTATTAAACTGCCTGCAGTTACTCATTGCCAACCATAAATAGGGTAACGCGACTAAAGATTGAGGTTACATATTTTTTTTGTGAATCCAATCTTCCAAGATTTTAATAAAACTTCCTGTTAGTTACTCGGTACCAACTATACTGTAGACAATTTAATAAAATCCATGACATAGTCCCGGTGAAGTCATTTTGTTCAAGATTTATAAGTTTCATTTGTAATATTCACCTTCATTCACAAAGTCAAATTTAGTATGGAAACCAGCCGTGGGTGGTGACGGAAAGAACAAGATCACGAATACAGGCCCAGAGGCGGTGGCTTAGTGGTAGAATTTTCCCATTTCGGCCGGTAGAACCGGGTTCGCCGCTCCTGGGACAACCTGAACAAGACAAAAAAGATAGGAGACAAAAAAAAAAAAAAGAGATCACGAATACAAGCGGCCGGAATAAGCTTTCTCTGCAGGGGGGCTGGACTCTCACTCACAGATAGAGAGAGGAGCTCGGAGTAGAGCCATTGCTCCACCGAGTCGAGAGAAGCCAGGTGGAGTGGTTTGGGCATCTGGTTAGGATGTTTTCAAATACCTCGCCGGTGAGGTGGTCCGCACATGTTCCACCAGGAGGCGATCCAGAGAAAGCCCGCTGGAGAGACTATGTTTCATAGATGGACAGGGAGCACCTCAGGATCCTCCTGGGTGAGCTGGAGGACGTAGCCAGGGTGAAAGAAGCCTGGGTTCCCTGTCTGAAGCTGTTGCCACCGTATCCCAGCCCCGGAAAAGCGGAAGACAACGGATGGGAAAACTTAATAATGCAGTGCCCACATCTGTTCTTGGCACAATTTCTTTTGGAGTGTTTTTCAAAAGACAAATCAGTCTTTTTTTTATGGCTCTAAACGCATGCATCTTCTCACAACGTCACAGACTAAATAAAACTTGAAAGAAATGAATAAAATCTTTATTTTATTTGCTGTGCTTTTGCGTGAAGTTCTTCCACATGTTGCTGAAAACAACGCGGGCCATTAGCAGCGTGATGTTGAAGTTACGGACGTACCATTCTCTGGAAATGAGAGGAAAAAATAATAACCATGTTATGCAAAAAGCACCCAGTCAGTTTGAATATAGAGTACTGTAGAAGTGTGTGAAAGGATGAATGGAGTGATGGATACACCAGCAATCAAACTTCCTGGACGCAATTGACCCAATAGTACAGGTTTTAGCCAGAGATGTGGGGAGTTATTTACAAACAAATCACAGGACCAGAGGCCTCATTTATTAAGGATGCATACCCCCAAATCTGTACTTCTATGTGTCGGGTTGCGTGGACTAAACTTAGGAGCAATCCCAAGATGTGGAGAAAAGACGACAGAACCTGATGTGAACTGAGAACAGTTAAATGTATAATTTGAAACAGTGTGGGCACACATACTACATCCCTGTCAGAAGTAAACCAGACCTCGTTACGGAAAAGAGGGTTAATTAAGATACATGGACAAAGCCGAATCCCCTCATTTTAATGTTGCGTGAGAATTACGTTAGTTTAGATTACCGTAATTTCACGACCATTAGGCGGACCGTACGAAAAGGCGCAGTCTCAGTTATGTGCGCCATTGCTGTATTTAACACACACATAAGGCGCACTGTACGAAAAGGCGCAGTCTCAGTCACACACCGCCTTACAACAACACACAAGCAAGCATGCAAATGTGCGTATTAAAAAAATAGATCGGGAGCAAAACTGAGTTTGGTTGTGCTTTATTTAAGTAGTAACGATACTAAACAAGCGCATTACCGGTAATAGTCTTTATTCAAACCCGTCAAAGTCCTCATCCTCTGTTTCCGAATCGAACAGCTGCGCAAAATCCAACAGAGCAGGTCCACTTCGCTCCTCGCTGTCAAAGTCACTGTCTGTACTGTGCGGCTCCTCAGAAAGGATACCAGCTTTTGCGAAAGCTCGGATAACAGTACCAGCAGACACGTTAGTCCAAGAATCTACAATCCGTTGGCAAACTGTAGCGTAACTCGCCCGGTGCTGCCTTCCACCCTTCCAGGGCTCGATTCCCATGTTCCTTCGCGTAGCTGATTGCCTTCAGCTTAAACTGAGCGTCATAAGCGTGTCTCTTTGCCATTTTCAGTGTTAAAACAGCAATGTTGTGCATACAGGACATACCTTTTTTATACACAATCCACGCCCACACTTCACTCTTTAACGTTCTCATACCTTTTCTTTCAGGTCCGCCTCACGAGCACCGCTTTTTCTTTTAAGTCCGCCTTTTCTCACACACAAGGCGCACCGCACAAAAGGGCGCACCGCTCATTTTGAAGAAAATCTAAGACGTTTATACGCGCCTTATAGTCGTGAAATTACGGTAATCTAAAGTTTGCGTGAGGTAAGCATCGTCATAGCACTGAGAGAAATAAAGCGGCTCAGCCTGAGACCCAAGTAATTCTTAGTAAATGAGGCACTAGATTCTCCCACAATGCCCAACAATCAATCTCTATACTCATCTAACTATTCAATCCACAGGTGTCAAACTGGTGCTAGAAAGCCGGGGTGCTGCAGGTTTTTAGAGTGATTTGGCACACACAACTCAAACCTAATCCAGGTTGTTGAGTCATTGTGCCAGATTAAGAAGAGTTCACTCTCTGTGCTTCAGCTGAATTGAACTAGGACTTAAAAAAAACTAGTAGGACATTATTCCTTCAGGACTGGAGTTCGACCTCCCTGATTACCGTAATTTCACGGCTATATGGCGCATATAAACGTCTTAGATTTTCTTCAAAATGAGCGGTGTGCCCTTTTGTGCGGTGCGCCTTGTGTGTGAGAAAAGGTGGACCTAAAAGAAAAAGCGATGCCCGTGAGGCGAGGCGGACCTGAAAGAAAAGGCATGAGAACGTTAAAGAGTGAAGTGTGGGCGTGGATTGTGTATAAAAAAGGTATGTGCTGTATGCACAACATTCCTGTTTTAACCCTGAAAATGGCAAAGAGACACGCTTTTGATGCTCAGTTTGAGCTGAAGGCAATCAGCTACGCGGAGGAACATGGGAATCGAGCCGTGGAAGGGTGGAAAGCAGCGCCGGGCGAGTTACGCTACAGTTTGCCAATGGATTGGAGATGCTTGGACTAACGTGTCTGCTGGTACTGTTATCCGAGCTTTTGCAAAAGCTGGTATCCTTTCTGAGGAGCCACACAGTACAGACAGTGACTTTGACAGCGAGGAGCGAAGTGGACCTGCTCTGTTGGATTTTGCGCAGCTGTTTGGTTCGGAAACAGAGGATGAGGACTTTGACGGATTTGAATAAAGACTATTACCGGTAATGTGCTTGTTTAGTATCGTTACTACTTAAATAAAGCACAACCAAACTCAGTTTTGCTCCCGATCTATTTTATAATACGCACATTTGCATGCTTGCGTGTGTGTTGTTGTAAGGCGGTGTGTGACTGAGACTACGCCTTTTCGTACGGTGCGCCTGATGGTCGTGAAATTACGGTACGTTTGTATGATGCAGCCCTGGTATTGGTTGATCGATCGGATCATTAATCCAGCTAACCATCTCCATATTCCTCACTTGTTATAATCTGCATGTCGTGTCCTGTTGCTATCCAGGAAACTTTTGTAAAACACGGACATCTCTTCATTATCCAGAGTCCGACGTCGACCTGAAAAACAAAACAAACAGGTGGAACTGTTGAAATAAAAAATATCAAACTTCACCGCTTTATAATTTTATTCCAGTTAAATTTGGGCTTTTGTTTCCAAGCTAATTGAAATGCAAACATAAACAAAATATTGGGTTTGTTCGCTCACCGTCTTTGTCACGTAACGTCAATCCTTTCGCCTTCAGATGTGAAATAATAAAAGCTTCTTTTTCCTGAAAGAAAACACACAGATTAATGCTAATGTTCAACAAGGAAAAAAAAAATCAGATTTTTATGTTTCTACTGGGAATAGAATAATTTTTTCATGTTTTCATTGGGAATAAAAAGATTCATTTTCATCGTAGCATCGAGTTGCTTAAATGACTTGATCCTGTTTCAGAATAAATGGGGTCTTCTGACCGTGGCATCAGGCTGGCATCATCATTTGCAACTATGTTGTTGACATGCTGCCTCAGCTTGTTGATGATGGCGTTCACCCCAAAGGAAATTCCCAAAACAACAACCCATCCCCAGTGGTGGAACGTAACGAAGTAAATGTACTTCGTTGCTGTACTTAAGTAAAAAAAATGTGTATCTGTACTTTACTTAAGTAAAATTTGAGACCTGTACTTTTACTTTTACTTCAATGCATTTTTAGAGCAAATATCTGTACTTTTACTTCGATACTTTTTAAAAGTGTGTTTTACATTTTTTCGTTACATTTTCGTTCAGGAATTTGAAAATACACAGGTTTTTTAGCGCATCTTGAAGCCGCATCGTCAAAATCAAAAGAAGCAGTTGATCGGGAGAAGAAGTAATGAATCGAGAAACATTTTCCGCATTCATTCAGCGCCAAAAACCTAACATCAAATATAATACAAATTAAAAAGAGTCAGAAGATCGTTGTTCGTTGTGTTTACTTTACACCTGGACTCCCCGGGAACCTATGCTAGGATCCTGTTTGTGGACTTCAGCTCTGCATTCAACACCATCCTCCCTACCCTGCTTCAGGACAAGCTCTCCCAGCTCAACGTGCCTGACTCCACTTGCAGGTGGATTACTGTGTCTCCACAGTAATCTCTCCACCTCAGTAATGTCTCAGTAATGTCTCCACCTCTCGGACTATCAACACAGGATCTCCACAGGGCTGTGTCCTCTCTCCCCTGCTCTTCACCCTGTACACCAACTCCTGCACTTCCAGCCATGACTCTGTCAAACTGATCAAGTTTGTGGATGACACCACTCTCATCGGGCTCATCTCTGATGGTGATGAGTCGGCCTACAGGATGGAGGTAGACCGGCTGGTGTCCTGGTGCAGCAACAACAACCTGGAGCTCAACGCTCAGAAGACAGTGGAGATGATCGTGGACTTTAGGAAAGCTATAGCACCCATTACCCCCCTTGCACTGACAGACTCCCCCATCACCACTGTAGACTCTTTCCGCTTCTTCGGCACTACCATCACACAGGACCTAAAGTGGGAGCCGTCCATCAGCTCCCTGATCAAAAAGGCTCAGCAGAGGATGTACTTTCTGCGGCAGTTGAAGAAAGCCAAGCTGCCCGCCCAGATGTTGGTGCAGTTTTACACAGCCATCATCGAGTCCATCCTCACCTCCTCCATCACCGTGTAGTACACTGGAGCCACAGCCAGGGACAAACACAGACTGCAGCGCATTGTGCGCTCTGCAGAGAAGGTGATCGGCTGCAGCCTTCCATCTCTCGAAGACCTCCAGGACTCGGGGGCGTGCAGGTCGGATAGCAGCTGACCCTTCCCACCCTGGACATGGACTTTTTGAGCGACTCCCCTCGGGCAGGAGGCTCCGGTCCATTCGGACCAGAACGTCCCGCCACAAAAACAGCTTCTTCCCTTCTGCCGTTAGTCTAATTAATACTTTATAACCTGAACCCCACATCTCTTAGTCACTTCCCTCTTGTCACTTTACTATCTTTATTATTTTTTATTATTTTCTATGACATTGCACTACTTTTCTTTTTCTTTCTGAGCACTCCGTTTTTGTCAAATTATTTTTATTTATTTTTATTTTTTATTATTTTTATCTTATATTATTGCACACCTGTATCAAAGCAAGTTCCTACGTAGTCTCTGATATTCTCATTGACATGGCAATAAAAGCATTCTGATTCTGATTTTACTTCTAAATAAAAAGTTGAGCCATCATTACACAGAGCAGTGGCGGATCTAGAATTTTCCATTGGGGGGTGGGGCTTTGACAAAACCAATATATATATATATAGTGACTGGGGGCCTCCCCCCCAAAACATTTTAAAAAATAAGTGTCATTTTCCTCCATTTTAGCGGCCCATTTGCTGGCCCTCAAAGGGATAGCTTGACTTGTCCCCTTTCCTTTTCTTTTATTTATTTATTTTTTTGTGGACCAAAAGAGGCCGGAGAGGGGGGTCACACCCCTGCAGAGTATTTATCCTGGTTACCATGGTGACACCCTATAGCACAAAAAAATAACATTTGAATTATAATCGAATACTTTTACTTTTTACTTAAAAAGTACAATTTACACCAACTACTTTTGTACTTTTACTTAAGTAGATTTTTTTTTATTGGTACTTTTACTTAAATACAAAAAGTGAGTACTTCATCCACCACTGCCCATCCGCTAATGGTGGGGAAGCGATAGCACAGTGGTAAAACGTTCACCCTTGGACCGGAAGTTCCAGGGGTCGAATCCACTGAGCTCATGTCTACAGTAGGTGTCCTTGGGGAATCCACCTAACCCCTAAGTTGGCCAGGTGGACAGAAATAGAATAGGAGGCAGGATTTCTTGAAAATGAGTGTGTACATGAGTAGTTTGTGTCTCTCTATCGCTGGCCACGCAAAAGAATTGTGACTTGTTAAGGGTGTTACGACCCTGGGGTCGTGGCCCTTTAAATCTTTCTGCCTGTCTGTCCTCACAGAACCTGGAGCTGCTCTTGGCCCCGCCCACTGCCACAGAAAGGCTGCTGGCTGCTCTCTGCGACTGACGCCAGTCTGATCCTCTGCCGTTATTTTGTTTCATTGTGTCTTTAGTAGTATTTTTTGTAATAAATTCCTTTAAACCTTTTTACTTTGTGTGGCCTTCCCCTTATTGTTGCTGCTTTTTGAGCCAGAGTAGTAACAAGGGTGTATCCCGCGTTTCACCTGAAATCAGCCAAGATCGGCTCCGGCAACAGCATAACCCCGACTGGGGTAAGGGGTTCAGAAGATGAATGAAGGAAGATTTAAAATGATCTTATTCATTCAAGATCATCGAACCCGTTTTCTTTCTTGACCAAATGCTCGACATTTGTAAAGATCTTCTTACCTACTGCCATCCCTTCATGTGGTGAAACAAGTGTACGACGGAGCCTGAATATGAATAAATGGAGGCTTTCCGTTTTGTCGTCTTCCGTTCATCCAGGGCCGGGTTGCGGGGGCAACAGCCTCAGACGGGAACTCCAGGCTTCTCTCACCCCCGCTGCATCCTCCAGCTCACCCGGAAGGATTCCGAGTCGTTCCCAGACCAGCTGTAAGACAGTCTCTCCAGCGGGTCCGGGGTCTGCCTCTTGATCTCTTCCTGGTGGGACGTGCCCAAAACACCTCAACAACAAGGCGCTTGGGGGGTATCCTGACCAGATGCCCGAACCACCCCATCTGGCTCCTCTCGACCTGAAGGAGGAGCAGCTCGATACAGAGCTCCTCCCGGATGGCAGAGCTCCTCACCTGATCTCTGAGTGAGAGCCCAGCCACCCTGCGGAGGATGGCTACACCCTGCGGATGTAGGCTCGTCAATTAAAATGACCCTTCATTTTAGACACCATATTTATCAAGATCACACTTTGCGTACGCATAAAGGAGACGGGTGCATCCCTCTTCATAAATGCAATGCTGACTTTGGCATATTTGGTCTGGAGTTTACACCCTTTTGTGTACAGCTTTGATAAATGAGGGACATTATCGTTCATTTTGATTTAAAGTTATGAGATCATTTTAATTAGTTAAGATGAAATGCTGACCTTGCTGAAGCTGACGTTCTGTTTTATCCAGAAGCTCTGGTTCCACTCCTCTGTGTCCTGCCGCAGTGTTCTCAGACGCCTCTCCAGCTCAGACTCATTCTCAGGAATGTGGTAGATGATGGGACGCAGGTTGGAGAGAGGATGTGGTGGACCGATCCAGTCGTGTTTGGAGGAGGGGTCCGGTCTGAAGGTGTATCTCTACAAAAATCCAGAACAAGCAGGTCACTGATAAAGGTCAAACTCCAGACACTTGAAATAAGCTTAGCAACATTATCTTATAAGTATTTGTAAGGACATCAGCTCCGCCCGGCACACACCCTGGAACCCGACTTCCATCACCCTCAAGGAGTCGAAATGCTTGATCTAGACGAAGACCATCTCTCTTAATCTGCCCCTCAAAGGCGAGGGACCCTACTGGTTATGTTCTGTTGTTTAGTAAAAGAGGGTATTTCTTTTTCATGGGTTTACTTGTTGGGTTTAAGTTGTGTCGATAAATGGATCAACAGCTGGGATCGTCAGAGAGGCCTGTCTTTTTATTTTCCCTCCAAAGCTGGAGGTAAAGATAGGGGAGTGTGAGAAGAAAGGGAGAGTCTAGAGCAGGCATAGGCAATCTACGGCCCGCAGGCCACATCTGGCCCGTTAAACATTTTTATCCGGCCCACTGAACGTAAATTAAAAAAAAATAAACCTTGTAAATGTTTTATTTTTACTGCAATTTTAAAGTTTCATCACTAGATGGCGCCAAAGCTACAACAACACTGCTCCCATTAAAATGTGTGTGTCTTTGTGATGCGCACGTTGTCAAAATAAACAGTGTGCACAGATATGGAAAGCCATTGGGGCAAATACACGCACGTAAACACGCGTGTTTGACGTTAAAATAAGCAAAATGTTACATCAAGCGCTTAGATTTCAAACCTAGCGCTAGGAAGCTCATTTCGGCCGCTTGTACCCGCGATCTCATTCTGTCGGTCACCACCCACAGCTGGTGACCATAGGTGAGGGCTGCAACGTAGATTGACTTGTAAATCGAGAGCTTTGCTTTTCGGCTCAGCTCTCTCTTTACCACAACGGACCAATGCAGCGTCCTAGTTATTGCTGATGCTGCACCGATCCGCCTGTCGATCTTCCGCTCCATCTTTCCCCTACTCATGAACAAGACCCCGAGATACTTAAACTCCTCCAATTGGGGCAGAACCCTGTCCCTGACCCGCAGGGGGCACTCCCCTCTTTTCCGGTCGGGGAGCATGGTCTCGGATTTGGAGGCGCTAATTCCCATCATTCCCATAATTTTCCCATAATTTTTTGTCATATACAGTAATTTAAATATCAACCTCACAATCTCTTGATGGGACAGTTTTCATCTTTGCTTCCCTCCAATTCTTTACTATATGATAATGAGAAACCCAGCTAAAGACCACAAAAACTGCAACTGAAGTTGTTTTTTCCCCAAAAACTCTACAATATCCATTAATATTTGGTGAAAGTTTTGCACAAAATTATTAATCAATGTTATTTACTTAAATGTAACAACATATTCCAAATTCATGCTAATTTAGATTAATGCGAATAAAAGCTATTTAATCAGTGAAATTATGACTGGGGCTGCAGTGCAGTGGTTAGCATGGTGGTCAAACAGCAAGAAGGTCAGGGTTTAAGTCCCGGAGAGGCTACAAAAACTGGTCTTTCTGTGTGAAGTTTGCATGTTCTCCCCTTGTATCAGAATCAGAATATACTTTATAGATCCCACACAGGGGAAATTTGTGTGTCACAGCAACAACTTCCTATCTGCTAAGTGAGTCGTTGTAGAGCCTGGTCACGTACGGAAAGAAAGACCTCCGGTAACGAGATGTTCTCGAGCGGAGCTGTCTGAGCCTCTTGGAGAAGGAGCTCCGTTGTTCGTCCAGGAGTGGGTAGAGAGGATGGTCATGGTTTTCCATGATGGACAAAAGTTTGTTCAGTGACCTCCTCTCTACCACTGCCTCAAGTGAGTCCTGTTTGCTGCCAATGACAGAGCCAGCCAGTCTGATTAGTTTATTCAGTCTGTTGGTGTCACTGGCTGCGATGCTGCTCCCCCAGCAGATGACAGAGAAGAACAAGGTGGTGGCCACCACAGACTGGTAGAAGGTCTCCAGGATCTTGCCGCACACATTGAAGGACCTCAGCTTCCTTAGAAAGTAAAGTCGGCTGCAAGTCTTCTTGTACACAGCAGTACTGTTGCTCCTCCAGCTCAGTCTACTGTCGATGGTCACTCCCAAGGTATTTGTACTCCTCAACCAGATCCACATCTCTACCCAGAATGCAGAGCGGCTGCAAAGCAGTCCTCCTCCTCTTCCGGAAGTCAATCACCATCTCCCTGGTCTTGTCCACATTGAGGAGCAGGTGATTCTCTCCCGCCCACACCACAAATCCATCCACCACCCTCCTGTACTCCTCCTCCTGCCCACCACTTATACACCCTACAACTGCAGAGTGTATAAGTGGTGGGTGGGTGTATAAGTGTATGCATGGGTTTTCTTCTGTTCACTCCCATCCTCCAAAAACATGCATGTTAGGTTGATTACCTGCTACAAAATTGCCCCTAAGAATGAGTGTGGGTGTGTGTGGATGGTTGTGTCTGTGCGTGTTGCCCTGAAACACACTGGCGACCTGTGTGGGGTGTTTCCTGCCTCTCGCCTGAAATCAGCCAGTATAGGTTCCAGATCCCCCGCAACCCTGTTAGGGATACGCAGTTCAGAAGACAAACTAAAATTATGACTGACTAAAAGGGGCCAGGGCAGGGGTGTGAGGGTCCCCAGTGTATAAACACCCTTATCATTTCAGAGCAGACATCAGAATGAAGAGGAAAACTTTCTCCATGAAGCAAAACAGAGAGTAAGTAAAACTACTAAAGAGTCATGACGGAGCGATGGTGTAGGACCCAGATATATAGCCAGTTTTAACCAGTTTATTGTAGTTAAATAGGGGTTAGAGAAGACATGCAAACCAACATGGAGGCACACCATTATGGCTGCAAATGGACAGTAGAGACAAGGGCGTCATAGACCGTTGGGAAAGACGAGACACAGGTGGAGATATCAGGGAGAAACTATATAGGGACTAGTGCAGCTTTTTTTTCAGTTTGTTATGCTTGCAGAGATTCTAACTCTGATTATTTTCACAATAAACATCACCAAAATGTCTAATTAGGACTTAAAATATTAATAAAACTTCACAAAACAGTCATTCTGTTAAAACATTAGGAATAAATGAAATATTCTTCTAAGATGATGATAAACAGACCTTGGAGGAGGGTTTCTGCTGGGTTGCCAGTTTGGGGCTGAATGTGGAAATGTGACGCAGAGCTTTAATACTGCTTTTAATAAGACTCCTTCTGGTCGCCATTTCGAATCTATTTAAACTAAAGAGTCTGTTTAGCAAAACAAGTTGACTTAACGGTGAGTTCAGAGTTTAACAAACCAGCAGCAGCAGCTGGAAGAGTTTCATGTCCTTTCTGAAGGATTCTACTGACATGGCGGCAGAAAAGAGACGCTTAACATGTTCACAGGGACAGCCCTCCATTTAAACAGGATGCTTTAAACGTTCTGTTAGTGTTTTTTTAAATGTCTAATTGGTATTGGGCCGTTCTGTTCCGTTCTGTCATCTTCCACTTGGTCCGGGGTTGGGTCGCGGGGGCAACAGCCTCAAATGGGCAGCCCAGGCTTCTCTCACCCCGGCTGCATCCTCGAGCTCACCCGGAAGGATCCCAAGTCATTCCCCGGCCAGCTGGAGAGACATAGTCTCTCCAGCGGGTCCGCGGTCTGCCACTTGGTCTCCTCCCGGTGAAACGTGCCCGAAACACCTCGCCCACGAGGCGCTCGGGGGGGGGCATCCTGACCAGATGCCCGAACCACCCCGTCTGGCTCCTCTCGACCTGGAGGAGGAGCGGCTCGACACCGAGCTCCTCCCGGATGGCAGAGCTCCTCACCCGATCTCTGAGTGAGAGCCCAGCCACCCTGCGGAGGAAGCTCATTTCGGCCGCTTGTACCCGCGATCTCATTCTTTCGGTCACCACCCACAGCTGGTGACCTTAGGTGAGGGTTGGAACGTAGATCGACTTGTAAATCGAGAGCTTTGCTTTTCGGCTGAGCTCCCTCTTTACCACGACGGATGCAGCGTCCTAGTTATTGCTGATGCCGCACCGATCCGCCTGTCGATCTCCCGCTCCATCCTCCCCAAGACCCTGAGACACTTAAACTCTTCCACTTGGGGCAGGACCTTGTTCCTGACCCACAGGGGGCATTCCACCCTTTTCCGGGCGAGGACCATGGTCTCGGATTTGGAGGCGCTAATTCCCATCCCGGCCGCTTCACACTCGGCAGCAAATCGATCTAGTGAGATCTGGAGAGCTGGAGATCACGGTCCGATGAAGCCAACAGGACCTGGGTATTGGGTCATAACATGACAGGTATTGGGCCTTCTTATTTAATTAAATTAAATTGTATTTATACAGCCTAATATTTAAAAAAAAAATTCTGAACAGGCTTCACAATGTAGATTGAAAAAAGTACACAAACAAAAAAGAGGGGAAAAAAAGTAGATACACAAATACACAGCTAAAGATATCTAAACAAAAGTTAGCTAAACCATTTCAGCGCATTCCTGCCTTTAAACTCTCCTTCTCAGTGAGAAAAAACTCATAAAAAAACCCAGCAGTGGGGAAAAAATAAGAAACCTCATGAGAACCCTACGCTACAGCTTTATATCTGAAGAAATCAATAGCTGTTTTTCATCCTGACGGAAACGAGATGGTAGATCAAACACAGCGGCCCGCCTCCTCAGTCTGACCACACCCAGGACAGGAACATAGAGAATCCATCAGGAATCTGAAACAGAACTCTCTCCCAGAGTAGATTGATGTTTTTAAGACACTGAAAACCCGCCTCTTAAACTTGTCATTGGGTCTGCCTGGCCTAGGTGGTGAGGATCCCTCACTTGAGCCATGTGGCTTTTGTGGGTGCCTGTGGTTGTCTTGATGCTCCTGTACCACTTCCTTGTTGGGAGAGGTACAGACAGCCTGTTTCCTGGGTGGTGAGGTCAGTTGCTCTGCGTCTGACCATCTGCTGAACCTAGGAGCTGTAGTCCGAGAACTGATCTGGCAGCCTACAATCGGCTGTGCAGTCTTCACCACCCAGGCCAAGACCTTTTAGTCCTGTGTAGTGCAGCTGCCATACCACACAGTCATGCCGAGAGACAGGATACTCTCAATGGTGGCTCTGTAAAAGTTCACCAGGAGTTGAGAGGAGAATCCAGAGCTCTTCAACTTCCTGAGGAAGATGATATGTTTTTGGGCCATCTTCACCAGATGTGACGTGTTCGTGCTCCACGAACGTATCATCATTGGGTATCATCATTGGTTATGAAAGCCACCAGGGTGGTGTCATCTGCAAAATTTACAACCATGTTTGGGGGATGGATGGCAGCGCAGTCGTTTGTGAAGAGAGTAAAAATTTAGGGTTGCACACACAGCCCTGTGTAGTTCCAGTATTTAGGATCATGGTGCAGATGTAAGCTTTCGTATCCTCACCACCTGGGGTCTGTTGGTGAGGTAGTACCTGAACAGAGCAGCAAAGGGGTGAATCAGGGACAGGAAATTTCCGTTCCACGGTCTTCCCCTTGTCTGGGGCTGGGTTGCTGGGGCAAAAGCCTAAGACAGGAAACCCAGGCCTCTCTCATTCCGGCTGCATCCTCCAGTTCACCCAGGAGCATCCCGAGGTGCTCTCTGTCCAGATGTGAGAGCAGGCCCTGGGCCTGCCTCTGAATTTCCTCGTGGTGGTTAAGTGCCCGAAACACCTCACCAGAAAGGCATTCGAGAGGCATCCTAACCAGCGGCCCGAACTACCTCATCTGGCTTCTATCGACCTAGAGGAGCAAGGGCTCTACTCCGAGCTCCTCCCCGATGGCAGAGCTCCTTATTCTATCTCTAAACAAGAGCCCAGCCACCTTCATTTTGGCCATTTCTTTCTGTGGTCTTGTTCTTTCAGTCACCACCCACAGCAGATTATCATGATGAGGGTTGGAACGGAGATCGACTCGTAAATTTGCTTTTTGGCTCAACTCTTTCCTCACCACGACTGACTGATGCTCCATCCTAAATAATGCGAACGCTGCACTGATTCGTCTAACAGGAAATAAATGTGCCTTTCTTCACAGATGGATATTTGGATGGTTATTTGGAGGAATGCTCTTTTCAGTTGTGGAACGTAAAGAAGTAAATGTACTTCGTTACTGTACTTAAGTAAAAAAATTGTGTATCTGTACTTTACTTAAGTAAAATTTAAGACCGGTACTTTTACTTTTACTTCACTACATTTTTAGAGCAAATATCTGTACTTTTACTTCGCTACTTTTTAAAAGTGTGTTTTACATTTTTCGTTACATTTTCGTTCAGGAATTTGAAAAATACACAGGTTTTTTAGCGCGTCTTGAAGCCGCATCGCCAAAATCAAAAGAAGCAGTTGATCGGGAGAAGAAATAATGAATCGAGAAACATTTTCCGCATTCATTCAGCGCCAAAAACCTAACATCAAATCTAGTACAAATTAAAAAGAGTCAGAAGATTGTTGTCCGTTGTGTTTACTTCTAAATAAAAAGTTGAGCCATCATTACACTGAGCAGGGGCGGATCTAGAATTTTCCAAAGGGGGTGGGGCTTTGACAAAGCCAATATATAGTGACTGGGGGCCTCCCCCCCAAAATACTTTAAAAATAAGTGTCATTTTCCTCCATTTTGGCGGCCCAGTCATTGGCCCTTCTAGGGGATAGCTTGACTTGTCCCCTTTCCTTTTAATTTAAGTATTTATTTTTTTTTTGTGGACCAAAGGAGGCGGGAGAGGGGGGTCACACCCCTGCAGAGTATTTATCCTGATTACCATGGTATGATTGGTACTACCCTCATTTTTTTTGAGGGTAGTACATGAAGATAGTTGCCATGAAGATATCTTAGACATGAAGATAGTTGGCATGACCGAAGAGGATGCAGCAGATAGGGTTAGATGGAAGAAACTGACTTGCTGTGGCGACCCCGAAAGGAAAATGCCGAAAGAAGAAGAAGAAGATGGTGATACCCTATAGCACAAGAAATAACATTTGAATTATGGTCGAATACTTTTACTTTTTACTTAAAAAGTACAATTTACACCAACTACTTTTGTACTTTTACTTAAGTAGATTTTTTTTTTATTGGTATTTTTACTTTTACTTAAGTATTTTTTTTGCCTAATTATCTGTACTTTTACTTAAGTACAAAAAGTGAGTACTTCATCCACCACTGGCTCTTTTATTTTTCGATGAACTTGACCTTTAAGGGATAGAATCCTAGTACGAAAAAGAAAACTATCTCCGCCCCTCTTTCTTGCAACGTGCACACCCGTACCATTAATCGAACGCACTTTAAGATGGACAACAAAAACTAACCCATAGCAGATTTACACATGTGGTAAATATTAATGAATTTTGTATTTAATAACGTTAATAACGATCATAACGTTGTAGTTATCATTTAAAATAATAGCTACAAATAATTCAGGTAAACACATCACAAAATAAAGAAACATAAAGGGTTTAAAGTCATTTTATATTGAAATTAAAAACTCCGTGAAAGTATTTTTTTGGAATAATAGGTAGAAGGTTGCTAGGTGAGCTAATGTTCGGCTTTAATCTGAGCAGGTGCCTGTTTTCCACCAAAAATTCACATGGCTGTCCGCTGGTTATGTAGGTAAGAAGTTTAAAAACATTTAATTAAATATTACTGATGTTTTTAAGCTTAAAAAAGCAGAGTTATGTGAATGAGGTGGGGCCAGAGTCAGGTGACAGAGAGAGAAAGAGAGACTGATCTCCATCTTATTTACACCCTTATCTTCCAACAGGGAGGGGGTTAGAGGTTGGGAAGGGGGGCGGGACCGAACATCGGCTCAGTTCGGTTCGGTTCGGCTCTGTTCGCAGGATCCGCATCGTTTCTGTCTGATGGAAGAAACGCGGCAGGCTGGAAATGTGTGCGAGCATGTTCGGAGTTCTGAAAAGGTAACATGTATAGATGGAGGAGAGGATGTGGTGATGGTGAAGGTCTGGTTCTGGTGGTGGGTGATGGGTTTGGTCTTCAAGAGATGGACCCTGGTTTGACTCTGGTCAGATGGAGGCTGTTTGTTGAGAGAAAGAATTCTGGTTCGAGTCATTTGGAGAGATAGACACTGGGTTTGGTCATTTGGAGATATGGCCGCTGAGTTTGATACCAGTCACATGGAGGGCAGAATTTTGGGTTTGGTCATCTGTATGTTTGGAGCGATTAATCCAAGTTTGATTCTGGTTGTCTGAATATAAGGTCGCTGGTTTTAGTCTTCTGGGCAGATGGAATGGGTTTGGTCATTCAGACAGATGCACGCTAGTTCTATTCAGACAGATGTTTGGAATTGGATGGATGCTGGTTTTGGGCACTTGGAGCACGATCAATGCTAAGTTTGGCTCTCAGGGGAAGGATGGCTCAGTGGATAGGGCAACTGTGCTGTAACCAGAGGGTTTCATCCCCAGTCGGGTTGATTCCAGCCCAGAGTTCATGCTGATACTGAACCCCCAATTGCTCCTCATGGTGTTTGCATCTTGCATGGTAGCTTCAACCATCAGGTATGAATGGGTGAATGTGAGCTACCAACGTAAATAAAACTCACGATTATATATATTTTAATGTACTTTAGTAATCCCTCACCGAGAAATTTATGTGCTGCATTTCACTGCAGCAGGCTGCCACCTAAGACAGCCCCAATGGTGGGAGAAACGAGGGGTTAGGTGTCTTCTCCAAGGACCCTTGACGTGCACTCTGTGGGATGTGAACCCGCGAACTTGGTTGGTTTGGTCATTTGGAGAGATGGCCGCTGAGTTTGATACCAGTCACATGGAGGGCAGAATTTTGGGTTTGGTCATCTGTATGTTTGGAGCGATTAATCTAAGTTTGATTCTGGTTGTCTGAATAGAAGGTTGCTGGTTTTAGTCTTCTGGGCAGAGGGAATGGGTTTGGTCATTCAGACAGATGTTTGGAATTGGATGGATGCTAGTTTGGGCACTTGGAGCACGATCAATGCTAAGTTTGGCTCTCAGGGGAAGGATGGCTCAGCGGATAGGGCAACTGTGCTGTAACCAGAGGGTTTGATCCCAGCCCAGAGTTCATGCTGACACTGAACCCCCAATTGCTCCTCATGGTGTTTGCATCTTGCATGGTAGCTTCAATCACCAGGTATGAATGTGTGAATGGATGAATGTGAGCTACCAACGTAAATAAAACGTACAATATATATTTTAATATACTTTACTAATCCCTCATCGGGAAATTTATGTGGTGCATTTCACCGCAGCAGGCTGCCACCGAAGACAGCACCAATGGTGGGAGAAACGTGGGGTTAGGCGTCTTCTCCAAAGACCCTTGACGTGCACTCTGTGGGATGTGAACCTGCGAACTTCTGGTTGACTTACGGTTTGCGGGCGAACGCTCTAACCACTGAGTCACCACCTACCCACTATATATGGAGTCCATTTAGTCATCTGGATAGATGGAATGGGTTCGGTCATTCAGAAACATGGATGTCAGTTCTAGTCATCTGGATGGATAAATGTTTGGTTTGGACAGATGGATGCTGGTTTGGGCACTTGGTGCACAATAAATGTTTAGTTTGGCTCTTAAGGGAAGGATGGCTCAGTGGGTAGGGCAACTGTCCTGTAACCAGAGGGTTGTCGGTTTGATCACCCTGGAGGTTGGATGCCAGGTTTGATTCTGATTATCAAAAAAGCTGGATTAGGACTTGGGGCGATGAATGCTAAGTTTGGCTTTAGTCATTTGTATAGATCACACGTGTCAAACTCAGGCCCTGGAGGGCCGCTGTTCTTGTATCTTCACTCCTAATACATGTTATTGAGTCATTGTGCCAAAGTTTATTGACTGTTGGTTTCACTTTATGTGTGTCTGATGATGTATCGGTCAAAGAACACAGTGAAAACCATAAACACATTGACCCAAGTTTATCTCCACTGGGACAAATTGGAAACTTGGAAAGATCAATGTTGGGGTTTGAAGTTTAGAAAAATGGATGCTGGTTTTGTTGATTGGATCAATTATTGCAAAGTTAGTTTCCGGTCATCTGGAGTGATGAATTCTGGGTTTGAACATTTGAAAAGATGAACACTGGTTCTAGTAGAGATAGACGCTGTTTTTTGTCGTCAGGGGCCTCGTTGGTAAAGACTTGCATGTAGAAAGTGTTTACGCAACTTAACACAGCGCAAACACAGGCTCTAAAAACACTTTTCTAACTCCTTTTACGCAATCTAGGCTTTAAAGATCTCATCTGGGACAAATCACAGATGCAAGTTAACTTGGTCTCCATCCCGCCCCAGCCACACCTCTAGAACTCCAAATGTGGATCTTGCAAATGATGTGATGCAATCACAATGGTCTTCAAACGCGCCGGTTCTACCTATTCTTACTCATGCATAATACAGAGTAATTAATAGAGTACTTTCACCAAAAGTGGAAGAACATAAAGCTGTTCTCTTTGCGAGCCACAGGTCTGATGGTGTCTCCCACAAGGAACAGACAGCAGAATGGGAGGCACAGCAACTCTGTGGGTGGCGCACATTAATCTGTCACTGAACGCACACTGGGAATCCATGTCAGTCACTGGAGGCGGTCTCAGTAAATCTCAGCTTGATATTATTACTATAAATATTCTTTGTATACAAGATGAAAAATATTGCAAATAAGCGGGTGCACGACTTCAAAATGAGTTGAAACATTTGTCTTAATTAACAATCTTCCATGATGTGCTTCAATTTTCTTTTGTACAGTCCTACAGGCATTTATGTGTATTTTCTAATTGTTTCCTCGCTGCTTCAAATGCTTCATTTCACTGTCCCAAGTTCATTTCAGGTTCTATCGACAAGCGTCGTCTTTTCCCCACGTCTTAAGATTTTGTGTACGGCAGCTCTTAACTTTGCTTTAGAAGTTTACTGCCTTCACCACTTTTACAGTTGCTTACTTTGCGTGGTGGAAATTTGCTTATGTACGGATTTCAGCATCAGCAAGTTTTATAAATGAGTCCTCTGGAGAGATGGCTGTTAATTCTGGTCTTGTGGAGAGATGGATGCTGGGTTTGGTTCCAATCGGTCCAGTAATAGAGGAAATGTTTCCAGGCCAGATTATCCTAATAAATACTCTGAACTGGAAGCTTTGGCCCAGCTCCTCGTCCTCTTACATAAAAGGACTTTAGGGAATGCAGAAACATAATCCCCCGTGTTCTAACGAGCATTATCCATGCTCTGGATAACAAAAACATATTATGTGATGTACGTAGCTGATGGTCAGCTCCATGGATCCCTGAGGTATTCCTCCAAACGAGCTTAGGATCTGCTCCTCTTGCACCCTGTGAACCCTTAACCTCATCTCGTCTGATCCCTTTTTTCTCCCCTCTGTTCCATCTGTTACGTCTACAAACATGAGTCATGTTATTTTAGATATGTTAGTCTTTAATTACCAGTCCTGGTTTCTATTAGAAACACTACCTCTGAAGCCCGATCATTGGCTGAATGCCTTAAAGGCTTCCAACCCTTGTTTGGAAAGGATCCCTAACTTTTGTGCTTTTCACGCTCACATTCACACGCAGTCTTTTTTGCAGATTATAAATTTTATTGATTACTTATCAACTTTTACATTGGAACTAATATCCATTTGTATTCTGAACCAATTATCCCTGATGGGTTAACAGGGGTTGTCGGAGCCTATCACGGTTGATGTCAGACGAGAGGCAGGATATACCCTGAACAGGTCACCAATCTGTTGCGAGGAGACGAACACACGCACATAACCATTCACACACACACTCTTTCTTGGGGCAATTTCATAGAAGCCAGTCAACCTAACATGCATGTTTTTTGAAGAGTGAAGAAAAACTGGAGAAAACTCAGACATATGCGAGAAGAATATGCAAACTCCACACAGAAAGGCCGGTGTTATCAGGCCTCGCACCCACTCCTTGCCTCAAATCCCTGACCTCCTTGCTGTGAGGCCACAGCCCAGCCATTTGGAAGAAATAATAAAATAAAATGGGGAAAGAAAAGAAAGAAAGAAAGAAAGAAAGAAAGAGAACAGGTGGCATGTCAGCAAAGATTAAAGTACTAACAGGCAGTGGTGGATGAAGTACTCACTTTTCGTACTCAAGTAAAAGTAAAAGATAATTAGGCAAAAAATTACTTAAGTAAAAGTACAAATGAAAAAATCTACTTACCGTATTTTCCGCACTATAAGGCGCACTGCATTATAAGGCGCACTTTCAATAAATTACATTTTTTAAAAACTTTTTCCATATATAAGTCGCACCGCATTATAAGGCGCTACAGTAAAGGCTGGGGTTACGTTATGCATTCATTAAATGGTGCTGTGCTAAAGGGAATGTTCAAAAAAAAAAATAGTCAGGTCAGTCAAACTTTATTAACAATTACAAAACAGCTTTCTGTTTTTACTCCCAAAATGTAAACAGCTGTTTTATTATTTTCTAAAGTATTAGTATTTTCGTGACACAGTTTATCTTCCATTGGAGATAAACTCTGTTTAGTCTTACTTACTTGGCGCAGTGCATCCTCTTGCTTCCTCCACTTCCTCACCATTGATTCATTGATGTTAAACTCTCTCGCTGCGGCTCTATTCCCGTGTTCTACTGCGTGACCGATCGCCTTTAAACTCTGCGGTGAAACAGTGTCTCTTGGTAGGAGCCATTTCCGGGTCTTTACACAAGCACACAAAATGGAAATGAGCGCCGTTTCATATATCCCAGCATGCATCGCACACTACTTCTTCTACGGGGGAAATGGAGTCGCCGGCTGCTTACCATAGTTGCGACACCTGTTAATCCATATGTAAGGCGCTCCGGGTTAAAAGGCGCATCGTGGACTTAAGAGAAAATTTAAGCTTTTTTGGTGCGCCTTATAGTGCGGAAAATACGGTAAATAAAAATACAAAAGTAATTGGTATAACTTTGACTTTTTAAGTAAAAGTATTCGACCATAATTCAAATGTTATTTTTTTGTGCTGTAGGGTCACAGATAAATACTCTGTGTAATGATGGCTCAACTTTAAAACTAAACACAACGAACAACGATCTTCTGACTCTTTTTTAATTTGTGCTATATTTGATGTTTTTTGACGGTGAATGACTGCGGAAAATGTTTACTCTCGATTCTGATTGGTCCTCGATTCATTACTTCTTCTCCCTCTTGGAGATTAACAGCAGGCAATCAACTGCTCCCTCTACAGGTTGATTTTGGCTATGCGGCTTCAAGTTGCGCTAAAAAAAAAAACTACATGTTTTTCCAATTCCTGACCAAAAATGTAAAAAAACCCCACACTTTTAAAAAGTAGTGGAGTAAAAGTACAAACCAAAATATACATCCATCCTACAATTTCATTTTTTTTTAAATTTTATTCAACAAAAGTAAAAAAGAAAGAAATTAAAATGGAGAAATTATTTTGCTCAACTTGTGATTTTTATCCTTTATAGTCTCAAACTGGAAAAATTCCAAATTGATTCCTTGTGTAGAGACTACCAAGTCGGATGCCGCACCTCTCTCCTGCTTTGTTCCACTTCCTCTGACCCATAAACACTCCACATACAGATGTTCTGTCTAGACAACCTGAAGCACTGAGAAAAAGCAAGCAAGCATTTCATTACCTGGTATGTGGTCATCCGAAACACCAAAAATCTACTGAAATCTACCAAACTGACACGTTGTCAGTTCTTTACTGACTTGTTATTGTCAATATGTTCAATATATAAGCGCATGTTTAGAATCATATCCGGCCCATATCCGGGGCCGGGTCACAGGAGCAACAGCCTCAGACGGAAAACCCAAGCTTCTCTCACCCCGGCTGCATCCTCCAGCTCACCCAGAAGGATCCTGAGGCGTTCCCTCACAAACACACAGCTGTTCAGCTGTGTGTTTGTGTAAAGACCCGGAAATGGCTCCTACCAAGAGACACTGTTACACCGCAGAGTTTAAACTCAAGGCGATCGATCACGCAGTAGAATACGGGAATAGAGCCGCAGCTATATTGAATCAATGGTGAGGAAGTCTAGGAAGCAAGAGGATGCGCTGCGC
Organism: Neostethus bicornis; assembly: GCA_902685375.1. Lineage (NCBI taxonomy): Eukaryota > Metazoa > Chordata > Actinopteri > Atheriniformes > Phallostethidae > Neostethus > Neostethus bicornis. The sequence goes on from LR738552.1 coordinate 21,797,989, forward strand.
CAAGTAAACAAGAGTAAACAGAGTTTCCGCGGTAACAAAGCGAGATGGCCACAGTTATAGGACAAAGTTGAACAGCCTCTACTGTAGCGCCTTATAATGCGGTGCGCCTTATATATGGAAAAAGTTTTTAAAAATGTCATTTATCGAAGGTGTGCCTTATAGTGCGGAAAATACGGTATGTAGAACAGAGCAAGGAACATAGCGGACAGTAAACAGTATGCGTGCGGGCGGGCATACTGCCAATGTTAACCATGTGCTTATTTGGGTAACCAATCTATCGCAGCCCCAAAAGACTGAAATGGGGGAGGAATAAACATGTGCAACCTGGGCCTACACCCCCTGTGATTTTCTACTTTTACTTGTTTTCAGGGCGGCACTGGGGTGCAGTGGTTAGCACAGTGGTCTCACTGCAAGAAGGTCAGGGTTTGAGTCCTGGAGTGGGGACGAGGCGTGAAACACTGGTCTTTCTGTGTGTAGTTTGCATGTTCTCCCCGTGTATGTGTAGGTTTTCTCTGGTGTCCTCCCATTTTCCAAAAACATATGTTAGGTTGATTGGCTGCTTTGAAATTGCCTCTTGGAATGAATGTGTGTGGATGGTTGTTTGTGTGTGTGGCCCCGCAAAAGACTGGCAATCTGTTCGGGGTGTACCCTGCTTCTCACCTGATATCAACCGGGATAGGCTCCGGCACCTCCTACGAGGTTCAGAAAATGAAACTTTCCGTTCCGTCATCTTCCGCTCATCCGGGGCCGAGTTGCGGGGGGAACAGCCTCAGACGGGAAGCCCAGGCTTCTCTCACCCCGGTTGCATCCTCCAGCTCACCCAGAAGGATCCCGAGTGAGACTCAGCTGTAAGACATAGTCTCTCCAGCGGGTCCGGGGTCTGCCTCTCGGTCTCCTCCCGGTGGGACGTGCCCGAAACACCTCACCAGCGAGGTGCTCGGGGAGCATCCTGACCAGATGCCCGAAGATCTTTCAGCGCTCACAGCCCAGTAACTCATTCTGGAAACTTGCCAAGCATTAAGACTTGCTTTGATCTTTTTTTTTTCCTGGGTTTGTGTCGCCAACCAATAGAAATATTTAGTTGTTGCAGAAACCAGGGAACCAGGTGGTGAACCAATGGTTTTTGTTTAGCACACATTGGCTGAGGTTTACGATGTCCCACAGAGTCCACCCCTCATAAAGATACGTGTTTAATCACATCTATTTATAAGCAGATATCAAGATCAATTTAAGTGATATCGCAAAAATTTATTTTAAAAGTTACAAAGTTGGCCTCATAAAGATCAAAGTGTAAAATAAGAAAACGTTGTGCGTTCGTTTGTTCTGAGTGGAGTTTTTTTTTGCTTGGCTCAGGTTGCTGGGTTCATGTTTGCAGCTTTGACAAGGTGCCAGACATCAGTCTGAGGGCTGGATTTAGTTCAGGCTGCAGAACCCACTCATAACAAATAATAAACAATGACTTCTTCACAGTTTGTCCCTCTTGCTTTATTTTCTCAGACAGGCTGATACCACCTTGAACCTCCGTGCATTTTAAATTCCCTTCTGTACAAGATCAGGAATTCTACACATCTGTTTATAATTGAGAGACACCTCAAAATGGCCGGCCAATTAGCAAACAGAAGGTGACGCCATGACATCAAATATGGGCCTCTGATTTTTAGCTCAGTAGTTAAACATGGTGGTTGACTAAGTTACATGATCTACAAGCAACAATTTCTAAAACTGAGAATTTAAAGTTAGAACAGAGATGATGTTCACAGAGTTTTATTCAAGGGAAAGATGTTGCAGACGGGATTTGGGTGGAGCTTAACTTTTCAGCTTGAACTAGTGACGAGAAAACGAAGCTTTGTGAAGCATTGAAAACTCAGTTGCAAAATTGTCTCAAATGATTCGAAGTGTCTGAAGCTTTGATGAAACAATGCCCTCTAGTGGACAATTTAACCGTTGCAAAACAGCGCATAAGTTAAAATTTGGGAACCAATCTCTTTCTTTGTCTTTTTTTCTTTCCAGCCTGTTTGGGAAGCCCTTTGATGGTGGGAAAAGAGTGAACCATGGTGGTCAACAAGACCCACGGCAGTATCCAGTAGACCAGCAGCTACAGCAGCAGCACCTACAGCCGACACAGCACCCTGCCATGATGCGGCTCCACGAGGTCCGAAAGGAGGTGTCCTTACTTGGGCCACAGGTGTGCACCTTCAGCGGGCTTCAGAATGACCGGGAGTACAAACGCCTGGAGCGTGAGCTAACCCGGTTGCTGCTGGAGGTAGACCAGGTGGATACAGAGGGCAAACCAGAGCTGCAGGGGGCTCGCAAGAGTGCCGCGCAAGACGTGGAGGGCCTGTTGCGTTACCTGGAGGAGAACGCCTCGCATCCCTCCCGCCAGGCCATCGAGACACTGAGCAACCAGGCGCGGCAGCTGGTGGAAGAGAGCGTGGTGCTCCCCCAACGAGCTGGGGGTGTCCCAGAGATCAATGACGAATTGGTGGACGCTCTGCAGGAGCTGGTGTTGAAACTCACCCAGGTCAAGACAGAGGGTAGAGTGCCACTTCGCAAGGCGCGCTACCGTGCGCTGATGCGTTTGTGCGCTGTGCAAGACGTGTTGGAAGGACGCACGGAGCAGCAGACCCTCTCCTTACCGCTGCCGGGGGAGACCCACGAGGCCGTGCACTGCATCAACCAGGTAATGGTGAAAGTTAGCGTGGCCCGCGGGCAGCTGGTGGCGCTGCTGATGGGCTTGAGGGGGAGGGACAGCTGTGCACATCTGTCACGTATCCTGACAGAGATGCAGGTGGAGCTGGACGCTCTGGACGTGTCTGGGAACCTCACTATCAGAAACTACAGGAAACAAGTTGTGGAGGAGATCAACGGGCTTCTGAAACATCTGGACCTGGAAGTGGAAGGAGACGATACGCGCAGGTACGTCTCCACCCTTACAGCAGGGGTTCCCAAACTTTTTAAATCTGTGATCTTGGTTTTAAGGCTGATGACAAAGCGTGACCCACGCCCCCTCCTTTTTGCTTTCTTTCTTTTTAACAACTCTACTGCTTGTTTTAAGACAGTTTCACACACCCATGGCACCCTTTCCAGAGGACAGATTCATGAGTCATTAAGACATCGTTTCTTCAAAACAAAGTAGTTTCAAAAGTTTGTAACAAAAAATTACAAATAAAACATTTAGAACGGTCTTTGTTCATCTTCTGAACCATCCATCCCTGATAGGATTGCGGGGTTGTCGGAGCTTACCCCGGCTGATTCAAGACGAGAGGCAGGGTACACCCCAAACAGGTCACCAATCTGTTGTGGGGTCACACACTCACAACCAATTTCATAGCGGCCAATCAACCTAACATGCATGTTTTTGGTTGGAGAGAAACTAGAAAAAAACCTACACATACACTGAGAGAACATGCAAACTCCACACAGAAAGACCAGTGTTACAAGCCTCAAGCCCACTCTGGGACTCGAACCCTGACCCTCTTGCTATGAGGTCACCGTGAAGCCGAAGTAAATATTCATGGATAAAATATCTGAAGTTTAGGACGCTTTCAACGCCCTGCTGGTTGGTTGCTGTTATCTTAAGCATCGAGAAGTTTGTAGACAAACACACACACACACACACAGCAGTGACTATACAAATAAATGTGTGAATAAACATCTAAAAATGTGTGTTTATAGTCTACTTAACTACCATTGGTCATCGACAGTGGACGGTATGTGTCGGTAAGTGGAGTGGACTGATGGCTTCCAATCAGATTGTTACGTGTTGTTTATTTTGTTTTTGTAATTGTGACAATTATGCTGCGATGTGTCCGAGAGGTTCTCTGACGGCTTGTTTTTCTGGTTATAGAAAGTAAATAAACACGTCCCACAGAGACACTAGGGAAGTTCTGAACTGGAAGAGAGATGAAGTGATTTATTGTTGAAGTGAAGCAGGGAATATGTCCTGGTTTCTTATCGGTAATAATTGATGAAGCTGCCGCACTTAACTGTAAATAGACTGACTGTTGAGGTTGGTCAATAATTAATCATTATCTACTTGATATTGATATGGACATAATAAACAATACATGTCCAAAGTTTGGACACACCTCATTTACTGCAGTTTCTTTTATTTATAGCTCTTTTTTACATTCTAGATCAGGCATGGGCAAACTGCGGCCCGCAGGCTTCATACGGGCTGTTAAACGGTTAAATCCGGCCCACCGAACGTGAAAAAATTAAATAAATAAACCTTGTTAATGTTTTATTTCCCTGTAATTCTGATGTTTCGTCACTACATGGCGCCTAATATACAACAATGTTGCTCCCATTAAAATGAGTGTGTCTTCGTGATGCGCACGCTGTCAAAATAAACCGCGTGCTTAGATATGGAAAGCCATTGGGGCCCAATACGCGCACGTAAACAAGCGTGTTAGACGTTAAAACAAACAAAATGTTACATCAAGCACTTAAATTTCAAACCTAGCGCCGCTGTATGCGCGTTTTTAAGCGCTATCGCACTAGATTTCAGACCTAGCGTCGCAAGTTTTGAAATTTAACGCTCTTGATGACACATTTAGTGCGCTTGTTTAAAATCTAGCGTCATTTTATTGGTCTAATCTAGGTTACCAAAGCATGCCATCCATCTGCTCCTGTTCCGGCCTCCTGGTCAAATGTTAGAACTCAATGTGGCCCGCGAGTCAAAAAGTTTGCCCACCCCTGTTCTAGTGACCACTGAAGCATCAAAACTTTGATCACACATAGGTACACGTACTTAACAAAAATGTTACACAGAAAGACACTGCTTTTTCCACATTTTACTGCTTTTCATGTCCATGACATTCTCTGGAATGGTTTCCACTTGACATGTACGTAGGTCTTATCAAAGTTCGTCAGTGGAATACGAATAGTGTCGTCTTGAGGAATTTTCAGAACCATCGACATGGACCTGAAACAAATCTGATCCACAGGAGAAAGTGTTGGTTTTAGATTCTACCCTTTACTAAACATTTAAAGGAAGAGGGTCAAAAGAAAAGAAAGATGGGATTTACATTCTCACCTAACAAGTTTCTACCTGTGATATTGTGTAAACTACTGCTGTGTGGGTGCAAACACTCACCCCACCCGTAGGGCCTTGTGCCAGGATGTGGGGATGTGGAAGGACGAGGACCCAAATGCAGGACAACAAAACAGAATTTACCAAACAAAAGTCCAATAAAGCTGTAGAGCAAAGGATTATGTGGCCATACCAGCCTGTCAATGCCTGATCCTGTCAGACCTTAGAAGCTAAGCAGGCTGGACCTGGGCAGTACTTGGATGGGAGACCGTTGGAACTCCAGGTTCCACGGTGGGACGGCTGTTGAGATTAAATTGCCGTTGTGTCCCTGGGCATGACATTTCACCTGTCTGAACGGTGTGTGTGCGATTGATTGGTGATGTTCAGAAAGGCCGATGTGCCAAAAATGGCAGCCTCGCTTCTGTCAGTTTGCCCCAGGGCAGCTGTGGCTACAACAGTAGCTTACCATCACCTGGTATGCAGGGAGCGTCTTTGAGAGTCCTGAAAAGTGCTATAGAAGTACAATGCATTATCATTATTATTACAGACGTGGACGAAATTGTTGGTACCCCTCAGTTAAAGAACGAAAAACTGACAAATCTCACTTAAATCACTTGAAACTCACAAAAGTAACAAAAAATAAAAATTTATTAAAAATTAAACAATCAAAATCAGCCATTACTTTTGAATTGTTGATTAACATAATTATTTAAAAAAAACAACTAATGAAATAGGGCTGGACAAAAATGACGGTACCCATAACTCAACATTTTGTTGCACAACCTTTTGAGGTTATCACTGCAATTAAATGATTTCTGTATTTGTCAATGAGCGTTCTGCAGCTATCAACAGGTATTTTGGCCCACTCCTCATGAGCAAACAGCTCCAGTTGTCTCAGGTTTGATGGGTGTCTTCTCCAAAAGGCATGTTTCAGCTCGTTCCTCATGTGTTCAATGGAATTCAGATCTGGGCTTGTGGATGGCCACTTTTTGAGTCTATGAACACAGAGTTGATGTACCTTACCAAAGAGCTCCAGTTTGGTCTCATCTGTCTAAAGGACATTCTCCCAGAAGCTTTGTGGCTTGTCAACATGCATTTTTGCAAATTCCAGTCTCGCTTTTTTATGATTTTTCAACTCTATGTTCATAGACTCAAAAACCAAGCATACGAAGAAAAGAACACTGTCCCTACGATGAAACATGGAGGAGGCTCAGTAATGTTTTGGGGCTGCTTTGCTGCATCTGGCACAGGGTGTCTTGAAAGTGTGCAAGATATAATTAAATCTGAAGACTATCAAAGCATTCTGGAGAGAAATGTGCTGCCTAGTGTCAGAAAGCTTGGTCTTAGTCGCAGGTCATGGGTCTTCCAACAGGCCAAAGATCCAAAACACACAGCCAAAAACACCCAAGAATGGCTGAGAGAAAAGCGTTGGACTGTTCTAAAGTGACCTTCCATGAGGCCAGATCTGAATTCCATTGAACACATGAGGAACGAGCTGAAACATGCCATTTGGAGAAGACACCCATCAAACCTGAGACAACTGGAGTTGTTTGCTTATGAGGAGTGGGCCAAAATACCTGTTGACAGCTGCAGAACGCTCATTGACAAATACAGAAATCATTTAATTGCAGTGATAACCTCAAAAGCTTGTGCAACAAAATGTTGAGTTATGGGTACCATCATTTTTGTCCAGCCCTATTTCATTAGTTTTTTTTTTTTTTTAAATAATTATGTTAATCAACAATTCAAAAGTAATGGCTGATTTTGATTGTTTATTTTTCAATAAATTTTTATTTTTTGTTACTTTTGTGAGTTTCAAGTGATTTCAGAAAGAATTGTGGGTTTTCCCTTCTTTAACTGAGGGGTACCAACAATTTTGTCCACGTCTGTAACTCGAGATCAAAAGTTCAAATAATATAACAGAGATCATAGATGCAACTCATGGTCAGGCAGCCAGGACGGAAAACCTGGCTGGAAGGGGTGGTGATGATGATGACTCGACAAAGACGTCTGGAGTGATTGCCTTGAAATAGGCACCAGGATCCACAGGTGTGTTGTGTCATCCAGTGGTGGAACGTAGCGAAGTAAATGTACTTCGTTACTGTACTTAAGTAAAAAAATTGTGTATCTGTAGTTAAGTAAAATTTGAGACCTGTACTTTTACTTCACTACATTTTTAGAGCAAATATCTGTACTTTTACTTCGCTACTTTTTTAAAAGTGTGTTTTAAATTTTTTGTTACATTTTCGTTAGGGAATTAGAAAAATATACAGGGTTTTTTTAGCGCATCTTGAAGCCGCATCGCCAAAATCAAAAGGAGCAGTTGATCGGGAGAAGAAGTCATGAATAAAGGACCAATCAGAATCGAGAGTAAACATTTTCCGCATTCATTCAGCGCCAAAAAAACTAACATCAAATATACCACACATTAAAAAGAGTCAGAAGATTGTTGTTCGTTGTGTTTACTTCTAAGTAAAAAGTTGAGCCATCGTTACACAGAGCAGGGGCTGTTCTAGAATTTTCTAAAGGGGGGGGGGGGGGGGGCGTAAAGTCATTGACAAAGCCAATATAGGGTGACTGGGGCCCTCCCGTCCGCCAGACATTTTAAAAAATAAGTGTCATTTTCCTGCATTTAGGTGACCCATTTGCTGGCCCTGCTAGGGGATAACTTGACTAGCCCCCTTTCCAGTATTTATCCTAGTTACCATGGTGACACCCTAGAGCACAAAAAATAACCTTTGAATTATGTTCAAATACTTTTACTTTTTACTTAAAAAGTACAATTTACACCAACTACTTTTGTACTTTTACTTAAGTAGATTTTTTTATTGGTACTTTTACTTAAGTAAATTTTTTGCCTAATTATCTGTACTTTTACTTAAGTACAAAAAGTGAGTACTTCATCCACCACTGGTGTCATCAGATGAATCACCCTCAGGTGTCTCTAATCACGGTGAATAGGGAAGGTCCAGGGCTCCCTCTGGTGGCAGTGGAGGGGTTCATGACACCTTGGGAGTTTTAGAGCCATGCAGGCTAAGTATCTTGGGGTGAAAGCTGTAGCAGGAGATTGGGAGTTAGCGTCCTAATAACTAGGACGCTGCAGTTTTCGAGTATTCAGTTCAGTGTGAACGGTGTGCCTTGACAGATTTGCAGAAGAGTGTTGGTAAGGTGCAGTCTGCTCCGTAACTCTGAGATTTCTAAAGAATGTTTGTTTTATACTCATGTAGCTAGTTTGGAGGTTTAAATTTAGCGGGATGTATCACATGGTAAAAGTGAGTCATTGACGACGATAATGGAGAAAATCAGGCGTCTTTTTAAAATAAAACATTTCCCTCCGCTAGCATTCCCTCCATGCTAGCGGAGGGAAAAGATGGAGGAAAGAAGCTGTTGGTTTCTGTGCCTTTTTTTTTTTTACCTTTTGGATTAGGCTCGGATAACAAACCAAATGGAAAAAAATACTGAAAGTCCTTTTTTTTTCTGAGCCGTCCGTTACCAAATGATCTATTGACCGGTACTCGACGCTCACCCGAAAATGATTGGTGATCTTGATGACACTTAAATGCTTGAAAGTAATGAGGAACGTCTTTCTTTCATTTTTTTTACAGGTACGACTTGGCTCAGAATAACTCCATTCGTGAGATCGAAGCCGTGCGAGCTCACGTTTCCCACCTTCGTGAGGGCGTCCTGCGACACTGCGTCATGGGCGACTTGAGTTTCAGACCTAAAGCTGAATTACAGAGCCTCCTCACACACCTGGACCAGGTGGACACGGGCAAGAACCCGTGCATCAGAGAGGCCCGGCGCCGTGCCGTGGTGGAGGTCCAAGCCATCATCACTTTCCTCGACCTCCGCGAGGCCCTAGTCCTCCGACAGCCGGGTCCTGATGAACACCCGCCGCACCGCGCCGTCTGGTTGGTTCTGGGTAGTTTGTCCGACCTCCAGGCTCAGGTCCTGGGTTTTGACGGCAAGCGGGTGGATAAAAGCTACATGATGCTGGAGGAGCTGCTGACAAAGCAGCTGCTGGCGCTGGACGCCGTAGACCCTCAGGGCGACGAGGGCACCAAGGTAGCGCGGAAGCAGGCGGTGAAGTTCGCCCAGAACATTCTCAACTACCTAGATATGAAGACGGACGAATGGGAGTACTGACGAGCGGGTGGAACCTGGAGCAACGAAAACTTGCTGTAAATACAGACCCTAACTCCCAGAATGCATTGGCAGCGCTTTTCTTTCCTTCTTCGTGGTCGTCATGCCAACACAGAACTCCTATTGTCATACACAGTTTTTATTTTTATGTGTGAGCGTATTTTTTTTTGGAGATTCACAGTGTGTGTATGTGTGTGAGTGTGTTGTCATGATGGTTGCTATGGCGCCGGGGGATGCTCGTCTCCTTCTCAGACTCCGCTTATGTTTAATTCCTGTATTAAAATACGTTCAAACAAGATGTCAAAAGTCAGCAACACTTTACATCTTAGGATAAAAAAAAAAAATCTGATTTATTCAGAACAAAGAAGCTTCTTAGTGTCCGTCCTGACTTTCATGTGCCGGCGCCAAACGCTAGCGGAAGGAAAAGATGGAGGGAAGAAGCAGTTGGTTTCTGTGCCTTTTTTTTTTTACCTTTTGGATTAGACGATGAATTAAAGATGAAGCAGCGAGAAGAGAAAAAAAAACAGAATGTTCTAGTGTTTGAAAGCTGTGGTCGCCAACGCAACCAACTGATCGGATGGAGGAAAATTTAAACCTCCAAACAAACATTCAGAAAGTCAGTTCAGAAGTTTTATTTTTCATCCAGATGCATGTTTACTTTAGATTTACTGGTTAAGTTTGTTTAAAGTTTGTAACTGGGTTCCTGAAAAGGTTTTTAGTTTCAACTGATAGAGAAGATTCATTCCTGTTCATTTATTTAGTTTAGAGTTAGCGAGATTTTCCCTTTTTTTTTAGTTCTCCATCTACAGAATGTGTCCATTTGGACCATACACTAGACAGAGAAGCAAAGGAGAACAATGACAAGTTGCTATGGTTAACGTAGAACAAGCTAATGGGCGCTTTTTTCTCGCCTGTCTGTAAATAAAATGCCAAGATTTCATATTGACGAACAATAAAAACAAGCTGAAATTCTTTATTTTGTTTTTATTAAATAATTAATTAACAAACCCACAGAATTAAACACGAGATAATCTGAAAGGATCCTGAGACTTTTCTAAATTCTGCTCCGTTGTCTACCGCTCATCTGGGGCTGGGCTGAGGAGTAACGACCTCAGATGGAAAAACCAGGCTTCTCTCATCCCCAACTCACTCGGAAGGATCCCGAGGTGTTCCCTGTCCAGCTGTGAGATATAGTCTCTCCAGTAGGTCCAAGGTCTGCGTCTGGATCTCCTCTTGGTGAGACGGAACAACTCACCAGTGAGGCATTCAGGAGGCATCTTAACCAGATGCCTTTAACACCCCATCTGGCTTCACTCGACCAGGAGGAGCAATGTTCCTACTCCAAGCTCCACCTGGATGTCAGAGTTCCTCCCTCTATCCCTGAATGAGCGCCCAGCCACCCTGCAGAGGAAGCTCATTTCAGCAGATTGTATCTGTGATCTCGTTCTTTTATAGGTGAGGGTCGAAACGTAGATGCTGGTTACCACGGTGAGGGTAGGAATTTAGATCTGGTTACCATGGTGAGGGTCGGAACGTAGATCCTGGTTACCATGGTGAGGGTAGAACTTAGATCCTGGTTACCATGGTGAGGGTAGCAACGTAGATCCGGGTTAACATGGTGAGGGTAGGAGATTAGATCTGGTTACCATGGTGAGGGTAGGAACGTGGATCCTGGTTACCATGGTGAGGGTAGGAACGTAGATCCTGGTTACCATGGTGAGGGTAGGAACGTAGATCCTGGTTACCATGGTGAGGGTAGGAACATAGATCCTGGTTCCATGGTGAGGGTGGGAACGTAGATTGTGGTTACCATGGTGAGGGTAGGAACGTAGATCCTGGTTACCATGGTGAGGGTCGGAACTTAGATTCTGGTTACCATGGTGATGGTAGGAACGTAGATCCGGGTTACCATGGTTACGGTAGGAACTTAGATTCTGGTTACCATGGTGAGGGTCCTTTTTAACATCTGGATGCAGGTGATTTTTAAATATCACTGTGATTAAATTTTTAAAATTGATACACCAAATCTCTCTCTTATAACATTCTTTAGCAAACGGAATATCTCTAAAACCAAAGTGCCCACACATAGTCAGTACCAGCAGTAGATGACCCAACTATTTAATATTAATACAGTTTGGGATTCACTGCAAAGGCGTACGATTCAACTTCTTTTTGTTATTTCTACATAAAAACCATCCGAACAGTCATCACAGATTTTTCCTGATGATAAATACTGTTAAACCAGTTTAAAATGGGGGCAAACATTTCTTCCAGTAGAGTTGAAAGATGAATATCAAGAATGTAGTCACACAGGAATGTTTGATTTCATACCAAAGGGAACAGTGAGGACTCTGTCTAATGTGGTTTAAAATATTTTCTGCCTTCTTGCTTCGATAAAGTGGAAATGACGTGCTTTTATTTCAAAGGGAAGGTTCTGCTTTTTTGAAAAACACTATTTTAGCCTTTATATTCAGTTTTCTGGAGCCAGATGAAACATTTTTACATCATTTAGGAAATAAAAACATATTTGTGTAGCTTGTCAGTCATCCAGGTCATGATAAAAAAAAAAAGTTTAAAAATTAACTGGAAAAAGTTTCTGGTTTGAAGAGGTTTGGCCTCTCATCAGAGTGTCTTCTTCAGTTCTTTATGTCCATCGATAGCTCCTGATGTTTTTGGACATAAAGAAGTGAAACTTCATCTAAACTACCAGCTCAGGCCAGACCAGGCCAGACCAGGCCAGACCAGGCATGGGCAAACTACGGCCCGCGGGCCACATGCGGCCCGTGAAACGGCTTAATCCGGCCCGCCGAACTAGGAAAAAACCCCAAAAAAGACCCAAACATGTTAGTTTGATTTTTCTTGATTTTTAAAAATGTTCGTTACTAGATAACGCCAAAAATACCCAAACACTGCTCCCATTAAAATGTGTGTGATCCGTGATGCGTACGCTTTAAAAAAAAAACAGTGCGCACAAATATGGAAAGCCATCGGACCCAATACACGCACATAAACAAGCGTGTTAGATGTTAAAACAAGCAAAATGTTACATCAAGTGCTTAAATTTCAAACCTAGTGCCGCTAAATGCACGTTTTTAAGCGCTATCGCACTAGATTTCAGACCTAGCAACACTAGGTTCAAAATTTAACGCTTTTGATGTAACATTTAATGTGCTAGTTTAAAATCTAGCGTCATTCTATCTGTCTAATCTAGCGGTTACTAAACCATGTCATCCATCTGCTCCTGCTCCCAGGGGTGAATATAATATTTTTTAAAGGGGATGCACGCGGGAGGGGGCACAAAACCAGCACCTATGGTGCTCACCAGTATAGAGGTGTCTAGGGGCATCCCGCCCAGAACCTTTTTGAAAAATAAGACATTTTTTTGCATTTTGGTGCATAGATTAGCTGGAGTTTACAATTATTAAAGTAGTAAGAACACTTTTTTTGTCGACCTAGAGAGGGAGTATACACCCTCCCCCAGGTCCGGCCCACTTGTCAAATGTTAGAACTCAATATGGCTCGCGAGTCAAAAAGTTTGCCCACCCCTGAGTCTGACAGAACTGAAGAAGTTGCTCGAATGAGAGGCCAAACCTCTTCATTTTTGTCTTCTGAACCGCTCTCCCGAACTGGGTGGCGCCAGTGTTTATCCCGACTAATTTAAGGTGAGAGGCAGGATACACCCCGAACAGGTCATCAGTTTGTTGCGGGGTGACTCACACACACTCATTACTGGAGACAATTTTATAGCAGCCAATCAATCTAACATGCATGTTTTTGGAGAGTGGGAGGAAACCAGAGAAAACCCACACATACACAAGGAGACCATGCGAACTCCACACAAAAAGACCAGTGTTTGGAGCTTCGTCCTCATTTGGGACTCAAACCCTAACCTTCTAGCTGGGAGGCCACCGTGCAGAAACTTTGTCCAGTCTAATTTTTTGCTTTTTTGTTTTATTTCATTTGCATTAAAAAATCATTTTCTATTTTTATGCATTTGCTTTTAACTCCTTTTTATCTCACTTTAAGCCTTTATTCTCTTGTTTTAAATTAAAAAGAGCAGAATACATTTCATCTGATTTAATCTCGTTTTCTCCTCTGAAACGTTCATTAATCATATTTTAACATTTATTCCATGTTGAATACCTGAGCAAAAATCATTTATCGCATCAAACTGAATAAATATCAACAAAAACACTGCTTTTTTATTTTTTGCTGGTTATTTGCCGCTTTATTAAAGAATGTTTTCATGGATGGAAACAGTTCAGCTTTTAATGGATTACATTTAATTAAGTAGCCTTTTTACTGCACTGATTGTGATGTTTTCTCCAATAAAAAACGCACTCGGACAATAAAAAACAGAAAGGATAAAAGCACATTAGTGTGGTGTGAATGTCTCGTGGATGGATGTGCTTGGTTTGTATTCTTACTGCATAATAAAGACGGTGTTTCAGCTCTTATTTCTGTCTCGTCCTGATTTCACATCACACAGAAAGGTTGGATGGAACCTGAACAACCATCAGAAAGTCTTTAATATTTCAGGATAAAACATTCACTTTCCTTTTAGATTTATTTATAGATAGAATGTCACAATGTGGGAGCAGAAGGAGGAGGACCAAAGTGCCGTACGACAAACAGGATTTATTAAGTAAGGAGTCCAGAAAAGCTGTAAAGGAGAAAAACACATGGTTCAGAGGAATGTCTAGTACAAAACGTTCAAACCATCTCTTGGTCGGGCAGGCTGGAAGGGATGATGACCTGACAATGAAGGAAAGGCAGACTGCCTTTAAATAGGCAGCTGGTCAGTCACAAACAGGTGTCCCAAATCAAGTAGATGAACAAACGTCCCGGGCTCCGTCTTGTGGTAGGCGAGGGAACCATGACAGAGAAGAAGCAATCATGGAAAAGAGCAGAGATAAAAAGACTGAATAAAATTCACTTTTTATTTTTTTTACTTGAAGCTAAAAAGACAGTGTTTTGAGAAAGGTTTTGTCCCTTTTCAAGATTTCTGGCGTTTTTTGTTTTCCACACTTAAATGTTTTCTTTAAAAACACAATTAATAAGAACACAGTTTTCTAACATTTTTAAAAATGATTAATGCTACATTTTATTTCTAAGGTTCTTTCTGGGTTCTCGATGTCACCTTACAACGTATTTTTTACATATATATATATTAAAAACACTGTTAAAACAACCTTAAAACATACAAATTTAGACAAAATATTTATAGATCAGCATAAAAATGTATAATAAAATAGATTTAAGAAAAAGAACAGTTATTGTTTGAAGAGAACCGGCCAGAAGGAAGAGATGAGTTTTTAATCTGGTAATATCGCCAGTCTTTTATTTTATTTTCCAAAGGTCAGAGACTTAGTTTTAAAATAATTTCTGGTGTTACTCAATAATTTTGCATATGAAAACAAGTTATTGAAGGAAGAACTGCAGCTTGCTGAACGCTCTGACAGGAAACCTAAAGGTTTGGATAAAAAATTACTTTTAGCAATAAAAGATATTAAAATATAGACGTCATTTTAAACAACTGTTTTGAATTTCAAGATGTTTTAGTTCATTTATGAGATCTAATTTATTTTAAAGATGCTAAACGTCACTAATGTTTCAGCCGCCATTTTGGACCTGTGAGTAAAACGGGGCCTCGTTCTGTTTTTAACTTCACGCAAACAGTAAATAAAAAAAGAACTATAGTTCTCTTTTTGTCTTTCATTTTTTTCTGGAGTTAATATTCTATAACTTCTTTTTGTCGTGATTCTCCTCTGCTCCAGAACATTTCCTCCCTTCTAATCCTTCTCCGGGCCCTAATTCACCTTGTCCCAATTTTCTCTCCTTGATGTTTACACCTGTGTCTCGTCTTCCCCCCGGCTATTTAACCCCTGGTACCCATCCACGTCTGGTCCCTCAGCCTCATGTGTACCCTTCTATGGCTCCTCCGTCTGGTTCTTCCAACCCTGCCCAGGATGCAACAAAACTGCCCAGGTTGGCTTTCAGGCTGCACATGCCTACCCCTGTTCTTCAACCACTGATTAACTGCAATAAACTGGCTAAAACTGGTTATGCATCTGGGTCCTACATCTCCACCAGTGGTGGATGAAGTACTCACTTTTTGAACTTAAGTAAAAGTACAGATAATTAGGCAAAAAATACTTAAGTAAAAGTAACAATAAAAAAAAATCTACTTAAGTAAAAATACAAAAGTAATTGGTGTAAATTGTACTTTTTAAGTAAAAAGTAAAAGTATTCGATCATAATTCAAATGTTATTTTTTGTGCTGTATGGTGTCGCCATGGTAACCAGGATAAATACTCTGCAGGGACGTGACCCCCCTCTCCCGCCTTTTTTGGTCCACAAAAAAAAAAAATGGAAAGGGTACAAGTCAAGCTATCCCTTTGAAGGGCCAGCAAATGGGCACCAAAATGCAGGAAAGTGACACTTATTTTTTAAAACGTTTTGGGGGCGGGGGGCCCAGTCACCCTATATTGGCTTTGTCAATTACCTCACGCCCCCCCGCCCGTTTAGAAAATCCTAGAACCGCCCCTGCTCTGTGTAATGATGGCTTAACTTTTTATTTAGAAGTAAACACAACAAACAACAATCTTTTGACTCTTTTTATTTTGTGCTATATTTGATGTTAGTTTTTCGGCGCTGAATGAATGCGGAAAATGTTCACTCTCGATTCTGATTGGTCCTTTATTCATTACGTCTTCTCCCGATCAACTGCTACTTTTGATTTTGGCGATGCGGCTTCAAGAAAAAACTGAGTATTCTTCAAATTCCAGAACGAAAATGTACAAAAAATGTAAAACACACTTTTAAAAAAGTAGTGGAGTAAAAGTACAGATATTTGCTCTAAAAATATAGTGAAGTAAAAGTAAAAGTACCGGTCTCAAATTTTACTTAAGTAAAGTACAGATACACAATTTTTTTACTTAAGCACTGAATTCTCCACTTTCACCACCTCATGACTGTTTTAATACTGTTTCTGTTGATCGTCACAGAAGCAAGTTATTGAAGAATAAAAAGTAGTTCAGTGACAGTTCAAGTAAAATGCTCGAAATCAACATAATTTTACATACTTACGTTCATTTTAAAATGTTTTGAAGAGCTAAATTTAAAAATGCACATTGTGTTCTAACATGCGTCAAACTTTGATGGGGCAGTTTTTGGCGCCATTGAGGCAAAACACTCTGTGGTAAGTCACCTTAAAGGTTTGTATGTTTAAATTTTTTATAAAAAAATTTAATTTCTTTTAAAAATTTTACTTTAATTTTGAGATATTTTCAGTGTGTATGAACGCTAAGGGGAGCTTTTCACTCAGACTGAATTTCTCTACATGAACACCAGAGAGCGCTCTCCTCATTACAAATACAACAGCAGCTCTACATAAAACCACTAGGGGTGCTATCACATCAGACCCAGTCAGTAGAAACGCGTGTAAATTGAGGACTGGGTGAGGCTGGAACACACACTTAGTTTAATCTGCAAAGTGAGGTGAGGAACTCTTATATAATCCCACTAAACAAGCAGCTGGTCTGTTCATGGTGTGATGATCCTCTTAGGTCAAACAGCAGAGCTCTACAATCACCTCTTTAACAAAACGAAAACACTCATGTTTGTATCTCAGTTTCTCATTTAAATTCTTTCCACTCAATATTTTTAAAAGTTAATTGACAAAAATGTTCCTTGATACTTAAAGATGGAACAGATAGACGGACTGCGTCGGTCCGTCATGGTAAAGAGAGAGCTGAGCCGAAAAGCAAAGCTCTTGATTTACATGTCGATCTACGTTCCAACCCTCACCTATGGTCACCAGCTGTGGGTGGTGTGATGAGATCGCGGGTACAAGCGGCCGAAATGAGCTTCCTCCGCAGGCTGGCTGGGCTCTCACTCAGAGATCGGGTGAGGAGCTCTGCCATCCGGGAGTAGCTCGGTGTCGAGCCGCTCCTCCTCCAGGTCGAGAGGAGCCAGATGGGGTGGTTCGGGCATCTGGTCAGGATGCTCCCTGAGCGCCTCGCGGGCGAGGTATTTTGGGCAAGTCTCGCCGGGAGGAGACCAAGGGGCAGACCCTGGACCCGCTGGAGAGACTATGTCTCACAGCTGGCCGGGGAACAACTTGGGATCCTTCCGGGTGAGCTGGAGAATGCAGCCGGGGTGAGAGAGGCCTGGGCTGCCCGTTTGATGCTGTTCCCCCCGCGACCCAGCCCTGGAACAAGCGGAAGATGATGGAACGGAACAGATAGATATTTATGGCAGTTTATTTGGTATTTGAAGCATAAAACATATATTTTGTGAAGAGCTGGAAGCTCCGGGCACCTTTAAATATGGTACAAACAAAACAAAAGAACATAAACCTGAGAAGGAATAGAAGATTTAAACTTATAAACAGAAAGAAAAGCCAAGTCTCCAAGGATAGCAATGGAAGTATATCGAGATCGGCAGTAATAATAATAACGCATTATACTTCTATAGCACTTTTTAGGACGCTCAAAGACGCTTCACACAGGCATCATTCATTCCCTCCATACCAGGTAATGGTATGCTACTGTTGTAGCCACAGCTGCCCTGGGGCAAACTGACAGAAGCAAGGCTGCAATTTTTATGCCATTGGCCCTTCTGACCATCACCAACCACCAATCATACACACCATCCAGACTAGGCAACATGGGTGAAGTGACTTGCCCAGTGACACTGCAACAATTTAATCTCAACAGCCATCCCACTGTGGCATCTGGGGTTCCAGCAGTCTCCCATGCAAGTACTGCTCTGGTCCAGCATGCTTATCTTCTGAGGTCTGACGGGATCAGGCATTATCAGGCTGGTATGGTCACAAAGTCCACTGACCACATCTTGTGGAAAAAAGCTTCCAGCATTTAAAAATATTTTTTTGTAAAATGACTTAAATCTGAGGCGGTACGACGGTGGTGCGGTGGTTAGCACAGTGGTCTTATAGCAAGAAGGTTGGAGTATAAATCCTGGAGTGGGATGAGGCTTAGAACACTGGCCTTTCTGTGTGAAGTTTGTATGTTCTCCCTATGTATGTGTGGTTTTTTTTTGGTTTACTCCCATCTTCTGAAAACATTCATGTTAGGTGTATTGACTGCTATGAAATTGCCTCTAGGAATGAGTGTGTGTGAAATTGTTGTCTGTGTGCGGCCCCACAACAGACTGGCGACCTGTTCAGAGTGTATCCTGCCTCCGACCTTGAATCAGCTGGGATAGGCTCCGGCTCAGGTTGGTTCAGGTTGATCTGTTACGTTAATAACTCTGTTTTGAAATCAAACCTGTCCAGCATTTGTGTCCAAACCAAATCCCGACAGTGATAATTTTTCTTACCCTCATTTCTAGAAATATTTATTTGTTTAATAACATAAAACAACTTCGATGAGTTTTTCCTTTAATTAGGTTTAAAACTGATTATCTCAAATTGTGATTTCAGGAATCTATAAATTCATGAGATCCAAAACAAACCAGATAAAAAGAATCAGTGGTCTCGATGAGCCTTAAAGTCCTTCCCATAATCATTTGGAGCTCACTGTAAAACAAACGGAAAGCAAGAAACATGTGGAAACATTTGGCGGTTGCAATCGGGACAAAGTGTGAGGAATTGGGTCAGAGGGCAGAACATGAGGGAAAGATTAAAGCAAAAGAAATCAGGGTAATTTATTTTATACAAGTTCTCAAATCATCCTAAAAATATTTCCCATGCTTCCCTGCTTTTTTTTGTTTGGTCCACATCTCTAAACGCAGCAGCACCAGAATTAAACATGACGCAACATTCTTTCATACTACCACGCTGGAACATCTTAAATCACATCGAGGTTAGTTAGTGGGTAACATCATTTCTGATTGGTTATGTCATAAAAACATGATGTACAAAAGCATGCAAGCTGAACACGTCCCCGTCTTCCAGGATGAGATGCCGAGCCTCTGGGGGGGAGGAAGCATCTGTCTGATTTGTCTTTGTAAAGCTACTAAACAATCACACATTAGAAGCCTGCGGAGCCAGAAGGGAATGACAGAGGATGGAGTGTAGTTGGAGGTGTTATGTCATGCAGTGTGTAGCAGAGCAGAACCAGAGGAGTGGGGGGTGTTATGTAAGAGCTCCTGAGACAGAAAAGCCTGCATTATGGTGTCAGCTGCTCCCACTGGAAGCAGAAAATGTTAGAAATGTTTCAGTGTGAAAAAAAAACTGGTTTCCATTTAAAAATTCCCACAGACCAAAACCTCATCTGAATTTAAGGCTGCAATTATGTTGGAATGTCGGCCGAACAGATCCGACACGGACAAGCAGACAGATGGATAGAGTCAGTATGTAGATGGATGGTAAGGAAAGGAGGAGAGAAAAGAACTGGGTGGTTTATGTGCAGGAATGATGATGATGAGGTCTGATTTGGCAGGTTGCCACGGCAGCAGCAGGCATGACTCAGGACTCCGTTTAGCCTGCAGATATTTTCACATTTTTTCTCCCACGGAATAAATCTGCAGACATGTCCAGCTGTGCATGTTGAGTATGGCCTCTCTGTGCATCCTGATGATGGTCTAGCCGTGCATCCTGATGATGGTCTCCCATGCATGGTTAGGATGATCTAGCTGTGCGTGCTGAGGATGGTCTGTCTGTGCATGGTGAGGATGGTCTAGCTGTGCATCCTGAGGATGGTCTATCTGTGCATCCTGAGGATGGTCTATCTGTGTATGGTGAGGATGGTCTAGCTGTGCATCCTGAGGATGGTCTATCTGTGCATCCTGAGGATGGTCTATCTGTGTATGGTGAGGATGGTCTAGCTGTGCATCCTGAGGATGGTCTATCTGTGTATGGTGAGGATGGTCTATCTGTGCATGCTGAGGATGGTCTATCTGTGCATGCTGAGGATGGTCTATCTGTGCATGCTGAGGATGGTCTATCTGTGTATGGTGAGGATGGTCTATCTGTGCATGCTGAGGATGGTCTATCTGTGCATGCTGAGGATGGTCTATCTGTGTATGGTGAGGATGGTCTATCTGTGTATGGTGAGGATGGTCTATCTGTGCATGCTGAGGATGGTCTATCTGTGCATCCTGAGGATGGTCTATCTGTGCATCCTGAGGATGGTCTATCTGTGCATCCTGAGGATGGTCTATCTATGCATGCTGAGGATGGTCTAGCTGTGCATCCTGAGGATGGTCTATCTGTGCATCCTGAGGATGGTCTATCTGTGCATCCTGAGGATGGTCTATCTGTGCATCCTGAGGATGGTCTATCTGTGCATCCTGAGGATGGTCTATCTGTGCATGCTGCGGATGGTCTAGCTGTGCGTGCTGAGGATGGTCTACCTGTGCATGGTTGGGATGGTCTAGCTGTGCGTGCTGAGGATGGTCTATCTGTGCATGCTGAGGATGGTCTAGCTGTGCGTGCTGAGGATGGTCTACCTGTGCATGGTTGGGATGGTCTAGCTGTGCGTGCTGAGGATGGTCTAGTCGTGCATCCTGAAGATGGTTCTACCTCTGCATGGTTGGGGGATCTAGCTGTGCATCTTGAGGATACTCTAGCTTTACATGCTGAGGATGGTCTAGATGTGCATCCTGAGGATGGTCTTGGATGGTGGAAAGGAGGATAGAGAGATTGATGCGGAGTTTGGAGAAAACAAAAGAAGAGCTTTATGTATGAAGTGAAGGAGACAGAGTTAGATGGAGGAAACACCCAAAAGAAACAGAGGAGGATGCATGGAAGAGAAAGTCAGATGAGGCCATGGGGGAGCCTGAATGCCTACCAAATATTCTCCATCTGACAGACGTTACTTATATTTTGGGCATTCACATTTAGAAAACTTCATCAGCGATATGAAGGACAGGCTGGGCTCTTATCATCATTGAGGAGAGAGAAAAAATGGATTTTAATCAACAATTTATATAAGTTTTTAAGAGTAAAATGAAGTTTATGAGGTCTTTATTGATAGATTTGTGTGTCCCGGCTGTTTGAACCAAAGACAGTCTTGGGCTCCTTCTGAAACCATGTCCCAGTCCACTGTTTACGGACAAACAACGTTACCCTGTATGGAATAAGAAGTTAGACTGGATAAATATTTGCAGTGCTTGGGCTTCTCTAAAACACATCAGTATGCATGCGGAGGACAGAGAGGAGTTAATTAGACGTGTAGAAAATCTAATGCTAACCTTCACGGTGTCCTCGCTCCCAAGAGACCTGTGCTTATTTCAGACAAAGTCACCCCAACCTGCCTGAAAGGAGGGGATCGGACTGTTTTTAAACCACAGGAAACATTTTAATCTAAAATAACCAGAAAACACTCAGCAAACGAACAATGACTTCATTTTGTTTCATTGGTTTAAACAAGAATGTGGACCAGTTAAATTAGACGGTGGCATGTAGACATGGTGAAGATAACGTGCTAATGTTCAAACAAAACACCAGAATGCTCAGTATATTTTTTTTAAAAAGGGATTTAAGAGACTAAACATGACTGATTGTTGGTTTGAGTATTTCAGAAACAGCTAATATCCTGGGATTTGCACTCACAACCAATGTTCCCTCTATTTTTTTATGTGTCTGAGCCAGTAGCGGCTAGTGGTAAAAAAAAAAAAAACTGGGGGGCACACATTTTTCAAACACTCAAAAAATATGTATATATATATTTTGAGATATCCTCTAAATAAAAGATATCACATGCCAGTACATGAATATTTAAAAGTTTTATTTTCACATGTATATGATCCATATACATGTATATGAGCGGGAGATCGACAGGCGGATCGGTGCGGCATCAGCAATAACTAGGCCGCTGCATCGGTCCGTCGTGGCAAAGAGAGAGCTGAGCCGAAAAGCAAAGCTCTCGATTTACAAGTCTATCTACGTTCCAACCCTCACCTATGGTCACCAGCTGTGGGTGGTGACCGAAAGAATGATATCGCGGGTACAAGCGGCCGAAATGAGCTTCCTCCGCAGGGTGGCTGGGCTCTCACTCAGAGATCGGGTGAGGAGCTCTGCCATCCGGGAGGAGCTCGGTGTCGAGCCGCTCCTCCTCCAGGTCGAGAGGAGCCAGATGGGGTGGTTCGGGCATCTGGTCAGGATGCCCCCCGAGCGCCTTGCGGGCGAGGTGTTTCGGGCACGTCCCACCGGGAGGAGACCAAGGGGCAGACCCCGGACCCGCTGGAGAGACTATGTCTCACAGTTGGCCGGGGAACAACTTGGGATCCTTCCAGGTGAGCTAGAGGATGCAGCCGGGGAGAGAGAGGCCTGGGCTGCCCGCTTGAGGCTGATGTCCCCGCGACTCAACCCCGGAACAAGCGGAAGATGACGGAACGGAATGATCCACCCTACTTGAACAAAAATTTGGCTCAGTTTTTATCAGTTTTTATGCCTCCCCAGGTTCATGTCTGGGGAGGCACTGACTCTTCAAGAGTTAGATTTATAATTGTAAGAACTGAAAAATCCAGCTTATATAAGCATTCATCCAACAGCATCCAACTACTCATAATGCTTCATATCCAATCAGCATTCCTCTTTCAATTACACTCACAAACATAAACACAGGATCAGATCTGTCTATTTTATAGCTATGGATAAGAGTTTTAAGAAATTCATCAATACTATAAACAAATTAAAATACAGAGGTTTCATTTTGACCAACAGTAAAAAAAAAATCTGTTATTTTTCAAATTTTAAATCCTGATCTTGAAATAAACTTTAATAAAGTTTGCTGTTTAAATGGTTTTAAAAAATCTTCAAGAACAAACATGAATTTATGTAATTTTCCCCTTTTTTTTTAAAACAAACAAACAAAAAAAAAAACAGAATCAGTTGTGTCCTTACTTTTACTGAAGTCCGTCCGCCGAAAAGTTTTATGATTAAGTTGTAGAAATCATCTTTATTTTTTTTCGTGGTTTAAGACTTTCGCTGTGGATTCTCTATGGATTTTTAACACATAACAGTGGAAGATATTACACTTTGGGTTTTTGTTTTTTTCGCCATGATGATACGGGAAGCACTTCCTCCTCTGCCCGCACGTCACTGACAGCTCATAGCTAAATGATTGGTTCTCTTAACAGACTGACAGAGAGAAGAACCTATCAACCTCAAAGCTGGGAGGGTCCCAGGCGGGATCATAGGTCAATCTTATATGTAATTGATTGGTTTACGTCACAGACTGACAGAGAGAACAACCTATCACTGTGTTTTTGGGCGCATCCGTCCTGCGCCCCATGGGCGTGGTGATGGTTTGCAATACAAATTAATAGAATGAAATTCAGAGCTGATGTCACGTCTTTTTCAGAAATACCGGAAACCCCGTACACACTCATGCATTTTTCTTGCGCGGTGTGTCCAGGGTGAATCCTCTTTCCGGTTTTCACAGGAAGTAGAAATGAAATGAGTAAGAAAATAAAATAAGTAAGAAAATAAAACGGTGTAAAACGTTATTAAAATACATTAAATCTTCACACAAGACAGTTTTACATACTTACAAACATATTAATGTTTATATATTTTTTTATTGTTAGTTTTGGTGATCAGGACGGGGGGGTGGGCGGCGCCCCTGTGCCACACGTCACCAGCCGCCACTGGTCTAAGCAAACACAGACTTCCTGAGCAGAAGGGGGCGGGGAAAAATCTTTTTCTCTTTTGTGACGTCGCGGCAGTGACGAGCCAAACACTGAAGCAGAGGTTTGAAGCAATTTTTTTCAGAAAGAGAGAAGAAAGAGAAATGTTCTGGAGCTACGTCTTATTTTTCCATCTTTAGTTTAAAATAAATTTTATTTTCGGCGCTGCAGAGGTTTTTTTCCGTTCCATCCGTTCCGTCATCTTCCGCTTGTTCCGGGGCCGGGTCGCGGGGGCAACAGCCTCAAACGGGCAGCCCAGGGCTCTCTCTCCCCAGCCGCATTCTCTAGCTCACCTGGAAGGATCCCAAGTCGTTCCCCGGCCAGCTGTGAGACATAGTCTCTCCAGCAGGTCTGGGGTCTGCCCCTTGGTCTCCTCCCGGCGGGACGTGCCCAAAACACCTCGCCCGCGAGGCGCTCGAACCACCCCATCTGGCTCCTCTCGACCTGGAGGAGGAGCGGCTCGACACCGAGCTCCTCCTGGATGGCAGAGCTCCTCACCCGATCTCTGAGTGAGAGCCCAGCCACCCTGCAGAGAAAGCTCATTTCGGCCGCTTGTACCCGCGATCTGGGTTGGATTGTAGATCGACTTGTAAATCGAGAGCTTTGCTTTTCGGCTCAGCTCTCTCTTTACCACGACGGACCGATGCAGCGTCCTAGTTATTGCTGATGCCGCACCGATCCGCCTGTCGATCTCCCGCTCCATCCTTCCCCACTCGGGAACAAGACCCCAAGATACTTAACTCCTCCACTTGGGGTAGGACCCTGTCTCTGACCCGCAGGGGGCATTCCACCCTTTTCCGGGCGAGGACCATGGTCTCACCGTGAATTTTATTTTCCGCGCTACAGAGGTTTTTTGTGCGCTAATAATCTACAAGCAGTGCGCAATTGCACAGGCGCGCAGCTTCGAGGGAACATTGGCCACAACATCTGAAAATGAGAGGAGCTCTAATTATTTGTGATCAGACAGGTTGGAAATTGGAGTACGAGAGGTTTAATGAAAATTGGTTTCGAGCAAACATAGTCTCTGTGCTGATACTACCACCAGGTTGGATAGGGACAATGTGTGTCGAGTAACGAAGTGGAACTACTTCGTTACCCTACTCAAGTATAAAATCTTGTTATCTTTACTCTAACGAAGTAATTATTTTTGTCTACTTTTTACTTTTACTCACTACTTTTTATGCAACTATCTGTACTTTTACTTTGTTACTTTTATAAAATGTCATCGCTACTATTAACATTTTGTCAACCAATCCCAGATCAATTGCGCCATTTAATTTGAATGTGGTTGGATGAGGAGAGCCAACGCAATCTTAATACGACTTCCTATTGGTCCATCACTTCAACATGTGACACAAAAATTAAACATTGAGTTAAATAAGTTAAAAACAAGTTAGTTCCTGACTCCAGTCGACAGTTTTAGGGTTTAAGGTCACTCCAAAGAGGAGTAACAGCTGGTCCAAGAAGTCAGCGCTTCAACGACTTCACACATAAGGTCAAAATCAAGGTATAGTCTTACCAATTTAGATTTATGAATGTATATCCTGTGAACTGAACGTTTGACTTGTTGAGGATGAGAGAAGCTTCCTCAAAACAACCTCCCACTCTGATTTTGTTCCTTATCTCTTTTAGTCTGCGTCACACAACCTTGAACAAAACAGAGTTTGTATCCATCAGCAGAAATTTAGCTGCTCAAATGAGACCTAAAATCATTACATTCGTAAACAAAAGGAGTTTATTTAATAAAGAACTGTCATCATAAGAAGTAAAGTTCTTATGTTTTACCAATCATAGTGTTGGATGATTACAGGTGGTAAAATAATCTGTGGATCAGAGTGAGCTGCTGCCACGTTGGTGCAGTTGCTCGTACTTCCAGCAGGCAGAGGTAGAAGTTCATCTGTGAAGAGTTAAAAGAGGAATTTCTATTGTTAGAAGTCAGATGATTTCTCTGAGTTCCTCCCAGGACTCCTCCTCATTCTCCTGGTTTCAGATCCTCTCTGCATCCTAGGACACAGTGACTCATGAAGGCTGCACGTACGCAAACAGAAGGAAAATATTCATCTGTCTGAGAGTCATGGCTGCATGAATGGTCGAAATCTAAATCAGTGCATATGGTTGCACTGAGGTTTGGGTTGTCTACAGTCTCACTGCTGTGGATCAAAATAAAGAATCTCCAGTTTTAATTAAAACCGAAAGAAGAAAATCTAAAATAAAACATTAGAAAAAATGTTGATGCAGAAAAAAATGGTCATTTTTAAAGTGAAATGTTAATTGTTAAAAAACAAAGATAAAAAGATGCTTTTTGTTCATTAAGAAATACCAAAAATAAAAGCTTGTAAATACATTTTTTTCAGTTTTACTTTAATTTTTCATTTCATTCACTTACATTTGTTGTGTGTTCCACCAAGCAGCTGTTCCAGCTCCCCCGTACACAACTTGGCGCCACCTAACAGGTGTTTTTAACTCTTTCTTAGAATACTTGGAGCTACTGGACACACACATTTCTCCAGCAGGGGATTATTAAAGGGTTCAGAATTGAAATATTCTGAAGAACAAGAAGATTATGTTACAGGTTATAGGGGGAGACGGTGGTTCAGTGGTGAGAGCGTATGCTTGCAGACTGGAAGTCAACCGGAAGTTCTAGGGTTCGCATCCTATTGAGTTTACACCTAGGGTCCTTGAAGAAGACACCTAACCCCCTGTTTCTCCCATCATTGGCGCCGTCATAGGTGGCAGCCTGCTGCGGTGAAATGCTGCACACAAATTTCCCGGTGAGGGATAAAAAAAAAAAATTACTCTAATCATCCCTCAGCGGGGAAATTTGTTTGCTGCACTCCTTACACCGCAGCAGGCTTCCAACGACGGCACCAATGGTGGGAGAAACGGGGCGTTAGGTGTCTTCTCCAAGGACCCTAGACGTGCTCTCTGTGGTATACAAACCTGCGAACTTCTGGTCCGCGCGCGAACGCTCTAACCACTGAGCTGCCATCTCCCCCAATTAATAAATTATATATTTTTAAAAAATTATATATATCTGATGGAGCATGTTTGTGTGTGTGTGTGTGAACGGGATAACTTTCACTCCACATTTAGTAACACTCTTCTCCACGTGCATGACACAGCGTAAATCTCATTTGAAGTTGCAAATACAGAATAAAGGTCATCAAGTTAGCAAAAGCAACATATCTAATGTATTTGATAAAGTTAGTCTTATTTCATGAAGTAGAGAAACACTTCCGGTGTGTTTTTACTGGGAATAATGTTCAAATATGGGGTCTAGTGCAGCGGTCGGCAACCCGCGGCTCCGGAGCCTCATGCGGCTCTTTCATCCTTATAATGCGGCTCTGATTGGCTTGGGAAAATAAATTACTAAAAAAAAATTTTTTGTATTTAATTGAAGTGTGTTTTATTTGTGTTAGTTTTTATATTATTTTAGTTCTAAATTTGAAGATTATTGTGATCTTGAAATATCACAAAGTATGCTCCGCTGCATACTTTGAAAGCCCAAGGCGATATAAGGATGACGGCTCACGGATTTTTCCCTTTTGTTTGCTGCATGGACAATTTAAATTCAGCTTTTTAATTTATTCAAAAGAGACATTCAGACATTATTATTTTTTCAAGAATTCAAAATGTGTTCATTACATCGGTAAAATTTAATTTTCTCCGTAGCACTTCATAAGACATAACCACACTATAGTTGTTTATACAAAGTGTAAAGGTAAGAAAAAGTAATATATACAGTGTTATCTTCATTTTAGATAAATGGATATAAGGATGACGCCTCATGGCATTTTTCTGCTTTCGTTTGCTACATGGACAATTTAAATTCAGCTTTTTAATTTATTTGAAAGAGACATTCATTGTTATTATTTTTCAAGAATTCAAAATGTTCAAAATGTGTTCATTAAATGAATACAATGTAATTTTCTCTGTAGCACGTGGATTTCATAAGAAACATGCTGCGGTAAAGTAGTAGAAGTTTTTTTTTTTTTTTTCATTTTAGAGGTGCGGCTCCCAGTGTTTTCTTTTCCGTGGAAACCGGGTTCAAATGGCTCTTTCGGTGTCAAAGGTTGCCGACCGCTGGTCTAGTGAGAAGTTAGACTCAAGTGTTTAAAGTAGAGATAACATGAAAAAAAGAGAAGAAAAAAGTTTTAAAAGTCAAAAAGTTTAATTCTTTGCATATTTGATGAACAGAGTGAATAAAACAAAAGTCAAATGAATTTTTTTACATACTTTATTCATCCCGACGAACTTCCGGTCCAAGGGTGAGCATTCTGCCGCTGAGCTATCACCGAGTTAATTTTTAAATAAACTTTCCATTCCGTCATCTTCCGCTTGTTCCGGAGTCGGGTCACTCGGGCAACAGACTCAAACGGGTAGCCCAGGCCTCTCTCTCCCCGGCTGCATCCTTCAGCTCACCCGGAAGGATCCCAAGTCGTTCCCCGGCCAGCCGTGAGACATAGTCTCTCCAGCGGGTTCGGGGTCTGCCCCTTGGTCTCCTCCCGGTGGGACGTGCCCGAAACACCTCGCCTGCGAGGCGCTCGGGGGGCATCCTGACCAGATGCCCGAACCACCCCATCTGGCTCCTCTCGACCTGGAGGAGGAGCGGCTCGACACCGAGCGGGTCTGCCGGATGGCAGAGCTCCTCACCCGATCTCTGAGCAAGAGCCCAGCCACCCTGCGGAGGAAGCTCATTTCGGCCGCTTGTACCCGCGATCTCGTTCTTTCGGTCACCACCCACAGCTGGTGATCATAGGTGAGGGTGGGAACGTAGATCGACTTGTAAATCGAGAGCTTTGCTTTTCGGCTCAGCTCTCTCTTTACCACGACGGACCGATGCAGCGTCCTAGTTATTGCTGATGCCGCACTTGTTATCTTGTTAAATAAACTTAAAACTTATAATTAAAATGAAATTAAAGTTGAAATATTGCATCATTTCTTTCTGAAATGAGAAAATACTTTTTGTTTGGCCCAAAGTTAAAAACACAAAATTCAAACTGACCAATCACATGGGCGTGGCAACTTCAGGGGACAAAAAAAAGACCCCTTGAGTTTCACAGTCCTGAAGTAATTATTTACCTGCGTGTATTTATATGAGTTGTTTTACACATACTGTGAAGGAATCTAACTAGGATACAAGCCGATGCTCTTACTTGTATCCGTGTAAACCTCTAACTTCCCTTTAGAGACTGTGGTGGTTTCAGGTTGGACATCCAGGGATTTGCTACTGGTAATGTTGGCTTGGACGTCACTCGGTCACCTCTTTGGAGGTGGTTGGAGATAACGACCATGCTGCATATCTGCTGTGATACGTTCCCGGTCTGCAGGAGGACAGGCCTCACATTTCCATTCCACGCTGATAAGATACCACTGTACTTTGTCTTCATGTTCATTCCAGAAATGAGCTCACTGGTTTTATCTTGACGTATAAACCAGCACGTCAGAAGACTGTCAGAAGACTGTCCTACTCTATCCTTCCTGATTGTATTTAATCAGGAAAAGACCATAAAATGTAATAATTACACATTTTTGTCTAGACGAAGTTCATCTGCTTCCTCCTTTAAACGTGATCTGATGATCTAATATGTAATCCCAGTCCTAGGTACATTCTGTCTGTTCGTCCTGGTAGAGAATCCCATCTGTCTGTACTGTTGGTCATATTATCTTCTATCACCGCATGTTTAGTTACAAACGTTCATTTACTTTGATGGAGTTTTCTCACATTTTCTCAAATGAATGTTGTGTAGCCGAGGATCTGACCGCCAGGGTCCCCGCCATTGGCTGCCACCCATCTCCTCCTTCACCCGACCCCTATGGCCCCTCCTGCAGGTGGTGAGTCCGCTGGAAGGGCGGCCCATGTCCCCTGTTCGGGCTGGGCCCGGCCGGGCCCCATGGGTAAAAGCCCGGCCACCAGGCGCTCGCTCTCGTGCCCCACCCTCGGGCCAGGTCGAGAGGAGCCAGATGGGGTGGTTCGGGCATCTGGTCAAGATGCCCCCGGAGCGCCTCGCGGGCGAAGTGTTTTGGGCACGTCCCACCGGGAGGAGACCAAGGGGCAGACCCCGGACCCGCTGGAGAGATTGTGTCTCACAGCTGGCTGGGGAACGACTTGGGATCCTTCCGGGTGAGCTGGAGGATGCAGCCGGGGAGAGAGAGGCCTGGGCTGCCCGTTTGAGGCTGTTGCCCCCACGACCCGACCCCAGAACAAGCGGGAGATGACGGAACGGAATATTGTGTATAATGAATGTGTGAGCTGGTAGTGGGGAGGCTGAAAAGGTCATGACTGTAGCTATATGAGCATTGAAACCAGCTGCTGAACCATAAGACACTGGGGGGTTTTTTGGGTTTCATTGAAGAAAAAAATTTATGATTTTGTAAAGCGTTACGAGATGTTAATATTGTATGTAATCATTGTAACATCATGTCTTCTGGTTCTAATTTCTTTTATTTATGTGATCTTGTTACTCTCTGTAACCTTTGCAACAAGTACTGATAAACCACGCCTTGTTTTGCGCTGGTCCCTTTAAATGGAAATCAGATACTTCACACCCCTCCCCCACTGCTGTGTTTCTAACCTGAGCAACCATAAACATAAACACACTAGACTTTGTAAAGATTCTCCAGCGAGATGTTGTGTTGTGTGTATTTTAAAGTTTAGTGTGATAGATTTGAGGCATGAAAGATTTTTTATTCAAATAATATTGTTTTATTCTGGTTGGAATCTAAGTCAGTATCATGGTTTCTATCAGGGGTGTCGAACCTTTTTTGTCCCAAGACTTACTTTACAAGTATCAAACCTCCTGATATCTACCAGTCCAGTGTCAACATCACAAACACACACAGATCATTTCCAGCCTGCTGTAAAACTACCCTCACAACATGTTATGTTGTTGTTACTCAAACATTAGACATCTCAAACACAGACAGACAGACACACAGACAAATTCCTCTCTCTTAAACACAAATGCACAGACAAAATTCTCTGTCTTAAACACACATACACTGACAAGTTCATCTCAACCTCAAACACAGAAAAAATTCTGTCTCTCAAACACACAAAGACAAATTTCTTTGTCTCAACCACACACATGGACAAATTCCTCACTCTTGCTCGCTCTCTTATTCTCTCTCCAACACACACACACACACACACACACTCACAGAGAAACATTTTCCGCATGCACACAGCGTTTTGCGAGGGGGAGCGGCCACCACAGCAACAGGCGCTGCTTTTTGATTTCAGGCTTAATAAAGTGTTTTCACGTAACTGACTCCAAAAATCTCCAAATCTCAATCTCCAAAAACACTAGATTGCAATGGACTGATTGGGCACCCCCTGGTTTCTATCATTTATAAGGTCTAAGTGAAAACCCTGGCAGTAAACAGAGCTAGCACTAGCTGGAGAAGATTTTACTAGTGAACAGAAATGCAGAACAATAAAATTGAGCTAATGGATGCAACCCCTGACCTAGTTGCTAGAGTAAAATTGTTTTGAGCGAGGTACATGGCGGTGCAGATTTGAAAAAATTCACAAATGATACATGTATGAGGCTTGTCGACACCTTTGAGGTCGAATCCCCGCTGAACACGCTGCCATTTGATCAATATTTATAAAACAAAGACATTTAAATCAATTAAAGCAACTGCGGAACTCATTAAACAGAACCAAAATAATTGAGGGAACTGTGCTTCTCGTATGAAGATCAGGATGTTTAAACGTGTTTTCTATAAACAGTGCAGAGATGTTTCATTTCCTCTCCTCAGACAGATCCAGTCAGTGTTTCTGCAGGACACAAGAGGCATTTTCAGAGCAGCAGAAAATGTGACAAAGACTCAGCTGATGGGTCAGTGACGTCAAGCCGAGGCAGAACAAAGCCACTGATAGCATGCACCGACCACCGAGCTGCTCACAAAGACTCACAGTGATACATCACTCGTGTCTGTGGGGGTGCACGTCTTATGTCTGCAAATATAAACTTTTATTCCAGATTTAAGATCAGGAGGTTTTATTTAGGAATTGAGGGCTGATTCAGACTAAATATGAGGTTCTTCCTAGTTGTCTCCTCCCAGGCGTACAAAGGCCCATTTTCTCTGATGGACTCCTGCCAGACACCTCCTTTATGAAGGAAAGATGAGTGGAGAGTTCTCTTTTCACTGGACCCCCACCCTCCTGAGTGCGACCTCACACCTCACTATTTAAACGGCCGGATGGTCCAAACTGTGCCACAGGAACACTAGTGGAGCTGAGTTTTAATGAGCTGGCTTCCCAGGGAAACAAAAGCTGGCCTTGAAAGCTCAGAGGGAAGCTAAGCCGACTTTTAATTACTGACAGTCTATTTTTATCCACATTATCAATCCTTTTACATCTCAAAGCTGACGCTTTATATCTTCAAAAAGGTAGAAAAGATCTTTTTAGACATTTATGTGAGAAAAATACACAAGTTTTAAAAAGATGATGTGATCGTTCAAAATAAGAGATGAAAAATCTGGTGAAATGAACAGGTTTCAGTAATTCTACCTGTTTTAACGGGATGATTAGGACATGTTTTTAAAATCAAAACATCCACTATCATTTGGTTTCTTTGTATGAAGTCAATTCAAAGTGTTTAATCTGAGCTCATGAGGTCTTATGAGTTGATGAGGTTGGGTGAGGTTGTCAGGTTACAAAACAAATCCACGATCAATCCACGGTCGATTGTTAAATCTACATCCATTTCATCCGACAGTTGATTTAAAAATGATTTAACGAGCACGTTATTTTATGTGAAAAGAAAATGAAATAATTTTTAGTTCAGAATTTATAAAAATAAACTCATTAAAACCTGAATTTGATGTTCACTTGGTTAAGTTTAGATTAAGATGAAGTTAGGATTCTGATTTATTTTGATTTAATTTATCCATTAAATTGGTTTTTGTTGTAATTGAGCGTTTTTTTTTTCTCTTGGTGAAAGTTTTAAGTTTTTTGTTTACAATTAGATTCATGTTTAAATGTTTAGTTTTTTGTTTTGAGTTGGGTTGTACGGTGGCCTCACAACAAGAAGGTCAGGGGTTTGAGTCCCGGAGTGGTGGCGAGGTTCAAAACACTGGTCATTCTGTGTGGAGTTTGCATGTTCTCCCATGTGGGTTTCTCTAGTTTCCTCCCACTCTCCAAAACTATGCTTGTTAGGTTGATTGCCCGCTATGAAATTGCCCCTAGGAATTAGTGTGTCTGTGGGTGGTTGTGTGCTCCAGCAACAGACTGGTGACCTGTTCAGGGTGTATCCGGCCTCTTGCCTGAAATTAGCCAGTATAGGCTCCGGCACCCCCTCAGCCCCATGAGGGATAAAGCAGTTCAGAAGATGAATATGTGTGTGAATTTTTTTTAATCCCTGTATGTGGTCTTGTAACAGACTGGTGACCTGCTCTGGGTGCACCCCCCTTCTCATCTTGATCTCTGGTACTCCAAGTTAAATTAAGCGGTACTTTGAACTCAGGCCGTATAGAGTATGAATGAATTGTTAAGTTTTCTGTTAAAGAGTGCGTTTTTGCATAGATTTTTATGTACTTTTGTTTTCAATGAAACCACCCACAACTACTCTGTACCTACTATAGATGAACTGATTTGTCAGGATAACATATTTACAGGGTATGTGGAAAAATATTTGGCGCCTTTTAGTCGACAACTCCTCCGTGTTTTGTTGAGCTCTATAATTTTAGTTGAACTGAATGCTTGTTTTTATTTTTTAACATGTAAAACTCTAAGTTAACTTGACTCTTCTTTTTTAGAGATGAAGCGTGACGACCGTACGGTTATCATATGTTTGATAATCTTACAAACTGTTGCATGATGGATTAAAAACTGATGCTTTCGACGCTGTGAGGATATTTTAAGCCAAAGGGTTCAAACGTAGCTGCGTGCAACGCCACTGAAATGTGAATAATTACCTTACATAAAGCTTTCAGTGCTGGCTTAGAGATTAGTCTGACTTCCACATGATGGGATTGAGCCGACCGCAGGTTGTGGGTACGATTACCGCACAGTATGGTGTAAAGTACACAAGATTCATAGAAAAAAAATTCTATATTCGGCACAAAGACAAACAGTTTCTAGAGTAAAAAGTTTTGTATTCGATGTTAAACTGACTTCAATCCTGATTATTTATTTTTTTTTGCTTTGAATCTGAGGCCTCATTGATTTAACTTCAGATTGTAGGATAAATTTAACCAAGAGGAAATCAGAGTATTTTTGGTGGCGTGGAAAACACGTCTCACGTGCAGCACAGACAGAGGAAGAAACATCTCTACTATTTTTAGAAAACAAAGGAACCATTTTTCATTCTTCGCCTTCAAACAGAAATAAACACTACTCAGATTTTCACAACCATTAGTCCAACTTCTACCATGTTTAATTCATAGAGCGTCATTATAATGACCGTAGGACATGTTTCAGCTCTAATTTATACATTTTGACATCATTTGCTAGAATGATCAGTACACATGTTAGATGAAACTAATGCTCCTTATTTTATTGTTTCAATCACTACGTGCAAATTGTTCATCTTCTCAACCGCTTATTCCTTCTGGGATCGTGGGGGATGTCAAACCCTATCTCTATAGGCTGATTTCAAGCAAGAGGCAGGGTACATCCTGAACAGATCACCAGTTTGTTACGAGGCCACACACACAGACACACTCACAAACAGGAGGGCCAATTTCTTGGCGGATAACTAAAAAAAAAAAAAAAAAAGAAAAAAAATAAGTCTATTCATCCCTCACCGGGAAAATTTGTGTACTGCACTCCTTAAAACGCAGCAGGCTGCCCTTCGACGGCACCAATGGTGGGAGAAGCGGGGGTTAGGTGTCTTCTCCAAGGACCCTAGACGTGCTCTCTGTGGGACGCAAACCCACGACCTTCCGGTCCGCGCGCGAACGCTCTTACCACTGAGCTGCCGTCTCCATCCCAAACGTAACCTGACGTACATGGTTTTGGAGGGTGGGAAGAAATCGAAAAAACCCCACACATACACAGAGAGAACATGCAAACTCCACACAGAAGGACCAGTGTTTCAAGCCTCGCCTTCACTCTGGGACTCGAACCCCTGACCTTCTTGCTGTGAGGCCACCGTGCAGCCCATCTTAAATTCTGTTCTACAGATTGTAATTGGTCAGTTCAAACTGATGTGTGATGAGCTGTGTGTGTTTTTAATCCTCTGATGGAAGAAGTTTAAGCAAATAAAACAATTATAGATATTTTTTTAACTATTTTGTTCCAAGTCCGCCTCCCAAAGCATTTCTCTGATGTTGAGAGGGGTCACACTGAAGACCATCAAAATAACTTGGAAAATGTGTGTCTTAACTGGTAAGAAAAAAAGGAAAGTCCAGGTGTGCCGGGATGATTTGAAGAGGAATGTCTGAACAATTTAGAGAGGAACATCTAGGAGTGCAGGAATTGTTTGGTACCAGTATATAAGGCAGTCTGTTTACTGAGCACTGAAGGACATAAGCATGCCTGTACCATCAGAGTTAGCGCCCATGGTTTCAAAAATGGTATCACTAAGACCGCAGGGAATGGAGGCATGAAGAACAAGGCTATGAAGAAGAGCTTAGCAAGATGCTGAAACAGGACCACCCTCCCCTGAGGCCATGAACCTCATGAATGTGATACACATCACTGCTGTCCCCTGTAACGTGATTGTTTTAGTTAAACGCTTCACCATCACCTCTAGGGAGGTTGAGACCGCTGTCCGTTTCCTGCTGCCTAGTGAACTGGCAGAGCTTGACCAGCTCACCGTGTTAGAGGGAACCAAGACAGTCGCCAAGGTCACCAGTTCAGAGTAGATCATTACAACATATTAAAACCAGATCTATCAAGGGCGAGACGGTGGCGCTGTGGGTAGCACAGTGGCCTCACAGCAAAAAGGTCATGGGGACGAGTCCCGGGTGGGGATGCGCCTTGGAACACTGTCCTTTCTGTGTGGAGTTTGCATGTTCTCCCTGTGCATGTGTGGGTTTTCTCCAGATACTCTGGTTTCTCTCCAGTTTTGGCATTTCCCTTCAGGGGGTGCCACAGTAAGTCAGTTTCTTCCATCTAACCCTATCTCCTGCATCCTCTTTGGTCACACCAACTATCTTCATGTCTTCCTTCACTGTATCCATAAACCTCCTCTTTGGTCTTCCTCTAGGCCTCCTACCTGGTGGTTCCAAACCCAGCAACCTTCTTCCGATGTACTCTCTCTCTCCTCTGCACATGTCCAAACCATCTCAGTCTGGCCTCTCGAACTTTAAGTTATCCGTTGAGGGATAAATAAAGTATGTAAAAATTAAAATTAAACTGACAAAAATGAATATTTGAAAGTTTTTCTGAGCAATTATTGCATTTTGCAGTTAATAAAAAGTGCATTGTTGTTCGACATAGACGAATGAAGACCCTACAAAACATATCAAACATTGACCTGTTTCAGGGCCTTGTAAGCCTTGATAGTCCACCACTGATGTAAAGCGATCCAGGCATAATATTTTCTACCAGCGTCATCCTTCTATCCAAACACTGATTAACTGTAACATAAGAATCGATTGGCAAAAGTTTCTAATCAATATTTGATAGAGTATTCAGATTACAGAAGCCCGCACGGAAACTTTACTCTATTGTGTGAGAAACTGGGTCACGGTCGTTTATCACGAATGGATGATTAGATGAACCGACATTTTCTCTCATTTCTTTCACTTACTCACACGATGCTGATCCAGCTAAAACGAATCACAATGTAGCAACTTTTAGCTGCAACAGGTCACAACAAGATCCCCAACTCCTCTGGAAACAGGACGGTTTAACTTGAGGTTCTCATGAATATTTAAGATGAAAGGGAAACTCTTAAGTTGTTGGTTGAACTCCAGTGTAAACGTTTGCCAGGCAGCTTGATTGATTGTAAGAGAAGCTTTTCTACAGCATGTAGCGTGTGCATTTTTTGTTTATGTTCACATGAAACTTAAGCTGCTCATTATAAAGATGGGCCAAAGTTTCTGGCAGCTTTAAACCTCCACCTGGGTGACATTAGAAAACATCATGTTCCTCTTTAGGTTTGCCTGTTTCACCCCGGGGTGCAACGTTACAGGAATATAAAGAACAGAAGGAAAGAGAGAAAGCAGTTAAATGGCTTGACCCTGAAAACTTTATCAGTTCATCTAGTGAGTAATTGTGGGCCGTTTAATTAAAATCAATGGTTTTATGTGTAATGGCCTGAAGTGTAACTTAACGAATAACTTAAAGAATAATTAATTAATGAGAAAACAGACCAAAAGAAATGACACATGAACAAAAACCTATATACAGGCAGGGTATGATCAAACCTGTTAGGACACATAGAGAGAAACCAAGTAAAGACTTGAATTAATTACAGGAGAAATTATTCTGATCGATTCAACCTTTAAACGCACAGCTTGACACATTTTAGTGAGTCTATGAAGACTGTTTACTCAGAAAACCTACATTTCATTCATAAAGTAACAGCAAAGATCACTTTGTAAAATCTTTGTCACTTTTCTGTTCCTAATCAGACGCCTCGTTTTGGTTCAGGTTCATCTCTTGTTTTTTCACTCTGTTATGTCACGTTTTCAGAGGAAATGACCATATAAGGAGAAACAATGGCTGACATAATAATAAGCCTCTGATCGTGATGAACCTAGAAGAGGAAGATGGTTTGTTGAGGATGTGAGTTAGTGGGTGGCGATAATGCTCCTTTATTGGCGCTTCACGCCTTTTAAAACAGAACAGACATAGACAAAAAGTAGACCCCACATTGGCTGCTGTGGCCACCATCTTGCCCGTTAACGGCTTTGACACCCGACTGAGCAATGTTCCATCTAAGCTGCGCGCCTGCGTAATTGCGCACTGCTCGCAGGTTAATTGCGCACAGGAAAACCTATGCAGCGCACAAAATAAAAACCCATTTCAAGTAAAGATGGTAAAATGAGACAGAACTCCAAAGCATAGCTCTTTCTTCTTTCTTTCTGAAACAAATTGCTTCGAATCGAAGCTTCGGAGTTTGGCTCGTCACTTCTGCTGACGTCATAAGAGGAAAAGTTTTAGTTCCGCCCCCTTTCGCTCAGGAAGCTTGTGTGTTTGCTCAGACACATAAAAAATTAGAGGGAACATTGCTAATGAGTACTAAAAACTGTATTCATCAGCCATTTTGAAAATCACAAAAGATTGTGCATGCGCAGTCAATTTATATGGAGCCAGAGTGATGTAAGGGGAGGTAACCAGTCTAGCTCTGACTGTGCTTCAAAAACCCAGAAGCAGGTTCCTCCATCATCATCAGTGTCATTACTGCTGCTTCTACTCCTATGTACAGAATAAAACTAAATGTGAGCAGAACACAGCCAACAATCAGAATCTAGTTTGTTCGGGACTCACGAGACTCTGTGGACAAATCAGCTGACTCAAGTGTTTTATGCACACGATAATGTGGAAGCCAAGATTTTTATAATAAAATGTTGTTTTTGTCACTCCTTTCTGTGCTAACGTTCAGGTTTCCTGGTTGAGTTTTGACCACTAGCTAACCGTGCTGGTGTTTAGAAGCTCTACTCATTCCAATTTTCAGGGGCCCTTTTTGACTGGAGGTGGGGTACATCTTGAAGAGATCACCAGTTTGTTGCAAGGCCATGTATTTAGAAACAGAACATCACTCGTGCACATGCTGGGGGCAATTCCATTCAATCTACAGATATATATCGATTATATTCAACTGTATATAGTCCTAGAAAATCCCTGGAACAGCAGGGACTTCTGCCCCATTTTTCTGCTTGGCGGCCACCTGGTGCAGATTAACAATCTGAACAGGTCTCCAGTCAAAGGCCCTGTCTACACGTAGCCGGGTATTTTTGTAACCGCATATATTTTTATCCATTTTCACCTGCCGTCCACGCGAAAACGGAAATGTTTTTGAAAACTCTGGCCAAAGTGGAGATTTTGGAAAACTCTGTTTTTGCGTTTGCGTGTGGACGTGTGAAAACGTAGATTTGCG
Source organism: Neostethus bicornis (assembly GCA_902685375.1). Classification (NCBI taxonomy): domain Eukaryota; kingdom Metazoa; phylum Chordata; class Actinopteri; order Atheriniformes; family Phallostethidae; genus Neostethus; species Neostethus bicornis. Next base: position 21,836,767 of record LR738552.1, read on the forward strand.
TTTTTATGCGTCACTACCTGCGACAAGTAATGCACATACGTCATTTGTGTGCGTCCTTGTGTGGATTGCAAACAAGGTTTGGGCAGCGCGGACCCAATCTATATTTTATTAACTTTATAGTCGATGACGACTTTTAAAAGCAATTCTACCTCCTTGTCGGTCCACACAGACGAAATGCTTGGCGCCATTTTTCAGATTTTGCATAAATGACGACAGAGGTGCTCTGATTGGATAGCGCAGAACTTACGTTTACATCAATACTGCCCACTACTGGTCTGGCATGCTCATGATCGCACTCAGAAGCGTATTTATACGGCTCCATGTGGATGCAGATTTTTGAAAACGCTGGAGAGACTATGTCTCACAGCTGGCCGGGGAACGACTTGGGATCCTTCCGGTGAGCTGGAGGATGCAGCCGGGGTGGGAGAGGCCTGGGCTACCCGTTTGAGGCTGTTGCCCCCGTGACCCCGGAACAAGCGGAAGAAGATCGAACGGAACGGTTACGTGTGGACGTGAGCATTTTCCTAAAAAACGTAGAAATGCGTTTTCAAAAATACCTGGCTACGTGTGAACGGGGCCAAAGAGTCCAGTCTTTTATTCCCTCCGAGTTCTTCGGAGTTGTTTCCTTTTTGAGAAGGGTGCTCTAAGGACAAGGACGTCGTGTCTCATTATTTAGTTCTTACTTGTGGTGATTGTGTTTCCATCAGATTAACTATGCTCTTTGTAACTTACTGGGGTGTGTAAATCAAATGACCCATATTTACATAACCCTGGTCTCCGCAGCTCTCGTGACCTCCACACGTGCACGTTCACACTCATTTGTCGATCGAAACGCTTTCCTCCAGTCGTGAAGCAGCTTCTGCTTTATCTAAGCTGATCGCCGTTAATTCTCTCGTCTCCTCTTTTAGTCCCATCAGGATTAAAGAGTTAAAAATGAATCTAAGAGCTCTGCAGAGGGTGTAAACCCAACAGCAAGGCAGCAGCAGCCTGGGGTTTAAACCCTTAGAGTAAAACTCTGGGGAACAATTTAACATTTCAGTTCTTGGGGAAACAAACTGGGTGAGTCGGTGGGAACATCTTCCTCTCACTTGGGCGACTTGTAGGTCCCACATACCCTCTAATGGGGTCTACAAGAGGAAGAACCATCAGGTCTGGATGCTTGCAGGGCATCAGTCTCAGCTCATGAGAGGACAATCTGCTTAAGGAGCCGATTAGCTGCTATTCCCGGCCTTCCGCATGCAGATTAGACTCTTGGACTGACCGCTGTTTCTACACCATTTTCTTCAGTCGTTAGGCAATAAGGAATTATTCCACCTGCGGCCGAGCTGGAAAACAATCATAAATCCTCTCATCTGGTATTTTCATCTAAGGTCTGAAGATGAAGAAACAGAGGAAGCTGATCATTCTGCTTCACTTCCTCTGGATGGAACTAACAATGGTCTCATCCAGGTGACCACCCACCTGGGACCAGTCACAGAGTTCGATGGGATGACCAACAGGAAGCACTTGGGTTGATGATAATCTGGTTAATCTGTGGTGGAATTGTTGCTAATGTAACCGTTGAAAGAACGGATGTTCTGTGTTTGTTGAAAGGCTAAACATTCAAACCAAAACGTGAAAGATTCACCGCACCGCAGGGTTGTCCCTGCTGTGCTGATCTTTGGAGGATGAAGAGTAACAGAGGATGCTACTCAGGGGAAGGCGATGATCAAGGGATAGAGAAAGTCATTCCTATGTGTAAAAAAGAATTTGGTTGATAACGGGATGCATCACCTCCATGACTGTGAAGGAAGTAGGACACGGATTAGGATAGAAGTGAGGAGTGGACCTCTGTTAGTGCGTCTATAAAACTAGAAAATAGCAAGAGCTGGAGTTCTGTCGGAACTGCTGGTTGGGATTGTTGGAGTAAACTCCAGAACCAAGAGCTTTGTAAGCTCTCTGCAACACAGATTTAACTGGAAAGAGCCAGTGTTCTATCGAGATTCGTGGCCTCATTGAGATATGCAACCCGTCGCAGATCGGAGTTCCGAAAACTAACACGGATAGATCAGAGTTCCGAAAACTAACACTCACGCTAATTCCAATAGATGTATGGCAGGTTGCAGATCTCGATGCGACCTGCCATCGCATCGAGGTCAGTTAGATCATCTGGAAGTGAGGGGGAGCGTTCTGGGCATGCACAGAGGCGCAAAGTCGCAAATCTCAATGGTCGCAGATCTCGTCAGGACACCTGTTGTTCTTTCAACAAAAGAACATTCAGATTCAAAATACTATATTAATCCCCCACTGGAAAAATGTGTGTCTGATTGCTCCAAGCAGTTCAAGAGAGAGCTCCAAACAGCTTTTGAACAGCTGCTAGGAGGTGCCCAGTTGGGTAGGCTCTAGTCAGAACAGTCGCTTGGTGGAACACACGACAGTTGACTCTGTGCTGGGCAGAATGTGAATTACCGTGATTTGAAAGCTCCATTAAATCATAAAAAGATCTTCAACTGACCTCTAAAAGCTCCACATCTTGACAGCAACTCACTTCCTTCACTGTGGTGGAACAACACTATTTGTTGTTGTCAAACACCAGCAGTCCACCCTCTTTAGTTCCATAGCGAAGCCGGGTAGGTTCAGACAGGAATCACTGATGATGTCACTCAGAAGATCCTGTCTTCATTCCTTCTGATTCATTCCAGCACGGAACATCTCCACACGTCCACTCTGACTCACATTCCTCACTGATGAAGGAGCTCATCGTGGCCATACTAGCCTGTCAATGCCTGATCCTGTCAGACCTCAGAAGCTAAGCATGCTGGGCTTGGGCTGTACTTGGATGGCGGACCGCTGGAACCCCAGGTGGGACAGATTAAATTGCTGTTGTGTCGCAGGGCAAGGCACTTCACCTACGTTGCCTAGTCTGAATGGTGTGTGTGTGATTGGTTGGTGATGGTCAGAAGGGCCAATGGCGCAAAATGGCAGCCTTGCTTTTGTCAGTCTGCCCAGGACAGCTGTGGCTACAACAGTAGCTTCCCACCCCAGGGTTTTGGAGGGAATGAATGATGCATATGTGTAAAGCGTCTTTGAGGATCCTGAAAAGCGCTATATAAACACAATGTATTATTATTATTTATTGACACTCCAGTATAAACAAAACAAAATACAACAGAAATATGGAAGACTATGCGGACCTGCTGCCATCACGAGAAGCGCTTTTTTTTTCTTTTTTTTTTTCTTTTTTTTTTAATATGGGGATCTGGGTGAAGTCTTAGAATCTTTTTTTTTTATAGAGTGGAGGAAGAAGTACTTTGGTTTCATAATGATGAAGAAGTATCCGTATGAAGGAAACAGCCAATAGAAAATTGGAAGGACTTGCCAATAAGGTCTTTATGTCTAAAAGCAGAACATAAAAACAGTCCAGAAACATTTTGTGAATATTGGACAAGCGTTGAGGTCCACCTCTTTTTTCACAGCTTGTGAAAAATACTTAGTAGTTGAAAAAAAAAAAACAACAGGACGTTAGAATTTTTGACAAGCTGTGAGTCGATGGATTTTGTTTGGAATACAAATATGATTGAGATTTTCAAATGTCCACTAGAGTTTACAGTTTACTGATATACTTTTTTTTTGCATTTCCAGAACGTCAATTTATAACCACATAACAGGAATCCTCCCTCTTCTTTTTCCAACCTCCTGGCCCAACCCTTCCTCCCTGATTCCCCATACCTGGTTCCCCTTGTTACTCCTGCCACACCTGCCTCTCCTTTGTCCCCAGTCTTCAGAAGCCCTGTTCAAACCCTTCTGTATCACATAAATTCCAGGTAGCTCTACTCCACAAAGCTGCATTAGCACGTGTTTAGCTGCTTAGGAGCTCATGCAGCAGCAACATGGATGTAAAACCAGTTTTCTGTTCCTCAGAAAGCCGATGCCTCACTCCTATGTTTTATATAAACAAGAGCAAAACTCACTTTTTTTCTTTATTTATATCTAAACAAGTATGTAGATAAGAGGCGTGAATGTCTATGTGAACAAGATATTATTTTGGATTTCATTGGGCCTCATTTTTAAAGCAGGCTTTGCTCCAAATCCAAACGAACGCTAACTTCTACGCGAATTAAGCGTAAATTAAAAGTATCGGAAAGCTTAGATTATTTGCTTCACCTGAGAAACTCACTGAGAATACAAATCTATTTTTCATGAGTGTCCCTGGGACCTAACACATGTTTTTTAGAGGGTTGGAGGAAACTGGAGTACCTGGACAAAATCCATGCATACGTGGAGAGAACATGCAAACTCCACACAGAAAGACCAGTGATTCAACATCCGCCCCACTCTGGTACTTGAACCCCTGTTCTTCTTGCTGTGAGGCCATCGTTTTTCCCTCCTGTGCCTACGTGCTGCCTTTGTCTCGGTAAAGTCGACCAAATCATGGGAAAGATTTAGATTAAGATTTTTAAACCGTGTGCAGTCGTTGCACCTGCTTCTTGATAATTAAACAAATTAAACAAAAAAATATAAAATTAAACAAAAATTTTGGCGCCGTTGAAGGGCAGCCTGCTGCGGTGTAAGGAGTGCAGCAAACAAATTTCCCCGGTGAGGGATGAATAGAGTAATTCAAAATAAACAAAAAAAAAAAATAAAAAAAAATAAAAAACAAAAAAAAAAAATTAAATATTAAGCTGGGAATTACGTTATTAATAAAACTGTAGTGTAGGTCATTCTCAGGCTAAAAAAGTTTATTTTTTATCCACTTTGTTTAGGATCAAACCGTTTTCGGTGTTTGTTTCTCACAGTGTTGCTGAGGTGACCATCTTCCTCTTTCTTTTGCTTGTGGGCATCCTCACTACAAGCAGTTCCGGTTCATTTGAGGACCGTTCTATGATGTCACTTGCATCAGCCATTTGGAGTTCAAGAGGCGTGGCTTGGGGTGGGATGGAGATCAAGTTGGCTCACGTCTTGTATTTGTCAGAGGTGTGATCTAAGAACTTTAACAGAAGTTTTAACTGAAATTTTGTTTTAAATTTTTTGGCTTTCTTTTTCCTCCACAAATTTTGGGCCGGATTAAAGCATTCAGCGGCCGTCTCTGACCAGCGGGCCTTATGTTTGACAACCACGGTTTAAATACTGGTTTTGCCCAAATAACACACAGTGCAGATGTTACATCAGTGAAGAATTTTTTCATTTACTCATTTTAACACAAAAAAAAAATCACCTCCTAAAATAAAGTCTGGAGTAAAAGTTCAAAATAAAAGTTGAATTAAAAAAGGAGGCAAAAAATGTTCTGAATCACTTCTGCTTCATGAGACACCTGGAGAATCTCTGACTCTCAGAGACATGGGGAGACCAGACTCCTGATGATGTGTCTAGATGGGATCATGGTGTCCTGTTGAGATGCTTAGAAACGTCTGGACGCATTCTGCTGGTCACAAAGTCCTGGGTTTAGTTGCGAAAGTGAGGTAGCCGGTGTGACCATTCATTTCTCTGGGGGGTGTGGTGGTCTTTAATGTGAAGGAGGCAAACTCTGGAGCAGCTGGAGGCGGAGCCTTCTCCTCAATGCCTGATAAGGACTCGGCAGGAGAGTCCGGTCCGAAGTCAGGAAGTGGCAGGGAGACGGTCCGGACGTCGTGGACCCTCAGTAGAATCTCCAGTGTGGAGATCTCTTCAAAGCCCTGATCGCTTAGAGCCTCACACGTCCTCTGGACCTGCTCGATGCAGGGTGAGAAGGAGCTCAGCCGACCTCCTGAAAGAGACGCAGCAGAGAGAAACTTCATGAGAAAACATAGACGGGAAATTGACGTGTCACATTAGTCCAATTAGAAAAATCCAAAGAAAAATAGTAAGTCTTTAGTTTTTCATCAACTAAATGAAATAATCTCAGTACTGACACCACAAAGAGCGTCTGTAGCTCCTTTCTACAGGTCGGGTGCAGCAGTCTCTGTCTGAATGAGGTAAGGAGGTGTTGTTACGGATCCTCCACTGACCTACAGAGTCCACTAAATCCAAATATCAGTCAGGACAGAGAAAGTCCTCCTCACCAGCTTGTCCAGTTTCCTCTTGTCCCTCTTCGGCCCTCTCTTGTCCTCTTGTCCAGGAGGACATTGCATTGAAAGCTCTGTAGCAGTGTCTTCCTTCGTCTCCTCAGGAAGTGGAGCCACTTTTTTCCGTCTTGTTTAGGACACCAATGCAGTCTAGTTTGTTGTTAATGTAAACATCCAGGTATCTGTAGACTTCCACCCTTTCAATGTCAAGTCCCTGGATGTTCTGGTGGGCCAGAGTGGCCTTTTTTCAGAACTCTATCCCCTTCGTCTTGAGGACATTGATGTGGAACTTGCACCAGTCAACAAAGATCTTGACCACCTTCCTGTATCGTTCACCCAACAACGAACGGCTGTATCATCAGAGAACTTGTGGATGTTTCAGGTGTTTGAGTCATAGCAGAAGTCTGATGAGTAAAGGAGTACAGTTCCTTATGAAGCTTCTGTGCTGCAGACTACCTGATCAGAGACACATGCTAATGGTCAGATCCATGCAGTCAGCTTGCTGTTGAGGCCTCCTTCTTTTATCTTTCTCCTGAGCAGTGAAGGCTGGGAAGCTAGAAGGAGCTTTTTGTATTTTCCAGACAACAGGGTTCACTTTATAAGTCTTAAAGTTTCTCCAAAATGAACAGCATATCCTATGATCCGGTGTGCCTGACGTGTTGTTGTGTGACTAGGATAGCCAACGTAGGACAGGATGGTAAAGGGGGAAGTGTGGGCGTGAAACAAGATGGAAACACTTTTACCGTAATTTCACGACCATAAGGCGCATATAAACGTCTTAGATTTTCTTCAAAATGAGCGGCGCGCCCTATGTGTGTGTTAAGGCAAATAAAAGGGCTGGATGAACGAGGAAATGATGAAAGAGTGGCTGAGGCAGGTGTATGTAAGGAGACCGGCATCATCGTTGCTTCGAATTTTTGACTCTATGTGTGTTCATCTCACCACCAATGTGAAAAAACAAGTGAAGCAGATGAACACTACGCTTGCTGTGATTCTGGGAGGTCTGACAAAAGAACTCCAACTGCTGGACACCAGCATGAACCGGTCGTTCATAGTAAGGCTGCGAGTGCTGTGGGAGCGATGGATGACCAGAGGAGACCACAGCATCACGAGGGTGGAAGGCATCGTCGGGCAAGTTACACCACAGTTTGCCAGTGGATTGTAGAAGCTTGGGCTAACGTTTCTGCTGGCACTGTTTGTCCGAGCTTTCGCAAAAGCCGCATCATTTCCGAGGAGCCACACAGTACAGACAGTGATTCTAACAGCGAGAAAAGTGAACCTGCTTTGTTGGATTTAGCCATTTATTCTGGATTTATTCTTAATCCAGAATTCTAAATCCAGAATAAAGTTTTCTAAACACAAAATAAAGTTTGTAAAATTGCTTAAATTCATTTCAAGGAACAATATTTTCTGCGTTACAAGATTCAAACTTCTACTGTTCAAATAGGAACTCAAGCATTTAAACGACTACTGATTTCTATGTTTTAAAAAGACTTTTCTAAGAAAAACTAAAGCTTCCAGGCAAAAAAAACACTGTGTCCTCCCTGCAGCTTCGTCATGGCAACCCCACCGACTCCAAAAGTGTTTTTCTCTTCTCTAAAACTCTTGTAGACAGAGACAAACAGCCCTGATTAGTGAACAGGAACACATTTAGCTGCTTCGTGTCAACTCGTGACACTATGGTTTTATTAATAACGTACTCTCCTGCATTTCTGTCCAGAAACAAAGCGGCCGTGTTGTGCTGAGGAGGTGAACAGGGATCAGTTTAAGTCTGCGGGACATCAGAACCTCTGCAGCTGCACATGACAAACACTCCAAACTTACAGATTACACACACACACACGACAGGGTGGACGTCATATTTATATGAGGAATCAAATCTGAGGAAGATTTGATTCTGTTCTCACTGAGCAGGATGTAATACATGCTTCAACAACTTAGAGTAAAAAAAAAAGATTCTTCCACAAAGGAGATGCTTACGACGAGTTTGTTTCCACTATACCACCCAGTGGGTTGTCCTAAAATGCAATGATCCTGTTTTCAGACCCAGAGAGCGCACCTGAGTATAAGCCACACCCACAGCATGTTTTGAAGGGAAACATGTTTTGTATATTTCTGCCAGAAATTCTAAATTTATTGCTTAAAATTAAGCAAAGCTCTCGATTTACAGGTCGATCTATGTTTCTACCCTCATCGATGAGGTGACCCAAAGAATGAGATCGCGGATACAAGCGGCCGAAATGAGCTTCTGCCGCAGGGTGGCTGTGCTCTCACTCAGAGATCGGGTGAGGAGCTCTGCCATCCGGGAGGAGCTCGGTGTCGAGCCGCTCCTCCTCCCGGTCGAAAGAAGCCAGATGGGGTGGTTCCCGAGCGCCTCGCTGGTGAGGTGTTTTGGGCACGTCCCACTGGGAGGAGACTGAGAGGTAGACCCCAGACCCGCTGGAGAGACCAGGTCTCACAGCTGGCTGGGGAACACCTCAGGATCCTCCCAGGTGAGCTGGAGGATACAGCTGAGATGAGAGAAGCCTGGGCTTCCCGTCTGAGGCTGTTGCCCCCGCGAACCGGCCCCAGATAAGTGGAAGACGATGGAACAGAACAAAATTCTAATTTTAATCTGTGTGCACTTTGCAGGTCAACAGTCTTTCTTCTATGGCACTAGAATTCAAGTCTTTGCTTTCTGCCCCCACCCCAGATGTACGTAGAAGACACTTTCCACAATATTTTCATTAGTTTCTGACAGTTTTTATTGCCGTAAACTGTGTAAACTGTCTGCTTTGTTTTGCGGCACACGCACATAATCTGTCACATGACCAAAGTTCCCGGACGTCCGACTTTTTCCATACATTCACCAAAAATAATACTGGCAATAGACCATGCAGATCGCTACTACTGACTTTCAGATGCACAGCTGCAGCAGCAGGAGATGCCATGTGCTTAGCATATTATACCTGTCATGTTCATGGAATGCACTAGCGTGTTCATCATTTGGCGGGTGAGCGTGAGATAGGTCCTAATTGCAAGTGTCTGGAGACTTGGCATGTCTGAAATCTCTCATTTGTTGTTTTATTTACATTTCAAATTGAAGAGAGGACATCCGTAGGCTCTGAGTCAGAAGCTAACTCGGCGTGGCTGGCTAATTATTCCACCCCCACCTTTTATGTCATGATTTAACGCTATTTTATATCATTTATTTTGGCCCAGTATCGTAACATTTGTGTTCTTTAGCGCAGAAGAGCTTTATTCAGACAATGAAACCCTAAACCAAGTGGAGCCAAAAAAAAAAGTGAATGGAAAATATTGAGTTCTTACGTTATATTTTTTTGTTTATCAGAGCAAACTCTTTGTGGCACTCGATTCACATGATATGAGTCGCTTGGACTCACCAAGTCAAAAAGTTTGTCCAAAATGTCTGAAATACTTCTGGGAGACTCTGGGATTGCGGGGAAAACATAAACCATGATTATATGATTATATTATACATTATATGATTTGGTGGGCTGCATGTGACCGTAGGGATGCATATGACTGACTTCTGTTTTAAATCATAAAAAAGCTTTTTATGCGTGTCTTTTAAACGCAACTTTTTACAGAATTTTTTGTAATAAATTAGCATTTTAAAAAGTATATTTTTGGCCTTCCTGTATGAACCTCCTATTTCAAGAATAATTTTTGACTCTTCTTGGTCTCCAGGAACGTTTCAATGTGTTTATACTGCAGCACAGCGTGCATTTTGACAATGCACGTGCACCAATTATGTGCACCCCCTGCTTAATACGAACACCTGCACAAATATCCCACTGGCCAATCACATGGCAGTATCCAGGCATGATGAAGACTAGCTAAAGTTCAAACTGGGCATCAAAATGAAGAAGAAAAAGAATCTGAACATGGCTCCTTGTTGGTTTGGCTGTTTATAGAAACTGCTGCTCTACAGGGATTTGCACCCACAACCATCTCCAGGATTTCATTGTGTTCCTGCTTGATTTACTCTGAGTAATCATCAGTAGTCACCATGAGTTTGATTGGGTTTCAGTCTGAATGTCTGCTCCATCTTCTCATTTCCTTTCTCAGTCTTACACAACTTTCACTTCTTTTCTTTCGGACTTGCTCCACCTCTGTGAGGAGCTGCTCTGGACTCCATTGTGTGCATGAATGTTACATTTACACGCTTGTCGTTCCTTTGGCAAACAGAACCACATCCTTTCCTTCAAACAGCCACAGAGCCGGAGGTCTCCGAGCAACCAGAAGAGGCTGGATGGTCATCAGACTGTCATTATATCAGCTGACGGCAAAAAACGAGAAGCAAAGAACGCAATAAGCTGTGATTTTTCAGAATAAAAGTTCCTTGTTTCTAACTTGTGTTTGCTCCATTGCGGTCTGAGGAGGAATGACAGATTTAGGAGTGTCCTCAGAGCAGCTAAACAGATGACCGGGATCCAGGCCAAAACATTAGGAAAATTACAAGAGAAAAAAAAACCAGAAACATTTTGCTTCTTCTGGATTTACAGAGAAATGAATCCCTGACTGAGAATGAGGATTTGGAGGGAAAACTTGGTCAAACACGACGCTCGATGGAATCAGATTCCAGTTCATTTATATAAACTTTAAAAAGTAAATTTATCAACATTTTTACCAACTTTATTCACGTTCCTTAAGTAGTTTTCCATTTCATTCCTATGTGTTTGTAGCCTGTTTCTTTTATCCTGTGGAAACAGCGTGACCTCACAGTGTAGCGGTTTGTTTACTCCACTTTTTAACTCAACCAATCGGACCAGACGTGATGTTTGTAATGCACTCGAACAGTCAGCGTCGTCCTGAAAACAAACTATTCCTGAATAAACTTCCTAACAACTGTCTTTAAATTCTCAATCTGGGGAATCGTTACCAACACGGACTCAATAGTATGGTTGATCAACAGAACTACAAACATGGAGGACGGACAGTCTGCGTGTTAATGTCGCCCCGCCATCACTGTTCCCTGATTGGCCAAACGTTTTCAGATTGCTGCAATTGTAAGTTAATGCCTGCAATTTCTGACCTAGTGGCTGGGGTAAAATTTAACTAAGCGGAGCCACTAGGTGGCGCCAACCATGCGACCATATTTGAGTAGATCCCGTAAGCAGAAGACAACGGGACAGAACCGTCCAGTATTTGGAAACAATTTTGACACCAGGTTGTTCTTGGCCACACTTTTTGTTGTTTACCACACCCATATTTTAACAAACAGTCGCAACGGGACTGTGCGGACGCTCTGCTCATGCTCAGTCCCTCCACTCAGGACTTTTAATAATGACTAACATTTCTTTAGTGTTTCTTAAGACTTTTAAACTTTAGCAGGGTTTTGAGTTTAAACACGTCGTGTGTTTCTACTTTTGTGAATAGAAAATAAAAAACATTTTGAATCAGACATAGACTGGAGAAAAACTTTCCGTGTGAATGAAGCAGCAGAAATTCCCAGTATGGTCACAGAGTGGGTCCCCAATAAAGATCTGACTTCCATCGAAGACGGAGCGGAGGAAATTTGGAGCTCCATAAAAGGGAGTCGGGAGAGCAGGGCTCTCCTCCTTACATTCCTTCTTAGATTGAAGCTTACTTTTTATAATCATGCTGCCTTCGTCTGCCTCAGGAAAATCCCACTGAACTCCTGAACAACTCATCTCAGGGTTTTTAAAGAGAAGGTTGATGTTTACTCCATAAAAGTTTACGCCTATTTTAGTTTAGAAATGCTTACTGTCAACGTGGTTTTTCGTCTTCTCCTCCACTGTCTAAAAATTCTCCCAAAACGTTCGACTGGCTGAACGTGTAAATAAACTACAGAATAAAAAAAGATTGCTTCATTGTGAAACACTGAAGAGATTACGGCTAAAAGTTTTGATGTCCCAAATATTAATGAATCATCTGTATCAGCAGGTTTTATGTCGAAAGTCAAACTCCCTTTGTGGAGAAAAATGTACTTTTGACTTCTAATTAAACTGAATCGCATGACTTTTTATCCCACTTCATTCATTCATTTGGAAACTAGAGGAGTTTATTTTTGTTCCACTTTCAATCGGGATTACGTGGGCTTACCGTTGTGAGTGCGTAAAGAAAGCATTTAGAACATCTCATCAATATTTTTATAGTCAGAAATTAGGGTAGTGGAAAAAATGGGTTCATTCAGTTAGAAAACGCATGGGAAAAAACTAATGAGATCGCGGGTACAAGTGACCGAAATGAGCTTCCTCCGCAGGGTGGCTGGGCTCTCACTCAGAGATCGGGGGAGGAGCTCGGTGTCGAGCCGCTCCTCCTCCAGGTTGAGAGGAGCCAGATGGGGTGGTTTGGACATCTGGTCAGGATGCCCCCCGAGCGCCTCGCGGGCGAGGTGTTTCGGGCACGTCCCACCGGGAGGAGACCAAGGGGCAGACCCCTGACCCGCTGGAGAGACTATGTCTCACAGCTGGCCGGGGAACGACTTGGGATCCTTCCAGGTGAGCTAGAGGATGCAGCCGGGGAGAGAGAGGCCTGGGCTGCCCGCTTAAGGCTGTTGCTCCTGCGACCCGACCCCGGAACAAGCGGAAGATGATGGAACGGAACAGTTAGAAAACAACGTTTACAAAAAAAAAAAAGAAGGAACAACAAAACAACCCAAACACGTAGGTGACATTGACAAGTTTTGCCTCTATATCCTCAGTCCTTGTGCGTGTTGCCATGGTTGCAGTTATATTTCGCATGGTCGCAATGACAACCAACCAGGAACCAATCAGGAAAATCACTCCGTAGTGCTGCTTCTACAGTGCCATGTTTCAAAGAGTGATGACAGAAAGTCGTCTGTCCGCCCCATTGCAAGGCAGGGGCAACAAATCGCTCCTCGCACCCTCTGTAAACAGAACCATCAAGATGCACCATTAAGATAAAATTCGGGCTACTCTTGAAATTGTGGTACAACTTAAAATTGGGCTAAATTCAGAGTGAATGTGGCCCAGTGTACACCCAGCTTTAGGCTGCACAAACAGAATTGCTGTTACCATTGGGACCATCACAAACAACTATGCCCTATGAGTTGGGCGCAGGATGAGCAGTTTAATCAATTTCAAAGGCATAGCCTGCCTGTGCTTTCTCAGGACAGGAAAGGATGAGCAAAATGAGCTGTTTACACTTCCTGGTCTGAACTAAAGCTTTGTAATTCAGTATAATTTTATCATAGTCACTTTACATGAGAAGAGACCTTCAAGTATCTTGGCGTCTTGGTCATGAATGAGGGAAGGATGGAGCAGGAGATTGACAGACTAATCTGCACAGCATCTGCAATAATTAGGACGCTGCATCTTTCTATCGTCAATAGAAACCCTCACCACGGTAACCAGGATCTACGTTCCTACCCTCACCATGGTAACCAGCTTTGGGTTGGTGACTGAAAGGATGAGATCCTGGATACAAGCTTTTCCTCTCCTTGTGATGCTCTTTGTCAAATCAACACATTTTGACTCCTTTAGAAACCGTGCTCTGTCGTGCACCCATTTTATGCAGTATTTCACATCCAATTCATAAAAATGATATTATTAATAATTATATAATTCACCCTTGTTCATGAGTATTTTCAGGGACCCTGTGCTCATTTGAGTACCATCACATATGTATCAGATCATTTCCATGATCCATGTATAGAGTTCTGGAGGAGTGGTTTAGGCCAGATGGATTTCCAGTTGGTTCACACCTTGAGTTACAGATGAGATTCATGAAGCTTACGTCGCGTTGAGAATTGTAGCGGTAACACCACCGCTGTGCTGAGGAAAAACGCTTTTCAGCCAAAGATTTACACAATTCTTAGTGACGGAGGCTCATAACTCGGAGGCTTCCTGGTTCAATGTGTCATCATCTGCAACCCAACCAACCAACAAGTTGAATTAAAAATAGATTATTTCTTTGATAAAATGTCTGAAAATCATCGGTGTAAGTGTTCATGAAGTCCTACAGCGTGGTCAGATTAAATAATCATCAGTGATGACCTTTAATGCTGGACACACACACATAATATTTACATAGACGTGGGTAAAGCTCATCCAACCAAAAGGAAAAGTACTGGGACGTGTTTGTGTGTGGTTGGTAGGTCAACGCTTTTTGATCTTTAGTGATAATGTCACCCAGGAGAGGAGGTCAGCAGACCTTTTCAGAGAGTCTGAGCGTGCCTGGACATGCAGGTCGCCGTGGTTTCTGCCTCGTCGGCGACTGTAGCTGCACAGAAACCACGCAGGCAGAGCCGGGGTGGGGTGCTGGAGAAATATTGAGTCATGTTCGATCTTCCAGGACATGTCACTGAGTCATCAGGTGGTGTGATCGGACTGACATTTAACCTCAAATAGAACATTCTTTCTTTTACTCTGACTTTATTTAATAATGCTTGGAAAGAGAGAACATCCATTTTTCTCTCTTTAAGACTCCAATGATCATATTTTCTGAGATTTTGAAGGCACTTGAAACCATGTATTTTAGTTGTGCATCCGAAATGTTTAAAAATCTTTTAAATAAAATATCAAGCAGCTAAATGAACCCGTCTCTGTCCATTTAGGAAGTTTTGTGGAGGTGTTTTCAATCCAGTTTAGCCTGGAAATACAGAAACGCCACGTGGTTCATCTTGATGGAATGGATTTCCTGTATGTGAAAAGTAAAAACAGGTTTGTGTGGTCAGGTCGGGGGATCGATTCAGAGAGACTGATGGACGTCCAGCTTTAGTCGGCACAGTTAAAGTCCATTAGCAGCTAGAAGAATAGCAGATGTGGAGCTCTAAGTGCTTCATGCCAGGTAGGCCTCAGACATCGTCCTACATCAGGATGGACAGATTTTCATTCACTCCAGGGAAACTTACTTTAGTTTGAAGACTATTTAAGTTTTGGTTCCACTTTGACTTATTTGAAACATTTCGAGCCAATCCCGACCAGAAATGTGGTGTAAACCCACTTAGTTTAATGTTAGCCTGTTTTATTTACATGAACAGTCACATCCCGGCATCCATGCACCAGATGCTCCTCACATTAATGGAAAAACACTCAATGAAATACCAGAAACATTTCAACAGCGCATTGTTGCTTTTGGCAGCCATCTAAGTTTTTGTTTTAGTCTTCGTCTTTGGACGAATTTTAATTCAAGTTTTAGTCACGTTTTCGTCATCTCTTTATAGTTTCGTTTTAGTCACGAAAACCCAAAAGAGTTTTCGTCAGGCAAGACTTAGAATGTTTTTAGTCTTGTTTTAGTGTAAAAACCCCCAGAACTTTAACAGTCGTGTCTTTATTATTGAGAATAATGCAGGTTGTTTTTTTTTTTTTTTAAAAACTCTGCCGAGCTTTAACTTGCACAAAACAGCGAACATTGTAAAACAACGTAAATAAATATAATTTTTTTCAGTGAGTGAGGAACGTTGTAACTTATGAATACTTAAAAATGACACCTCTTAATAATCCTGTAAACAAAGTAAACATGGGAATGCATTTAAAGCAGTCGTTAACGCAACCAAGCTAACTAAGGAAGTTAGCAGCGATGACAAGCTAGCATTAGCTGGAAGTTAGCATGCTGTTTGCGCAAAATATGTAGAAAACTTTAAGTTTCTGACCACCAAGCTCCATTGCTGCTGTTTTCACCATGGTTTGTGACCTCCTCATGGCTGGAGGTGTGTTGTGTAGACGGTGTGAACGTGCACATTGTGGGGGGGGCGTGCCGCCGTAAGAGACAGATGCAGCCGCTGTGTTTTTTTTCTTTTCACAGACAGAAATATGAAAGTCTGATGCCTATTTCGGTATGTTTTCGTCTCGTCAGCAGAAACTTGCAAACGTCTCGTCACGTTATCGTCACCAAATTTTCGCATTTATTTCGTTATCGTTACGTCATCGTCATAAAAAAATGCTTCGTCAACGAAATCATTTCGTCATCGTTGACGAAAACAACACTGCAACAGCGAGGCGTTAAGGAGGCATCATAAACCCAAAACCCCAGGTACCAGTTGTTTGAAGCTCCAGACAGAGGTTCTCCACTGGTTCCCAGTGAGGCTTTGCTTTGGAACAAGAAAAAACTAACAAAGCTGCTTGTTTCTGGCGAGACATCAGGGGTCTCAGTAATGAAGCATAAACCAGTCATTTATGAAGGTGGCAGAGTGAAGCTGCCATATGGCAATCAGAAGTTTTACGTAATTGTTTCTTGCTGCCCACCTTGGATTAAAAAGAAATTCTGTCAAAAATAAATACTAGAAGCAGGAGAAATGCACTAACATCCCAATGTTTCCTCTTACCGTGCTTCTTCATAGCGGCCTTGGCGTGTCCAACAGCTTCCCAGGGGCTAGGGATGTCTAGGAAGACGGCGTCCGCGACTCCCACCACTCCAAAGCCGTCCTTGCACACGTCCTGGTTCCTGACAGTGACCAGGTGATCCACGCGGTGTTCCTTAAACTCCTCGGCAACTTTCTCCGCCCGCTGCTGGTGGAACTCCACCGTGTGCAGGTGACCTGTGGGGGCGATGGTCCGCAGGATAGCGTGGGAGAGAGACCCACTGCCTGTACCTGGAGACCAGGCAGAATACAGTCAGAGATTTTGTTCAAGAAAAACACGTCTTGATGGTTCGGTTGCTTGTGATGGATAGACTTTAATCAATGACATTAACAAATCTTAACGAGTCTTTCTCCATTAGTTTGCACTTTGCCGACACTGACTAGTTTTGAGGTTGATGACTGGACAACGCAAGCAGCTTCTACCTGTGTTCCAAATAGGAAGCAGCTACGGACTCATAGACTTCTATAAAAAATCCTCAGCTGTAAGTTACTGTAGAAAACACATGTGCTGTACTTCTACATTTTTTGGTCACTATTTGCATTGGAGCACGAGTCATCCAATTAATTACAAGCACTGATTAAACAATGTTGCGGCTAGGATGTTTGACATGTTTGGTTGATAGACCGTGGTGAGACCGGCCATGCTGTTTGGTCCACAGCAGGGGTCACCAACCCGGTGCCCGCGGGCACTAGGTCGCCCACAGAGACAAAAAATAGCACTAATCACGAATTAGCTCTGTCTAAAATTTTATTTAATTGTGTTGCTTTTCTTTTTGAATTTCATTTACAGTAATGTCAATTTAAAAACGAATACATAAAAACGTAAACGTGAGCGCTGCAAAAGATAAGGTTACAAACGCGTTTTCTACCCACAAAAACATGGCAGAAAAAAGGAAGAAAACGTATAGTTTTCACAGTGAATGGGAGGAAGAGTTCTTTTTTACTAACGTGAAAGAAAACTGTGTGCGTCTCATCTGCGGTGCGACTGTCCTTATTTTGAAAGGAATAGATTTTTGTTAAATCTTGCATAATTGATAATTTGTACAAACATGGTTCAGAGTTTATGATTTGATAATTAGTAGTAGTAAAAATTGGCTAGTAAAAAATTGAAAAAAGATTTCCTGCAAAATGTTGTGGAAGTGATCATTTGAAAATGAAACACTTGGATATTGCATATTGAAATGTATCTGTTTCCTATCTTGTTTAATCAAACTGAAATAATTATTGTGATGGATCATTAACAATCAGTGTCTTCACATAGAATATCATTAAAAATAATATCAAATTAAAGGTACACTGTGTAACTTTGTTATTTCAGAAGTGTATTATCAAAGTAGTAGCCCTTTGCATTACTCAGTGCCCTTGAAGTAGCTCTCAGTTTCAAAAAGGTTGGTGATCCCTGGTCTAGAGACAGTGGCAATGAGGAAAAGACAGGAAGCAGAATTGGAGGTAGCAGAGATGAAGATGCTGAGGATCTCTCTGGGAGTGACCAGGATGGACAGGATCAGAGAAACAGCACATGTTAGAGGTTTTGGAGATAAAGTCAGAGAGGCCAGACTGAGATGGTTTGGACATGTGTAGAGGACAGAGAGAGAGTACATTGGAAAAAGGATGCTGGATTTGGAACCACCAGGAACGAGGCCTAGAGGAAGACCAAAGAGGAGGTTCATGGATACAGTGAAGGAAGACATGAAGATAGTTGGTGTAAGTGAAGAAGACGTAGGATTGGCTGCAAATAGGGGTCTCGTTTGTACCATCAAAAAGCTACCTCATGGTTGGCCAGGTGGTTACCATGCAAACACAAACTGAACCAATGATTGCATATTTACAGCTCCAAAAAAAAAAAATCAACATGGCAGAAAATGGCGACTAAAATGTGATGTTAAAAGAATAACTTGTCGAGTCATGCTACATGTGGGATAATATTTGGGTTAGTATTCTCTGGTGTTTTTTTTTACAGTAAAAGGCATCAATTCATTAATCAATTTGTCTGTCAAGTTCTGCTACCATTACTGTGCTAAAGTCAGATTGATAAAAACCAATATGGTGTGGTCAGGATGGATAATGGATCTCTATCTAGTTATAGTAGAATAAAGTTTGTCTCATTCGGGACGTAGGGGCTGTTTTTGAGCTCATCTCATCAAGGCAGTAAATTTCTACAGACCACCACGATCGTACACCAGAGCTGCATCAGCTCAACGTGGTAAAGTGCTATTCATTGTAATGCTTATGCTGGTACTTTGGTTTAGATGTTTCTGTGAGGAGCGATGACAGTGACATTATTTCGACTGCGTAAAATGCGTCATTAAGGCAGCGACCGCTTATTTGTGGTCACACCAGAAATACTAAGACAATTTGTAGAAAAACCTCTGAATATTTTTAAAAAATCTTTGGTGACAAATCCAAAGCACACACATCAGTGTTAGGAGGTTCTGAAAAGAACATGTGACCTTTAAAGCTCATGATTTGTGTTCTGGTCTGACCAGTAGGTCACAATATGACTGCTCCTGGTAGATTTGGAAGTCTGTCTTAGTGACAGGGTGTATCCTGCATGCCGTCTGATTCCAACACCCCTGAGACACTGTGATGGACAAGTGGTTCAGTAAATGGATAAATGGATGGATGATTTTATTGCTTTGCTCGGATGGAATTATTGACTGGGTTGTTTCTTTTACTCGCAGCAGGAAGAATGAACTGATTTAAAGTGGCTCAGAGAATAGACTTTAAAGCTGCTCTGCTTGTGTTTAAGTCTCTCTATGGTCTAGCACCAAAGTACATCTGTGATATGTTAGTACCTCATGAACCATCTAGAACTCTGAGGACCTCTGGTACCGGGCTCCTAATGGAGCCTAGAGCCAGGACTAAACATGGAGAAGCTACATTTCAATTTTATGCTGCAAAAGTCTGGAACAAACTTCCTGAGGCCGTGAGACAGGCCTCTACTGTGACGGTGTTTAAGGCCCCGTCCACACGTAGCCGGGTATTTTTGAAAACGCATATTTACTGTCCTCCGTTTTGGGAAAACGCTCCCATCCACACGGAGCCGTATAAATACGCTTCTGAGTGCGGTTATGAGCATGCCAGACCAGTAGTCGGCAGTATTAATGTAAACGTTAAGTTCTGAGCTATCCAATCAGAGCACCTCCATCATCATTTCCGCGAAACCTGAAACATGGCGCCAGGTCCTTCGTTTGTGTGGACCGACAAGATGGTGGAATTGCTTTTAAAAGTCGTCATCGACTATAACGTTAATAAAACACAGGAAAATATAGATTAGGTCTATGCTGCTCAAAACTTGTTTGTGATCCAAACAAGGACGCACACAAATGACATATGTGCATTACTTGTCGCAGGTAGTGATGCATAAAAACGCAAATCTCCACTTTGGCCTGAGTTTTCAAAAACGCCGGTCTTTAGTGAAAAAAAAAAAAAATCAGATTTCGTATGGACGGCAGGCCAAAACGGATAAAAATATATGCATTTTCAAAATACCCGGCTACGTGTGGACTGGGCCTTAATCTAGGCTGAAAACAGTTCTGTTTAACTGTACATTTGATTAATTACTCTTTTTATATGTTTTAATTATTTTATTTATTTATTTTTCAAACTTTTTGATTCTATGTTTTGTGATTTTAATGCATTCTTTTTTTTTCTTCTTGTGAAGCACTTTGAATTACATTTTGTATGAATTGTGCTATACAAATAAACTTGTCCTGCCTAAAGACACATCCTGATGTGTCATTTGGTCTTGTTTACGTGTGAAGGAAATTGTAAGAAGATGGAAAAGTTGAAAGTCTGAATATCCTAAAAAGAAACTTGAATAAACCAGAGTTAATGTGGGATTATAATCTCCTTTTTTCACATAGAGAACTACAAACATGGCGGATGAATGCTTGTGTTTATGTCACACCGTCATCTCTGTTCTCTGATTGGGTAAAATGTTTTCTCATCATTGCAATCATAAGATAACGCCTGCAAACCCTGACCTAGTTGCTGGAGTGAAATAAAATTGAGTGGAGGCACTGTCTACAGAAATGCATGAATAAAATAAACCACTTCAGGAATGTTTTCGATTTCAAACATGATGGAAACCTACTAAAAGTTTATTTTGCATTAAGTCCTCCCCTTTAAAAGATTGAAATTGGTAGTTTTTTAGGTTTTAAATGAAGCCGCAGTAAGAGTTCAACATGCTGCAGCCTGGCTGTGTAAACAGCTGAGTGGCTGCAGAAGTCACACAGGATCTGAACTCTTTCTGCACCATCAGATGATCGATCTGCACTTCTGGCTCCAGGCCAGTAGGCTGACTGGTTCCAGCTATCCTGATGAAAACATCTCTGTTATCTGTGTGGACAACTCTGGTTTCACACCATGAAACAAAACAAACCCCGTCCCAAAGGTAGCTGGTTAAATAAGGGAGGTTTCAAATGGAACGGGCTTTGTGTCCCTATTAAGAACTCGAGATGGATCCTAAAACCTGTAGATCACAAGGAAAGAAACAACTTCTATGAATAAAATACTCAGTACCAGGTTTGGATTGGTCTATCCCAAAGTGATAACAGAAGAATCTATCAAACTATTCAGTCAGTCACCTTCTTAACTGTCTATCCCTTACAGGGTTCCAGGGGATGCCGGGGTCCATTCCAGCTGTTTCAAGGTGAGAGGCAGGGTAAACCCTGAACAAGTCGCCAGTTTGTCGCCAGACCACACACATACAACCATACAATCATCATGCAGTGGCCAATAAACCTATCATGTATGCTTTTGAGGGGTTGGAGAAAACCAGAGCACCCGGAGAAAACCCACATATACACGGGGAGAACATGCAAACTCTACACAGAAAGGCCACTGTTCCAAGCCTTGTCACCACCCCGGATGCGAATCCACAACCTCTCGCTGTGAGGCCACCTTGCCACCCCAGACTTATCAGAGCTTAGTTAATTACACTCAAAGCTTTTCTCGATATAAGGATGTCGTCAGAGTCTTTAGGGTCAGATTCAAACACCAGGACTAGTACACCACATCACCACTCCAGATTTTCAGACTCATTGAGTCATGGTGTAACACATGATCCTGGATTCATATGCAGCTGTCTGTGGAGTATCCACATGTCCTACAGACTACCCCATCTTTCCATCCATCCTGTATAAGGTCAGTTTAAGATTTGATTCTCCCTAAGGACTGGAAGATGTGGCCTGGCTTTAGGAAGTCAGAGCTTCCCTGTTAAGGATACTCTGTCACAACCTGAACCTACACAACTAGAAGACAGTCTATTGCTCCCATGTTTATGTATCTTGCCGCCATTGAATTTTCATTTTGAAATCGGAATTCTAAAACCTGAAAATGAGCCATTTTCCGATCACCATTCACAAATAGAAAACAGATCACAGATTGTTCTTTGTTTTTATTGACTCTGAAACTAAAAAACAATCCATTTGTCATTTTATCAGATGTGTGGAAAACAATTGCAAAACAATTGTAAAAATTGTTTTTTTTGCAATTTCTATCATTTATTTTGTTGTGAACCAAATAACATAGAAAACAATGAACACGTTTTATTCTGGTTTCCATTTTTTTTTGTTTCGTCTTCTGAACCACTTTATCTAACCGAGTCGCGGGACGTGCCAGAGCCAATCTTGGCTTACTGCAGACAAGGGGCAAGACACACCTGGAACGAGTTGCTAGTCTGCTACGGGGCAGCACACAGAGACAACCATTCACACAACAATTTGGTAGCGGCCAATCAATCTAACATACCGTAATTTCACGGCCATAAGGCGCACCTAAAAGTCTCAAATTTTCTCCAAAATGAGCGGTGCGCCCTGTCGTGCAGTGCGCCCTATCTGATTTGTGATTTGCGGACGTATTAGAGAACCATCAGGCGGACGCAGTTGAGAACATGAGAACTTTAAAGGGGGGAGTGTGTGTGTGGATTATGTATAAAAGAACAGGTATGTGCTTTATGCAGAACATTGCTGTTTTAACAACACTGAAAATGGAAAAGAGACACGCTTATGAAGCTCAGTTTAAACTGATGGCAATCAGCTGCGCCGGGCGAGTTACGCCACAGTTTGCCGGTGGATTGTAGATGCTTCTGCTGGCACTGTTGTCCGAGCTTTCCCAAAAGCAGGCCTCATTTCCGAGGAGCTGCACGGTTCAGAAAGTGACTCTGACAGCGTGGAAAGTGAACCTGCGAGGTTGGATTTAGCGCAGCTGTTAGATTCAGAAACAGAGGATGAGGACTTTGATGGATTTGATAAATGACTTTATGACGACCGTAACTAATATTTAAATAAAACCAACCAAACTCAGTTTTACTCCCGATCTATTTTTAAATACGCACGTGTGTGAGCGGATGCGCGCGCGCCTCTATGTGTATGTAAGGCGGACTTACGTAGTAGAGGCTATGTATATAAAACCCGCGCCCTATCATCAGGTGCACCTGATGTGTGTGTTAAATACAGAGCACGCAAAATTTGGACAGCGCCTTTTAATATGGTGCGCCCTATGGTCGTGAAAATACGGTACATGTTTTTGGAGGGTGGGAGGAAAACCGATTTCCGATTTTGGAATTCCGATCTCAGACCAGACATTCAACGGGAGCAAGATAAACAAAACTTCAACAACAAGCTTTTAGGATGAATGTTTCTCTTGGATCCAGATCTGGGAGAAGAGAATGGGATCTATTTTTATATGGAGGCATCATTCGGTGGGCGGAGACGCCTGGTAGCTGCTGTAATTATCACCTGACCTAAACATTCCTCCAGCTGGCATGAAGGTTAACGTTTGTAGCTGGTTGTTATGTGTCTACAGGTGCTCCTCTATGAAAACTGGTTTATAGACATAAATGATTAACTGTAAAGAGCCGGTTTGCACCCAGTCTCTAAGGTAGCTTCTGGTTGGCATGACGATGTGAGAACAGCAGACATTGTCACCTCTAATCTGTGCAGGGTCACACTTCCCTCCCTTCTCAAACTCACACTGGTAACAAACCATTAGGCGACAAACAGACACGCCCTGTAACATGCTGTGTTTAACCACGACCTCTCTTCTAATAAAAGTTCGATAAGTAATCTAATAAATAGATATTCTGGATTATTTTCAGAAAACGAACTGTTGAGCTGGTTTTGTTTTAATGCCTGTTTCCATAAAGAACCCGAGTGGTGCTGATGGTGCAGAGCTCCCCGCAGGGACGGAGCTAAGAGCTGACTCGACAGATTTAAACTCCAGTCATTCATCACCCCGGAGAAAATTCAATATGCGTGCAGACTTACACGCAATGCGATCAATAACACGGCCCGTGGTGCACCGCCATCGAATAAAACGTGATGCAGCAGGGTGATGCATCTTCTCACCACCACCAGATATAATACACAGCTACAGACAAACTGGTGATTAGCAGAAAACGGAAGGAGCCGGGCGAAAACAAAAGAGATCATAAATATTATGTAATACGTGAATCCAGGGAGACAGTCCGTGGAAACACTGGGATGGTTCTGTAGGGTGAACAGATAAAATAAACGGTTTAAAGACTGGGTTTATCTTTTACAATCTGACGACCAGAAAATCCAGACATTGGTTTAATAAAATACATGATTTCTTTTGGCTTAAATGTCCAACATTTTGATCATAAGAACCAAATGACAGAGCGTTTAGGCCGTCATCGAGTCACACCGTTTTATAATCAATATTACATGATCAAATTAGCTTAAATGTGACGACGTGTTTTCTCAGATAGACTTCCTCAAGAAGAATGAAAAAAAAATACTGAATAATAATAATAATAATGAATAATAATAATCGGTGGTGACCGAAAGAATGAGATCTCGGGTACAAGCGGCCAAAATGAGCTTCCTCCGTGGGTGGCTGGACTCTGACTCAAAGATCGGGGGAGGAGTTCTGCCATCCAGGAGGAGCTCGGTGTCGAGCCGCTCCTTCTCCAGGTCGAGAGGAGCCAGATGGGGTCGTTCGGGCATCTGGTCAGGATGCCCCCCGAGCGCCTCGAAGGCGAGGTGTTTCGGGCACGTCCCACCGGGAGGAGACCAGGAGGCAGACACGGACCTGCTGGAGAGACTATGTCTCACAGCTGGCCGGGCAACGACCAGGGATCCTTCCAGGCGAACTAGAGGATGCAGCCGGGGAGAGAGAGGCCTGGGCTGCCCGTTTGAGGCTGTTTGACGCAATAGATTGATTAAATTGTTTAATTTGAAATACAGTGTTTGTTACTTGTTTGGGGTGTACCCCACCTCTGCCTTAAATCAGCCAGGATAGGCTACTGCACACCCTTGTGAACTCAATAAGAATAAATGGGTCCGAAAACAAACATGGAAATGAGGTTTTGTGTATATAAATGATTTTTTTTGAAGGCCGTATCTTCCATCTCTACGGTCCAGATAGTTTCTCATGTATCCCTGCACAATCACAGCTGACCTTAATTATGTCCAACATCTATCTGGTTCAAAAAGCAGATACAAGTGGCCAAAATGAGCTTCCTCCGCAAGGTGGCTGGGCTCTCACTCAGAGATCGGGTGAGGAGTTCTGCCATCTGGGAGGAGCTCGGTGTCGAGCCGCTCCTCCTCCAGGTCGAGAGGAGCCAGTTGGGGTAGTTCAGGCATCTGGTGAGGATGCCCCACGAGCACCTCGCTGGTGAGGTCTTTCGGGCACGTCCCACCGGGAGGAGACCTAGAGGCAGACGCCAGACCCGCGGGAGAGACTATGTCTCACAGCTGGCTGGGGAACGACTCGGAATCCTTCCGGGTGAGCTGGAGGATGCAGCCAAGATGAGAGAAGCCTAGGCTTCCCAAGTCTGAGGCTGTTGTCCCCACGACCCAGCCCCGATTAGCGTAATACGACGGAACGGAACAATGACTTAAATAATTCCAGCTTGTTGTGAAGAAGAAACATGGATTTATTTGTGAAAACGCCTGCTCTGAATTCACAATAGCACCACGGAAGAGAGCCAGGGTTCAATCGAAGTTCATTCCTGCTTAGCTTAAACACAAAGTATGAATTATGTGTAGTAAATGTGAACAATCAGAGCAAAGATTCCGACCTGCTGTAAAACAGGGAGTGACTGTTCCTTTACGAGTGAACTCTGATCCGACGAGTTAGAGTCAGAAAGTAAAGAAACCCTCGTATGAACCAGGAAGTGATGCATGACCACAACGTAACTCATGAGAAAGGCATTCTGTTAGAAACAATTAAGAAAGAACTTAGGATCAACAGTCAAAAGAGCTGAGGTTAACCTTGAACCCACTAATGTCCCTGACTCACACACACATACTCTGTCTCACAGCAGCTAAAATTCTTTCTTCTCCTTTCCAGGACAAACCTCTACCTCTCCAGCTTCCTGTGTCCTCCCTAAATTTCACATCAAAGTCCATGGAGATTCCTGTCTGAACTCCTCTGTCACACCTACAGCACACTGCCTGACTGTCCTGCACCGCTCTAACATACTTCTCTGTCTCTCCGGGTACCCTGTCAGACACTCTCTCAACATCTATAAAGATACAAAGCAGCTCCCTCTGACCTTCCCCGTACTTTTCTATCAACACCAAGCAGCTCACAAATGCTCACGTCTGCCCTCAGTCTAGCTCTAACTACTCTTTTCCGTAACTTGATTGTATGGTAACAAAAATATTCTGAATATTTTCTGAATTGTGGACACAACGAGACACATCACCGCGGGATTCTTTCTGTTTTCTTTTTTTTAAACATTAATTTTTATAAAAACTTTAAACTTTGCTAAAGAGAAACAGGCCAGAGACGTCTCTCCTGCGTATACTCTGTCATGGATGTGTATACAGCCATTTATCCCGTTGCTACAGCAAGGAGGCCATGTTTCTGTTGAACATTTGTAGCCCAGCTGCAGCCCAGATCCCTCCTCCTTCCTGTGAAATATTCACACATGCTGACTTCTCAGTGTGGACCGCATGTTGCTTTCTGAGCTGCACTCCTCCTGTTCTGCACAATGTGCTCACCCGTGAGGGTTTGTGTGGAACACGGGACTCCTCAAAAAGTCAAGAATCAAATGAAGAGTTTAGTAATTTCATAGTAATTTTTATGTTTCCACTGGTAATGTTTGTAACATTTTTTTAGTGTTGTGTAGTTTACTTGTATTTTTACGACCATAGGGTGCATTAAATAGTCTTAAATTTTCTCCAAATATACCCAGCGTCCTATGGTGCAGACCACCTAAGGTGTTGTGGGACTTGGAGAAAGTGGACCACATGAAAACTGTAAGGGCCAAAGTGTGGACACAAAAAAAAAAGATGAGAACAATCTTTTACTGAGCCTGGGAGGTAGCGCTGGGCGAGTTACACCCCAATTTGTGAATGGATTGTAGATACTTGGGCTGACACGTTTGCTTGCACTGTTCTTCCAAACAATAGCCATGATGACCCCGCCCATGTGGGACATTCCCTATTCTCCATCCTTCGATTTCGTAGACTCAGAGATCTGAAAACCCAGACCAATCAGATGAGGAACAGCTTCTTGGCTGTAAAGAGGCTGTTACACACCTCAGAACATCAGGCAAGTACTCACTAAACATGCACACACACTTTCTATGCCACCACACTCATTTGACTTTATTTGTTAAGATGCCAACAAATAAAATCATTAAAGCCTCTTGAATCTTTACATTTTTTCACTGAAAAAAAAACATCACTAAAAGTCTTCATGCCTCCATTAAAATGTGAGTGTAACAGAGAACAAAAGTCATGGCTAAGAACAACCGGACATTTGAATAGTGCCTGAAGACATTCTGCCCTGTTGTATTTGACTTCCACCCAGTGACTGTTCCAGTTTTGTTCCACCCAGCAGTTGTTCCAGCTCCTTCGCTCCCTCACTGAGCAGAGCTCCAAGCTGTCTCCAAGAGACTGGACAGTCAAATTTCCCCAGTAGAGGATCAATAAAGTATTTAGAATTGAATGCAGATGACATTGTGATATGTAGTGAGAGGAGGGAAGAGGTGGAGGAAAAGCTGGAGAGGTGGAGGTTTGCACTAGAAAGAAGAGGAATGAAGATTAGTCAGAGTAAGACAGAGTACATGTGTGTGAATGAGAGGGATCCAGATGGAAAAGTGAGGTTACAGGGAGAAGAGATAAAGAAGGTGGGAGATTTTAAGTACTTAGGATCAACAGTCCAAAGCAACGGAGAGTGTGGAAAAGAGGTGAAGAAGCGTGTGCAGGCAGGCTGGAACGGGGGGAGAAAAGTATCAGGTGGGATGTGTGACAAAAGAGTTTCAGCCAAAATGAAAGGAAAAGTGTACAAAACCGTGGTGAGACCCGCCATGCTGTTTGGTCTAGAGACAGTGGCACTGAAGACAGGAAGCAGAGATGGAGGTAGCAGAGATGAAGATGCTGAGGATCTCTCTGGGAGTGACCAGGATGGACAGAGGCCATGAGATGATTTGGACATGTGCAGAGGAGAGAGAGAGAGTACATAGGAAGAAGGATGCTGAATTTGGAACCACCAGGAAAGAGGACTAGAGGAAGCCCAAAGAGGAGGTTTATGGACGCAGTGATAGAAGACATGAAGATAGTTGGTGTGACTGAAGAGGATGCAGCAGATAGGGTTAGATGGAAGAAACTGACTTGCTGTGGTGACCCTGAAGGGAAATTCCGAAAGAAGAAGATTTGAATGAATGAAATAAGAAAACACTTGAGGAATGTTTCTAATGCTGTAATGACAAGTTAGGGTACTTTGGGGGTACCGCATTTAAACCTGATAGAAACCATCAAACCCCACTTTAAAGTCTTGTTTTTAAATCTACAATAAGAAATAATTGAGAGGTTTAAAGTCTATTCTTACCTGACTCGCACACGATGGAACCAGGCTTCAGCTCCAGCATCATTGTGATGGTGGCGATGTCTGTGGTGTAGAGGATCTGTGTACGGTGCGGCAGTGACACTGTCCACAGCTCTGGTGTGGGATGGAGCACGTACACCCACCCGCCTTTACTGCAGGTCACCTTTGAGCCGTAACGCTGGCCGATCAGGTCCGTGGAGTGGCGGATAGCACCGTAACGTGTCTGCGTTTGGGCGCCGTGCTTCACCTGGACTGGCATCGATGAGGTGTGGTTCAGGTAGACAATAGCGACGTCTCCATCTTGGATTAGATCGGAATATTCTACAAAGCTCATGGTGAACAATCAGCCTGGAAGAGAGAAGAAAATTTGAAGATGGTGCATGATTATATAAACCAATCTCTCTCGGATTTTATAGTTCAATCAAATTGCAATAATCTGCAACTTTTTCACACCAACTAAGTCTTAACTTCCTGTTTGAGATGAGTTTAGTGATTCAATTCATGTGTGTGAAGAAGCTGTGGGTCCTCGTAGAATCAGCAGCGTTAGTTATCCACCAAGAAGAACATCCAGTTTTCAGCAATGGAGAAAAAACAAGAGAGAAGGACGTGGAACCAAATGAACACAAATAATTCTGTGGGAATGTTCAACTGAACCACATGTTCAGAGATAAGTTTAACAATTGGATCAAGTTCTCCTGATTTATGAGATTTGATCCACTTTTAGAAAATAAAACTGTTTTTGAATTGAAAATACTTAATTCACCGCCAAAGGGAAATTTGAGTGCTGCAGTGTTACATTCATCCAATCTCATACAACGTTGTGACTGGCAAGTAATTACAGGTTTGAAAGTGAAAGGTTAAATATTTTGATGGAGGATGGTAAAAATGATTTTCTGTAACATTCCTTTAAGCAGCAAGGTTGCAGATGTTTTTTAAAACATCCTAATTAATTGTGCTTAAAATTGGTAAAAACAGTTGACTTTTTTTTATCTTGTTTTAAACTCAAACAACCAGCTTTTAATTTGGATTCTACTTAGGTCCATTTGTCACCACAAAAAAAATGATCAAACATAATAATCACTCACACGTCAAAGACCCAAAATCTGAGCACATTATTCATTTTATCTGATTTGGTTTAAAAAAAAGAAAGAGTAATCTAATTAAAAGTGACCAAATAAACAATAGGAAGGTAAGAACAGATAATCTATGGACTCAATAAAATGTACTTAACTGCCAAGAGGCCTTTAATTTGAAAGGATTAAAGAGAAACAAGCCAGTTAGAATTCTGTCCAAAATATTAAAAGAATTTATGATTCACAAACAAAATTCAAAAATTCACATTCAAATTCACAAATTCACAAGGAAGGTGGAAGATTTTAAGTATCTATGATCAACAGTCCAGAGCAATGGAGAGTGTGGAAAAGAGGAGAGGAAGCGTGTGCAGGCAGGCTGGAACGGATGGAAGAAAGTATCAGGTGTGATGTGCGACAGAAGAGTTTCAGCCAGAATGAAAGAGAAAGTGTACAAAACCGTGGTGAACCAGGATGAACAGGATTAGAAATGAGTACATCAGGGGAACAGCACGTTAGAGGTTTTGGGGATAAAGTTCGAGAGGCAAGACTGAGATGGTTTGGACATGTGCAGAGGAGAGAGTGTACATAAGAAGAAGGATGCTGGATTTGGAACCACCAGGAAAGAGGACACAGTGAAGGAAGACATGAAGATAGTTGGTGTGACGAAAGATGAAAAGAAAAGATGGAAGAAACTGACTTGCTGTGGCAATCCTTGAAGGGAATTGCCGAAAGAAGAAGAAGAATGATTCACAAACGAGATCCATAGATTACTAAAAATATTAATAAATTATTAAAATAATGTGGATTACGTCACTGGATAAGTAGTTTAGTTTGAATTAATCTGATTGGTGGTGGTAATAAATAAAACCTGTTTTTTAGATAGAACGTGTGTGTAATCATTTCTGGACAGAAACTGATTTGTTGCAAATTATTTCTAAAGAAATTCCAAAATTAAATATGTGATAAAAAACAAACAAATCAAAACACTTCAAGATTAATCATTTACTGTCACAATTCATGTTTGTTTTTTCTTTGAAAACTGCGCTTCTCGTGATGGCAGTAGGTTCGCGTAGCCCTCCATATTTTGTAGGATATTTTTTTTAGTTTTTAATTGTAGTTTCTTGCTCCTCGTCTGGATCTTTACTGACGACAAACAAGGAAAATGTTTAAGATTTCCAGATTAATAAATAATTTAAATTATTTATTCAAAATCCGCCTCCTGTGATGGCAGCAGGTACATGTAACGCTCCACATTTTGTTCAATTTTTTTTTTAATTTTTTTTTTTTAATTTGATTTCCAAGAGACAATGATCTTGATCAGTGAGGAATGTGGAGTCAGAGTGGACGTGTGGAGATATTCGGTGCTGGAGTGAATCAGAAGGTGAAGGAACGAAAACAGGATCTTCTTAGTGATATCAGAGGTGATTCCTGTCTGAACATACCCGGCTTCAGGATGGAACTAAAGATGGTGGACTGCTGGTGTTTGACAACAACAAATAGTGTTGTTCCTCCACAGTGAAGAATGTGAGTTGCTGTCAAGATGTGGAGCTTTTTTTAGAGGCAGTTTAAGATTTTATTATGATTCACTGGAGCTTCAAACATCGTTGCCGTGGTAACTTACATTCAGCCCAGTAGAGAGCCAACTGTCGTGTGTTCCACTAAGCTGCTGCACTGTTCCACTCCACCCAATTGGCACCGCCTAGCAGCCGTTTTGAAGCTCTCTCTTGGACTGCTTGGAGCTACCAGACAGTATTAAATGAACTATTCTGTATCTGAATTATTGCAACTAATGGATTCACTAACGAATCTAAAAACCAAATAAACGAATTACAGAACAAAAATCGACAAAATATTTAACTTAATCCTCATTTTTTTATTTAAAAAAAAAAATTACAAAATGGGACGCATGGATTTTTGAACCATAATATTTAAATATAAATATGTTTAGATTCCATCGCCATGGTTACCATAGTAACAGCTTTCGAAGCCTTAAATAATGTTTATTTTTTAAAGTTGAAACATTTTCAAAGCAGCTTAGAAGCCAAACAGGCAACGGGCTCACAGCTAAACTCCCCAGAAAGAAAGACGAGAAAATGACTCCAAACTTGGAGAAAATGTAAGTAAAAAAAAAAAAAAGATTTCTCACATTTATTGAACACATTTTAACACAAAACCAATTTGATTCAAATGTAACTAAATGTTAAGTTAATTCATCAGAAAGTAAATGCTAAAAAACAAAAGAAGCTTTTTGTGTAGTTATTATTCTTTTATGTGATATTAAAAGCTAAAAAAACAGCATAAAAAATGTAAAAATTTGGGGGTTTTTTCTCCTCCATGATCCCATTTGGGAATTAAATAGTTCAGAAGACGAAACGACAAAAACAAAACATTCCCATTTAAAACACAACAGCTGTTTAACTGACCGTTTTTTATAACCAAGCATTCACACATTTGTATGAGTGTGTTTTTAAATGTACACAAAAAGAAAACCTAAAAGAAAATAAAACCTTGTGGAACAGAATAACACATGGTGTTCTTCATGGTTCTATTTTGGGACCAATGTTTTTCATTAGGTAACTATGGTACGAACTTAAAAATATGTTAAAGATACCAGCCTTCTTTTCTGGACTTGACTCTTAAATACTGTCCAAAAAAATCGTGAAATACTCCAAAAAATACTTTAAATATAACAAGTCATCAATAAATTTGCCCAAAAACAAAAAATATAGTGAAACATGGCTTAAAAAACTACAATATAGAATGTTTTGTTTGGTCTTCTGAACCACTTATCCCTAACAGGGTCGCAGGGAGTGCCTATCCTATCTGATTTCAGGAGAAAGGCAGGGTACACTCCGAACAGGTCACCAGTCTGTTGTGAGGCCGCACACAGACAATCATTCACAGACACACTCATTCCGGGGACAAATTCGTAGCGGTCAATTTACCCAGCATGCATGTTTTTGGGGATACGGCAGCTCAGTGGTTAGAGCGTTAGCGCGCGGACCGCAAGTTCGTGGGTTCGCACCCCACAGAGAGCACGTCTAGGGTCCTTGGTAGAAGGCACCTAACCCCAGTTTCTCCCACAATTGGCGCCGTTGAAGGGTGTAAGGAGTGCAGCACACAAAATTCAGGGTGAGGGATGAATAGAGTAATCCTTTCCCTTTTTAGAGAGTGGGAGGAAACCAGAGAAAACCAACACATACACAGGCAGAACATGCACACTCCACACAGAAAGACCAGTGTTTCAAGTCTCGCCCCACCGAACCCTGACCTTCTTACTGTGAGGCGAGAGTGCTACCCATTCAATAACAGAAACAGAGAGTAACAAATATGACATTTTTGAAAGAACATTAAGCTTATCTCAAAAGTAAAATATGTAAAATTGTTGGAATATTGTGCAAATTTAAAGTCATCTTAGATTTAAACTGCTTACATTTATTATAGAACGTCATTGTATTTTTATGTTTGTGGGGAAACAACGAGGAAACAACTCAGAATTACAAATAATTGAAGTACCAGTACTCATTGTTCATGAAACTAAATGTAATCAAACGACAGGATTTAGCAGCAGTGATGGAGGATAAACTTTAAAGTTAGAGAGACTCAATAAAACATACGAGGGAAAATTTAATATTTCAGTCTGAGTTTTAACTCTGTGGAACTGTCTAGATCAGGGGTCTCAAACTCAATTTACCTGGGAGACGCTGGAGGTGGAGTCTGAGAGGGGCTGGGCCGCATCAGGATTTCCACAAGAAAAGAGCAGATAAAAAATTCCAATGTTTCATTCCGTTGTCTTCCACTTAATCTGGGGCAGTGTCGGGGGGGAGGGGGCAACAACCTCAGATGGTAAACCCAGGCTTCTCTCTCTCCGGCTGCATCCTCTAGCTCACCTGGCAGGATGCCGATGTGTTCCTGTCCAGCTGTGAGACATAGTCTTTCAAGCGGCTCTGCCTCTGGGTCTCTTCCCAGTTGAACGTGCCCGAAACACCTCACTAGCGAGGCACTCAGGAGGCATCCAAACCGGATACCTGAACCACCCAATCTGGCTTATGTCGAACCAGGAGCAACAGCTCTATTCCAAGAGACTAGCCACCCTGCAGAGGAAAATGACTTTGGGCACATGAATATGGGATCTTGTTCTTTTGGTCACCACCGTCATCCAGTTATCCTGGTGAGGGTAGGAACGTAGATCCTGGTCACCATGGTGAGGGTAAGAACGTAGATCCTGGTTACCATGGTGACGGTAGGAACTTAGATCCTGGTTACCATGGTGAGGGTAGGAACGTAGATCCTAATTACCATGGTGAGGGTAGGAACGTAGATCTTGGTTACCATGGTGAGCGTAGGAACCTAGATCCTGGTTACCATGGTGAGCGTAGGAACCTAGATCCTGGTTACCATGGTAAGGGTAGGAACATAGATCCAGACTACCATGGTGAGGGTAGGAACGTAGATTCTGGTTACCATGGTGACGGTAGGAACTTAGACCCTGGTTACCATGGTGAGGGTAGGAACGTAGATCTTGGTTACCATGGTGAGCGTAGGAACCTAGATCCTGGTTACCATGGTGAGGGTAGGAATGTAGATCCTGGTTACCACGGTGAGAGTAGGAACGTAGATACTGGTTACCATGGTGAGGGTAGGACCGTAGATCCTGGTTACCATGGTGAGGGTAGGAACATAGATCCTGGTTACCACGGTGAGAGTAGGAACGTAGATACTGGTTACCATGGTGAGGGTAGGAACGTAGATCCTGGTTACAATGGTGAGTCTAGGAACGTAGATCCTGGTTACCATGGTGAGGGTAGGAACCTAGTTCGAATTGTAAATCCAGAGCTTTGTTTTAAAGCTCATCTCTTTCTTTACCACAACAGATCGATGCAGCGTCCTGATTTCCACGAATGTCGCATTGATCCATCTGTCAATTTCCTGCGCCATCCTTTCGAACCAGATCCCTCCAACGCCTCGGCTGTGCTTAGAAATTTTGTCCATTCCAATGTTTTCAAAAAATCAATCATCATACAGTAAAACAATTTTGGCTGATTGGCCAATAAGAAACTGACCCGATGAATGAGTCTGTGTGTGACCGCACAAAATACTGGCGATTTGTTCGGGGTGTATCCTGCGTCTAGCCTCAAATCAGTCATGATAGGATTCAGCACTCCATGATGAATGACCTCATTAAGAAAAAGAGGTACAGGATATGAAATGAAAATATTCCTGCTGCACAAACATTAATCTTTAGTATTAAGATTAGGTGGAGGGCAAGAGATTGAGACCCTTGATCTAGATGATTCTATAAAATAAAAGATCGAACCACTTTAAAACCACACTTTAAAAAGAACCACAGCAACATCCTTCATAATTGTTAATCCATTAGAAAGTGAACCAGCTCATCCAGATGTTTGTGTTCTCTGCAGGATTGTTTGATGATGTAACAAAGTGTAGCTTTAATGATGATAAAGTCCAAGTTTATTTTCAATGGAATTGACATAATGTAAGTGTTTTCTTCTGCCTTAAAAACCCTTTTTTCTTGTTATTTCTAGATATGTTTTATTCTAGGATTTGCATGTTTGAAAGAATAAAATAACAATTGTAACAACTTAAAAGCTACAAGTTAGTTCATGAGAATCAGTGAATATTAACTAAATGGTTGATTTACATTTCACTATTTGGGAAAATTATATTTAACTTCACACATTTCTGATGTATTTATTGTAAAAACGAGGTCACAGTGCAAAGAAAACAGGTTTTATTTGAGATTTTTGTTTGATTAGCTTCATGCTAACATTTAGCTCAAAGAGCTAAACAAATCTCAAATTTATAAACAAACTTTCCATTAAAAACGGTGAGCTTTAATAAGTTAAATCAAACCAACCTCACGCTTCTTTTACAGGTTAAATTTTCAGCAAACGTTGCTGTTTTATACCCTGAATGAGTTCAAAAAGAAAGAAATTTAAAAACTCACATGTGTTGTTTCTACTGGAAACCCGGAAATAAGAGCCACGCTGATCATCTGACGTCACTACGTCTCCTTTGCGTTAATTTAGTCAATTATTGTTTAAAGTAATCATTTTTAGTGTTAAAGATAATTTTATTAGATTTTCTTCAATTTGGAGGTCTTAAGAAAAATAATTTTTAGAAAACCAGTGGAGAATGGATGACTACAATTTTCTATCCCAACGTGATAAAAACTACAAATCCCAGTTGAATGAGACAAAGGACTACAAATGTCAGCCAATAGGAGCAGAGCTGAGCTGGTATATAAAGAAGTGATGTTTTCTGTGTGTCTGAGTGCTGCTTGAACACTGAGGAAGATTCTCCTCCTCTGTTGAAGAAACCATAGGGATCTTTGTGTCTTCTACCAGTAGTTCTAGTAATCCACAGGTAGGGATTATCTTTCTACTTCAATCTGTCTAGATTAATTAAAGAGGATTGGTCATTATTTACAGCTGTTGATTTTTTTTTTTATTCTGATGACCAATGATTTTATCTTTAATTAGAAATCATATTAATGAGTTAAAATTATTTGAATTGTTTTATTAGAATCTAATATTTGGGATTTAATGTCATGCTAAATTCTTAATGTAAAGAAAGAAATAGAAGATCTCCAAATATGTTTATAATAATTGATTGTAAGTTAAGGCTTAAAGGTGAAGGTGTGTGTGTGTCATCGTCCTTCTCCATCACCCACCCAGGGATCAGCCATGCCTTTCGGTAACACCCACAACCAGCTGAAGATGAATTACTCCTCAGACCAGGAGTACCCGGACCTCAGCAAACACAACAATCATATGGCCAAGATTCTCACTGCAGCCATGTACGAGCGGCTGAGGAGCAAGCAGACGCCCAGTGGATTTACCCTGGATGATGTTATTCAAACTGGGGTAGATAACCCAGGTAAAACTCACCCATCCTGCCACCCACACACAACTATACCCCTTGAACGTAGACCCGGGTTAAAAACCAGACCGGTTCTCTGCACTGTGACCTCGTCCAGAGGACAAACTAGGGAGAGAGTATTGCATCTCTGTAGTGAAGCGTAGAGATTACAGAGTTACATAAGCCGTGAAACGACTGATAATCTGCTGCTTTTAGGTTGATGATGTCATCAGTGTGAGGGTCTGTGAGTGTGCTGACTGTGTAGAAATGTTTCTGTTTAGTTCTGAGGGTATGGCCAAGCTGACGGTGAAGAGACTGTCAGCGGAGCAGGAGTATCCCGACCTCAGTAAGCACAACAACCACATGGCCAAGGTCTTAACCCTGCCCATGTACAAGAGGCTGAGGGAAAAGGCCACGCCTAACGGCTTCACCATAGATGGTGTCATTCAGACAGGGGTTGATAACCCGGGTACAGTACCAGATTACCCCCACCTAGTTGCTATGCTGGTCACCGTGGTGACGGCCTCTTGTGTACAGGCCATCCTTTCATCATGACGGTGGGCTGCGTGGCCGGAGACGAGGAGACGTACGAGGTCTTCAAGGAGCTGCTGGACCCTGTGATCGAGGACCGCCACGGGGGTTACAAGCCTAACGACAAGCACAAGACCGACCTGAACCCAGACCATCTGCAGGTATGGCCGCAGGTCAGAGGTCAGACATAGACCGGAGTCTAATACTACTTTTCTTTCAGGGGGGAGATGACCTCGACTCAAACTACGTGCTGAGTTCACGTGTGCGAACGGGCCGCAGCATCCGCGGCTTCTGTCTGCCCCCACACTGCAGCCGGGGGGAGAGGAGGGCCGTGGAGGACCTGTCCATCAAAGGTAAGAGCCTCTTATATAAAGCATGAAGCTGCATGTCTGTAGCAGCAGCGCCACGATGTGGTGGAAAAGTGTACTGCAGAACATCAGCTATATTTACATCAAATACTTTAAAAATAATCAGTGTCACAAAAAAACTGTGTGTGTTTTTTTAAAAGTCTGTGGCCGGTGGATGGCTGGTTCAAAGAACGCCCCCTGTGGTTCTAGGGGTTTTAAATGTAAACTGAACTGTGACCCCAAAAGACCCAAATTTTGAGCTGAAATAGTTTTGTCAAATAAAAGTGTTTAAAACTATTAAAAGGTTTAAAAACCTTTTAAAATCAATTTGAAAGGAAACAGTGACATGTAAAAAGTACAGACTAATGTTCTGACATCTGGCGTGGACGGTGCACGCTGCCTCCCCTCGCCCCCCCTTTTGATCCACAAAAAAAAAGAAGAAAGTAAAGGGGACTAGTCAAGCTATCCCCAATGCAGGACCAGCGAATAGGTCACCAAAATAGAGGAGAATTACTCTTATTTTTCAAAATATTTTGGGGGAAATGCCCCCAGCCTCCGCTAACTGGCTTAGTCAACGACCTCAAGGCCCCCTTTAGAAAATTCTAGATCCACCCCTGCTAACATAGCTTTCAACAACATCTTGGTCATTTCTGGTTTCTTCTGGGTTTGTGTTTCCAACTCGTAAAACTAATTAAAATTGGGGCCCAATTTCTTGTGCTCACCGTCCAAATGATTGGCTTTGAATATCTTAAAGAGTCCAGGTTCGTTCCAGACGTTCTGAATCTAACTATTTAAAGACCAACCAGTGACGACAGACGTAAAAATCAGAGCAAAACTGAATTTCTAAAAGTACGTGATTGGTTTAGCATGAAGCCTTTTCTGACCAATCAGTGTCCCTGCAGCTTTGGACGCGCTTACCGGTGACCTGAAGGGGAAGTACTACGCTCTGAAGAACATGACTGACGCCGAGCAGCAGCAGCTCATCGATGACCACTTCCTGTTCGACAAGCCAGTGTCTCCTCTGCTGCTGGCCTCTGGGATGGCCCGGGACTGGCCCGACGCCAGGGGCATCTGGTGAGCCACATGCACCTTCATCATTATGCCCTCTGTACTGCAAAAAGACAAATAATGGGACAATTTGACCATTTAGTTTCTCATGTGAGAACAAAGTGGCTGAAGAATGAGGACCAAGTGACTTATAAGCCTGAGGTTTCCAGTTTTAAAAGGTTTAAAGGGTCTTATTTAATCTCAACTTTTTGGAGAAATTTTTTTTTACCATGTTTAAGCACCTGAAGTAGTTTGTTTGATTTTGATTTGCAAACTCGTCTGTCCAAACACCAGGTTGTTCTTAGCCACGCCTACATTCTAAATTAAGCAGGAAGTGTTTTAGCACACGTGCTCTGCTCACGCTCAGTCCCAACAAGGAGTACCGTTTTTACATAAATGCATCAAAATATAAAAACTCAGTACTACCTTGAGGCATTTTATACTATCAATGCAGCTTGAAACAAGATTTACAGTGTAGTGCATGTTCCCAGAAAGTTGGACTAACCAGGGAGTGAAAGGAGGGGGGAATTCAGTGTCGAAGATGAACTAAATGTATTTACAAGCTTTTCAGCAAATCACATAATAAATGATCATGTTTATCTATAAATACTATGAGATAATATTTAATATTAATATTTAATTCATCCCTGAACGGGGAAATCTGTGTGCTGCAGTACACCGCAAGCAGGCTGCCACAACAACACAAAGAGTGGGAGAAACGCGCAGGGGCGGGCAGGCTAGCTGTTTTCCTCAAACACACCTAGTCATTACCTCAGTGGGATTCATTCCGGTGAACGTTCTACCACTGAGCTATCGCCTCCCCAATATGGAACCCATGATAACGTCATCAACTAGACGCGTTAAATTAATTGTTGGGCTCAGAATAACAATAATTATCTGAATGTGATTTTCTGTTAGACAAGAGGTTTCCAAAGACCACGGGATTTTCCACATAATGCTACTTTTAACACGTTAAATCTAATTAAATTTAATAAACAACCAATGCACAATTCCACAGTGCATTGAGTCCAATGTGTGGATCAGACTGGCGCCACCTGGTGGATCAAATGGAGTAACTCCTGAAAACATCTTATAGTTAGTGTTACCCATAATTTAAAAATGTTCCTGAAAAACATTCCTAAATATTTTACATTTTGTTCTCTTTGTTAAACATCTTTTTAAATGTTGCCAAAAAAAACCAACTTCAGTTTTAAACTATATTTTTGGCAAAACTTAACAATTTAGTTGGTAAATATTTTATTAATTTGAAAGTTGTGTGTCCGGTAGCTGTCTGAGAGAGCTCAGAACAGCTGGTAGGTGGTGCTCAGTTGGGTGGAGTGGAGCGGGAACAGCTGCGTGCAATGTGGGTTGCTTTGGTAAATGTTTTAAGCTCCAGTGAATCATAGTGAGATCTTAAACTGTCACTAAAAGCTCCACATCTTGACAGCAACTCGCATCCTTCACTGTGGTGGAACAACACTATTTGTTGTTTTTCAAACCCCACCTGTCCACCATCTTTATTTCCACAGTGAAGCCAGGTATGTTCCGACAGGAATCACCTCTGATGTCACACAGAAGATCCTGTCCTCATTCCTTCACTTTCTGAGTCACTCCAGCATGGAACATCTCCACACGTCCGCTCTGACTCCACATTCCTCACTGATGAAGGAGCTCATCTCTTGAAAATCAAATTTAAAAAAAAAAAAAAACTAAAAATCTAACAAAATGTGGGGTGCTACATGGACCTGCTGCCATCACAGGAGGCACGTTTTGCATAAATTAATTAGAATACGTTTTAAATGTGAAATCTTAAACTTTTTTGTATGTTGCTTTGAACATTTATGGTATGGGTGGGTAAACATCTTTATTCATTGTCCACAGAAGCTCCTAGAACGTCAGTAAAAGCTCCAGACGAGGAGC
This sequence comes from Neostethus bicornis, assembly GCA_902685375.1. Classification (NCBI taxonomy): domain Eukaryota; kingdom Metazoa; phylum Chordata; class Actinopteri; order Atheriniformes; family Phallostethidae; genus Neostethus; species Neostethus bicornis. Next base: position 21,876,686 of record LR738552.1, read on the forward strand.
AGATAGTTTCCATTTACTTGTTTTAGCCTCATTCATCTTTACAACAGTTGGAAGAAGCACGTTATTCTTTCACCACTTGTCTGGAAGAAGCCCATCTGCTTCTAAATCAACTTCATTGTGCCACACCAGAATTGCACATACGCGCACCAAAAATATGAGCCAGTTTGTTTTACATGGCTGCTAATAAATTGATGGGCAGGAATCGATGTCTTTATGGGCCACATGTCTCCCCTGGGTTGTAGTTTTTAAAAAAAAAAAAAAAAAAAATCACTTGCGTTCACGAGTGGGGGAAGGAGGAGCGGGAGATCGACAGGCGGATCGGTGTGGCGTCAGCAATAACTGAGACGCTGCATCGGTCCGTCGTGGTAAAGAGAGAGCTGAGCCGAAAAGCAGAGCTCTCGATTTACAAGTCGATCTACATTCCAACCCTCACATATGGTCACCAGCTGTGGGTGGTGACCGAAAGAATGAGATTGCGGGTACAAGTGGCCGAAATGAGCTTCCTCCGCAGGGTGGCTGGACTCTCACTCAGAGATTGGGTGAGGAGCTCTGCCATCCGGGAGGAGCTCGTTGTCGAGCCGCTCCTCCTCCAGGTCGAGAGGAGCCAGATGGGGTGGTTCGGGCATCTGGTCAGGATGCCCCCCGAGCGCCTCGCGGGCGAGGTGTTTTGGGCACGTCTTACCGGGAGGAGACCAAGGGGCAGACCCCGGACCCGCTGGAGAGACTATGTCTCACAGCTGGCCGGGGAACGACTTGGGATCCTTCCAGGTGAGCTAGAGGATGCAGCCGGGGAGAGAGAGGCCTGGGCTGCCCGCTTGAGGCTGTTGCCCCCGCGACCCGACCTCGGAACAAGCTGAAGATAACGGAACGGAAAATCACTTGCCACTAGATCAGGGATCACACGCATATCAGCCCCTCGTAACAACCTTCCAATCAGCAAAAGAAGTGACGTTATAGATCAAACATAGTGTCCAACTTGCTCGGTTTATAGCTCGGTAGCACAACATGGAGCTCGGAACAGCATGGAATTGTACGATCTGTGTTTGCAACGATTCCTAAAATTAAGAATTAATATTCAGAACAAATCGAATTTAGAATTTTATTCTGGTGTAAGAAAAGTTTTTTTTTTTTTTTAACTAGCTCTGGTTCAAACCAGAAAAAAATTATTAAACCCCCAGTGTTGTGAGGTCAGACTGTTTCCAAGGGCGAAAGTCTGTATCAGGCTCAAGGACCAAAACTAAATGCCCTTCTTTTGAACCACATTAATAGTTGTAAAAGTTTGATATCTCACCTGTAAACACTGACCGGGTTGTCCCCTCTTCTTCAGGCACAATGACAACAAGACCTTCCTGGTGTGGGTCAATGAGGAGGACCACCTGCGTGTCATCTCCATGCAGAAAGGAGGGAACATGAAGGAAGTCTTCAACCGCTTCTGCACCGGACTCACCAAGGTTTGTCTGCTGGCAGGGAACACCCATAACACCCCTAAAACCAGCAGAGTTAAACTCAACCAGTTAATGGGCCAACATTCAAAACCGTTGTCCTGTTAATCTGAGCTACCTGTCGAGTTATGCTAACGTTGATAACGAGTAACAGAATTATTTTTTTTTTCTGGCTCGTTATTACAATAGAAGCATTGATTAATAAATTTATTAGGAACTCTGTGCCATTTATCAACAACGTAACATGAATCGATAGGCCGAGCGAGCCAACGCTGGCTCATCTTGACAAAACATCGGGCTGAAAAGTCGCAGGCCGACATTGATATTTACTGAAAAGATTTCCTCGAATGAAACAAAGTACTATCATTTGAACTTGAACAAGTTTTACTTAAAAACTTACGAAAAAAGAGGAAAAACATAAAATGCAAGATATTAAAATTTCAAACTGACAAATTGGCACGTTACTAATGTTTAATCAATTGTTCTCAACATGCTAGCAAAGCATTCTGGGATATGAAGTATTACTTTCTGGACCATTTTGGAGGGTCAAATATTATTTATACCGTGGGCAAGGTTTGAGCCGCAGGTTAGAGTTTGACACTTATGTGTCGAACTGTGTGCAGATCGAGAACCTGTTCAAGGAGAGAGGCCACCCCTTCATGTGGAACGAGCATCTGGGCTACGTCCTGACCTGCCCGTCCAACCTGGGTACTGGACTGCGTGCTGGCGTGCACGTCAAGCTGCCCAACATGAGCAAGCACGCCAAGTTCGAGGAGATCCTGAAGAAACTCCGACTCCAGAAACGTGGAACTGGTGAGTGAGGGAGAAAAAATACCCCAAAAAACCTGGTTCTAAGTTCCTGTAACTGTGGAAACTTGTTTGAATGTTTGGGTTCTCCATGGTAACGGTTTGTCCCATCTTTTAACCAGGTGGTGTGGACACCGCTGCAGTGGGAGGCGTGTTTGACATCTCCAACGCAGACAGGCTGGGATTCTCTGAGGTGGAGTTGGTCCAGATGGTGGTGGATGGAGTCAAGCTGCTGGTGGATATGGAGAAGAGGCTCGAGGAGGGCAAGTCCATCGATGACATCATGCCCGCCCAGAAATGAACCAACTCATACAATAACTTCCATTCAACCCCCTCCCCACCCTGCAAATGACTCGTCTGGATTTCTGTATTTAAGATCTGAAATAAAATGTTCAAGCTGAACTGAGAAGCTTCTTTTGTTTCCATTTAGAACTGGCGCACAGTTCTCTCCGCTTTGTGCTTTGTTACAGTTCAGAGAGAGATTAGTTTGATCTTCTGAACAGCTTGTCCTTGTTCGAGTTTTAGGGGGTGCTGTAGACTAACCCAGCTGATTTCAGGTGAGAGGTAGGGTACATCCTGAACAGGTCACCAGTGTGTTATAGAGCCACACGCAAAGACCAGTCACATACACACAAATTACTAGGTGGAAGGTAGGAAGTGTCAGGCTTGTACAGGGACACTGCTACACTTGCTTAAAGAATGCTCAAAAGCAAGTTTTATGTTCTGAGGACGTTCTTATTTGAAGATACTTTATTCATACCCGAAGGAAAATTTGAGTGCTTACAATTATACAATGTCCTACTTTTTTTTTTTTTTTTTATTTAGCTGTTGTGAAAGTTTAAAGGTTTGAAAGTGAAAGGTTGAATAGTTTGACGGAGGATGACGAAAATGGTTTTCTGTACCGTTCCTTTGAGCAGTAAGGTTGCAGGAGTCTGTTGCTGAAGCTGCTCTTCAGCTGGTCCACAGATTCATGGACGGAGTGGGAGGGATTTGGCAGTTTTGCTTTCATTCTGTCCCTCGCCACCTCCTTCATGCAGACGAGGGGCGAGCTAACCACACGTCCAGCTTTTTTTTACCAGCTTGTTTAGTTGTTTGAAAAAAAGCGCTTCTCGTGAAGGCAGCAAGTCTGTGTAGCGGTCCACATTTTTGTTTTTTTTTCAATGAGATGAGCTCCCTCAGTAGTGAGGATGTGGAGTCAGAGTAAACGTGAGATTTTCAGTGCTGGAGTTGATCAGAAAGTTAAAAAAATGAAGACATAATCTTCTGAGCTGTAAAACAGTGGAACTAAAGATGGACTGGTGGTGTTTCACGACAACAAATAGTGTTGTTCCACCACAGTGAAGGAAGTGAGATCTTATTATGATTCACTGGAGCTTCCAAACATTGTCACCATAGTAACTCACATTGCACCCAGTGTAGAGCGAACAGTCGTGTGGCGGTCCCACTTCTATTCACCCAAAGTTGCTGGGCAAATAAAAAAAATTACTTAAGTTTTTGGACATACAAATTTCCCCAGTAGAGGTTTAATTAAGTATACCATATCTGTCTCCTGTTTCACAGTGGGTCCAAGCAATAATGCTTTGAAGGAATGCGTTAGAGAATACAGGCCGGCCCATCACTGACAGATCACTTAGAAAAATGCCTTCTATTCTATATCCAAAGGTCAATAACATCTCCATCTGGAAAAACCTTTAATGTCCTTAACACCCCGTAGTTCCCATGTCTTCCTTTTATTTGGGGCCAGGTCACGGGGGCAACAGCTTCAGACGAGAAACCCAGGCTTCTCTCCCCGCAGTTGCATCCTCCATCTCACCTGTGAGGATCCCGAAGTGTTCCCCAGCCAACTGTGAAACATGGTCTCCCCAGCAAGTCTGGGGCCTTTCTTTTGGTCTCTTCCCGGTGGGACGTGCCCAAAACACCTCACCAGCAAGGCACTAGGGAGGCATCTTAACTACATGCCTGAACCATCCCACTCCTCTGTGTGATAGCTATACATATGTGATGTTTGACAGATTTGGCATGGTATTTTTGGTGTTTTGTGGGTTTATTCATATACACAAACATGAAGGATTATTAGGAACACCATGTTAATATGTCTTTGACCCCCTTTTGCCTTCAGAACTGCTTTAATTCTGTGTGGCATTCATTCAACAAGTTGCTAAAAGCATTCTTTGGAAATGTTGGCATTGATAGGATAGCATTCTTGCAGTTGGAGATTTATGGGATGCACATCCAGGGGACGAAGCTCCTGTTCCACCACATCCCAAAGATGCTCCATTAGGTTGAGATATGGTGACTGTGGGGTCATTGTAGTACAGTGAACTCATGGTTCTGATCCATTGTCTTCTGCTTATCTGGGACCAGTTCTCAGGGGCAATTGCCTCAGGCGGGAAGCCCATGCTTCTCTCACCCGGGGGAATCCTGAGCAGAGGTAAGATCTCGGGCCTAAAAATGTCAATCATTACTTTGGGTCGGGTTCAGGCTTCTCTCTCGCTGACTTTTTTTTTTTTTAAATAAATATATGTTTATAAAATGTACACCAAAACCATGTGTGGATACTAAACTAAGGAATACGTTATATAATGAATCATTTGGATAAAACAGAGAAGTAATATTTAACTTCTAAACAGGATCCGCAGAGCCAGAGCATGCTGTGCGCACGTGAATGCCTCCTCTTAATTTGGTAATCCTCCCCTGCGCACGTCTTTATTTTATTTATTTTGAACTGGTATCCCCGATATGAAGGAGTAAGAAGTTAAGGATAAACTAAAGGTAGGAGAACTGAAAAGACAAACACGCACCGGTAAGAGTGAGGTGTGGAAAAGCTTCAAATTTATTGTTCAAAATGCTACAGAAACTTGCGTTGGTTTCGCTGGATGTAGTCAATGTGGCGCTTTGCTTTCATATTTTATCATTTGTTTCAAAGACCGTCCCTCCACTTCGTGCAAAGCAGGCCATCACAGACAAGGGTGTTAGGGGTCCGATAGGGTGATTTTTGTTTTTTTTAATTAAAAAACGTGTTCTTGAAAATGTTCCAATTTATAAATAACCCTCCCCCTCCCGAGTCCTCACAAATAAAATATGACATTTCGGGCATGTTTCGGGCTCGGGCCCGCAAATCACGTTGATTGGTTGGGCTCGGGTCGGATTTTACTATCCGCGGGCTCGGGTCGGATTTTTTTAGGCCCGATCTCACCTCTGATCCTGAGGTGTTCCCTGTCCAGCTTATGTTCAAGAAACCCTTTTGAAATCATTGGAGCTTTATGACATGGTGGATCACCCTCCTGGAAGTATCCATCAATAGATGAGTGGTCATGAAGGGATGGACATGGTCAGAAACAATGATCAGGGAGCCTTTGGCACTAAAGTTTGCCAAGAAAACAAATACATTTTAAGGCTAAAAGAAAAAAAATAAAATAAAATCACTCAGACTTTTTTTTTCAGGTTGACAGACACTTTAATCGAGACATGAGTGACGCTTTAAACCATGGGCGTTTTCTTTCACACATCATCTCCTCCTTCAAACAAAACAAAATAAAAAAAAAAAAAAAAAAAGGAAAAATGAAAACTGCTGAGTATTGCGGTGAAGCCATCTGGAAAAGTAAAGTACATTATTTACACAAAAAAGAAACCTTTTTTTGTCCAGAAGATGAAATAAATAAGACCAGAAATGTTTTTGTCCGCATTCACAGCATGACAAATCAGATTAATGCGTCGGGACAGACTGATTATTGCCAAAAAGCTCTGATCTATACATCATCATGTCCAATACATACTCTGTAGCTGAGTTTATAAAAGGAGACATGTTCAAACTGCTACGTGGATGATTGTACAGCTTAAATACCTCTCCATATATAGATTTATAAATGTAGATTTAAACTTCATAGTTTTAACTCGTTGGCAACTTTGGAAGCAATGTTTTTGAATGCGATGGATGAGCCGGAAATCCTTTTGAAGCGAACGCCGTTCAGGGAGAGACGGGGAAGTTTGCAGACCTCCATCTCCCACTGCACCAGGTTCTCGGCACGCCCATCTCCGTGCACGCACAGCAACAGGAAGCTCTCCTGCTGCTCGTAGTCGCAGTTGTTGGAGTCGAGCACCTTTCGAATCTCCCGCATGATGTCGCAAGGCTCCATGGAGCTGGTGGTCCTCATACTCCAAGTGAATCTGAGTGAGCGGGGTTTACCGTCTTTGTTTTCCCCTTTTTGATCCCCAGGTACATGGCGACTGAGGAAAGACAAACAAGTTTACAGTCACTTTACAAACCTTCAATCTGATCAAACAGAAAGAATTAGTGGAAAGAAAAGAAAAAAAACATGCTTTTTAATCACATTTACAGGCTTGAAAAGGAAAAAAATGGAAGTTCAAGTTATTTCATGTAAAAAGATTATCTTTGAATTTTACATGAACTATTTTTCTTAATGTGTTAAAATAAAAAAGTTTAAAAGAAACTTTTTAAAGAAAAAGCTTTAAAAACTTTTTGACATTTGCTCTCTCGTGTTAATTTTAAAATAGAACTATATTTTAAAAGTACAGAGAAAGTAAAACGATACCTTGTGTTTATTAAGAAATGTTACTCTATCTTGTCTTAACTTGGCGGGACAAGTCGGATACGACGCACATAAAATCCAGCCTTCTAAGAGTTCATTGGACTATAAGTATGAAATAAAATTTTACTGTAAATTTTAAACTACAATTTCTTGCTAAAAACTAAAAAGTTGAGAAGTTTTACAATATTCAGATTAGAATCATTTTTATTCATTTATAAGCTTAATTAGAAATAAAAGATCTGTTCTGTCGGAGCACAGAATTAAATCTGACTTGGACAAGGTTTCTGATTAGAAGAGGTTGGTCTTCTTCTGGTCTACCTGACTGGCACTGAGCTGGCAGTGTCCATCCTCTTTGCTGAAGTTTAACTTTTATGTCCAACGATCGCCTCCTCATTTCGTTTGGCTCTAACAAGTCTTATTTTAATACTATGTGTGTTGGGATTTTCAAAACAAACTTATGAGCCAGATGGGGTGGTTCGGGCATCTGGTCAAAATGCCCCCCGAGTGCCTCGCGGGCGGGATGTGTCGGGCACGTCCACCGGGAGGAGACCAAGAGGCAGACCCCGGACCTGCCGGAGAGACTATGTCTCACAGCTGGCCGGGGAACGACTTGGGATCCTTCCAGGTGAGCTAGAGGATGCAGCCGGGGAGCCTGGGCTGCCCGCTTGAGGCTGTTGCCCCCGCGACCCGACCACGGAACAAGCGGAAGATGACGGAACAGAACTTGTGAGCCAGCACAGGAGTGGACCAGAGTGAGATGTCCACTGCCGACTAAAAGAAAAAGGACATTCTTCTGAGGACAGTGAGGTCCGATTGTCTCCAGGGAACATCCCTGGTTTGAGAGAGGATGCAAAGAGGCCATCTTTGTAAAAAAATAGAAAATCCTTCACTTCCAAAAGATTATAAACTCAGATACAACTTTTCATCCATCTACAAGTTTGAAAACTCAAACATACACAGCATGATAAGAGGCCTCGTTCTGCAAAGAAGAATTGTACGACACGCGACAAACTACATGAATCATCAGGGGCTTTTGTTGGACGTAAAGAAGTGAAACTCCAGCAAAGAGGATACAGTATATACTACCAGCTCAGTACCAGTCAGACAGAACTGAAGACACTCTGATGAGGCCAAACCTCTTCTAACCAGAAACCCTTCTTTTTCATCATGACCTTCATGTCTGAGAATCTACATCAGGTATGGGCAAACTTTTTGGTTCTTGGGCCACATTGAGTTCTAACATTTGACAAGGGGGGCGGAACAGGATCAGATGGATGGCATGCTTTGGTAACCGCTAGATTAGACCAATAGAATGACGCGCTAGACTTTAAACAACCGCTCTAAATGTTACATCAACAGCATTAAATTTAAAATCTAGCGGTGCAAGGTCTGAAATCTAGTGCGATAGCGCTTAAAACTATCCATGTAGCCGCGCTAGGTTTGAAATCTAAGCGCTTGATGTAACATTTTGCTTGTTTTAATATCTAACGCGCTTGTTTTACGTGCGTGTATTGGGCCCGATGGCTTTTCATATCTGTGCACACTGTTTATTTTGACAGTGTGAGCATCACAAAGACACACACATTTTAATGGGAGCAGTGTTGTTGTATCTTTGGCGCCATCTAGTGACAAAACATCAGAATTACCGGGAAAATAAAACATTAACAAGGCTTATTTAAGTTTTTCAAGTTCTGCGGGCCAGATTAAAACGTTTAACAGGCTGCATGTTGCCCACGGGCAGTAGTTTGCCCATGCCGGGTCTACACAGACACTGTATAATAATTATTATTATTATTATTATCTTCTGATTAAACAGAAATTGATATCTGCATTAGTTAAAAAAAGAGAAAAAGAGTCAAAATAAAAAAATATTAAAATCTGTTACTATATGAATTTATATAAATCACATTGTGTTGCAGCATGAGGGGGGGGAGGGGTTCTCAGAGATGAAAACAGCAGCTAAATAAAATACATCATGCTGACGTAGCCATGCATCTTAAACACAGTAAAACACCAGCAAAGCATCCCATAAAACCCTGAGGAGAGCAAGAGGGGCAGGGCTACATCCCAGAATGGTGGCTGTAAGGATTAGAGGGGGTCTAAAGCTCAAAATGATGAGGGGCAAACAAGTACGCTCACCTTGAGCCCTCAAGTCTCCCGTTTCTCTCGAACTCTGTGGAGACTCTGGGGCGCAGGAGAAAATAATGAGAGGGGTGGGGGTCAGAAAAAAGACAAGAGAAAAAGAAGAAGTTTGTGTGGGACAGAAATTATTTCAGATCAAATCCAGAGAAAAGAACCGGACGATGAGGCGGTTCCACCAAAAAAGAAATGGAAGATTCGGCTGCTTCCATTTAGATCAGTGAGAAGAGAAAAAAAAAGATGGATGCTCATCTCGGAATGAAAAGAAACAAAGAATGAAAGAAATAAAAAGTGAAGCGTGACGACCAAACAAACCAGAAGCAGTGAAAAGATTAAAGGGTTTTCAACTTTTAGAAAAGAATCAGAGACTAAAAAAAACATGCTTATTTTCACTGATAAATAAGATCGATCAGCTTTTTATAGAAAAACAAATGAATAAATAAAATTTGTTTAATTTCAAACAACTTCATCTTTTTTTTTTTTTTTTTAGAACATAAACAATGATCAAAAGAAAGATTACCTTAAAAATTTTACGTAATTTTTACGTCATGAACATTAATTGAATCTAAAACACAAATAATTTCTCTTTTTGAAACAAAACAAGGATAAGTGTCAAACCAAATGCCTCTATCTGTTCCAAGCTTCAAACTCTAACGAGGTTGAATGTTTTTTAATTATTATTATTATTTTACATTTTATAAAAATTTACCACGTGAACTTATTGTATGGACAGGTCAGTAGGAGGAGTTAGTGTGGATTAATATGGTGCTGTTCAAAGGACCGTAGTTTGATTGCTATGAAAACTCGGAGGTAATTCCCTAAGTTTATCTATAGTTGGTACTGAGTAACAACGGGCAGTTTTATTAAAATCTGTTTACTGGTCCCAATGAGAGCACTGATTCTGTGTAAGGAATCTTTCACTTTAGAATGTTATTATATAGTCCTGGTATACCGTCTACTGCCAAAACTCCGTTCAGTTTCACAGGGTTTTTAACATATTTAATGGGGAAGTGTTTAACTGGTTGGTCAGTATTGGTTACGACAATAGAGGGCGATTATATAAGTTAAGGTAGGACCCACCCCTACTTTTGTTTATTGTGTTACACAACCCACAGGTTTGTTGGGGTTATCTCCTTGTAAGAGATTGGACAAACTAAGTTAGTATGTCTAGAACCAGTTCTCAGGTCCTTCTATCAAACTGAAAATGATTTCTGGATGGAAGTCTAAATGTCTCGATCATCAAACACACTGTCCAGAAGACATTTTGAAGACTTTTCTATGATTATTCGTTGGGATTTTAAACTGTTCAAAAAGCCACAAACAACAAAAAATGTCTATAATGAGGAAACTACAGTAAAAAGGACAAAAATCTGCTCCACTGAGGTGGTTTTTCATGCACTGCAGGAGCACAAACAGGACAAGAGGACCAGCAGGTCCTGGACCGAGTGAGTTTCTCTCTCAAAACAACCTTTATTCTAGATCTTCATGGTCCTACAACTCTCTACTTCTTCTGCGCAAGAATCTGAAAGAAAAAGATGCAAATCTGAGGAAACGGAGGAAAAACTTAAAAGAAACTGAAGTGAAGAAAGAAAGACAAAATGGGAAAAAGGAGAAAATAGACATTTTGAAATGAAAGCAAATGAAGCAAAAGAAACAAACAGAAAAAGAAAAAAAAATCAGAGTTTTTAGTGTCAACAAAGACAAGGAAACAAAAAAAGAGAGAAAGAAAAATAAAGTGAGGAGGAGTCAGAGAACGAGACAATGAACAGAAAGAAACAGACGTAGTGAGGAAGGAGCCCCTGACTCTAGAAGGGATGAACTCCTCATAACCAGTGCTGTGTACCTGGTGGTGACGTTGCAACTAAAGTTGGAATTAGATACATTAAAGTGACCTCTCAAAAAGTACCTGAGTTAGTGACACAGTTACAGAGTCGTAAAAGTAATCAGTTTCCAACTAAAGTAATGCATTTTAAAACCTCAAAAATTTAAAATAAAATTTACACAAAAACATTTTAGACGGTTTTATAATTAACAAGACATAATTCCAGTTCAATCCTGTTCACTCCCAGAGAGATCCTCAGCATCTTCATTTCTGCTACCTCCATCTTTGCTTCCTGTCTTTTCCTCAGTGCCACTGTCTCTAGACCAATCAGCATGGCCGCTCTCACCACGGTTTCGTACACCTTCTCTTTCATTATAGCTGAAACTCTTCTGTCACACATCACACCTGATACTTTTCTCCAACCGTTCCAGCCTGCCTGAACACGCTTCTTCCCCTCTTTTCCACACTCTCCATTGCTCTGGACTGTAAGTAATTAAAATCTTCCACCTTCTTTATCTCTTCTCCCTGTAACCTCACTTTTTAAAGTTTGTCTAACAGTATTAATGGAAATGTGTCTACTTCACTTAAAGTCATAACGTGATATGTTAAAACACGTATAGTTAAAATATGACTTCTTGAAAACAGTTTTTTTTGTATTAAAAACACAACTAAAATTATTCTTTAAAAGGCTATCCTGCCCTTTTAGAATGTTTAGCATAACATTCTAGAACATTCTAAAATATTTAGAATATTCTAGAACATTTTTGTAGAAATGGCATCTCTGAGCTTCCGTACTTATTTGCACAATTGGTACGTTTTTACTAAGATCAACTATAGAATTGAAAACAACCATTTTTCTTTCTTGTAGAGCTGGTTGTAGCAAAGAGGGAGAAACTTTTCTAAACTGCTGTTGATAAACAGCCCTCATCCTCCTCTCCTAAGCCAATTAGTGTCCCTCTCTCTCCTTGGTCTCCTGCACGGCTCTTGCTGCTTTATTTAAACTAATCATCGTAATGTGCTTCTTTGAGTTTTTAATAAGTGACGTTGTAACATTTTAGTAATCTTGTTTTGTGGAATCAAAAACTGATACAATATCTTGAAAATATTTATGTTCTAAGCAGAGTTAGACATTTTAGAATCATAGTAATACTTTTATAGAAAATGTGTTTTAACTAAAGTAACAGAGCCAGAAAAGTTACTTTGGCAACTGATAGAGACTGAGTTTTTCAGGCGGAAGTGACTCAGTATGTCCAGTTCCTGTGTACAGTCTTTGGAAGGAAGATAAAGAAAGCAGGAGAGTAAAATAGAGCGAGTCTGCATATGGATGATATGATGCGGAAATAAAAAGGATGGATGGGAAGGAAGGAAGGCTGATAGAGACTTACTAAGCGTCTTTCCTCCCTGGGCAGAAGAGCTGGCAGGCCCAGTTTTGGCCATCTGCCGTTTGCTCGGGTCAATACTGACCCTGGGCAGAGAGGAAGAGCAGCGAAAGGTCAAAGATTAAGGACACAAGAAGGTAAGGAAGGCAGATAGATGAAAAAAAAAAAACAGGCAAGCAAGGAAGGGCAAAAAGAGATGGGAAACATCCTGAGGAAGGAAACGATGAGAACTCACTGATCAAAGTCCAGAGGTGTGATGAAGAGATGAAGCCCAGAGAGGACAGAGTGTTGTAAAAAGGTCAGAGATGTGACGCCATGGACTAGTTTACAAACCAAAGAAAACGATGACGTACAGAGAAAAAAATGGAGGACAAACTAGAAGAATTCCACCAAACCGCCAATAGGGGTGCCACAGTCTTCTAAACAAAGCAAATCCTTCTCTATTAAGTCAGTCTGAACATTACTGATCCTAAATATTCTCCTTCTAGTGTCAGTAGAGCGTAACCTAACAGTGTCGTACCTAACTCCCTTGTACAAGGCCCAGAGGCGCGTGTCCTGATGAGCCTCTCTTACCACCCTCTTTTCCTGCTCCAACAAACTTGGCTCAGATTAACCAAGATAAACTGCTGGATGGTAACTTGAGCTAAATGGTTCAGTTTTATCAATCTGCAAGTTCAGGGGCCACGTTTATAAAGTGTGCTGACACCCAGTAAGAATGTATGCCGACTTCTACGCAAATTGAGCAATCTATTAAGGTGGCGGACTGGGTGGACTTTTGCGAGCTGCTGTACGCAAACTGCAAGATGTGGGGAGAAGACAACACTTGTGGACAGAAGCTGAAGTGAACGGAGGACAGTAAAATGAAGCATTTGAGGCAGCAAATAATCCATTAGAAAGCACACTTAATGCATGTCATAGAAAAACGGGCCAAATCAGGAACTGCCTCTCACTCGCTTTTGTTTGTTGGAGAAGTCACATCGTAATAAGTAAGTAACGCAGACAGCACCGCCTAATTTCAATAACATTGCATATGCATCACGTCATTTGAATAATCTATTTGGAGTTCTAGAGGTGCGGTTGGGGCGGGATGGAGATCAAGTTGGTTTATGCCTGAGATTTGTCGCAGATGTGATTTTTGAAGCTTACGTTGCATTAAGGGAGTAACGGTGATTTTTATAAATTCAAAATTTGCCTTAGTACGGAGCAAACAGGCTTCTGAGCCAAAGATCTACACAAATCTTAGTAAATGAGGCTAACAAATTTTGCAGGATTGCCAACTGGAACATTTGACTGGGAGGTGTTTGTGACTGGGGCAGTGCAGTTTGAAAAGTATGTGGGGTTATCAACGAGCAAATCCAAGCTGCTGAACGTGGGAAGAAATCAAATTTAACACCATGCCGGTTCCAAAGGCGCTCCTCCCCTTATAAAATGTTTTATTGTTAGTTTTATCCACCAAAGCAGGACTTCCTGGTTAACACCCATGTCCTTATATGGGCATTTACCTGCTGATGTACATAGACAAGTATCCAAAAACTGAAGCTGAATTATTTTAATGAATGACCCATTAAGCCTTTATTATAGGATTAAACCCTAATTAAATCAAATGACACAGTGATTCTATCCCTCTAGTTTCACAGAAAATAAAACTTACAAAAGTGAGTTGATTATAACTTTGAGTATTTGAAATGATAGATTTAGGGATTCTAAAAATATTCAAGTCACATTTTTTCCTTATCCCAAAAGTTAGTATTTAAATTAGATTATTTATTATTCCACCTAATTTATCTGCATTAACTACATATTTGACTAATGTCCAGTTTAAAGTAAATTGGATTCAAACTTCCTGAAAATAAATTAACTTTATCAGCAAAGGTTTGTAAATTGAACATAAGTGATGTTTTTAGGAAGAAGAATGCAGAAGAAAAGCACCCGGTTGTGAGTAAGAAGAGGCATGCGTTGGCGATAGATTAGAGCAAGCTGCCCGTTTAAAAACACTCCGAATCCCAGCACGACCACCCTGAGTGCAATTTACACCCATTCAGAGTTAATACGTCCTCTTAATGGAAAATATCTGATTTAAAATATGAAGCTGCAGGACACCAGAAGCCGGCCAGTTTAAATCTAATCAGACTCACGTTATCAGCTAAATCTGGAACCCGTGATGCACTATTTATAAATATCACTAAATATTTCCATGGAAAGATTTTATTAGAACCAGCTGATTTAACTGGTGCTTATTTACTGCTCATTGAAGATCCAAGTTACAACCCGCTCTGTGACACGTGGACAAATAACTTAAAGCAAAAACATTCTGACAATTAGATTTTTCTAAAAATATTTTCACCAGATTAAGATATTGGTTTGACTCCATCAGTAACATTGGGGTAATGTTTTTATGTACATTGGGTTTTTGTTTGACACTGGAAACAATGAGCCGAAATGAGCTTCCTCCGCAGGGTGGCTGGGCTCTCACTCAGATTGGGTGAGGAGCTCTGCCATCCGGGAGGAGCTCGGTGTCGAGCCGCTCCTCCTCCAGGTCGAGAGGAGCCAGATGGGGTGGTTCGGGCATCTGGTCAGGATGCCCCCCGAGCGCCTCGCGGGCGGGGTGTTTTGGGCATGTCCCACCGGGAGGAGACCATGGGGCAGACCCCGGACCTGCTGGAGAGACTATGTCTCACAGCTGGCCGGGGAACGACTTGGGATCCTTCCAGGTGAGCTAGAGGATGCAGCCGGGGAGAGAGAGGCCTGGCCTGCCCGCTTGAGGCTGTTGCCCCCGCGACCCAACCCCGGAACAAGCGGAAGATGACGGAACGGAACTGGAAACAATGTTATTGCACTACTCGTGCTTGTTAAATAGTGTGTTTTGTGCGTGTATTGGTCACATGTGTTGGACAGTTGCTCACACACAATGGCGTGTTGTGATCATTCCTAAAAAGTCCGGTATTGAACAGAATAATGTCTGCTACGAAAATTTTTGCTACAAATACATTTAAAGGGACACTGGTCTGTGCTTCCGGAACAACTGGAGCAGCTAAACAATAGTTATACTATTTAAATTCAAACCTTTTGTCTCACTTGTCTGGACAAATCTTTTAAAAACCCCACGAAAAACACAGTCATGAAGTGTTCAGCTACACTGTTTTCTTTTTTTACGCCATGGTGATTTATGACCTCATGACTGTGAGTCTCTAAGGGTGCCATTACGTCCTTTTAGCAACAAAAAAAAATGAGATTAATGCATGTTTTATTGCCTAATTTGATGACATGAGATAAAAACAAGGAGATAAAATGTCTCGGTCTCCTGAATCTTATTATATTTTTTAGCTTCATTTATTAGCTGCAGCTTCATTTTGAATCAAACTTAAAGACTAAAGAGAAAAGAATCAGTGAGAATAAAAATCTGTCAGATTATCTTGGTTATGATATGTGTTCGTGTTTTGCACTCGGAGCGGCTCATAAAGCAGCGTGTTAGTCGAGTGCCTG
Source organism: Neostethus bicornis (assembly GCA_902685375.1). Classification (NCBI taxonomy): domain Eukaryota; kingdom Metazoa; phylum Chordata; class Actinopteri; order Atheriniformes; family Phallostethidae; genus Neostethus; species Neostethus bicornis. The sequence goes on from LR738552.1 coordinate 21,892,308, forward strand.
CAGCCCCACTCGTGTCATAGTCACGGTCGGATCATTCTGGTTAATCAGTTCAGAATAGAAGAGCAGTTACAAGAGTCCTACCTTTTGGTAAACCTGAATGACATGTTTCTACAACAGAACCAGACAAAGAAATAGTGAAAAATGGTGAAAGAGAAATGGAGGTGGAGGGCATTGGAGAGGGCAGGGGAGGGAAGGATTCACAGTGAACAAACAAAAATAAAAAAATTGGAATCAAAAGGTTTCATTTTTATGTAATAAATTGATTCCAATTGTTCATTTTTGGCTTGGCAGGAGTGGATGTAGCTGACCTGGCTGCCGCCTGCACATCTGGAAATGTGAGAATGAAATGAAACATCGACTAGTTTAACCTCTTAACACCCACCTATTTTCGGGCTGTGCACAATAGTTGGACATACCCAAATGCCATTGCTTATTACAGCAGCATCTTTCAAGTCACATGCTTGTACTATACATCAAAATAAAGCTTAGACCTTCTAGTTTCTGTAGATATGTACATGGAGAGTGTCAGAATTTCAGAGCCTATCCTACAGTAGTTCAAACATAAAAAAAATTGTAGAATTTTAGCCTCGCCTAATTTTTTTCATTTTCCAATGTCCCTAGCCAAGACATACTTCTTAGTAGGCATAATTCCTTCCATTTGTATGACAAAAATCTTGTTGACAACAACTGTGTAAAGTTTCAGATCTCTAGGTACAAGTGTTTTTGACCTATTGACCTTTTACTATAAAAAGTGTCCATTCGGCACAAGCTGTCCAAATCTGTGCCAAAATGTGCCAAAGTGAATTTTTGCCATTCTATCACTTTTTTAGTCATAAAAAATGCATAATAGTGTTTCTGTGACTTTGAATGCCTCCCACAGATATTTTTTTTTCATAATTTTTTAAATGTATATTTTAATATTTTTTACTGTAATTATAAATTTTTCCATAAAAATTATGCACAAGAAATGAAATATACAACTGGATAAATGATATGTTGTGTATGACAACAACTGTGTAAAGTTTCAGATCTCTAGGTACAAAAGTTTTTGATTTATTGACCTTTTAGTATAAAAATGTCTAATCTGAACAAGCAACAAATTGAATTTTTGCCATTTTATCACCTTTTTAGTCATAAAAAATGCATATTAGCGTTTCTGTGACTTTAAAAACCTCCCACAGATCTTTTTTTTTTCCTTTTTTTTTTTTTTTAATTATTTTTTTTTTATTTACATAATTTTTGCTGTAATTATATTTTTTTTCATAAAAATCATGCACAATAAAAAATTTTCGGATAAAAAATATGTTCCAAAACCCCAGAAATATAGTTTGCTAAAAAAAAAGTTGAAAATAAACTAAAAAAACTTTCATCTGTGATCAACTCTTTCACTCAGTGTCTGCTCCTCATTCGCGTCATGACGCACAAAAATGGCGCCGTTTGTTTTGATAAAATTTCCGTTACGCAGTTGAAATACACGCGATTCTATTGGTCCGGTTTTGAACCAATCCCCTCGTTTTGAAGGTGGAAGTATCAGTTTTCTTTATTGGCTAATCATATATTTTTAAGTGACGTCGTTAGCCCGCTAGAAGCTAACATGCTAGCAGTGCTGTTAGCTGAACGAGGAGCGCTTGATTCTTTCAAAGCCTTGTAAAAAACAAACCCTTAATCGGAATATTTTGCGAAAGGTCTCATTTTGTAGATAACTTCGTGAAGAAAATAAACATACCCAGGATGAAGTTAAAAACACAGCTTGGCAATTACTATGGAGATTGGAACGTGACTGCTACGATTTTTTGCAGAAAAAAAAAAATCACGTTTTCTGGAGTTTTTCTCCAAACTGGTTTACTTTTGAGAAAATACAATTTTATATAGTTATTCTGTGGATTGTTACGGACAAAATGAGACCAATCAGATGAAGATTGAACCTGTCTGAGCCCATTACGACTGGATCATAGGTGAGAAATGCGCTCTAAACAGTTTAATTTTGTTTGCGGATAGTTAGCTATTTCTTCTTGAAACTAGTGAAAACATAAGAATGGATGCTATGATCGTTTTCTTGACAGTCTAAGCTTTAAAATGAGGTATAACTTAGTGGAATTGAACTAAGATTAAGTGTCTTTATGAGTGAAAAAAAAACCAAAAACCCACAAACGTACCGTGGGCGGGTCAGTGGAAGTTAAGAGGTTAATCTTGTGTTGAAGATTTTAAAGCAAAGTTCAGATTTAATGATTTATTTCTGAGATTTTGAACTGGAAATGAAAGTGATGAGTCAGTAGAAATCAAAACAAAGAAGTAAAACTTCTGAATCTTCTTTTTTGCTTCTCTGGCAGGCAACCAGGCAGCGACGTCAACGTCTGAACAGGTCGGTAAAGTGTTCCCACTAGCTAATCAATAGTCAGCTCTACAAGGCACCCGGTTCACCAGATAAACCTGTTTAATGAGGACAAAGCCGTGGCCTGCGGTGTTAAACCCCGCCTCCTCGCCTACCTGCGGGTGAGTTTCGAGGTGAGTTTGGAGAAGAGGTTGGTGGTTCCACGGCTGCGGGTTTGGGAGAGCGGTGTGGCATCGTGAGAGAGTGTCGGCGAAGCTGGCGGGCCATTGTAGGTGGCCGTGCGGCGGTCTCGTAGCTGGCCGCCGTGGAAGGTGCTGCGACTGGCGGTGCCTCGGGGGAAGCGGATGCGATCAGGCGTGGTGGCGTTGCTGATGCTGTGGGTGGACGCCACCGGATTCCTCTGACCACTCGGCGACACGGCAACACTGCATCAAAAAGAGAGATGGGGATTAAAAATCTCAATTGAAATGATTTTTTCATCGCTGATGAACAAACCGTCATCAGCTCAGTTCTTCTGCTGGTAAAACCTGCAGAAGTTTGGCAGCAACAGGGTGGGAAGCTCCATTAGGACAAACTTTAAATTGGCAGACAATAAAATTTAACCAAAAAATGGAAAATAAGAAAACTTTAAAGAAGGCAGGGACACTTTTACAAAGAGTTAGGAAATAATAAGGAGATAAAAACTAACCAAGCGCCTGGAAAACTACTGAAGAGGGCTGGAAAACTTTTTTTCAGTTTCAGTTTTCCAGCCCGAGGAATCATTTACAAGGGGATGGTAAAGAGCCAGTACGTTTTCCAAGAGGGTCGAAAACTTTACAAAGAGGAAAAAAGACTTTACAACAAACTGGGAAAAGTACAATGGAGGGCAACTTTTACAAGAACCAAATAGACTTAAATAGGATGAATAAACTCTTAAAATGGCAAATAAAATTTTGTAGGACACATGGAAATTTTTGCAAAAAAGAAAAAAAATGGAAAATAGTACAACCAGAAAATTTTACAGAAGGCAGGGACACTTTTACAAACAGTGGGGAGGCAAAGGAGAGAAAAACTCACCAAACAACTGAAAAACTCTACAAGAGGGCAGGAAAACTTTCCAAAGAGGCGGTAAAACTTTACAATAATCTCACCAGAATTCAAAAAGGAAACTTTACAAATGGATGGGAAACTTTTACAAGTGACAGTGAAACTTTACAATCCACTAGGAAACTGCAAAGTAAGGGAACCAAGGGAGGAGAGACGTTTACAAGGATCCTTCACACAATTGTTTTTTAGATTTACAACAAGTAAAATTCAAATTGCTGCCATATTTAAAAACAAAAGAAAAAAAAGCAGTCTTCCCACCCTGAGCAAGGACTGACGGGTTTATAAAATGAATTTGTAGTTAGTAAGAGACGGGGGAGAACAGGGACAGCAGGGACAGGGAAGCTGCGTTTCACCGTCCTGACGGAGGCAAACGGGCGGAGTAGATCTCAGTGGAAGATGGAGGTGAGATCAGGAGCAGCGCTGTGAGGCTTATTTCAGACGCTTGGTGGAGAAACGATGAAAAAGGGAAAAATATCAACATGGCCGCAGAATACGGATGAATATTTTTCCTTAACTTTCCTTTGCTTTCTTATTAGCATCTGAATAGAAAGCGTAGTGATGGCCAAACACAAAATTTAATCAAACATCTAAATATTGAACTAATTATAGGCGCTAAAAATACATGTTGTTCCTTAAAACAGATTCAGAATGATTTCTTTCAGTCTGATGGAAATCAACAAGATTAAATCTATTTTAATCTCCCGTTTTTACTATTTTTAGTAAAAACCGGAAAGTTTGTTCAATCAAAAATAAATTTAATTTTTATTGTGACCTCATAAATTAAAACTACAAGAAATATGGCTTTTAAAAAATAAATAAATAAAAAAGAACTAGTTTGTATTCAATCAGAGCATCAATAAACTGGAAAAACAGCAGAAGCAAATAAAACCTTTTTTTTGCATTTCATCTAATCTGCTGATAATCCAGACTTGACTACTTAAAATTTTGATTTTTCTAATTTCAGGTGTTACTTCAAAGGAAAAAAAAAGTCATGTTTTAAGAAAAAAAAAACTTGAATCTAAGATATAATTTTTAACACATAAATTAATAATTTGAAAACTAAAGAAATACAAACAACTTTTTTTGTATTGTAAAATTTTACAAAAAATACTTTTTAAAGTTTTTTTTTTTTAACAAATTCAAACTAAAAAACTATTTCACAAATATTTTTTGACTATTTCTTTTAATGTAAAGTATTTGTTCTTTTTTCAAAATTGCTTTTGCGCAGCTCTGAATAATAAAACAGTTCAAAATAACGTTCCATATGATAAAATTGTAGTAAAACATTATTAATCTTCTTCTTCTTTCAGCATTTCCCTTCAGGGGTCGCCACAGCAAGTCAGTTTCTTCCATCTAACCCTATCTGCTGTATCCTTTTTGGTCACGCCAACTATCTTCATGTCTTCCTTCACTGCGTCCATGAACCTCCCCCTTCCTCTAGTCCTCTTTCCTGGTGGTTCCAAATTCAGCATCCTTCTTCCTATGTACTCTCTCTTCTCTGCACATGTCCAAACCATCTCAGTCTTGCCTCTCGAACTTTATCCCCAAAACCTCTAACATGTGCTGTTCCCCTGATGTACTCATTTCTAATCCTGTCCATCCTGGTCACTCCCAGAGAGATCCTCAGCATCTTCATCTCTGCTACCTCCATCTCTGTTTCCTGTCTTTTCCTCAGTGCCACAGTCTCTAGACCAATCAGCATGGCCGGTCTCACCACGGTTTTGTACACTTTCCCTTTCATTTTAGCTGAAACTCTTCTATCACACATCACACCTGATACTTTCCTCCACCCGTTCCAGCCTGCCTGCACAAGCTTCTTCACCTCTTTTCCACACTCTCCATTGCTCTGGACTGTTGATCCTAGATATTTAAAATCTTCCACCTAGTAAAACATTATTAATCACACGCTTTAATTGTGATCCACCTGAGGAGTCCTCTCAGACTTACTGGAGCTCTATCTTCAAAATATGAAGTCCTCAAAACACCTGTGTATCCAAATCCCCCGGGAGCTACCCTTAGTGTAGTTTTGAGATTAAAAAAATAAAATAAAATAAAGAAAAAACTTTCTGGAAAACTAACTTGAAGAACAGAAAATGCTTCAGTCTCTTAGCAGGAAGGTTAATTCTTCTCATGTCCACCTGGTTGGACTGAATGGCTAAAAGTTGAGAAGAACAATAAGGGTCTCTTTGAGAAACTTTGAAGCTCTTAATTGTAGAATATATAAAGGTCAGGTTTTCTCCTCAACTTGTTGCCTAAAAGTTCACTGACCTGTAGTGTTTCACATGTTAGTTTTTTTGTCTCGACACAATGCACATATTTTGTTTCGGTTTTTTTTTAAAAACCTTTTTGTATATTTGATCTTATAAACTGCAAAAAGCAGATAAAAATAATTAAAAAAAACATTTTACTGTATGTTGTGTGTAAGAACATTTTTGTATATAAATTATATATATTTGTTAATTTAACTTTACATATTTTACAGTTTATTTAGGCTACTTAAGATGCCAACAAACTTTTATATTTTTTACAATGACAAAACTTCTTGAATCTCAAAATATTTATCTAGAAATTCAAAATTTATCAGTAGATAAACTTTTCTTTATTTATTTATTGTATAAGGTTTTTTGTCGGGACAGTGATCTTTAATAATTTTTTGTGTAAATGTCTCTTTACATTTTCCAGTTATTTCGTTTAGGGGGGCGTCCATGCTGCAGCGATGCGGGATGTGGGGGATTCGCAATGGGCCAAACAGAGATGAAAGGAGACAAACTGGGGTGGGCGGGGTGTATTGGAGGCCCTGACGTCTTACTTGGGCGAGCAGTAGTCCAGTGCGTAGTAGGAGTGAGGCAACGTGCCCCAGCCTGCCTGGCAAGCGTACAAGGGGCCGACAGTTTGATACCTCAGCCGCACCGAACTGGTGGAGGTACCGAACGCGGCGGCAAAGCCAGAAGAGGGGCTAGTGGCACAAGCCATCTCAGTCATGCTGGTCATGCCACGACATGGGGAGGGGAAGCAAAGTTGGAACAACCCGAAACGGGCAGAAATATAAACAAAAGAGCATCAGAAAAAAAAAAAAAGGACAAAAGGTGATTAAGAGATACAGGAGAAGAAGAAAGTTAAGGATTCTGTCGCTACCCGATCCGTATCGCGCATGTGCAGGAACTTAAGTCACTCTCTTCGTCAATATTATGAGATATAAGCGATTGCTCTGGTTGTCACGGCGAGCTTGACATTGAAATACCTTTTAATTTTCATCAACATCTTGCATTTTGTCTCCTTTCTACACAATTTATCTGGTAACGTTCATCTGCGTAGGGAGTAAACTTAGTTTAACAATACAAAAGAAAAACATTTGCAGGCACAGTCCCTAACTATCTGGTTTTTTTTTTCCCTGTTTTTGTCGACATATTACATTTTCTACTATTGTGGGTGTTTTTAGAGAAACTCATAGAAAAAAATGTAAGATATACTTAATACTGTAAGCATTGTTACAAACACTGACTTGCAAATATAAAATACTTTCAGTGAAAGACGCGTTTCGACACATGCGTAGTACAGATTGGGTTTCTGGTTCATACCGGGTAGCAACAGGTGCAATCCTGTTTAGAAACTATGGCATTCTCACCTGTTCTCCTTCCCGTTGGGGATGACTGAGAGGCGGTCGGTATTGTTACGATCACTGCAAACGTACGTGTTCCTTCTGGTCATGCCTGCGGATGCCGAATTATTCTGTTGGAAAGAGAAGAGGGAACATGTTTCTAATTCTCTAACTCTGATTCTCACACATCCTTCACAATGACTGGACCTAGTGTGTGTGCATCTATAGTGTCAAGCTTCGTCAAAATGAAGCCAATTCACTCACTGTTTTCCACTTTACGCATGGTACCATGTTGAATTTTTTGAGCTAGAAACATGCAACTCATTGGCCCTGTCAGCATTTGCGTGATAACAACCCTGCCAAACAGGAACGAGCCTTTTTGGAAGTGCATGCCCCCGATCCCTGTGACTCACGGCCTGCCTACCTGCTGTCATTGGAGAACTAACCACATTGTTTAATTGGTGCAGCACCTGAGTGGTCGAACACTTGTGTGCATGGCGCAGAGCAAAATTCCTAACTACGAATAACCTGATGTTCAAATAGTATGCAAAAACAGGAGGATGTAGCTCGGAAATGACTCAAACATGCATGAATGAAACAGAAAACCACTTCAGGACCAGTAGTCCTACCTGCAGACAACATGAGGACTATTGAAAGCAGGACTCAGGGATTACGTTTCACTTGTAAGACTTTATGTGAAAATAATTTTATTATTCTGCATTTATGTCCACTGGCTTCTGAAGACTGTGTTTAGAAAGTTTATTCATGACAAAAATACTTCATTAGGGACTTTTCAGGTTATTGAAAAGTTTTTGTTTAGTATTTAAACTTTTTTTTGTTGCTGTTATGACTAAACCAACCGGAACAATTTATTTAAAAAAAATGATTGTTTGATACTCGGCCATAAGAACTTTCCACATGTTTTATTTAAATTCATTACACCAATCCAGATGACTGATTGAACTTAATTACCTGTAATTGAGACGAACTGATGTCCGAGTATCAACTTCATCCATAGTTCAACAGTTAAAACTAGTAGAACAAGGGTTTTAAATGGTTTCTGTTTAACATTTTAGATTTGATGCAAAAGAGGCAGCTTAAAAAAAAGCAACAAATATCACATTAGTGGCACAATATGAAATTAAGAAACTCCAAATAAATATTTTGCCTACTTTCTGCAGCACTATTTTGTAGGCATTTTGATTCTAAATACCGTAATTTCACGGCTATAAGGCGCATATAAAAGTCTTAGATTTTCTTTAAAATGAGCGGTGCGCCTTTTCGTGTGGTGCGCCTTGTGTGTGAGAAAAGGCGGACCTAAAAGAAAACGCGGTGCCCGCGAGTCGGACCTGAAAGAAAAGGCAGGAGAACGTTAAAGAGTGAAGTGTGAGCGGCGTGGGAGCGATGGATGATCGAAGGAGACCACAGTTTCGCGAAGGGTGGAAGGCAGCGCCGGGCGAGTTACGTTACAGTTTGCCAATGGATTGTAGATGTTTGGACTAACGTGTCTGCTGGTACTGTTACCTGAGCTTTCGCAAAAGCTGATATCCTTTCTGAGGAGCCGCACAGTTCAGACAGTGACTTTGACAGCGAGGAGCGAAGTGCACCTGCTCTGTTGGATTTTGCGCAGCTGTTCGATTCCGAAACAGAGGATGAGGACTTTGATGGATTAGAATAAATACTATTACCAGTAATGTGCTTGTTTAGTATCGTTACTACTTAAATAAAGTACAACCAAACTCAGTTTTGCTCCCGATCTATTTTTTAATACCCAAATTTGCATGCTTGCGTGTGTGTTGTTGTAAGGCGGTGTGTGACTGAGACTGCGCCTTTTCGTACGGTGCGCCTTATGCATGTGTTAAATACAGCAATGGCGCACAAAACTGAGGCTGCGCCTTTTTGTACGGTGCGCCTAATGGTCGTGAAATTACGGTAAATGAATAAAAACAAGTTGACGCCACGTCAAACAAAAAGCCTCCACCCATCTGATAATGGAAACTGTATCAATAATGAATAGTTTATGTCCGTGTAATAACTAGGACGAAGCAGTCATGTGTAAAGTTTTTAAATATTTTACCATCATGCTATGAATGTTTATTATGTGACCTTACTGTGTAAGTTTTAAAATAAAGGTCAGTAGGTGGAGTTGGTGAAGATTTTAAGGTTCGAAGGACTGTAGTTCACTTGCTATTAGAAGTAAAGACATACGACAACATGGAGGTGATTCCTTAAATTAATCTGTAGTGGGTAAAACCTAACTGTGAGCAGTATTGTTTGTTGTCTAAAGTGTTACAGAAGCACAGAGAGCCCGAGTGCTTAATGCCTGCTCCGCATTCTGTGTACAGAAGCAGCCGAATGGATGAACGTGTGCACTGATGGAGGGAATATCTCCACACCCGAAACCGTAAAAATCTGTCTTGGCTTCCTCACACGTACCGTCACGTTCTCTGAAATCTTTAAGTCACAGATTAAACTTAAGACGTTGAATCACTTTCCAACAATTTGCCAAAAACATCCTGTTCAGTCGGAAATGTTTCCTCATCACTGAACGACTGAATCATCTGTCCGAAAAAAACAACAGCATACCCTTACTAATCTAATCATGCAGCCTACATTACCCACAATGCAAATAGAATCAGCCTAATCATGAAGCAGACTCATTTCTTCCTAACCCAGATTTCTCCCCCTTCCAGCGGACACAGTGCAGACAATGGGGGCTTTATGTGGCTTCACATCACTGGCAGACAAACTGGTCTGGAGAAATTCCCGGAAAGCAAACCAGAGAAAAGGAAAGAACATCGTACATCAATCTGACCGCCATGGGGACTCACAGTCGGACCGGTCGTGGCTCCTTTCCTGCGGTCAGGAATGTCGGCCTTGTTGGGGTTGTTGGCGTTGCCCAGGAGAGGGCTGGAAGAAGGGGCGCCGCGACTGCTGGGGGTGCTGGGTTTACGGAGCTGGACCCCTCCTTCATCCTTTCCACTGTTATCCCCTGTGGTGGTCTGACTCCTCTTTGGATGGGCCATCCCTGCAGCATTATGACCAGCTAGGAGAAAAACATAGGAAGTAGGAATCAGTGCAGTTATGGAGTCTCAAATTTAGTGAAAGTAAAATGAAGCTTTTGAAGAAGTGAAGAAACAACTAGAAAGCACACAGAAATGCCTGTCAGTGTATTCATAAGAAAATTGGAGCACATCATGGAAAAGATTAATTAGAATACAAATGGTCATTGTTAATCACCACATTTGATCTCATTTTGAAACAGTGTGCTGTTATGCACCCGCTTCTACACAATCCACATCCAATTCATTCACATACAACACAAAGAGGCAATTAATAAACCAAAAATTACAATAATAATATAATTAAAATTTAAAACTCAAACCGTCTCCAGTGGCTGACATGGATTCCCGGTGCGTGGCTAGTTTTTTTTTTTTTTATCGCTACTTTAAAGTCAGATCATTTCTTTTTTATTTCAGTGCCAGATCAGTTCGTGCCACTTTAGATGGAAGAAACTGACTTGCTGTGGCGACCCCTGAAGGTAAATGCCAAAAGAAGAAGAAGAAAATCAGTTTGCGGCACACAGAGTCGTTATGGTAACTGCCACCCTTTCTGCCGTCTTTCGCTAGAGGGAGACATCATCACGGTTGCATCTTGTAAAAAGTAGTAAGGACAGGCGGCACCAGTTCATTTAAATACCATTACATATGTAATGGTATTTAATGGTATTACGTTATTTACAAAATCCATATTTCGAGTTTTAAAGGTGTCATTGTGACAAAAAGACGGAAATTACATAGATTTTTATAAATTATATGACTGAACAAAAACACTTTCTCAGCTTGAGATCGACACAAATCTTTATGAGTGAGACTTTAGAACTGTTTAATACTGGACTGGTGTCACGCTTGTCTTATTTTGGAAAAAAAAAACCTGAACTGAATCCCAACTCTTGAGATGTGGAAAAAATAAAATGATTGAAAATAGAACTTGGGAAAAGAAGTTGCACTGGAAAAATAAATTGGAGACTGGAAAATGGAAGCAAATCGTGACTTATTAAATAAACCTTGTTTGTGCTACCCCTAGATGCTTTATGGTCTGTTTTTATTATGTTTGCAAACTGTTTTAATGCAATAAAAAAGCTTGAATTACAATTTAAAAAGAAGCAAAGAGGATGATGTAACATGACAAACGGGCTGAAGCGACTTCCTCACCTTGCTCGCTGTAGCGCCGCTGTTTGTGGTTGGACGAGACGCTGCGCACCACTTTGAGGTGGCAGGGGGATTGGCCGTTCAGCTCACTGCTCGGCCGAGGTTTGCCCAGAGACAAATTACTGCTGGAGGCCGATTCGCTGGGCTCCAGCTGCACAGAAAAAAACACAGCAGACCTTAGATGGAACTTTGTATTTATTACAGAAAATTTACCATCTGCTTTACAGCCTCTCATTAAGACCCAAAAGGAGCAGCCTCTGAGGCGATGCCTGAGACAAACCACCAATGACGACATTTAAGTAAAATATTCAACATTATATAAAAATAAAATACATAAACTTCAGGATAAAGTGATCCCTTTCTTTAACTGGTGCAATTTTGCAGCTTTATTTTCTATATGTTGTTTTCTGTGGATGCATCGTGTCCCGCAGTTCTACATACAGAAGAGCCACTGGTGTTATTATTAACCAAACTACTCTCACTGATAACCCGTGAATTTGTTCTGAAATCAAATTTGCTTGTAGACATTGGAATGCAGCTCTTTAAAAATTAAAGTTTGAAAATGTAGAAAAAGCTACATTTAGTGAAAGATTTCTTAATCTCTCTTTCATGTGGGTCTCCATGAGATTTCTTCTAATCAAGTTGCTACCGGATCAGAATCCGGAGTGTTTAATACTTGGTAGTCGCGCAAGTAACTGTCAAAGCTGTAAACCAAATGCATTTTGTTTTCCCAGAGTTGTCCCATACCGGAAGCTGACGTGTCGTCTACAATAATTGTGTTATTATAATTTATATCAGGGGTGTGAAACTCAGTTCCTGGAGGGCCAGTGTCCCGGTTTTCCATGTGTTCTTGCATCTACACACCTGATTCAGGTTAACGAGTCCGTTCCGTCATCTTCCGCTTGTTCCGGGGTTGGGTCGCGGGGGCAACAGCCTCAAAAGAGCAGCCCAGGCCTCTCTCACCCCAACTGCATCCTCCAGCTCACCCGGAAGGATCACCAGTCTTTCCCCGGCCAGCTGTGAGACATAGTCTCTCCAGCGGGTCCGGGGTCTGCCCCTTGGTCTCCTCCAGGAGAGATTGACCCGAAACACCTCGCCCGCAAGGCGCTCGGGGGGCATCCTGACCAGATGCCCGAACCACCCCATCTGTCTCCTCTCGACCTGGAGGAGGAGCGGCTCGACACGGAGCTCCTCCCGGATGGCAGAGCTCCTCACCGGATCTCTGAGTGAGAGCCCAGCCACCCTGCGGAGGAAGCTCATTTCGGCTGCTTGTACCCACGATCTCATTCTTTCGGTCACCACCCACAGCTGGTGACCAGAGGTGAGGGTTGGAACGTAGATCGACTTGTAAATCGAGAGCTTTGCTTTTCGGCTCAGCTCTCTCTTTATCACGACGGACCGATGCAGCGTCCTAGTTATTGCTGATGCCGCACCGATCCGCCTGTCGATCTCCCGCTCCATCCTTCATCGCTCGTGAACAAGACCCCAAGATACTTAAACTCCTCCACTTGGTTAATGAGTCATTGTGCCAAATTTGATTGGCTGTTGATTTCACTGTATGTGCATCAGCTGTATTGAACCAGGAACATATGGAAAACCTGCAGGGACACCAGTCCTCCAGGAACTGAGTTTGACGCCCCTGATTTATAATGTTGTGAAGAATGCTTGTAAATGTATATTTGTCTTTTTGTGCGAGATGCATTTGTGGCTTTGAGATGGGACCCAAAGAATAAGCTACTTGTCACTAATGGAGGTACCTGCTGTGATTCCAGTCCTGTCTGACTATTCTCAGAGAGACCTCTCCTCCAATTGGATCTCCATCAGGTCTCTTTTTTCCTCTTTTTAGTCTTTTAGGAGTTTTTTTCTCCACAAAGAGGATTTTTCTAGTACAGAGATATGCTGGCTTTGATTGGTTTAGTTATTAACGTGATGATTGCGAGTTTCTGTGAGACGTTGTGATGGTTTTATTGTGATACCAGACTGTAGAAATGAAATAATTTTTAGTTTGATGTTGGTACCTCAGAGGCTTTTCTGCCTAGCAGCAGGTAGGTGGCGGTGATGTCATCATACTTCATCTTTGCCAAAGATTCCTGGATGTCATCCAGGTTGTAGCCCATGCCCACCATCATGTCTGCACCAAACACATCAGCTTCATTTTAATGAATGTAGAATAAAACAACAATTTAGAAAAGGCAATTTTCTGTTCATGTTTGAAACAAAGTTCCAATCCATCCTGTTCCGTCCTGTCGTCTTCCGCTTATCCGTCTCTCTCATCCCAGCGGCATCATCCAGCTCACCCGGAAGGATCCCGAGTCATTCCCTGGGCAGCTATGAAACATAGTCTCTGCAGCAGGTCTACCTCCTGGTTTCCTCCCGGTGGGACGTGCCCGAGACAACTCACCCTGACCAGATACCTAAACCACCCCATCTGGCTCCTCTCAACCTGGAGGAGAAGTGGCTCGACACCAAGCTCCTCCCGGATGGCAGAGCTCCTAAACCAATTTGAGTGAGAGCCCAGCCACCCTGTGGAGGAAGCTCAGTTCAGCCGCTTTTATCCGCGATTGCGTTCTTTCGGTCATAATCCACAGCTGGTGACCATAGGTGAGAGTAGGAACGTAGATCGACTTGTAAATCGAGAGCTTTGCTTTTCAGCTCAGCTCTTTCTTTACCACGACGGACCGATGGAAGGACGGATCGATCCATCCTGTATTGTTTAGAATTTATCGTTGTTCTTCCGTTTCGTTTTGTACTGTTCACAGGGTCAGTTCGTTCAACTACGTCACTTCCTATTTGTAGTCAGGATATAGTCTGGAACATATAATACATTCTCTAATTGCAGGGTGATTTTTTTCGACAGTGCATTTGCATCTCTCCTGGTGAGGCACAAAAAAGTAACCAACAAAAAGGTTAAAAGCTGTAATAAACTTGTTATTCATCAGCATTTTATCATTTCTCTGCTTTACCTATTCTCTTCTGGTCAGAGATGTCCAGTTCTGGTTCTGTATAAGGTTTCAGTTCATCCTCCTCAAACCCTGCGTTGATCCATCGATCTTTCATAATTTGCTGCAAGATGGAGGAGAGATGTTTGTAAAAACAAGTCCGAGTCTCAGTTTAGTTTCTGCATTATCTGCTTAGTTGAGTTTTAATCATTGTTATTAAGCTTAATTTAGGTTTACGTGTATCAAAATAAAAAAAAAACACAAGATAAAACAAAGATCTTAAAATGTTTCACTTTAACAAAAGGACAAAAAAAGAGCAACAAATAAAGTCAAAATACATAAAATAAAACCAATTTAAATAAGTGTATCCAAACCGTAGAAAAGTAACTTTAAGAATTGCTCCAATATACAAAATACACTTTCTCTCTAACAAATACCGAGAGCTTAAACCCTTTTCTACTGTTTCAAATTGATCTCAGTTATTTAAACAATTATTTGGATTTTGTAAATGATCAAAGGAATGAATTTAAAAGGTAAAACTTCTTTTTGAGTATAAAAAATTACAACAATGTCAGAAATATTTCATTATTCGTCTGTCCGTGCGTCTCTGTTTCAGTAACACATATTTTCAACATATTTTCTAAAACACTGAAGACTTGATAAAATAGCCCACAGATTCTCAGTACCATCTATAGATTAACCGATTCAATTTTCAGAGTTGTGTAGCCAAAAGTTTAAGGGCACAAAACTTCAGGTGACAAATCATTGTTTATATATTATCTCTCAAATCACTGAGGGAAATTTAATAAAACTACCCAGATTTACTCAGTACCAACTCTAGATGAACTTATAAAGTTTGTGATAGAGGTCAGGCATGGGCACGCTGTTCAATGCCTTGGTGTCAACTTACTCCAACTGCTTACATACATATGATGGTTGTGATAAAAAGGTTTAAATCTGTCCTGTTAAATTCAATTCAATTCAGTTTTATTTGTATAGCCCAAAATCACAGAATTTCCGTCTCAATGGGCTTCACAAGAAAAAGAGGAATGTATTAACACAGATACACAGCAAGAAAAATAACTAACAAATGCTAACTAAACAAGACTAGCACATTAATGCACTTAAACTCTCCTAAAAAACCCATCAGTGGGGAAAAAATAAGAAACCTCGTGGGGATCCACGTGAAAGAGAGATCCCTCCCCCGGGATGAGCAACCAATGTGTCAAAGATTATTGTTTAAATATTAGCTTATTCTACTCTACAGCTAAATATCTAAAGAAGTCAAAAGATGTTCTTCATCCTGATGGAAACACGGGGGACTCCTCAGTCCGGAGAACCACATCTTACCTTGAGTGGTTTTAAAATAGTTTATGTCCACATCATGCGATCTAAGAAGCAGTGAAGTGAATCAGCTTCAGGAATTTTCTGAAAGTGTGTCCTGCCTCAGGCTGATTTTATGTCTAACAGATTTGTGGCTGGAAACGGAACAGCGATATGGAGCCGATCCAACAGCTGAGACATCGCTAGTTACCTTTTAATCTTCAGGATTTTAAAGCTTTTAGAACTACTTTTGCCGTAAGTTAATAAAACAAAATAGTCTTAGATTTGATTTAATTTGCTTTAAACCAAACATTTGGGGCTTTAAGGAGTGTGATAACTGACTTCCACTCATATTTTAAACAGTTTTTAAAAAAAATCTCACCATTCATTTAGAATCTTCTTTTTGGGTTTAATTTACATGAAAAACTCACCAGCAGAAAAAAATATCTCATTTCACTTAAACGTCCCGTTAATGAAAACTCTTTTACAGCAAATTTAATTACAATACAATCAATTTTTCAAAAACCCTTTTAACAACACCATTTTGCCTCTGCCTTCTTTGTATATTTGTGACCTTAACCTTTGGTCGCAACCTTGAAAACCTTGCCAGTTTATCTATGGGTGGTACTGACTATCTGTGGGCAGCTTCATCGGAATTTTCCTTAAGCTGTTTGAGAGATTTGTGTGTTCAAACATTTGTGACCCCAACCTTTGTGACTTTCATTTTTGTTCACATAATCATGAAAACGTAATCAGTTTATGTGCAGTTGATACGGAGTAACTGCGGGCACTCTAATATTCTGTTCGCAAGCGTTACAGAAGCATGAACAGCACGAGTGCTCACTGCCGCTCCGGCATTCGGCGAATACTTGAGGTCTAATGTGACAACTTTTTTGAAGCAGTCATACGTCTAACGCTTTTAAATTTTGTGACCTCGTCCTTCGTGGGATCAAATTGTCACATAAACCTAAAAACCTAATCAGTTCATCTATAGTTAGTTTAATATCAAAATTCACACTGTGGTTTGGGACATGCAAAAGTACAGACACACCCACAGCCCGAGTGTTCAGACATAAAAATCAGAAGTTGATAAGTTGTACTGTGTTGCTGTAATTTCAGTGGAAAGAATGCATTAGGCACAATTGGAACAAGCAAGCTGATCCTTAACAGATCAAAGTATTTTCTAAATTGTAAGCCCATTCTTACAGAATTACATACAATTGGATTGAAAATTGAATTATTTTATAAATGAATAATGACTAGATGAGTAAATAGTTGTCTCAACTCGGCCAGTAGGGCGTGAGGATTGTGAAGACTGTTCATGGAAATGAGAATGAGAAAGAAAAAAGTGAATGAGGTGTTTAAAAGTATATTTACGTTTCCTGCGTCCTCCCTCACCTCCAGAGTACCGCGTTTGGTCGGGTTGAGAACCAGGAAGCGCTTCAGGAGGTTTTCGCAGTCTGTAGACATGTAGAATGGTATGCGGTACTTCCCTCTGAGAACACGTTCACGCAGCTCCTAAAGAGAACCAAAGTGATGTCAGTGCTGTGGAACCACGTAAAGCACGGTCTAACCCTCTCCACCCACTTTGAGGTTCTGTCCATCGAAGGGTAGCGAGCCGCTGACCAGTGTGTACAGAATGACACCCAAACTCCAGACGTCCACCTCCGGCCCGTCGTACTTCTTCCCTTGGAAGAGTTCTGGTGCTGCATATGGTGGCGAGCCGCAGAATGTGTCCAGCTTGTTGCCCAGCGTGAACTCGTTGCTGAAGCCGAAGTCGGCAATCTTTATGTTCATGTCGGCGTCCAGCAGCAGGTTTTCAGCCTTCAGAAAAAGAGAATATTTTATAAACATTGCCTCCTGTCCTCTAATTCTATCTAGCTCTACTAATCTCTGCCAGACTGACGTGGCGTGGCCTCTGTGTCTGATTTGTTCATATCAGGATACATCCCTGACTTCCCCATTCTGTGACATCCACTCCATCTCATTAACTATTCTCTGTCTTTCATTTAGTATTTCACTCCACTACTTGGTACAGTGTATTTCACAAGTTAACAACTTCTGACCCCTTCTCTTTTACTCCCATCTGTAGTAGTAAGTTACCGTAATTTCAAGGCTATAAGGCGCATATAAAAGTCTTAGATTTTCTTCAAAATGAGCGGTGCGCCTTTTCGTGTGGTGCGCCTTGTGTGTGAGAAAAGACGGACCTAAAAGAAAACGCGGTGCCCGCGAGGCGGACCTGTAAGAAAAGGCATGAGAACGTTAAAGAGTGAAGTGTGAGCGGCGTGGGAGTGATGGATGACCGAAGGAGACCACAGTTTCACGAAGGGTGGAAGGCAGCGCCGGGCGAGTTACACTACAGTTTGCCAATGGATTGTAGATGCTTGGACTAACGTGTCTGCTGGTACTGTTATCCGAGCTTTCTCAAAAGCTGGTATCCTTTCTGAGGAGCCGCACAGTACAGACAGTGACTTTGACAGCGAGGAGCGAAGTGGACCTGCTCTGTTGGATTTTGGGCAGCTGTTCGATTCAGAAACAGAGGATGAGGACTTCGACGGATTTAAATAAAGACTATTACCGGTAATGTGCTTGTTTAGTATCGTTACTACTTGAATAAAGTACAACCAAACTCAGTTTTGCTTCCGATCTATTTTTTTAATACGCACATTTGCATGCTTGCGTGTGTGTTGTTGTAAGGCGGTGTGTGACTAAGACAGCGCCTTTTCGTACGGTGCGCCTTATGTGTGTGTTAAATACAGCAATGGCGCACATAACTGAGGCTGCACCTTTTCGTACGGTCCGCCTAATGGCCGTGAAATTACGGTATGTTTCAGATTCCGGTTGGATCTTCTGTGCTCCAGTTCTGGGCGTCGCCACACTGAGGAGGCCGTTGTGCTTCTTTTATCATCACAGAATTAAATGATCACCGGCCAGCAGCCTTGACACCAATAATTAGGAAACGTATGAAGAAACTACTGTTGGAACATGTCAGGAACAACATCCCACCTGGCTTTGACAAACATCAGTTTGCCTACAGGTTCAAAAGCTCCACAGATGACACCATCTCCATCGCCCTCCACTCTGCCCTCAGTCATACTGAGAAAATCCTTGGACATGTGTCAGGATGCTGTTTATCGACTTCAGCTTGGCATTTATAACTCCATCCGTCCCGCCCAACTGCCCAACAAACTATAGAAACTGCAGTTTGGAACCTCCCTTTGTTACTGGATAAAGAACTTCCTGGCCAACAGACTCCAGCATGTCGGGATGGGCACCATCCTGCATTTTTATTTGTTCCCCAGGGATGTGTCCTCAATCCTCTCATGTATACACTGTACATCCATGACTATGTGATCACCCAGGGATCAAACGCGCTCATAAAATCTGCTGATGACACAACCATTGTAGGACTGATCATTAATGAAGATGAAACTCCATACAGGGAGGTCTGAACACTCACAGCCTGGTCCAATGAAGAAACACCAGGAAGACAAAGGAGATCATTATCGACTTCAGGAGAACAACGACCACACAGTCAAGCCCAGAAGTGGAGCGTGTCAAGAACTTTAAGTTTCTGGGTCTCCACATCTCAGAGGACCTCAGCTATACTGTTAACTTCAGCAACATGGTTTAAATGCCCAGCAGCATCAAGACTTCCTGAGAATGTTGAGGAGAAACAAACTGGCTCCACTTCTGCATGAAACAGTGTCCTGACCCGCAGTGTCCTGCGTGAGAAGAAACAACTGCAACAGGTCGTCAAGACTGATCAGTGGATCATCGGCTCCCCACTCCTGCATGTGGAGATTTATGCCAAACATCTCCTTTGGAGATGTTAAAAAGATCCATAATGATCCCACCCACTCATGACACTCTCAATTCTCCACCCTCCTATCTTGTAGACCCCAATTTCTGACAACCTGTAACAATCAGATGAGGAGAAGCTTCTTCCCCCATGGCTAACTCAGAAAACCAGTCTAGTGCTCACCGCACATCCACACACACATGCACTCACAAACGCATACATGCAACAATGTAAACAATAAGAATAACAATAAGCAACCAAACAAAATGTTATACTCTAATGTAATGACAAAAAAAGCTTCTTGATTCTTGATTTCCATCAGGATGAAGGTCAACGTTCAAGGCGTTCTAGAGGTTTTAATCTCAACTGGACCTTTTCCTGATTAAATAACGGTTAATAAATACATAAATAAACCGGACCAAAAATGAACTGGACAGTGACCTCAAAACTGACTCACAATATTTTGCATTCCCTCAAACATTTTTAAACTTGTGTTCATATCTTCTGCCTATGGTGTTCCCTGGTTTACGGTTGTTCAGTCAGAGCTTATAATGAAGCTGCATTAATAGTGACTCACCTTCAGGTCTCTGTGAACGATGTGCTTCTGGTGGCAATACTGCACTGCAGAAACAATCTGTGGGACAGACGAGCAGCGTTCAGGTTGTGAGTTTGTAGTAAAGGGTGTGAAAGGCAGAGATTCGAAGGAAACAAAACCAAATTTATTGTAGTTTTTTAAGCCAGATAAACTAAAGTGGTTGTAAGTGTAAATAAATGTGTTTTGCAGCAGCAAACTGAACCAGGCAAAATGTTCTTTGAGATTTCATACAAATTTAAACTTTCGTATTCTAACAATCAACGAAGCTTAATTATTTTTCATGTAACGCACACAGACTAATAAACAAGATTATAAAAGATCTGCCCCAAGTGGAGGAGTTTAAGTATCTCGGGGTCTTGTTCACGAGTGGGGGAAGGATGGAGCGGGAGATCGACAGGCGGATCGGTGCAGCATCAGCAATAACTAGGACGCTGCATCGGTCCGTCGTGGTAAAAAGAGAGCTGAGCCGAAAAGCAAAGCTCTCGATTTACAATTCGATCTACGTTCCCACCCTCACCTATGGTCACCAGCTGTGGATGGTGACCGAAAGAATGAGATCGCGGGTACAAGCGGCCGAAATGAGCTTCCTCTGCAGGGTGGCTGGGCTCTCACTCAGAGATCGCGTGAGGAGCTCTGCCATCCGGGAGGAGCTCGGTGTCGAGCCGCTCCTCCTCCAGGTCGAGAGGAGCCAGATGGGGTGGTTCGGGCATCTGGTCAGGATGCCCCCCGAGCGCCTCGCGGGCGAGGTCTTTTGGGCATGTTCCACAGGGAGGAGACCAAGGGGCAGACCCCGGACTCGCTAGAGAGACTATGTCTCACAGCTGGCCGGGAAACGACTTGGGATCCTTCCAGGTGAGCTAGAGGATGCGGCCGGGGTGAGAGAGGCCTGGGCTGCCCGCTTGAGGCTGTTGCCCCCGCGACCCGACCCCGGAACAAGCGGAAGATGACGGAACGGAATAAAAGGTCTGTTTCTGCTTTCTTCCTCTTTGTCAGAGCAGAGTAAATGAGGCAGCGGTGATGTTACATGGTGCTGCGTTTATGAAACTCAGAAAAGTGTTCTGCAGATAGGCTTTGAGAGAAAAATCTCCTTGCAAAAGTACAATATCAGCCGATTTAATCAGCCAACTGATACATCGGTCGAACTCAGTCTGGTGATTTCAGATTTACTGTAAAGAGGAATCAGACAAAAAAAAAAAAAAAAAAAAGAAGAAGACAATAAAGAGATTCAGCCATTGTGCCAGGGATCTAATTTACAAGCCTGTCTGATCTAGTCCAGGTTCAGGTCCAGGTGTAGATTCATGTTCTGGTGTGTCCTCTGAAAGTACAGAGGGCAGAAGGGACTGCAGGGGTAGAAAACTGGTACCTGTCTAAATTTAGATCTGGCCTCTTTTTCCTTCATTCTTCCATGTGCAACCAGGTAGTCGAAAACCTCGCCTGCAAAAACAGAGAGACAAAAAACGATCAGAGGGCAAAAAGGAAACAAATACTGAGAAGATCTGTCAGAAAAATGGATTAAAGTGTTGTTTTATGCATCTGGAGGTAACATTGTTGTGGTTTCAAAATGCTGCAGCACAGCTTCAGCAGACCTTTGATTTGGTCCATGCTTCGGCAAGTTACAGTGTATCTGCAGCAGCTAGTCTGTCTGCTGATTACCGTCAGTAAAGAAAAACGTAACAAATTAATGGCTGATTTAAAAGAAAAAAAGAAAACAGGACATCGAACTACGTTTTAATCCAGCTGGTCAGATTGTGTTTCATTTCAGAAAAAACTACTATTAATTTCTGATTTTATAATGGGCCGTTATGTGGTAATAATTCTTATTTTATGGCAAATACAGATAAATATAGTGCTTTAATTTATTCAGATGCAGTATTTGTCGGAAAAAAAAGCTTTCAAATTCATTTATTCACTTTCATATCTGTTTTTAATGCTGGATTTAAAGACAACAATAAGCAAGACAACTAGGACGCTGCATCGGTCCGTCCTGGTGAAGAGAGAGCTGAGCCGAAAAGCAAAGCTCTCGATTTACAAGTCGATCTACGTTCCCACTCTCACCTATGGTCACCAGCTGTGGGTGGTGACCGAAAGAATGATATCGCGGGTACAAGCGGCCGAAATGAGTTTCCTCCGCAGGGTGGCTGGGCTCTCACTCAGAGATCGCGTGAGGAGCTCTGCCATCCGGGAGGAGCTCGGTGTCAAGCCGCTCCTCCTCCAGGTCGAGAGGAGCCAGATGGGGTGGTTCGGGCATCTGGTCAGAATGCCCCCCAAGCACCTCGCGGGCGAGGTCTTTTGGGCACGTCCCACCGGGAGGAGACCAAGGGGCAGACCCCGGACCCGCTGGAGAGACTATGTCTCACAGCTGGCCGGGGAACGACTTGGGATCCTTCCAGGTGAGCTGGAGGATGCAGCCGGGGAGAGAGAGGCCTGGGCTGCCTGCGTAAGGCTGTTGCCCCCGCGACCCGACCCCGGAACAAGCGGAAGATGACGGGACGGAACGGAACGGATAAGCAAGATGAGAAAAGTCTGTTTCTGCTTTCTTCCTCTGTGTCAGAGCACAATCCCTAGGTTACTCTCACTCTGCACAAATATAACATGGCAGTGTTTTTACATAAACTCTATAATTCTGAATGTTTGCCGCCTTGCATTGGGCAAAAATTTATTGGCACCGATCAGCAAAATTTCTTCAATTTCTGAATTCTCATGCGAGTACAAAATCCGTTGAGGACTCTTCCAGATGGTTAGCTCCTCGTGGACGTCTCACTAACAATCTGTTTCTTACCTGATCCCATCAATGCTCCAACCCTGTGAGTCTAAACCTAATTTTCTCCAGAACATTTCAACATAAAATCTGAGTGTTTTAATCTGCAGATGATTATAATATTAAGAGACATCTACCTGCTTTTTAAACCAGTTTTAATCTCATTTGTGGACTAATGAAGCAGTTATATAAAAACACATTAGTTAAACACTATTTTTCATTCAAGCACCAGAGAAGCCTGCAGTCTACAGGAAGTATAAATAAATTATTAACGGGTACATTTATTACATTCAGCATCTATAAATTATACTGGGGACCCTGGAGTCAGCACACAGTGTTCAGATATTTTCTATTTTCTTTCATGTGTTGTGTTTCCATGTTATTTTGGTGCTCAGCGCCATCTCACCTCCGCTAGCGTACTCCATCACCAGGTAGAGGGTTCTCTCCGTCTCAATGACCTCAAAGAGCTTTACTGCAGGCGAATAAAAAGCAGAAAAAATAATCATTTCATTTTCTTGAACTAATGAATTTATGCCTCTGGATAAACATATTTAAAATAAAAAGAGGAGGAATGGATGTTTTTTTCTCTCTCTAACTTTAGCGGTGTGATGATGTAAAACAGAGATGAGTAGTGTTTCAGCTAAATTTAGAGAAGGTGGGATGAATAGAGCGCCCACTACCAGCCTGCTTATTCTGATCCCAGCGGGAGGAAATAAAAATTTCATCAGCAGTGAATCTAAACGTCAGAAAAACTGATGGAGACGCTCGGTTTTTAGATGTGCATCATTAGTAAAAAATTATTTGAATTGCTGCTTTTGTTCATTGACTGAAATTATTTAAAAATGTACGTATCACATAACAGGTTTTACTTTTAATTTTTTAATTTAAAAATTTCAAAAAGTATTCACAGCAGTTGAAAGCTGTGAATAGTTCTTATTTATGCCAAAAAAGTAAAAAAAAAAAAACACACTAAAAATAATAAACATAATTCAATTATAAAAGAGTTTTTTTTTTTTACTCTAATTTAAAAAAATAAGTTACATTGAATCATTTTAATTTTTTTTCCAATAATCATTTATGACTTCATTCAGTTTTTATATAAATTATTTAAGTTTAAAATTATTAAGAAAAACTATTGGACGACTTTTTTCTTTACATTTTAAGAATACTTTTTTAAAAATCTGATCTTAAATAATGCTTTTAATTAGATTTGACTTAACCAATGCAACTAAAGCATCAGTAAAACTATTTCTACTTTTCACTTCTATTTGGAGTAGAATTCATAAAAGAACCATTTTCAATTAAAGAAATATGTTCATTTTTATCTCAGAGCTCAAAAACAATCTTCAGTAGAAAGCGATCAGACCAGTCACCTCTTTAACAAATACAATAAACTGTCCTCTGTTTACTGATGCGTGACTGGAGCAACTGAAATATTTAGGAACTACATTAGGGAACTCGGGTGAACATTCGGGTCAGCAGCTCTCAGACAAACCAGTTTATTGCCTTTTTTCCAAAGGCCGCTTACCTATGTTGGGATGATTCAAGATCTTCATTATTCTGACCTCTCTGAAAAGCTGAAAGGGGAAAAAAAACTTAAGTCAGCACATTGTCTGATATGTTTGTCACAAATACCTTTGCAATAAAAAGCACACTTTATCATAAAGCAGGCACTTTTCTTTTGTTCACCATTTTAATATTCAGAGTGGAAAACAGCGGCTTAGATTTGTCCAGGAGGATTTCTGGAGTATGATGGAAATTTGCCCCTGCACCGCAGTGAAAGCTTACGTATGTTCCGCTCTATAGAGAACACCTAAAGCGTTTGATTTCCTCAAAACTAACAGTGGGCTTTACAATCTAATACTCCTCGTATGTGGATCAACACTGGTTAATTGCGGCCACCGTAATCAGAAGGCATTGCCGAAGTAGCAGCGGTAGAAACATTGATTGTTATTGTTGATGTTCTCGTCAAGCTTACGTCTCCTTTCAGAAGACACGCTTATGACGCAGAGTTCAAACTCAAAGCAATCAGTCACGCAGTAAAACATGATAACAGAGCAGCAGCCTGAGAATTCAACATTAAAGAATCAATGGTACATCTTAAAAATATAGCCAAGCTACGTCCATGTCTTTCCAAACTGGACGCTGAGAGGTTGATTCACGCTTTCATCTCCTCCAGGCTGGATTACGGCAATGCCCTCCTTGTAGGGATCCCATGCAGGGGGCTTACAAAAGCTCCAGCACATCCAGAACTGCGCTGCCCGGATCCTGATAAGGAGGCGCAAACATGACCATATCACTCCCATCCTCAAATTCCTCCACTGGCTACCCGTTAAATACAGAATTCAGTACAAGCTCTGCCTCATTACCCATCAGTGCATAGACAGCACTGCACCTGTTTATCTCCAAGAACTCCTAACCCTCCACACCACTGTCCGAGAACTCCTAACCCCCCACACCACTGTCCGAGAACTCCTAACCCTCCACACCACTGTCCGAGACCTGCGCTCCTCCTACTGCCTGCACCAACCAAGGACCAAACTCTCCACTATGGGGGACAGGGCCTTCCAGGCAGCTGCTCCACGGCTCTGGAACGCTCTTCCCGAGAGCTTCAGGGCTCCACAGAGCGTTGAGGTTTTTAAGAAAAGACTGAAGACATTTTTTTTTCTAAAGGCTTTTAAACAAAGTTTTTAGTGTTTTTTTTTTTTTTTTGTGTTGTGGTTTTATTTAATTTTGCTGTTTGTTGTTCCTTTTGGTCATTTTAGCACTTTGAGATCTCCACTGGAGATACAAAGTGCGTTACAAATAAAATTTTTATTATTATTATTATAAGAGGAGGAAGCAACAAGGTGACCTGCGCCAAGTAAAGAAGATTAAACCCTTTCTGAGGGAACTAAGTGAGATTTATGTGCCTTGTACACCGAGGAGACCTCCGCGCTTCTTCATCCCCGCTCCATCAGGATGAAGAACATCTACTCATCCCCGTCCAGGGCATCGCTGGGCTGAGGAGTCTCCCGTGTTTCCATCAGGATGAAGAACATCTATTGACTTCATTAGATATGTAGCTGTAGAGTAGAATAAGCTAATATTTAAACAATAATCTGTGACACATTGTTTGCCTGTCCCGGGGGAGGGATCTCTCTTTCACGTGGATCCCCACGAGGTTTCTTATTTTTTCCCCACTGATGGGTTTTTTTGGAGTTTTTCCTCACCGTGAAGGAGAGTCTAAGTGCATAAATGTCCTAGTCTTGTTTAGTTAGCATTTGTTAGTTATTTTTCTTGTTGTGTATTTGTGTTGATACATTCCTCTTTTTCTTGTGAAGCTCATTGAGACAGAAATTCTGTGATTTTGGGCTATACAAATAAAATTGAATTGTAATGCGGTGCGCCCTGGACATAAAAAAGTTTTCAAATAGGCCATACATCAGAGGTGTGAGTTATAGTGCAGAAAATACCTTATTGTAAATCTGCCACAGTAAAAAAAAAAAAAAAAAAAAAAAAAAACTTTGTTGAAGCAACTACTGAAGCCAGGTTTCTTTGCCGACCAGTTTGCAACATTTTTGCCGATTACTGTTGTCTCGCAAGAGTGCAAAATTGTCAATCGCCCGGACCCCGTGACGTGCAGAGACATTAAGTAAGAGGCATTCTGCGTACATCAGGTGAAGATGATGAACCTGATTCTGATACAGTCATACCGGAGCGATGATGCACAGCTGTCCCGTTGACGCAATCTGCCTCGTGATTGATACGAGGCACCTTCGGGCCAAATCACTCACAGATGGATGGAAAACAATAGACGTGAACATGTCAAAGTGCTTTGTGGAAGAACATGCTCCCGCTGAGAGAAAACGCGCCCGAAGCAAGGCAGGACTAAATCCTGTGAACCAGCCATGAAGTCATTTCCTGGATGTTTATTTGTTTTTTAATAAACTTCGCTGCCAGCAGGCTGGTATTTGATGACAAGTCCGTACTAATCGTATCACACATGCAGGAAGTTTGGCTTAGAAAGAGGAGCTTCTTCTGTCCTCTTTACTGGTGAAGAAAGTGAACATCTTCACAAGTTCTTTTAGACACTGTCTCCTAAAGATAAGGGTTAGTATTTGCTGCCTTGGTCACAGTTTTCTTTACGTAATGTTCCCCTGTGTTTCGCACGTTCTTTACATAACGTTGCCCAGTACTGTACTTTGCAGTTTTCTTTACGTAACGTATCACTGTGTTTCACAGATTTTAAGCAATGTCACACAGTATTTTGTAGTTTTCTTCACATTAAGTATTCTAGTATTTCACAGGTTACATAATAGTGTGCGCACTGCTATTTGTACACAACGTTACCCAGTAGTGTTATGTACCCCTGTGTTTAGGGTTTTGAGAGTTTTTTGTTGAATATTTTTTGCGTCTTATTGCTCAGCAATTTATAGGTTTCTTAATATAACATCGCACAGGACTTTGATTTTTTTTCTGATACAAAAAAAGTAGTAGTAGTTTTCTTTACGTTTCTCCATTTTTTTCCGTAATGTTTCCCCCTCTCTTACAAAAGTTATTTTCTAGAATCGTTTTTTTGGTTTTTTTACAGCCTGATATTTCATACTGTTTCTTTCACTCCGCAAAAACAGTCTGACCTCGCAGCCATTGGGGTTAGATTGCTACAGTGATGGGGGAGTAACACATCGCTGCTTCCTGGTTGGGACCAGACATAAAATATGTGCGAACAGTCAGTGTAGTCCAGAAAACAGAGCATAAAAACAAACTTTACCAAACACGTCTTTCCTTTGAATAAACTTTCTTAACGCTGTGTTTACACTTCTCTATGTTAGCATGCTGCTAAGCTTGAGGACACGTTACAAATAAGTGCACACTATAATTAACCACATGTTAATTGCAAAATACCAAACTGTCGAGGGAGTTAAAGATTACAAAGAGAAAGTTTTGTGAGTTAATGTAGCTGCAGTGGTGGATGAAGTACTCACTTTTTGTACTTAAGTAAAAGTACAGATAATTAGGCCAAAAATTTACCTAAGTAAAAGTAAAAGTACCAATAAAAAAATCTACTTAAGTAAAAGTACAAAAGTAGTTGGTGTAAATTGTACTTTTTAAGTAAAAAGTAAAAGTATTCAACCATAACTCAAATGTTATTTTTTTGTGCAATAGGGTGTCACCATGGTAACCAGGATAAATACTCTGCAGGGGTGTGACCCCTCTCTCCCGCCTCTTTTGGTACACAAAAAAAAATAATAAAATAAAAGGAAAGGGGACAAGTCAAGCTATCCCCTTGAAGGGCCAGTGAATGGGCCGCCAAAATGGAGGAAAATGACACTTATTTATTAAAATGTTTTGGGGGGGAGGCCCCCAGTCACTATATATTGGCTTTGTCAAAGCCCCAGCCCCCTTTGGAAAATTCTAGATCCGGCCCTGCTCCGTGTAATGATGGCTCAACTTTTTATTTAGAAGTAAACACAACAAACAACGATCTTCTGACTCTTTTTAATTTGTATTATATTTAATGTTAGGTTTTTGAATGAATGTGGAAAATGTTTCTCAATTCATTACTTCTTCTCCCGATCAACTGCTTCTTTTTATTTTAGCGATGCGGCTTCAAGATGTGCTAAAAAAAACTGTATATTTTTCAAATTCCTGAACGAAAATGTAACGAAAAATGTAAAACACACTTTTAGAAAGTAGCGAAGTAAAAGTACAGATATTTTGCTCTAAAAATGTAGTGAAGTCAGTAAAGAACAGATACACAATTTTTTTAACTTAAGTACAGTAACGAAGTACATTTACTTTGTTACGTTCCACCACTGTGTAGCTGTACATTTCAATTTAAAGCCTCTGTGATGGGGCTCAGTCCAAACATGGGACATGGGCCGCCCTTCCAGTGGACTCACCACCTGCAGGAGGGGCCATAGGCGCCGGGTGAAGGAGGACGATGGGTGGCAGCCAACGACACGGACGAACGACAGTTTGTTTTTAAGTATAATTAAATTTGACGCCATAACAATAAAACACAAGCGTCACATAAACACTCAATAAAAATGATTTAGTCACTTTGATAAAAAGCTGTGTCTAAATTTGCTCCTTAAGACTGGAAAAGACATTATTAGTAATTTAAAGCTTTGAAAAGAAGATTTAATGGCTAAATAAATAAAACTAAAGCAGCTGATGACAGACTAAGCCTTAGGCTGTTTACATTTAATTAAGACTTCCAAGAGTCACGCTCCCTCCGTGATCTTTGACCTGAATGACAACAAGAGCTTTGCAGATGCCAGCGACAGATGTGCACGCCGACTCAGCTGAAGTCTGAAAATAAACACTTCGGCTTTATACCCTCCTCTCGTCCACGCACGCACTAGGCACACACACACACACACTAACTTGCTTACATAAGCCATTCAAAGGTAGCAGGAACATGTCGGGGTTGGGCGATGACGTTCAATCAGCTGCTTTAGGGGATTAGGCTGGTATGTTTAAATTTTTTTTTTTTTTATCGTCTCAAATCCAAAAATCTCCAACGTCTCTGAGCCTACTGCCCTCTTTTAAAAACAACTCTCAGAGCTGTAAAATATGGGTTAAAGTGAACCAGCAGATTGGTTCAATTCACTTTAATTTCATTTTAGTTTATCCGACAAACACACAAGCAGCAGAGTAACAGCTAGACCAGGAGTGGGCGAAACTACGGCTCAGGGGCAACAGAGCCGTTAAATTTAGACTCCTTCTTGAGGAGGATTCTTAGCTCGTTTCAATCAATTGAGTCCGCAAGTGGGGACGAAGCTTCAAACACTGGGCTTTCTGTGTGGAGTTTGTATGTTCTGTGTATGCGTAGGTTTTCTCCGGGCATTCAGATATTTGGGGTATTACTTAAAATTATGTGGTAGGCGATAATGCGAGTGGGCCATCTTTCATAGTCATTTCTTCTTCTTTCGGCATTTCCCTTTAGGGGTCGCCACAGCACGTCAGTTTCTTCCATCTAACCCTATCTGCTGCATCCTCTTTGGTCACACCAACTATCTTCATGTCTTCCTTCACTGCGTCCATGAACCTCCTCTTTGGTCTTCCTCTAGTCCTCTTTCCTGGTGGTTCCAAATCCATACATATAGAATATTGCCCCAAGTGGAGGAGTTTAAGTATCTCGGGGTCTTGTTCACGAGTGGGGGAAGGATGGAGCGGGAGATCGACAGGCGGATCGGTGCGGCATCAGCAATAACTAGGACACTGCATCGGTCCGTCCTGGTGAAGAGAGAGCTGAGCCGAAAAGCAAAGCTCTCAATTTACAAGTCGATCTACGTTCCAATTCTCACCTATGGTCACCAGCTTTGGGTGGTGACCGAAAGAATGAGATCACGGATACAAGTGGCTGAGCTCTCATTCAGAGATCGGGTGAGGAGCTCTGCCATCCGGGAGGAGCTTGGTGTCGAGCCGCTCCTCCTCCAGGTCGAGAGGAGCCAGATGGGGTGGTTCGGGCATCTGGTCAGGATGCCCCCCCGAGCGCCTCGCGGGCGAGGTGTTTTGGGCACGTCCCACCGGGAGGAGACCAAGGGACAGACCCCGGACCCGCTGGAGAGACTATGTCTCACAGCTGGCCGGGGAACGACTTTGGATCCTTCCTGGTGAGCTAGAGGATGCAGCCGGGGAGAGAGAGGCCTGGGCTGCCCGCTTGAGGCTGTTGCCCCCGCGACCAGATCCCGGAACAAGCGGAAGATGACGGAACGGAACGGAAGAATACACGTGACAAATAACTAACAGGTATTTCTTGTAATGGAAATCTTGCTATCCCAGAGGATAACTGTGCTGTTTTTTTCTCTCATGGTCCTGCTCTGTATTCAGCAGCACAGTTGCTGTCGTGTTAAAAGAATTTGTCTAGGTATATACAGTAAATGTACATTTACAGTACCAAATCAATCTGTACATGCAGTAAAAACGTTTTCACCATAAATATCTGCTGCTTATAGCCGAGTGCAGCTCTTTAAATTTAAAAATAGACCAGATGTAGCTAATATAGGCATGTTAAGTAGTCCAGAAAACACAGTAAATACTGTTATTGCACATTTATTCAGAGGATTGGATGAAAAATGAATGCAAGTGTTGATAACTGACAAAAAGTCGGTCATCAGAATGAGTGTGCCATCCCAGAGGAAACAGCAAGAGCGACACTGTGAGGTATGAATGTTGGCTTCTTGAGTTTTTCTCATCTAATCCTGTCAGGATTTCCTTCAACTCAACCGGAACAGGAACAAACATTTTTCTATAAATGGAAAAGTGACAGGTACGGTGTCATTTCTGAGACAACAGAGCATTTCACTGTGGTCTATTTTGCTCCTCAGCCTGCTCCACTTCCAAAAATAAACATTAAGAGAAGTCCAAATGTGACGTGGAGCAGAAGAACGCAGCACAGGCAGGAATGAGAAAACAGCCTGGTGAGGACAATAGAGGAGCACAGCTTTGTCTTTCTGCTATGACTCAGTGTTTTTCTGTGGAAGTTGTGTCACAACCAGCGCCAGAGGGCCTCGGCCTCCCAGATACAACAAAGCCAAATCAATGGAGCTTTGGAAAAACCGATGGAAAACCACTAGGCTACCGCTGTGAGCGAAGAGACAGAGAGTGGATCAGAGGCTCGGCCTTTTCCACCCCTTCGACGCGCTAAAACAGCCTCCAGAGCTGGAGCAGTCAATTCCTCTCCGACTTCTCTGAAACTCACTTCCACAGTGGGAGGTCGAGTCCAGACGCACAACAACACTGATCAAACAATCTCACCCACATCTCGCTTGCTAATGAGTGAACACCAAAAGAGAGAAACTGTGTAATGGGCAGCTTATTTTCAACTGGCTGCTAAAAGAAACATCTATTCATCCCTCAGCGAAAGGAGCATTCACCCAGCTGAAGCATTTGCATTTTAAAAGCAAACCCACTTCCTGAGGTACTTGCTTTAACAAGGGAAACTAAACTGTTCCTCCCGGCAGCACGAGGAGGAAACAGAAAAAGGAAACGTTTCCCCAGAAAGTTAAAGAGA
Source organism: Neostethus bicornis (assembly GCA_902685375.1). Classification (NCBI taxonomy): domain Eukaryota; kingdom Metazoa; phylum Chordata; class Actinopteri; order Atheriniformes; family Phallostethidae; genus Neostethus; species Neostethus bicornis. The sequence continues at coordinate 21,923,956 of LR738552.1, forward strand.
ATCTGAATGTTCCTCCTTAAAACATTTCCAAAAACATCATGTTTACATGTTCAAAAAGACAATAAATCACGTGTTTAAATGTAAAAAAAACAAGATCAGCACTTTAAAATAAAAAAAAGTCACTTCCTGTTTACTGAATAACCACATAATGAATGACACCACCGCAAAGACACTGTTTCCATTGTCTGGAATCCAGAAGGATATAAATCTATTTTTTACACAAAGAAATATCAGTCTGGTCACGGCGCCCTCCAACGGCATTTCAATTTAAACTCAGACGAACGGTTCAATTAAAGATATGTACAGCTGTCACGTTATTTGCATCCGATAGATTTGGTGGTGGTGAGAAGTGAGAAGGTGGGAAGATTCTAAGTATCTAGGATTAACAGTCCAGAGCAATGGAGAGTGTGGAAAAGAGGTGAAGAAGCGTGTTCAGGCAGGCTGGAACGGGTGGAGGAAAGTATCAGGTGTGATGTGTGATAGAAGAGTTTCAGCTAGAATGAAAGGGAAAGTGTACAAAACCGTGGTGAGACCAGCCATGCTGTCTGGTCTAGAAACAGTAGCAGTGAAGAAAAGACAGGAAGCAGAGATGGAGGTAGCAGAGATGAAGATGCTGAGGATCTCTCTGGGAGTGACCAGGATGGAAAGGATTAGAAATGAGTATATCAGGGGAACAGCACATGTTAGAAGTTTTGGGGATAAAGTTTGAGAGGCAAGACTGCGATGGTTTGGACATGTACAGAGGAGAGAGAGAGAGTACATCGGCAGAAGGATGCTGGATTTGGAACCGCCAGGAAAGAGGACTAGAGGAAGACCAAAGAGGAGGTTAATGGATACAGTGAAGGAAGACATGAAGATAGTTGGTGTGACCAAAGAGGATGCAGCAGATAGGGTTAGATGGAAGAAACTGACTTGCTGTGGTGACCCCTAAAGGGAAAAGCCGAAAGAAGAAGAAGATTTGGTGGTGGGATCACCAATGAATTAAGATGAAAAAAGCACAGCGATAAAATGAAACTTTGTTACAATCAGAGGTAAAAATTGGTCTAGAAGAAACTACTAAAATCAGTGCAGGACCTATTCAATGGACAAAAACCTTAAATGATTATGGGAACCTGTTGAAAGGAGAAAAAATTAACAATAATATCGATGGCAGTCAATTAGAGCTGAAATCCATTTAAAGACAAACAACAGTCGAGCACAGGATTATTTTATTTAAAATAGTGAACCAAAGAGTGTTTTCAAAGACAATGTAAAGGACACTCCAAAGATGGAGACGAAAACAAGTGTGTGGACCTCGAGGCAGTTGGGTGGCATATAGATCGGATCCTAAAACAACAGCCCAGGTTTAGCGGGCTCCAGAGTAATAGGGGCTTAACAGTAAGAAGAGAGGCAGATAAACTTATCAAACTTACAAATTAAAAACAAATGTATTGTTTGATAAGGAATATCAAAATATTGGCAAAATATGCTTAAATTAAATTGGGGGGAGCGGCAGGGGGTTTATACAATCAAAACCAATTTTTGTTGGAAATACGCCATACTGGTGCACTTTGGAAAGTTTTGAACAGTGTTTTCCATATTGACGTGTTCAGTTCCAAACAAAGACCCTGCACCTTTAAGAGAATTTACAAAAGATGGAAAAAGGAACTTTCTCCTCATCAATTTCCCAAATTTGGGAAATTTGACATTTTAATTACAATCCACAATTTTTCCATATGGGAAAACAACCCTTGATCTTCTCTTAAATCTCAGACAAATATGTGCAAAAAATGATCCACGAGTTTTGCTGGGTAGTTTTAGGAAGGTGTGGCCGGTGCATTCTATGAAGAAGCAGAAAAGACAAATGGGTTGCTATGGTTACAGCAAACAACCTATCGAGCAAACTCTCTCTACAGCCAGCCCTGCCTGTCGGTAAATACAAAGACAAGATTTCATACTTAGGATAATAAATTGGCAGAAACACAAACACCATAAGATCAACCAAAGCAAGTGCCTGGAATTATCTAATCGAACATTCTGCATGACCAGATTTCTCTTCTCTGGTGGTACGTCAACATTCCAAGGTAGCAATGCCAGGATTTATCAAGCTTTTACTGTGGAAGGGTTGTTCAAGAAGTAGAAAGTTGTCTCAGGTAAAGAGTTTCTGCCTTCTTCCTCTGATTACAGAAGGAGTACTTCTGCACTTTTTTTTTTCTCGCATTGTTAAAAATTTAAATCAAACCAATAAATATGTAAAAAAAAAAAGAAATAAATTACCTTCTGAAGACTGTTTGGGTTCAGCTGTGTCTTGTCTATTATCTTTATTGCCACCTGCAAAGAGAAAAAAAAGAGTGAGTCTCTTCCAAATGTTAGAAAAAAGAAAAAAGTAGTGAGAAAAAAAAGTATGTTAAAAGACATTGAAATGACTGTAACTCAATTTGTGCTTTTGTGCACAAAAAAGCCAAAAAAAAAGAAAGACTTTTTTTGCCGTTTTAAAAAAAAAAGGAGACTGATTTAATTTCACTTAAGCTTTCAACACTGAATTCCTCCTTCTTCTCGCTTCTTGGGAGTAGCTTCGTTGACAGACTCCTGCAACCCCACTTCTCAAAGGAGCAGTGCAGGGAATCATTTCTGTCGTCCTCTATCAGACTCTTTTTAAAAGGTCTTTCATCCTCTCGTCATCCTGTCTTTCTATTGGCACTGCAGCACTCAAATTTTACCTTCAAAGATCAATAAAGTATTTTTAATTCAATTCCCACTTACTCCTGCTCCCTAAAAACATGCATGACACTGTAATTCTTTTTTTTAGGTTACAAATAACGTAGAGAGCATCAAGTTAGCATTGTTGTGGCAAAAACCTTGACTGCGTATGTTAGTAACAGGGCGTGAAAAAGTACAAAATCCATGGCCAAGAACAACCAGGCATCAAATGAGTTTCTGAACACTGAACGGGAGAGCTCTCAAACAACTCTGCATGAATGAAACTGAAAACTTCAGATACTGTATGTTTTTCATGTGTTCAAACCTGGTAGAAACCACTCAAAAACGTAATTTTACATAAAATAACCTCTTTAAATAAATCAAAAGTTTAACTTGTTCTGTTCTGAGAGTTGCTGTCAAGATGTAGAGCTTTCAGTAGCAGTTAAGATCTTATTATGATTCACTGTGACTTTATAACATTGTTGCCACATAACCCACATTCGGCCCAGCGGAGAGCAAACTATCGTGTGTTTCACAGAGTGGCCGTTCCACCAAGCTGCTGTTGCAGCTCTACCCAACTCAGTACCACCCAGCCGGGGATTAATAAAGTATTCCGTTCCGTCATCTTCCGCTTGTTCCAGGGTCGGGTCACGGGGGCAATAGCCTCAAACGGGCAGCCCAGGTCTCTCTCACCCCGGCTGCATCCTCCAGCTCACCCGGAAGGATTCCAAGTCGTTCCCTGGCCAGCTGTGAGACAGTCTCTCCAGCGGGTCTGGGGTCTGCCCCTTGGTCTCCTCCCGCTGTGACGTGCCCGAAACACCTCGCCTGCAAGGCGCTCGGGCGGCATCCTGACCAGATGCCCGAACCACCCCATCTGGCTCCTCTCGACCTGGAGGAGGAGCGGCTCGAAACCGAGCTCCTCCCGTATGGCAGAGCTCCTCACCCGATCTCTGAGTGAGAGCCCAGCCACCCTGCGGAGGAAGCTAATTTCGGCCGCTTGTACCCGCGATCTCATTCTTTTGGTCACCACCCACAGCTGGTGACCATAGGTGAGGGTTGGAATGTAGATCGACTTGTAAATCGAGAGCTTTGCTTTTCGGCTCAGCTCTCTCCTTACCACGACGGACCGATGCAGCGTCCTAGTTATTGCTGACGCCGCACCGATCCGCCTATCGATCTCCCGCTCCATCCTTCCCCCACTCGTGAACAAGACCCCGAGATACTTAAACTCCTCCACTTGGGGCAGGACCCTGTCCCTGACCCGCAGGGGGCATTCTACCCTTTTCCGGGCGAGGACCATGGTCTCGGATTTGGAGGCGCTAATTCCCATCCCGGCCGCTTCACACTCGGCAGCAAATCGATCCATAGGGAGCTGGAGATCACGGTCCAATGAAGCCAACCGGACCACATCATCCGCAAAAAGCAGAGATCAGATCCTGAGGTCACCAAACTGGATCCCTCCAATGCCTCGGCTGCGCCTAGATACAGTATTCTGTCCATAAAGGTGATGAACAGAATCGGTGACAAAGGGCAGCCTTGGCGGAGTCCAACTCTCACTGGAAATGGAATCGACATACTGCCAGCTATATGGACCAAGCTCTGGCTCCGGTCGTACAAAGATCGGACAGCCCGTACTAAGGGCTCCGAGACTCTGAATAAAGTATTCTGAATCTAAATAAACCAGTAGATGAACTAAATGTTCTGATTCGTTCGTTTTGTTTTTAAAACTTTATAGACTCTGTAAACCCAGCCAGTCGATCTACCGGTCTGAATCTGGCAGCGCTTCATCTTAAATGTAAAGCAGGTCAACAGGATTACACATCCAACTACACCTCCATGTTGACCTTTGCCTCTGGACGCTTTCAGGGACTCACTGTGGAGAACGACGCAACAAACACAAACTGCACGAGACTTGAAAGCGAGAAATGTTCCAAACAATCTCATGTTCCGTAGGAAGGAGCTGATGTATGATGTTATTTATTTTTACATCTTCTTACATAAGGAGCTCAGCCAGAGGATTTTTAACTTATTTACTTAAGCAGATAGACCGGTCTGAAAAACACTCCTTCGAGCCTGCAAACACACTTTCTCAACCTTTATTTCTCATATTTGGTCTTTTATTTGGCTGTTCTTGATTAGACGCAAAGCCCATGTTCCATAAGACTTTTATGGAAGGCTGTCTTCCTGTTTGAGTAGATAACAATCAGCCATGACCAAAAAGGATCCCAGGATGAGTAGCTGATGCAGTATGCTGCTTATGAGGATAAAAAAATAAATACCATATTCGGACTAAAAGGTGCACCTAAAAGGCTTTAATTTTCTCAAAAACCGACTGCGCTTTATAATCCGACGTGCTTTACGGCTACCGGTGCATATCGTGTGGACAGTGTGAGCTCTGAATGAGACACACATGTTTAAACATTTCTTTAAAAATTAGATTGTTTTCATCCACATATTTCCTGCTTTTCAGCAGCAGAGATCGGTCTTTCTTAGATTGCTGGAACTATTCTTTTTTTTTTTAATAATGGAAGAACTTTCAGGAGTTTTTTTCTCTTTAATTGGACTCAACTGACAAAGTGATTCTCACAAAAGTCTGATTTCAGGAATTCAAAAACCCTGAGGTACAAAATAATCCAGATAAACCAAAGCAAAGATCTTGATGACATTTAAAACCTATCTGCATAATAATTTGAAACACACCGTATTAAATAAAAAATGATACGATAATACAGTAAACAACTTCTTCTCTTTGGGCATTTCCCTTCCGGGGTCACCACAGTAAGTCTGTTTCTTCCATCTAACCCTATCTGCTGCATCCTCTCTGTCACACCAACTATCTTCATGTCTTCCTTCACTGTATCCATGAACCTCCTCTTTGGTCTTCCTCTAGTCCCCTTTCCTGGTGGTTCCAAACCCAGCATCTTTCTGCCGATGTTCTCGGTCTCTCTTCACTGTACATCTCCAAACCATCTCAGTCTGGCCTCTCGGACTTTATCTCCAAAATCAATACAGTAAACAACTGTGGCTCAAAAATCATTTTAAACCAACCCATGAAACTAGAATGAATTGGAGGATATAAATCAGCCTTTATATTTTTCTCTTGTAATTGTTATTTTCAGCCACTTCGCAAACTCACAAATTGTTGGTGATAATTTAATAATAATAATGGACACTTTATTCCATTATTGTAAAGAAAAATTTGTGTGGTGCATTTCACCGCAGTAGGCTGCCATGACGGCACAAATGGTGGGAGAAACGGGGGGTTAGCTGTCTTCTCAAAGGACACTATTCAATTCAATTTTAATAGCCCAAAGTCACAGAACTTCCGTCTCAATGGGCTTCACAAGAAAAAAGGAATGTATAAACACAAATACACAGCAAGAAAAATAACAAACAAATGCTAACTAAACAAGACTAGCACATTTATGCCCTTAGATTCTCCTTCTCGGTGAGGAAAAACTCCTAAAAAAAAACATCAGTGGGGAAAAAAATAAGAAACCCCGTGGGGATCCACATGAAAGAGAGATCCCTCCCCCCGGACAAGCAACCAATGTGTCAAAGATTATTGTTTAAATATTAGCTTATTCTTATCTACAGCTAAATATCTAAAGAATTCAATAGATGTTCTTCATCCTGATGGTTACACTAGAAGTGAACTCAGTGGAATTCGAACCCGTGAACTTCCGGTTAACTTCCGGTTTGAGGGCAAATGCACTACCACTGAGCCACCGCCTGCCATGCAGTTTCTGCACTATCCATGCAGTATTTTGCAAGAAGTCGACGTCAGGGCGTCACATAATATGGTTCTGCCTGTCCTGCATAAAATAAGCTTCATCGGTTCATCTGTAGTTCGTATTGAGTAACTGCTGATAATTTCCCTGGTTCAGACAATGTTTTGCATTAGCAAGACTCTGTGCCCATGAACCTTGTGACCGCGACCTTTAGTCACGTGAAGTTGGAAACCTCATCAGTTAATCTATAGTTGGTACTGAGTAACTGTTGGCAGTGTTATTAATATTCCTTGAATGGTTAGGGAGATAATTTGTGCACAAAGGTCTTATGGAAGCACAGACGCAGACATTGACTTATTACCTCACGGTTTTTGTGAATTTTTAAAGCAAAACAGCAATTTTTCCAATTTTTTTTCCAAATCCACATCAACGCTTTAGGTTTTTAATCAATTCAAATCAATTTCTCTCTGGAGATTAATAAAGTCTATTTTATCTTATCCACTTCTTGTGCAATTTTTTACAGATTTTGTACTTTTTTATTGCTTTAGTTTATTTTGAATTAATTTAGAACAATGTATTATTTTTAGGGTCTTTATCAAAGCAAAATAAGCTTGATTGCAGATAGGTATAATTCAGACAACGCTGTGTGGGTGAAGTAGCAAGAGGTGGGAAATGAAAGAGAAATATTGGCTTCTTTGTTTTCAATTGAAATAAAAAATAACACTGTTTCTTTCTTTTCTTTAACGAGAAGTTTTTCCAAAGCCGAATGTGCATCTAGGAGTCTGGATCAGCCCCTCTGCTCCTTCTTTAGATACCTTTATGTCCCTAGACTGGAAAGTTCGTCCATGCCTGGTTAAGCTCTGTCTAGTGGAAAGTCTGATAGGAAGTGGCTTCATTATCATTTCCAGGTCAGAATAGAGGTTTCTTAAAACTTAGTAGAGATAAAGATCTCTCTGGAAAAATACTGCTGCTGTCATGAATCATGAAGAGTGTCTGGACACAACGAGCCACTTCCACCTACGTATTGAATAAGAAATGACTTCTGGTTCCAAAAGTCATCGACTTCTATTGAAAAATTGCCACTTTTTACTCAATCACTATAGTTGTCGCAATAACCATTCTGGCCCTGTTACCTGATCATAGAAACCTTCGACAGATTTTACTTGGCCAATGACAGGCATCCTGGCCGTAACTAAAACAGATTGGCTTCAGTTAGGGCAGACCTGGGCAAATTAAGGCCCGCGGGCCACATCCAGCCCTTTGTACGCCCCTGTCCGGCCCGCGTGAGGCCAATCATAAACACCATAAATCAAACTTTTTTTTAAACTTTTATTTTGAAATCTTATTTTATTTTGAAAAGCGATACGTCGCTACGTATGCGTGCATGCAGAGTTTTCAAGGCAATTTCAAAACTCTTGAGAGTGAAATGCACATGGTTTTTTCTCCCTTCAACTGCAGTGTGGATGATGCACCAAGTGAAGTGATCTGCAGTCTGACACACATCTGGCAGATCACTTCAAGTCAGTCTCACTGCTGGACTTTTACTCTGCCCTCAAAGAGGAGAACTTTCCACACCTGAGGAGGCATGCTCAGAGGATCCTAGTCCTCTTTGGATCTACCTATCAATGTGAACAGACATTCTCAGTTATGAAGTTCAACAAATCCAAACACAGATCCTCTATGACTGATGACCACCTCTCAGCTGTCCTTCGCATAGCCACTTCAGACATTCCGCCAGATTTCAATGTTCAAGCCCAGAACAGACTGGATTATTCTCACTGAAGAGGTAACATGAGGTGGAAAGCATTACAAGTTATTGTTTGTGGAGATTAACAAGTTAAAAAAATAAATTGCACTGGTTCAAAAATTGTTTTTCTTATTTAACCAGTTTCACATAACCTAATTAGGTACACCTGTCCAACTGCTTGTTAACACTTAAATCCTAATCAGCCAATCACATGGCGGCAACTCAGTGCATTTAGGCATGTAGACATGGTCAAGACAATCTCCAGCAGTTCAAACCGAGCATCAGTATGGGGAAGAAAGGTGATTTGAGTGACTTTGAACGTGGCATGGTTGTTGGTGCCAGAAGAGCTGGTCTGAGTATTTCAGAAACTGCTGATCTACTGGGATTTTCACGCACAACCATCTCTAGGGTTTACCGAGAATGGTCCGAAAAAGAAAAAATATCCAGTGAGCGGCAGTTCTGTGGGGGGAAATGCCTTGTTGATGCCAGAGGTCAGAGGAGAATGGCCAGACTGGTTTGGGCTGATAGAAAGGCAACAGTGACTCAAATAAGCACCCGTTACAACCAAGGTAGGCAGGAGAGCATCTCTGAACGCACAGTACGTCGAACTTTGAGGCGGATGGGCTTTAGCAGCAGAAGACCACACCGGGTGCCACTCCTTTCAGCTAAGAACAGGAAACTGAGGCTTCAATTTGCACAAGCTCATCGAAATTGGACAATAAAAGATTGGATAAACGTTGCCTGGTCTGATGAGTCTCGATTTCTGCTGCGACATTCGGATGGTAGGGTCAGAATTTGGCGTCAACAACATGAAAGCATGGATCCATCCTGCCTTGTATCAACGGTTCAGGCTGGTGGTGGTGGTGTAATGGTGTGGGGAATATTTTCTTGGCACTCTTTGGGCCCCTTGGTACCAATTGAGCATCGTTACAACGCCACAGCCTACCTGAGTATTGTTGCTGACCATGTCCATCCTTTTATGACCACAATGTACCCAACTTCTAATGGCTACTTTCAGCAGGATAATCCACCATGTCATAAAGCTGGAATCATCTCAGACTGGTTTCTTGAACATGACAGTGAGTTCACTGTACTCAAATGGCCTCCACAGTCACCAGATCTCAATCCAATAGAGCATCTTTGGGATATGGTGGAACGGGAGATTCGCAACATGGATGTGCAGCCGACAAATCTGCGGCAACTGTGTGATGCCATCATGTCAATATGGACCAAACTCTCTGAGGAATGCTTCCAGCACCTTGTTGAATCTATGCCACGAAGAATTGAGGCAGTTCTGAAGGCAAAAGGGGGTCCAACCCGTTACTAGCATGGTGTACCTAATAAAGTGGCCGGTGAGTGTACATATTTACAGACTGCTTTATTCTTCTGATTATCAGTACCAGCTATTCAAAATATTTAATTGAAATATTTTACAATCAAAGATAGTTGTTGGCCCTCTGACACAATTCAGGCTTCTCATGCGGCCCCTGATAAAAATTAATTGCCCAACCCTGAGTTAGGGTCTCCAATGGCAGCGGTGTGTACTTTCAAAAAGCTCATTCAGGAAGGGGGTTGACATGAAAACGTAGACTGAACCAATGCCTGCATAATTCCACCTTAAAGAATTCAACATGGCGTAAGCAGAAAGCAGAAAATGAAACTGAATTGGCTTCATTTTGGATGAACCCAAACTTTATGGTAATGCCACAATCACTAAGTCCACTTTTTCTTTGAGCTGTGGTTGAACCAGAATTATAAACCTCTTGGACAGAAACATCCAACATGGGTGATTCAGTAGACCACCATCTAAAGCCGAGCACGCATGATGGTGGAAAAGTGCATGTTTGGATAGCAGCAGTTACCAAGACAACCGGACTTATTCCGGAGAAAAGAACTGTTTCCTTCATGTTTTCTGACAAGAAACTGCTTTATTTCAGAGCCTGAGAAATAAACCAGAGGGTTTCAAAAAGAAAAAGTTTGGTACAGTTGAAAACATCTGTACCAAAATAAAATTCCACACAGCACTCTTTCTCTCTTTGGTTAGAACGTGTTGCTTGCATATTTTCTCCTGCAGTCACGTATCTCGCCTCAAACCTCCGTCTGTCAGCATTTCAGAGTTAAAGTTATGACGTAGGATGACTGGCCAAACAAGTTCTCCTCACTGCTGCTGTTCAGAATCAAATTCCACCAGTTACAAAAAAAAAAGGTCTCAACAAGATTTCTAACAATTGTTTTAATTTAGATCTAGTTCATGTAAGACGAATCAACACCAACCATAACCTATGATTCTAAACCTCTGAACTAGGGCTGAAACAACTAATCGAATTGAACGATTATTGAAATAGTTGTCGACTAATTTAGTCATCGATTAATCGTTTAGAAAGTTTTTGCTGTCAGCTGCACTTAATATTACACAACTTGATTGTTTTTTTTGTGTATTTTTTCTCATGTTAACCTCGGCCATTTTTGTTTGGTATTGTACCTCTGGACAAGGTTAAATTTTCAAATCTAAAACTGTTAACGATTTCTTGTTTTTAAATGTGATCCTGGATGGTCAACAGTTTCCATTTTATGTTTTTTTAGCCAGTACTATAAAACACATTTTATAGGTGCTCGTGATTTACCTTTGCTGTATACACTGAGTAGATTTATTATTTTATATTTGCTGTTGAAATGGTAATATTCTCCCTCTTTATTTCACAAAAAGATTAACATTTTTACTTATTAGAATGAGCCCAACGTGTTGTTTAAGTGGTTATGAGTTGTGTTTTGCATAACTACATTCAATAAAACACCAAAAAAATATTATTTATTAAGTTGTCAATTTTACCCGATTAATCGAGTCAATAATCGCCAGATTAATCGATCATCAAAATAATCGTTAGTTGCAGCCCTAGTCTGAACCATGATAAGATCAGGTCCAGGTATTTCTATCCCCACCTTACTAAACCAGTTTACAGCCTGCAGCAAATCAGGTGTGAAATCTAAAATTGCTCAACTTGAAGCTTTAGGTTAACCCTTGATTTAAATTCAATCTAAAGCAGCTTCTTTATTTATTCAATTCTTATTTTCTGATTCTCAAACTTTCCATTAAAAACTGTAGGTTTTGTGTCACCACTTTGTCCGGGTCAGAAAATCTGTTTCTCCAAAAGGTTTTAAATCTTTATGAAGTCTTCTATTTTTTTCAAAACATTACTTAAATCTATCTTGAGTGTTTGGATTCATGCAAAATATAAATACTAATAAACTGCAGAATTTTAAGACCTCCTTTGTACCCATTAGCCCCCAGCCTGTTGATCATTCTGACTTTCTGGTTTTGGTAAAAAGTGTTGTCCTTGGTTAGAAATGCAAACCCAGAAGAAGTGGATCCTATCTCTTTTAGCAAATCGCAAAAAGAAATTGTTTTCTTCTTTCTTCTTGGGGGTAACAAGAGAGATATTAATCGGAGAATTTGGGGGCGGGTCTTAAAATTTACTGAAAACAGATAAAAACCAGAAAGAAATATTGACAAAGAAAGAAAGCCAACTTATAGATTAACGTGTTAGCCAAAAAAAAAAAAGTGCATCATTCTAGAGGGGGATGCAAAATAAATAAAGTTCAAAAGTAGTTCCTAAGAGTTTTTTTTTGTTGCGAGAAAAGCCAAAAGTGTAGGGAAAATAATTTTTTTTTTCCCATCTTTTTTGAGTCAGTCATCTTCTTATCCGTCTATCCCTTTCTGGGTCGCGGGGGGTGCCGGAGCCCATCCCGGCTAATTTAAGGCGAAGGGCAGGGTACACCCCGAACAGGTCGCCAGTCTGTCGCGGGGCTACACACATACAACCATCCACACACACACTCATTCCTAGGGGCAATTTGGCACCGGCCAATCAACATAGCATGGATGTCTTTGGAGGGTGGGAGGAAACCGGAGTACCCGGAGGAAACCCACGCAAACACAGGGAGAACATGCAAACCCCACACAGAAAGGACAGTGTTCCAAGCCCTGTCCCCACCCAGGACTCGAACCCACGACCTTCTTGCTGTGAGGCCACTGTGCTACCCACTGTGCCACCGTGCTGCCTCTTTTTTGAGTCATAATAATAAATAACCGTAATAACTTGTCATATGTTTCGAGCTTCTTTTGCTACCATTCTACATTTAGACAGGTTATTTAACCAAAACATCTTTCAGAGGAGCACCGTATACAAAATTAATGGACACCCAGCAGCCAATCAGAATAGATGGTATAAACAAAGGTTAATGTAATCGATGACGATCTAGAACAACTTTTGCCTTTAAAAAAAAAAGACGTTTCTGTTCTCTGGAGGAACTTCTGATTTAAAAGGTCAAAAGTTGACCAAATAGCTATGCAAGGTGGTATAAAAGAAAAAAGTCAAATGCCATAAAACTGTTATAATTGTTATAGAAACACCTTGGTATATCATTGTGGTCACATCGCAGAGCACTGGTGAGCCATTCCTGAGTCCAACTGAACCGTGCTTGTCACGCCAAGCAGACCAGAGACGGCTAAACAAGCAGTGGTTGCCACATAACAGGCAAACAAACTTGGAAACGGTTCAAACTGACAAGTTTGAGTTCACCGTTAGCAAGCGTTGACTTTTAGAACACTGTGGTTCCAGGAACATAAAAGTATGAGTGGGAGGACCTGTTGAAGTTTTAAAGGTCGAGAGAAGAGAGAGGGAATGTATCAGCGTGTCACGCCGCGTTTGGACTTAGAGGAAATACGAAAAGGAGGTCTTTCGATGTGCGTAGTCAGGAGGAACATGAAGGTAGTCGGTGATGCAGGAGACAGAGTTAGATGGAGGAAACTGAGTAGGAAAAAAATAGGCAAAGAAAAAAAGGAATATTTTCTCACCTCTCGGCCGGTGGGAATGTGCCGGGCTAGTTTAACTTTGGCGAAGTTGCCCTTGCCGATGGTTTTGAGCAGCCGGTAGTTTCCAACATGAGGCTGCTGAGCTTCATCAGAGCTCCGGGGTCGGACGCCGGTCCGGTTGGAGCGGGAGCTGAGCTCGTTCCGCCCATTGCTATGGGATGTGTGCTGAGGAGGAGAAACATGGATGAGCTGCAGTTCACATTCAACTTTTATTCCAAACATTCACACGTCTATAAAAGGATTTTCAGACAGAATAAAATTATTTCAGCCAGTCCCGTTTCAACACAAGGAAGCCATCAGTACTGATTAAAAAATTATATGAGATTATATCCTTTTCATAACTTTGTCTTGTTGGATTAAATAACTTTTCTCTTTAACTATAAAACTTGTTTTATGTGAGGTTTTTATGTGTTTACAGTCTGCTGGAGAATATCTTATTTATCCCAGATATGTGCTCCAGTTTCTTTACTTTCACTGTTCTGGGACTATTTATGTAGCTGAAGGACATCTGGAAGAGAAACCCAGTTATTTCCATGGTTTCTAACTTAATGTTCAAAGTCATTTTAAAACATAGAAGCAGTTCGGTGCAGTTAGGAAGTATGCATTGGGTCATTTCTATCAGACTAGACTTCACTATTTTCTTTTGTCTGAGTAAAAATACACATATTTACAAGCCAAGAACCAATAAAACTGTCGAATAATAATAATTATTATTATTATTCGACAGTTTTACTTTCACATCTGTTCCTGAATTCAGTCCAAGTAGGTCATTCTACTTCCTAAAAGAGCAAAAAAACCAAACGGCCTCATAAAAATGAAAATATTTGAAACGATCACTATATTTAAAAGAAAAATGAATAAAATCAGTTCAATGAAACATCTGCAAGTACAGAGTTTCACTGTGTCTCTGTTTCCTGACTGATGCTGGAGAGGCTTGTTCATCATTGCCGTGGCGACGGCCAGCCAACAACACAGTCGATGAAGCTATCGATTTTTTGTTTTTTTGTGGGAGCCGTACTAAAAAAGTAGCTATTTGTTCCCCGATAGATACTCGGTGTGACCTAAGTATTGATTGGGCAGCTAATGCGTCATTAGCAGCACCGGTGCGCACACCCCCGTCCCTCCAGCCCTGGCTCTCGCCATCTCCTCCCCCACCCCACATAAGTGACCCCATTCTCCCTGCACACAAGGACAAACATGCTCAGAAAAAAAGAGGAAATTAAGCAGAAACTTCTGGGTAAACTAATAATTTCACATGAAATCTTCAAAAAGTGGATCTAAAAAAGTTTAACATGGTGGGTAATCCGACAAGATTCTGATTAAATATGACCCAAATACCCTCGTGGGACAAGATCCCAAAGCACTAACAAGAGTTTTTTTTAGAACAAATCAGAGACTTTGAAGCTCCACAATAAGGACTCTTTGGCTTTCTGCTGAACAGGACACGTTTTCACTCTGTACCGAAGGATTTTAGGTCTTCTACAGTGATGGTGGAGATAAAAATATCACCATCTAGGATAAGGTCACTGCACAAACGGCAAAAAGAAACCAAAGAAGCCTCGGGGAACATCAGATCCAAGCTGTTCGCATCCGCAAAAAGAAACGATAACTAGAAAAAAAAATATCTAAAAACTAAAAGATTTTTTAACAGATAGTCGGGTTTATTACTCACAAAACTGCGGTGCCTCCTGGCGCCCTGCGAACCAGTCATGTTTTAGGATGAGGCTGATGGTGATGACGCCCATAGAGACTTCCACCCCAACTCACAGCAGGACTGCCACACGGTGCCAGATAACACTGACCCCTCTCCCCACCTACACCGGCTGCTACAAGCAGACACGCCCAGCACGGAAATGGAGATTTTCTTTTCAAAATAAAAAGGAAATTATTCGGCCCACTTTAGGGATGGATTTAATTATTTTTGTCCTAATCATTTTTACTCTTTAGGACATTATAAAAAAAATGACACCAAAAGCTCTTTTTGACTTTTTTTTCATTTTATGCCTATTTTTAGAAAAAAATATTGAGACGTTTCATTTCAATTTCTGAACCGTTATGAGAATCGCAAGGAGTGTCGGAGTCCATCCCGGCTGTGTACAGATAGGAGGCAGGGTGCACTCTGAACAAGTCGCCAGTCTGTTGTGATACCACACACACAATCAACCAAACACACACAAAAAAAAAAAAATGAAAGCGAATTATTCTATTCATCCCTCACCGGGGAAATTTGTGTGCTGCATTCTTTACACCACAGCAGGCTGCCCTTCGATGGCGCCAATGGTGGGAGAAGCGGGGATAAGGTGTCTTCTCCCAGCACCCTAGATGTGCTCTCTGTGGGACGCAAACCCGCGAACTTCCAGTCTGCGCGCGAACGCGCTAACCACTGAGCTGCCGCCTCCACCACTAAGTTCTAGGGGCATTTTCTCAGCAGCAAATCAACCTAACACGCATGTTTTGGAGGGTGGGAGGAAACCAGGGTACTCCTGGAAAACCTACATTCACACAGGGAGAACATGCAAACTCCACACAGAACAGCCAGTAATTTAAACCTAGCGCCCACTTGAACCCCCAACCTTCTTGCTGTGAGGCCACTGTGACCCAATGTCCCAAAACACTGTGGGTGCAAACGTTCCAGTATATGCTGTTCGGTCTAAACAACCTTCATTTTCAATTAGAAGCAAAGTTATTGGAGCGGGGGCTGGGGGGGTCAAACTCAGGTCCTGGAGGGACGGTGTCTTGAAGGTTTTCTATATGTCCTTGCATCTCCACACCTGATCCAGGTTTTTGAGTCAATCTGCCCAATTTTATTCCACTCCGTCATCTTCCGCTTGTTCCGGGGTCGGGTCGCGGGGGCAACAGCCTCAAACGGGCAGCCCAGGCCTCTCTCTCCCCGGCTGCATCCTCTAGCTCACCTGGAAGGATCCCAAGTCGTTCCCCGGCCAGCTGTGAGACATAGTCTCTCCAGCAGGTCCGGGGTCTGCCCCCTGTTCTCCTCCCGGTGGGACGTGCCCAAAACACCTCGCCCGCGAGGCGCTTGTACCCGCGATCTCATTCTTTCGGTCACCACCCACAGCTGGTGACCATAGGTGAGGGTAGGAACGTAGATCGACTTGTAAATCGAGAGCTTTGCTTTTCGGCTCAGCTCTCTCTTTAAATAAATAAATAAAATAAATAATAAATGAATTACTCTAGTCATCCCTCACCGGGGAAATTTGTTTGCTGCACTCCTTACACCGCAGCAGGCTGCCCTTCAACGGCGCCAGTGGTAGGAGAAGCAGGGGTTAGGTGTCTTCTCCAAGGACCCTAGACGTGCTCTCCGTGGGACGCGAACCCGCGACCTTCCGGTCCGCGGGCAAACGCTCTAACCACGCGGCCACCGTCTCCCCCACGCTTTACCACGACGGACCGATGCAACGTCCTAGTTATTGCTGATGCCGCACCGATCCACCTGTCGATCTCCCGTTCCATCCCTCCTCCACTCGTGAACAAGACCCCAAGATACTTAAACTCCTCCACTTGGGGCAGGACCCTGTCCCTGACCCGCAGGGGGCATTCCACCCTTTTCCGGGCGAGGACCATGGTCTCGGATTTGGAGGCCCAATTTTATTGACCGTTACAATTCAGACTGTAATGTTAGTCTCTCCAATGTTAACCCTAGGGCGACCACGATTCTAGAACTACTAGAACCGTCAATTTACCGATCAGCGCTATGGCGATGACGTCACACATTGAAGTGTCTCAGTGACTTACAAACGTCTTCTCAAATCTATTTTTGCTCACCTAGATTTCGCCTGAATGGCGCCACAACGGTTACTAGGCAACGGTAACTGCGCAACAGTCAGGCTCGGAAAAAAAGTTACAATGTATTTAATAGAAGCCTCGAAATGACGGGTATGGGAGTTAGAGGAAGAATTATTCAGAACTCCTTTTTAGTGTTTTATTTTAATTAAATTACAACAATATACAAAAAAAAAAGTAGAAAAAGTTTAAAGCCCAGGAACGTCAAAGATCAACGTAGATACAGTAATCAGACGTCAAGTTTTAAGAGTCGTCAAATGGCTTTGGTAGTTCTGGTGTTAATGAAACAAGTAGAATTCTCACTGGATCGATTTGCTGCCGAGTGTGAAGCGGCCGGGATGGGAATTAGCGCCTCCAAATCTGAGACCATGGCCCTTGCCCGGAAAAGGGTGGAATGCCCCCTGCGGGTCAGGGACAGGGTCCTGCCCCAAGTGGAGGAGTTTAAGTATCTCGGGGTCTTGTTCACGAGTGGGGGAAGGATGGAGCGGGAGATCGACAGGTGGATCGGTGCGGCATCAGCAATAACTAGGACGCTGCATCTATCCGTTGTGGTAAAGAGAGAGCTGAGCCGAAAAGCAAAGCTCTCGATTTACAAGTCGATCTACGTTCCAACCCTCACCTATGGTCACCAGCTGTGGGTGGTGACCGAAAGAATGAGATCGCAGGTACAAGCAGCCGAAATGAGCTTCCTCCGCAGGGTGGCTCGGCTCTCAGTCAGAGATCGGGTGAGGAGCTCTGCCATCCGAGAGGAACTCTGTGTCGAGCCGCTCCTCCTCCAGTTCGAGAGGAGCCAGATGGGGTGGTTCGGGCATCTGGTCAGAATGCCCCGGAGCGCCTCACGGGCAAGGTGCTTCAGGCATGTTCCACCGGGAGGAGACCAAGGGACAGACCCCGGACTCGCTGGAGAGACTATGTCTCACAGTTGGCCGGGGAACGACTTGGGATCCTTCCGGGTGAGCTGGAGGAGGCAGCCGGGCAGAGAGAGGCCTGGGCTGCCCGTTTGAGGCTGTTGCCCCCGCTACTTGACCCCGGAACAAATGGAAGATGACGGAACGGAAAGCAGAAGTTTTAGTAAAAAAAACAAGCTTTTTTATTAACAAAAAGCTGGAAAGTCAAATTGTTCCTGAAGAGTCTGAGACTCGTTTCTTCAAATCTTTGGAGTAAAAATTTGTCAAAGTAAACACTGCTGTTGTTTTTTTTTTTTTTAATTATTTAAAATTTTACTATTAAATCTCTTTTACATGTTCTGAGATGTGCAATACTTAATAATAAATGTGATTATAAGTGTTTATCCACAAATAAAAGCTCTTTTTTTGCTCAAATAAGGAATGAAAAAGTGATCAAAAGAACCAACAAGATGAATCAATTACTGAAATAATCAATAGCTGCAGCCTAAAAAAAAAAAAAACGCAAAAGAACGTACCGTCTGTTTAAAGCCCATTATTATTTTGTAGTGATAGCAGTTAAGCTGATTTAGATTGAAATTCCTCTACAAATCAATTAAATTTCAGCACATCTTATCGGGCTGGTGGAGCAAGACGAGTTTTATCTGTGGTTGCTTCTACTGCGGAGAGTCATGAGACCCGTTCAGTCACATGTGGATGGTTGTGTTTGCAGAACTAAGGACAACAAGGATGTAGAGCAGAATGTAACGTACAGATTCAGTAAAGTATGTACAACTCTTTCAGACGGCAGATTTAGTAGCTTGTTCTAATTTTATGTTGTAATGACTGCTTAGATTTAGGTTTACATCGTGTAACTGATTCATTTATGGCCAGTTTAACTATTTTAAACTGTTAATCGAACATAAACCAAAAGAGGCCAAATTTTCTACATATAAATAAAAAACAAATCTGAACAGCAAAACAATTTATTTAGGAAGAAATAAGCTTATGGTTTTGGCTGAGATGTTTTCAGGGTTCAAGTTTTACATTTACACAGTTTACTTGCGGTACGTTAGAACAGTGTATGGCACGGCTGACCTCCTTTTTCCAGCAGCTGAACTACAAACACAACCCGGATGAATTTATTTTCGCTGACTGGGTTGATATTTTCCGATTGAATCGTAAGCTAATGCCTATCTAACGTGGCTGAAGGAGTAAAATTAAACTAAAAGGAGAAACAAGATGGCGCTAATCTGGCTAGCAATTGCCGGTACGGCTTGGTATCGATGTGTAGATGCGGATTCAGTATGCATCAGATACATGTGACAAACTGAGACTACAGCACACTGTGTGTTCTGCTGAGAAGATGATAAGCCAAAGGTCTTCTGTTTCTCCAGAACGTGTAAGTATCCAGGACTCAGGGATGAGCAGGTCGGATAGCAGCTGATCCTTCTCACCCTGGTCACAGACTTTCTGAGCTGCTCCCCTCAGGCAGAAGACTACAGTCCATTTGAATCAAGACCTCTTGCCATATGACAGTTTCTTCCCATCAGCTATCAGACTGATGAACCCAACCTGACTGATTAGTCTAGTTCATATTTTTTATTTTTTTACCTTAGTTACGTCTCTTATTTTTACTAATAAATTGTTTTATTGCACATTAGTACCTAAGCAAGTTCCTTGTCTCTGAATTTTGTTCACTGACCATCAAAATGAAAGTCTTTCTGATTCAGACGCTTCAATAAACTGAATTCTTGAAGACTTTCCCTTCACCTACCCGTGGCTGACATATTTTCTGATGCTACTTTGACTTGTAAACATTGTTTAAACCATATGCTGCGAATCTTCTCTACACAAGTGATTTTTATTTGATAGTAAATTTTTATACTATCTGCGTTCAAACCCTCACCTATGGTCACCAGCTGTGGGTGGTGACCAAAAGAATGATATCGCGGGTACAAGCGGCCGAAATGAGTTTCCTCTGCTGGGTGGCTGGGCTCTCACTCAGAGATCGGGTGAGGAGCTCTGCCATCCGGGAGGAGCTCGGTGTTGAGCCGCTCCTCCTCCAGGTCAAGAGGAGCCAGATGCAGTGGTTCGGGCATCTGGTCAAAATCCACCCCGAGTGCCTCACGGGCGAAGTGTTTCGGGCACGTCCTACCGGGAGGAGACCAAGGGGCAGACCCCGGACCCGCTGGAGAGACTATGTCTTACAGCTGGCCGGGGAACGACTTGGAATCCTTCCGGGTGAGCTGGAGGATGCCCGCGAAGTGAGGGAGGCCTGGGCTACCCGTTAGAGGCTGTAGCCCCCGCGACCCGACCCCGGAACAAGCGGAAGATGACGGAAGGGAATTTTTATACTATTTTAGACAGATTTTATGTTCGAAGCCGAGAGGAGCTCAGAGTAGAGCTGTTGCTCTTTCAGGTCGAAAGAAGCCAGATGGGGTGGATCGGGCATCTGGTTAGGATGCCTCCCGAGTGTCTCGCTGGTGAGATGTTTCAGGCACGTCCCACCAGGAGGAGACCCACAGCAGACCCCGTACTCCCTAGAGAGACCATGTCTCACATGTGGACAGGGAACGCCTAAGGATCCTCCTTGGCGACTGGAGGATAAAGCTGGGGTGAGAGAAGCCTGGATTTTCCGTCTGAAGTTGTTTCCCCCGAGAACCAATCCTGGATAAGCACAAGACAACGGAACGGAATGTTGCACACCATGCCAATGAGAGTTCCTATTCTGAATTTTTATTGACAAAGGCGATAAATATTTCCTGATTCTGCTGAAATAGTTTAGCTAACGTTTGTTTAGTTAGCCTTTAGCTGTGTAGTTGTTCGTTCTGTTCCGTCATCTTCCGCTGACCCGGGGCCTCAAATGGGAAGCCCAGGCTTCTCTCACCCCATCTGCATCCTCCAGCTCACCCGGAAGGATCCGGAGTCGTTTCCCGACTAGCTGTGAGACAAAGTCTCTCCAGCGGGTCCGGGGTCTGCCCCTTGGTCTCCTCCCGGTGGGACGTGCCCGAAACACCTCACCAGCGAGGCGCTCAGGGGGCATTCTGACTAGATGCCCGAACCACCCCATCTGGCTCCTCTCGAACTGGGGGAGGAGCAGCTCGACACAGAGCTCCTCCTGGATGGCAGAACTCCTCACCCGATCTCTGAGTGAGAGCTTAGCCACCCAGCGGAGGAAGCTCCTTTCGGCCGCTTGTACCCGCGATCTCATTCTGCTTTAACCCGTTCCTACCGGGGGTACCCTTTTGCCCTTGAGTTAATTTTCTTACCATCATCACCTTGTATGGAGTGAATAAACAATGCATATGTGAAGCGTCTTTGAGTGTCCTGAAAAGTGCTATATAATTACAATGCATTATTATTATTTTTGTCACTTTTTATGTAAAAAGTACATCCATTGGTAAACAAAAGTTCATTTCTGTTAGCTCTGACTGTTACTCAAAACATTCTATCTTTGTCCATCTTGAAATTTGTTTCCTTCGAGACCACTTAGAGGGTACCGATAAAGAAGCACGCAGCTTTCAAATAGCTCTGTTTACTTCCTTCTGATTGGCTGAATTTGCTGTCAATTTTGTATTTCAAGTTATCACCTTATTCTATTGTTTTTGACAAATTAAAGGAAGAGTTACTTGCGCATATAGACCAGTTCTTCTTAAATAGTGGGACGCAACCCCCGCGTTGCCAGCAGGGCGCGTGTGACCCTGTGGAACATTTTTTTTGCCGTACTAGAATAAAGTGTAGTTGCACATCCACTGCAGTAGTTGGCGCTCTCATTGTCAGACTGTGCGCAGGGAGTATTAAGGCTATGGTGTACAGTTTTATTTGCATCGAACATTCTCGAACACAGCACAGAGCAAGGTATAGGAACGGGGGAAGTAAACAAACCCTCAACAGACACCATGAAAAAATATTTAACAGTGATGAAAAGAAAGGAGGAGAGAGACGGAGATAACGAGTCAAACGAAAGTCTCCCGAGAGCTAAGACAAGGAAATATGACGAAGCGTTTTTAGCGCTTGGCTTCACTGCGACTACGGTGGGAGACGAGGAAAGACCGGTGTGTTTACTGTGTCTAAAAATGTTGGCAGCGAACAGCATGAAGCCAAATAAATTAAGGCGTCACTTAAAGACATTACACCCCAGACATGCTGATAAGCCGCTCGAGTTTTTTCAGCAAAAACGTGCCACGTGTCACGGCGGAAAGTGGGGGGACGAAATATTTTCTTCTTCCTGGGGGGAGGGGGGTGACACACAACAAGAAATAATTGAGAAGCACTGATATAGGCCAACCCACTGTGGTGGAAGCTCCATGCATAATGTAAAAACCTACGCCAATTAAGCGCACGACCAAGAGCGCACTGGAGGATGAAAAGTTTAACTTCTTTGTTTTTTGCATCTGAAAATGGCAAAACAGGTGCAAAGAAAAAACTTAATGATAAATTAAACAATCATATAATTTTTACATGTGTGCCAAACAATGCCAAAATAATAAAGAAATGACCTGATTTTCTCTCTAATTCTCTAGAATTTCATCTAATTAGTTTCAAATTTTGCAGAGATAAAGTAAAAGCTTATGTTTGTAAAATTTCAAAGAGTTATTCATTAGACAACATCCTAATTTTCTTTTTGTCAGTAACACATACATGAATAAATGACATCAAATTATTCTGCCAAATGTTTTCTTTACATTGGTACAAAAATCATTAAGAAAAAACACCTTTGGGCATCTGGTCAGGATGCACCCCAAGCGCCTCGCTGGTGAGGTGTTTTGGGCACTTCCCACTGACAGGAGACCAAGAGGCAGGCCCCGGACCGCTGGAGAGACCATGTCTCACAGCTGGCAGGGGAATGACTTGGGATCCTTCCAGGTGAGCTGGAGGAAGCAGCTGGGGTGAGAGAAGCCTGGGCTGCCCGTCTGAGGCTGTTGCCCCTGCGACCCGGCCCCAGATAAGCGGAAGACGGCAAAACAGAATCTTTGGGTTGCTGAAATAGGCCAACTTATTGTTGTTTGCTCGTCCCGGGGGAGGGATCTCTCTTTCACGTGGATCCCCATGAGGTTTCTTATTTTTTCCCCACTGATGGGTTTTTTAGGAGTTTTTCCTCACCGAGAAGGAGAGTCTAAGTGCATTAATGTGCTAGTCTTGTTTAGTTAGCATTTGTTAGTTATTTTTCTTGTTGTGTATTTGTGTTAATACATTCCTCTTTTTCTTGTGAAGCCCATTGAGACGGACATTCTGTGATTTTGGGCTATACAAATAAAATTGAATTGAATTGAATTATAAATGGACATACTTTTTCAGAAAATTTGTCTTCAAAATAGGCTTATGTGGTAAAGCTGGGGAGCATAACCAGTCAATCGCAGACTGATTCCAGGTTGACCACCAAGTGTGTAAAGTTAAAAAATAGGAAATGAAATCAGTGTTGCCATTTAAATGACTTGGACACTATGTTCAGCGGGTATTCAGTCCCTCTAGCCACTAGGGTGACTATGTTTAGCGACTTTTTTCCTCAAGAAAGAGTCAATCTAGCAGCTTTTTCCTAGCCTAATTGGAGACTTTTGGAGTTTGTGATGTGAAAGCACGTTGTTAAGCCTCGCCTGCTAATGATGTGGTCCCCCACCCTCCTAAAGTCCCTATGTGTGTGGACTGGAGACGATCTGTGCGTGTTTGCAATACTGACAATGGACTGATAGATCTCAGGAAGTTTGATCATTGAAGAAGTAGCTCTAGGGACAAAAAAAGATTGAACAACCCTGAAGAAAAGGGTTAATCTATTCTCTGATCCACAGGAAGCCAGTGCAGAGTCCTAAACACAGGATTAATCTAGTCAAATGTTCTGGTTCTACAGCTGTTTTAAGGCCTTTTTTGTTCAAGCTTGGGCTTAAAAATCTAAAGTCCAAAGCCATCTGTTTATAAAGAGAAGATTTAGAGTTTAAAAATGTCATTTTTTAGTGAAAAAGTTGGATTTTTTTCTAACAAAAAGAGGGAGTAAAAACATTTCGCCATCAAACAAATCCTTTCAGCTAACATACAAAAAAACTTAGAAACTCGCAAAAAAACTCCGTCATACTTACATTTTCTGTCCCTTTCTCGTTGACAGTCGGTAAAGGAGTTTTTGTAGACATCTTTAAAAGAATTTGTCTAAATTAAATTCCACTAGTTCGAGCTCCAGGTTTACCGGACACAGGGAACAAACTCAGCCCGCTTTAGCAACACCCCGCTCAGCCAGTCCCAGCCTGAATGGTGAATATTCACACCAAAACACAAAAAAACAAACTCAAAGAGTGAAATTTACCGTTTTCTGATCAAACTAAAGAAATAAACAGCGTTCATGTCCAGAGTTTAAGTGAATAAATCAGTGCAACTAAACTGACGCTTTTGTTTTTTGGTCGTTCCGGTCCAAAAAAACCCCAGAAATAACTCCACCGTCACCTGAGATATTGAGTTGAAAAGAAGAAGAAGGCATCCGGTGTTTGTAGAGGATGTTTTAAAGGTTCCAGGAGGCTGAAAGGAGTGTTTATTTCATCTCCAGCGGCCTGAAGGAAACACTCTGTCTGCTTTAGGTGGAACCAAAATGGCGGCTCAGACTGGGCTGGATTAAGATGCGTTTAGGGACCCACAGGCATGCTGGGAAATTAAACAACTCTCACTAAACTAACTTTATGCCCTTCTGAAAATGTCTAAAATCAATTTTTTTTAATTGTTATTTTCTCTGTGAATGAATATAAATACAGATAAACAAATTCATACAGATACTGTGTTTGCTTCATAGATGTAAAAGTACAGGAAAGGTTAGAAAAAACTACACTGTCTTTGTAAAATAAGGAGGTTGGCAAACTACAGCCCGCGAACCACACGCGGCCCGCGAAAGCTTTTAAACAGGGACACCAAATGTAATGATAGTCAGTAAATAAAGCTAATTAATGATAATATTTTAGTTTTACGTGTAATTTTCCTCAGTCTAATGTATTTTCCTCTGTATTGTACCATGTGTAATCTTAGCATCAGGTGAATAAGTACTTAGGATCAACAGTCCAGATCGAGGAATCAAGAACTGGTCATTGTCAATGAAAATTTGCAGACTAAAAACTTGTTTTGGCATAGTGTGTAACATCAGACATAATGGAGAGAGTGAAAAAGAGGTGAAGAAGCGTGTGCAGGCAGGCTCGAACGGGTGGAGAAAAGTATCAGGTGTGATGTGTGATAGAAGCGTGTCATCTAAAATGAAAGGAAAAGTGTGCAAAACCGTGCTGAGACTGGCCATGTTGTTTGGTCTACAGACAGTGGCACTGAAGAAAAGACAGGAAAAAGACATGGAGGTAGCAGAGATGAAGATGCTGAGGATCTCTCTGGGAGTGACCAGGATGGATGGGATCAAAACAACAGCACATGTTAGAGGTTATGGAGATAAAGTCAGAAAACCCAGACTGGGATGGTTTGGACATGTGCAGAGAAGAGAGGAACCTCCAGGCAGGAGGTCTACAGGAAAACCAAGGAGGAGGTTTATGGATGCAGTGAAGGAAGACATGAACCCAAAAGGATGCAGGAGACAGGGTTAGACGGAAGAAAGTGACTTACTGTGGCGCCCCCTGGAGGGAAATACTGAAAGGAGAAGATTATTTTCTTTTACCCTGTATTATGACGTGTGTAATCTCAGCAGCAGATGAGCTTCATCCAGACAGAGAAAAAATAGGTTTGAATCAGTCATGAAGTCATGTTTAACCTCAAAATATCAAAATAAATTCATTTTAAAAATGTAAAAAAAATAATAGAAGACATAAATTTATTTGTGGACGCGGACAAATAAATACATACAGATAAAGTTTTGTAAGTCTACAGCAGAGGTTGGCAAACTATGGCCTGTGGATCATTTGTGGCCCACCAAATGTGAGATCCTAGACAACACAACACCAAAAGGCAATTAATTGTCCACAGCTCACTGGTAAAAAGTCATTATCATCTCATTCCAGACATCAAATTACTTTTGCTTCCTCAAAAAAAAGGAAAAAGCTGACTCTGAGTTTTCTTATAAGAGTCATTAGCCTGAACTGAGCTGTTCAGTTTGTGGTGGAGGTGCACAACCAGATATCTGTACGAAGGAACGACCTTGATGTCTTAACGATCAATGTTGATGAACAGGTGGATGACTATTCTTTACTCAAGTCTAAAATCAGCTCATTAGTTTTTGCCACGTTCAACATGAGTCCATTTGTGCTCAGGTCAATGAAATCAGAGATGACGTTCCTGTACTCCTATCATCCGTCATACAAGCCACAACTGTGGTATCATCTGAATATATCTGGATGTGTCAGGATGAGGACCGGTTGTGTCAGTAGCACAAAAAGTAAACAAAAATGGTGATAAAAGAGCTCTGATGTTGGTCACCACAATTTCTGACACCATCCTCCCCAACTGATAGTGAAGTGTGGAAATAAAAACAGGATCCACATCTAATTTCTCAAGATTCGCTCTAAAGATCAGGAGCTGGATGAACGCACATACTTTGCAGAGATATCCAATAAAGACAGAGTCCGGTGAAGCAAGTACTGTACTGCATCCTCCACCTCAATGTTCTCCTGATATGCAAACGCAATGGAGCTAAAGCCTGGAGGAGATGCACGATCCTCTCTAAGGTCTTCGTGATTACAAAGACCACTGGTCGGTGGCCTGTGAACTCAGACAATCTCCCCATTTTGGGAACATGGAACAAGACAATAAGTTTTACACCAGACCAAAGCCGGATTTCTTTGGAGGCCCTGGTTAAGCAAAGTGAAAAGGCATAAAACAAGCTCTAAAGTGAAATTTGAAATAAGAAGTTTTCATTTTTGGAACCTAAAAGGATTTAAGATGTTTGAAATAAACCTTATCTCTTTTTTTCTGTTGAAAAGTGTTTTAAAAATGTTTGTGTAAAATAATTTTAGGGCGTTTAAACTGTGAATTAAATCGGTTATAAAAAAAAAAAAAATTGAAACAAAAATTGAAATGATCAAAATTTGCATCCATTTTCCATGAAACCACTTAAATTAATAGCATATTAATTTTATATTTGATATTTTAACACCATTCTTTGATTAATAAATGTGGATCTTGTTTATCAGCATTAATCTGAACATTTTCAAAAGTCAAGAAATATAGGCAGAAGGTTATCTTTTTGACCCCGCCCCTTTCAGACTAATCACAAATATTAAAAAAAGTTATTTTCAGGTTATTGTTAATTAATTCAGGGAAGTGTGTTTACTTGTAATTTGTAGAGAAACAAGGTGCAATGTGGTGGATAGCAAAACATTCTTTATTGACTGGAAAAATACAGGAAACCGTCCCAGAAATAAAGAGAAAAAAAAAGGTGCAAACAATCCCAATATACGCATGATTAAAATCCCCCAAAGCGACTCATTTTTAATCATCTGTACACATCTGAAAGTAATAGAGAGCAGCGGGTGAAGCGCTATATTTAGTCATGCCATCAAGCGAGAGGAGGAGGAGGGAGGGGTAATAAAGGATGAAAAGGTCAGGCATTTAGGTCAAACAGGGCATTAGAATCAAAAAAACAAACACAAGCATCGCCGGCTCTTAGATCGCATCGATGTCTATGTCGTCCTCGTCTTTCTCGGATGCTTCGGGTTTGACTGTCTCCACTTTGAGCATGTGGGCGGAGGGCGAGTACACCACCTGGTGGGACAGATACAAGGGCGTGGTCAGAACGACATCCTGTTTAACTTCTAAAACTCAAAACGAAAAGGTTAGAGAGTCTAGAAGATAATCTGTAGTCTTTAAGATGCTACACTGGTCTGCTGTGCTGAAATCGTTGCCGAGTAACACTTTGTAGGATTCCCTTACGCAACGACCAGTGTTATGTATCCGATTCAAGTTTAATTAGTTTAATGGACTCTACTTATGTAGCGCTTTTCTACCTGCGTTGGTTCTCAAAAGGCTTTACAGTTTAGCTCACATTCATACCTGATGGGGATGCTGCCATGCAAGATGCAAACCACCATCAGGAGTAACCGGGGGTTCGGTGTCTTGATAAAGGACACCTCAGCATGAACCTCGGGATCGAACCGGCCACCCTCCAGTGACAGGGCAGTCACCCTACTCACTGAGCTATCCTTCTACCATAAACGACCACTCAAAAAGTAACTGAATGAGTTTACAAACTATTTAACCAAAAAACATCAAGTCATCTGGAAAGGTGAATTATGTAAGCGATAAACCCTGACTTTGAGGAAGCAACCGTCTGACGCCTCAACGTAGTTTATTAATTCCAGATAATAAACCCCTGGAACAGCGCTAGCCCACTCAGATCAGGGGGGAAGAAGTAATTTTGTTTATTTATCATTTAAAATGGAAAAGTTTTTTTTTTCCCTCCAAAAGAAGCAATGGCTGATTTTTTGTCTCTGCAGTGAAAGGACATTTTGTCCGATCACCCACAGGCGGTGAACTTGTTCCTCTAGCTGCGGCCAATCTGCAATTAGTTTAATTTTTTGTTTTATTTGTGACTTTAGGAGTAGCCTTCGCTTTACGACATCATCCTGACAAGTTTCCCACTTGCTTGAAAATGTTTCTCCGCAGAGTGATTTCTGTTTTCAGCTGTAAATTTGACTGCTGCAGCTTGTAGGAAACACACCGGAACCTGCTCCGCTATAGCTTCTGTTTCACAGGTGTTGTGCTGCAAGTGTCCCAAATTCAAATACAGCATCTGTAAGAATGTTTTAATCTGTGATAGGAATCCTTCCCACAATGGAACATGTTTTAGATGTCGTATCGTAAGGATTAACATCTGGATCATCCCTATTGGCTGGTGTGAAGATGTTTTTCTGTTTAAACTGCACAAACACAGTTTAAGCTAAACACAATCAAAATGAAATGAAGTTCAGAACTTCCACCCATTTATATTCTCTTTGTTACCTCGACATTTTCATCTTCTTCATCGTCCTCTTCACTACCCTCGCTCTCTTCCTCGGCCTCCTTCAGCCACTTGACAAACGGAGCCGCCTTGGCACGGATCTCTTTGGCAAGTTCCTTAGAGACATATTTCTTAGAGACCTGCCGGGAGAGAGGAAACGTGTTTAGCAAACCCAGACAGCCAGTGAAGACGAAAGAGGCGGTGGTGAGATATAAACCTTCTCTGCCCAGGCGAATATCACATCTTCCTCCAGCAGGTCAGTGTCGTACAGGTCTTTCAGGATGATGGCGACACGTGGCAGCAGCTGCACCTGGTGCAGTTTCACAACGCATTCGAAGCCTCCCAAAAGATATTTCTGGGCTTTTTTATTATTGTGGCAGAACTGGAAAAAAAAATTGAACCACAAGAGTCGTGAGAACAAGAAGTAAAAATCTTCACCAGCAGAGAAAAGTTTGAAAACAATCAGACTGTAAGGAAATTTTTATAGTCAAAAGAAAGCTTTAGTGCATTTTGTACCAAAAATGTACCAAATTTGGACATTTGGGACAAAATGAGGCGTTGTTTTAAAACAAAACATGTTTTGCAACATAAATAATAAAATATTACAGTACAGAGAAGTACAGGTAGTACTTCATAAACTCCGTCATGTCAATGGACAGTTAAAAAGAAAAATGTTCAGGACAATCTTAAAAAGAAAATTGATATTTTTGAGCTTTTCAGGTGTGGAGTCTGAATCACTGACATTTAGTGTTTGCCTATCTCCAGAACAGACAAGGGCTTTGCTTTAGTTTGCTATAAAACAAATGCCGAAGACTTCATTTTGAGTTTAAAAGCGAAACTATGCAAGACGTTAGCAATTATTACCAAAGCTAAAGATTTCCAAACGAAAAACACTTTATATTCTGTACTGCTCCCTGTTTCTTCCTTACATCACGTACGGCTCCGAGGTGTGGGGCAACACATATCAAACAAATACTAGTCCAATTACCATTATTCAAAAAAGAGCAATAAGAACTGTAAGTAAAGCCAATTACAGGGCACATACAAATCAACTGTTTATTAACAAAAAGGCCTTAAAATTTAAGGATTTGGTTCAATTTAAAACTGCAGAAATCATGTTTAAAATAAACAATAATCATCTACCCAATTCTATTCAAAACTTTTTCCATAAGAGAGATACTGTGTATAATTTCAGAAGATGTAATGTGTTTAAAAAGATGGCAATAAGAACTAATGTAAAACATTCTATTTCATGTATTGGTGTAAATCTTTGGAACAACCTGGATCAACATTTAAAAGAATGTAAAACACTTAAACAGTTCAATATTTTATAATATAAAATATTATAAAATCATACGAAGAAAAAGAGCTCTAAAGATGGACGTTTTATTTCATGTAAATTACTGTACATGTGGATTTTTTTGTTGTTGTTAAAGAACAACAGCTTAATTATGTACATATAGTTTGGATGAGTTAAGGGCAGGCATCATAAGCTTCGGCTTCAGACTGCTCCTTTCCAGACCTTATACATATTGTTTGCTTTTGTTTTGTACTGTAAGTAAATGTTTGAATGTCTGGAAAAATAAAATAAACTACTAAACTACTAAAACTACTAGTTCATGGGACACCGGTCCAAATGAAGTGGGTATAAATGAAATTAACAAAGAAACAATAAAAAGCCTGGTTTTTAACTTTTACACCATCAGAAACTAATAATAATAATACATTTTATTTATAATGCGCCTTACATTTATTTAAAAAATCAAAGCGCTACCTGGACGTCTACCTGATCAATGTCGAACAGAAACGTACCCGCAGGAAGTGGCGCTTGTATTTCTTGATTTGCTCGCGGATGTTCTCGTTGAAGAGTAGCTCACTGAGAATGAGGGGACCCATGGCCTTCACATCCAGACGCTCTGCTTCAGCCAAGATGTCCTTATCGGCACCGTCGATCACACCACTCTCTTTCTTTTGCTGTGAAGAAAAAAAAAAAAAAAGATGATTGAAAAAAATGGGTCTAAATTACATCCTTCTGATTAAGATTTATCAACAGTGAAATCGACTGACTTTCACGTAGCTGTAGAAGAGGTTGACCCTCTCCTCCAGGGGTTTCTCCAGGTCCTCACTGAGAGTCAGATTCTTGGCATGGTCACTGATCTCCTCCATCCGTCGCCTCTGCGCCTCCTCTGTGGTGTCCTCCGCCCAGTCTCCATCGTCATCGTCTCCGTCCTAACCGCAGAAGGCCAAAGTTCAGACACAGTGGCGAGTGGATATCGAGTATGTGAAGCTGTTTAATGTCACGTATTAATCGTTGCTTTGTTATCAATTGTCCTTTCTTTTAAAACATTTTTATGTCTGTTCGGCAGGTGTGCAGAGTTTGGGGTAATCACCAGATCTATCTGGTCCACTCCAGCCAGTGTGTTGTTACTAAAATTATATATTCACAACACTTTGGTTTTATTTCCGTTCCGTCATCTTCCGCTTGTTCTGGGGTCGGATCGCGGGGGCAACAGCCTTAAGCAGGCAGCCCGGGCCTCTCTCTCCCCGGCAGCATCCTCTAGCTCACCTGGAAGGATCCCAAGTCGTTCCCCGGCCAGCTGTGAGACATAGTCTCTCCAGCGGGTCCGGGGTCTGCCCCATGGTCTCCTCCCGGTGAGACGTGCCCGAAACACCTCGCCCGCGAGGCGCTCGGGGGGCATCCTGACCAGATGCCCGAACCACCCATCTGGCTCCTCTCGACCTGGAGGAGGAGCGGCTCGACACCGAGCTCCTCCCGGATGGCAGAGCTCCTCACCCGATCTCTGAGTGAGAGCCCAGCCACCCTGCGGAGGAAGCTCATTTCGGCCGCTTGTACCCGCGTGAGGGTTGGAACGTAGATCGACTTGTAAATCGAGAGCTTTGCTTTTCGGCTCAGCTCTCTTTTTACCACGACGGACCGATGCAGCGTCCTAGTTATTGCTGATGCCGCACCAATCCGCCTGTCGATCTCCCGCTCCATCCTTCCCTCACTCGTGAACAAGACCCTGAGATACTTAAACTCCTCCACTTGGGGCAGGACCCTGTCCCTGACCCGCAGGGGGCATTCCACCCTTTTCCTGGCGAGGACCATGGTCTTTGTTTTGACTGTATTTTTTTTTATGAAGGTTTAAAGTGTTTAAACAAGAGAAAAAAAAAGGTGTAAAAATATAAAAGTTTGGCAAAGTCTATAAAGACTCTCGTGAGGAGTTTTAAAACATCTGTATCAAATAAAAACAAAGTAAACTACTTGTAGGTGAGTTTTAGGACGTCATTAAACCAGTTGTACTCTTAGTATTCAGTAAACACACCACAGCCTCAGGAGCATCAATGTCGTCATGGTTTCCGGCCTCGCTGCTGCCAGAGCCGTTCTCTTTGTCCTTTTTACGGTTCTTTTTCTCCTTCTCTTTCTTCACAGATGCAGATCCACTTTCGTTGCTCTCTGATGTAGAAAAGAAACGTCAGACCTCCGCTTGCATGGATGCATGCAGGCGGGTGAGTTTTCCTGATGGTAAATCTTACCTGGTGGGTTTTTGAGGATGAACGTGCAGAGTTTGTGTCTGGTGTCCAGCATGCCGCGATAGCCGCAGGCCTTACAGGAAGTGCCGATGGTCTGCTTCTTGGGATTGACATGCTGTAGGGCAGAGGAGAGAGGATCAGACAAACATTCACACGCCAGATCTGGTTGAAAAGTTGCCACACCCACCAGGTCAGTTTCTGGGTTGTCGCACTCGGCACACAGCACAAACTTTCTGATGAACCCGTCGAGCATGTCCTGCAGCTTGTTCGCCTCGTGGGATCCATTGACGATGTAACGATCGTTTTTGGTATCAAACTGGGTCTGAGCGCCGAGTTCACAACCAAAAAACTTGGTCGGGTCTGCGGGAGGGAGAAAACAAACTTGGAGGTGATTCCTTAAGTTCATCTAGGGTTGGTACTGAGTAACTGTGGGTGGTTTCACTAAAAGATATTTACTGGTTTAAAAAGTATCACCTTCGGAAAAGTGTTTCATATAATTAAGAACAGTTAGTAAAAATAAAGAAGAAAATAATTTTATTTATTTCAATTTTTGGATTTTTTTAAACTACCGCCAAATTAAACTTCCTTCTGTGGATAAATAAATCGGATCTTCTCGGTGTGTTTGCACGTACATGTCGGAGGCCTGTTCAGTGCCTTTGCAACATCTACCATGTTGACAATGACCGTCTTGATTCCATTTCCTTTGCCTTCAACCTAAAAGGAGAAAAAGTGTTATTTCACATTAGGGCGGAAACAGTTAATCGATTTAATCGATTATAATAGATAATCAAAATGGTTGTCGACTAATTTGGTCATCGATTAATCGTCTAAAAAAAAGGTTTTTACTGTCAACTGCACTTAAATTG
This sequence comes from Neostethus bicornis, assembly GCA_902685375.1. Taxonomy (NCBI): domain Eukaryota; kingdom Metazoa; phylum Chordata; class Actinopteri; order Atheriniformes; family Phallostethidae; genus Neostethus; species Neostethus bicornis. Next base: position 21,956,971 of record LR738552.1, read on the forward strand.
GTCTCCATGTGGGGCAGTAGAGAGCAAATTGACGGCGAGCTACCAAAATAGGAGAAGAAGAAGACAGCAGCCAATCATTGGCCTTCATTTCACCCCGCCTCACGTGATCAAGCAGATCCAACAAGATGGCGGAAAGAAAAACAAAATTATCCAAAGTTTGGATAATTTTCCACTATATTTGAAAAAGACTCGCGTTAATATGCAAAGTTTGCAAAACGGACATGTTTAGGCATGGAAGCATAACTACGCTGCACGAACATCTGAAAAAAAAAAACTATGTCAGGCTCGAAGCGGGAGACGGCAAACCGGAGCGATACACAATGTTATTTCTAATAAAAACAATTTTACAGGTCGCGAAATACACTTTTTATTGTCTGCAAAAAACAAAAACAACCTAACATAGACTATTTTCTGTGGAAAACGGTTGCACTCCGCAGCAGAGCGCTTCTCTCAGGGACTCTTATTTTGGAAATGATCGTGTTCGATATGAGGCCGCTGTCAGTAGGAAGACGAGGGGTTAAAAAAAAAAAAAAAAGATCCCTAAATTCAATCCAGGATACAAGACCCCCCCTCTACACCGCAAAGCACAATTTTTCCCACAAAAAAATGAGTGCTGTTAGTTGGGCACCCCTTTACCGATTAGTAGATCTGTGTTTGTAATATTATAAGTGGTAAAGATGGTCATTTTATTTATTAAAGTTACTATTTTTACAGTAGAGATGGTGTTTTTTGTTTTTTTTTTTGCACTAATACTTCACAACTTGAATGTTTTAGTATATTTTTTCTCATGTTAATCTGGGCCTTTTTTGTACGATAAGTCTGAACAACGTTAAGTTTGCGAATCTAGAAGTGTTAAAGATTTCTTATTTTCAAATGTGATCCAACAGTTTACATTTGATGTTAGCCAGTAATAAAAGCACATTTTATGGATGCTTATTATTTACTTTTACTGTATACAGTAAGTAGATTTATTATTTTGTAGAAATGATAATATTCTACCTCTATTTGACAGAAAGATTAACATTAGCTCTTACTGTAATAAACCCAACATGTTGTTTATGTGGTTATGAGTTGTGTTTTACACAATTACATTCTATAATATGCCGAAAAAGTAATATTTATTAAATTGTCATTTTCATCCAATTAATCGAGTAATCGACACAATAATCGATACATTAATCGATAACCAAAATAATCGTTAGTTGCAGCCCTATTTCACATACAAACTTATTTTTTTTACAGAAACAAATCGGGCGGGGGGCGGTTACCTTGGCGATCAGACGGGGCATCTTGTAGCGATAGAACTGGTCTGACACGCTGCGGTTGACGTTGACAGACATTTTGGCTGGATGTTAGTATTATCAGCAAGATAAAAAGATCTCGGTTGGGGATTTTTTGGGATCTTCTGTCTGGAAAAGAGGGGATGACATAAACGACTGCAAGCGTGCTCGGTCTCTGACATGAAAAACGCTGTGCCGCTATGGCTGCAAGCTCCTTGCTTGAAGGCTAGATTTCCACCACACAGGTTCCAACGGCTGCGCAACAGCTCTGAAAGACAAACAGGACAAAGTCAATAACACACAGGCTGTTAGGGATTAAAAAAAAAAAAAAACGACCGCAAAGTTCAGACGAACACCTCCCAATTCATAAATAATACAGACTATCAGTGTTTCTCCACGTGCCACCACGCAATGAACCCCACAATGTGAGTGTGATGCTAAGGATGAGCGATATGGGTTGAAAAAAATGTATCTTATAATTACAATTAATTAGTATAAAATAGACCTGATCAGATGTTGGGTCGATCGAATAGGTTCAGACTATCAGAAACAGATGTTACCTTCCAATCAGGACTCAAATAGATACCGTATTTTCCACACTATTAGGCGCACCTAAAAACCATAAATTTTCTCTAAAGTCCACGATGCGACTTTTAACCCGAAGCGCCTTATATATGGATTAATATTGAGCTACAACAGGTGTCGCAACTGTGGTAAGCAGCCGCCGACTCTGTTTCCCCTGTAGAAGAAGTATACGCGGTGCATGCTGGGATATATGAAAGGACGTCTCATTAGGTGTATTCGAGATGACACAGGCGGACGCAGTTCTGATCGGCGCAGATCGGTGCGCAATGCAAGCCGGTTAGTTTTTGCATTCAAAAACTAACCGGCCAGCATTGCGCACCGATCTGCGCCGATCAGAACTGCGTCCACCTGTGTCATCTCAAACGCACCTATTTCCATTTGTGTGTTTGTGTAAAGACCCGGAAATGGCTCCTACCAAGAGACACTGTTACACCGCAGAGTTTAAACTCAAGGCGATCGGTCACGCAGTAGAACACGGGAATAGAGCCGCAGCGAGAGAGTTTAATATTAACAAATCAATGGTGAGGAAGTGGAGGAAGCAAGATGATGCGCTGCGCCAAGTAAGTAAGACTAAACAGAGTTTATCTCCAATGGAAGATAAACTGTGTCACGAAAATACTAATATTTTATCTCGGAGAAAATAATAAAAAAGCTGTTTATTCATTTTGGGAGTAAAAACAGAAAGCTGTTTTGTAATTGTTAATAAAGTTTGACTGACCTATCTGACTGGGGCTTTTTTTTTTTTACATTCCCTTTTTTACATGGAAAAAGTTTTAAAAAAATGTCGTTTATTGAAGGTCCGCCTTATAATGCAGTGCGTCTTATAGTGCGGAAAATACGGTAAGTACTCTCATTACCGTATTTCCTGCTCTACAAGGTGCATCAGATTAAGGCACACTGTCAAGATTTTGAGAAAATTAAAAGGCTTTTAGAGTGTTTGAATCATTTTTTTTATTAATTAATTATAAAAACTAATAAAAGTATAAAAAATGAAAAGCTTTTAGTTGAGCCGTTCAGAGCGGAAAGTACAATACTTTAAAGTGAAAAAAAAAAAAATGACACGCGGAATGATGTCGCTGCACAAAACATGGTTGTAGCTTCAAGTTAATGGTGCGAGGATGTCCTCGATGTGAACGGATCGTTGTAAAGTTTAACTTTTATGTTCTATCTTTTAATGATATTTAAAATCAAACAGTGTAAAACCAAATCAGAACATTTCTAATTCAGTTTGATAAAGATAAAAATGCTGATGAATCAGCTCTTTTTTTCCTTTTGTTTCCCAGTTTATAAATAATACAGATCGTTACGACATCCTACAAATCGATCACCACCAAGCCTTCAGGTAAGTGTGGGTTCGTCTAAACATCCTCCTCTGTTTTCAGTTCTAAGCAGGTGTAACTAGAACTTCTGATTTCAAATCAATCTTAAGTTTAAAGTTTGTAAATTTTAGTCAAATCCGTTCCGGTTTAAGTGTATTTTTCTCCCAGAATTTCTATGTCACTTATAAAGCAGGATATTTGGTCTAAACGTTTTGATAAATTTCAGAATAATCACTGCGCTATAGTTACTTTTCCACTAGGATTTGGTCGCAAGCTTGCGTTAAATTTAAATGTCATCAATAGTCGGAATGGTGATGCATTGTGGCCTCACAGCAACAAGGTCAGGTTCGAGTTCAAGGTGATGCTTGGATCACTGTCCTTTCTGTCCTTACTCAAATTTCCCTTCGGGTATACATAAAGTATGTTAAATTCAATTTCTGTGTGGAGTTTGCATGTTCTCCTTGTGTATGTGTGGGTTTTCTTCAGATACTCCACTTTACTCCCACTCTCCAAAAACATGTGTTTTAAGGTTGATTGGCCGCTACAAGCTTGGCCGTAGGAATGAATGTGTGTGAATGGTTGTCTATGTGTGGCCTAACAATAGACTGGTGACCTGTTCTGGGTGTATCCTGCCTCTCACCTGAAATCAGCTGGGATAGACTCAGACACCACCGGGTAGAGAAGACTTAACGAATCACCATCAATAAAGTTTTTTTTTTTTTTAAATAATTTTATCAGTTGACAAATTTTTAGCCCAGGAAATGTTAGCCATTATTTCATAAACATATCGCCCATCCCAATGTGTCGCTACTCTGAAGTGACCAGACACCCTTTTAAAAGTGTCGTAGCAGAAAACAAGAGGACGGTTTTACAGGAAATGGTCTGAAAGCAGTGACATCCCTTTTACCTCATCTTGTGAAAAAAAGGAATGAAATAGAAGAACTTTGGTACCCTTTTGTACTGAAGACAAAAGCCAGAGGTAAGAGGCTGCTTTGTTCCTTCATAAAAGAGACGCAGGTGCCAGAAAAACCTTTAAACAAGTTATTTGTTAGCTCGGGTTTTTTAAACCAGAAATATCTGTGACCTCATTTGGAAAAATGTAAAGAAAAAAAAACGCCAAGAATAAAAGTTAAAAAAAGAAAATTACTAACAGCCAACTGGAAAAACTGCATAGAACCAATTTTTTAAAAATAAACTGAGCTGATCTTAAATGGATCGTGGAATTTTGTTAAAACGGGGGCAAAAACGGGGTGGAGACGGTGGCCGCGTGGTTAGCGTGTTCGCCCGCGGACCGGAAGGTCGCGGGTTCGCGTCCCACGGAGAGCACGTCTAGGGTCCTTGGAGAAGACACCTAACCCCCGCTTCTCCCACCATTGGCGCCGTTGAAGGGCAGCCTGCTGCGGTGTAAGGAGTGCAGCAAACAAATTTCCCCGGTGAGGGATGAATAGAGTAATTCAAAATAAAAAAATAAATAAAAAAAAGTTTGAATCTGGAAACTTAGTTTTATTTTTTAAGAGGATAAAAAGTAATAAGAATTAAGTTTATCAAAGTTTTGTTTTGAGTCTGTTAGAAGACAAACAGCTTCTCATGTCTAAGAGGATGTGTGGTGGTCTTTAGTTTAGGATTATGGGTTTTTGAAAAGTCACATAACTTGGAAACTGTCAAATGATTCAGATCCTGATCGTTCCGGTCTCCACATTTCACAAAAAAAAAAGAAAACTCAAATCAACCGTATAAAGTTCAGTTTGCTTTGTGGATGAATGAAGTCGAATAGTTTTGCGTGGGTCGTCACTTAATATGACGACCCACAAACAAACCATCTAAAAAACCCCCTCTAAATTAAGGCCCTGTCCACACGTATATATTTTTATTCGTTTCGGCCTGCCGTCCACATGACAGAGATTTTTTTCACTCAAAACCGGTGTTTTTGAAAACTCCGGCCAAAGTGGAGATTTTTTGCGTTTGTGTGGGCGTGCGAAAACGGAGATTTGCGTTTTTATACGTCACTACCTGCGACAAGTAATGCACATACGTCATTCGTGTGTGTCCGTGTTTACAAAACAAGGATGACAGAGGTGCTCTGATTGGATATCTCAGAACTTACGTTTACATCAGTACTGCCCACTACTGGTCTGGCATGCTCATAACCGCACTCAAAAGCGTATTTACACGACTCTGTGTGGACGCGGATATTTTGAAAACGTTTATGTGTGGACGCGAGCGCGTTTCTAAAACGGAGGACAGCAGATATGAGTTTTCAAAAATACTCACCTACGTGTGGACATAGTCTAAGATTTTAATTTTTTTTTTTTAAAAAGTCAAAAACTGTATCTGTGCAGATGTGATCAATGATTCAAAAATCAAGTATCTTTTCTAAAAACCTGACAGAAAACACTGGCTCCGAAAAGTACTCCCATAAATGTTCTGTTACTCTCAACATTTCACTGAAGTTATGCTGAAAAGTGCAAACAATGGGCATCAGAAATGTGGTCATTTTTTTTTAAAAAAGGCTTACTGTGAGACTTAATAATGCTATTTAAGTCCTTCTGAATGAAGCAGCTGTTCCACTAAATTCCAGAAAGGCAACAAAAGTCTTCTTGTGTTAAAAACTGATGATCCTCTTTGACCACGTAAAATATACTTCAAAGCAGAACATTAACGTCTCTTATTTGTTTTTGAAAATAATAATTTAAAAAAATTAGTCAATAGATAAGGAGTTGGTTGGATATTTTTATATTGATTTTTGAGAGACTCGCTCTATCAATCCTTAAACGACGTGAGGGATTCAGGCTTTGAGTTAATTAAGCCCGTGTGGTAGCGTCAGTAAAATAATATTAATTTAAATCATGCGTAAAAAAAACTTCTATGAGCTCTAAAATTAGAGCTGAAATGAATTAAGTGTTTAAATTTTAAAAAATTTCTTTTTTGCTTCAACGCTCCGCTTTTAGTCAACATTCTCTTCGCGATGCAGGAGCGGAATCTTCTTCTTTCGGCATTTCCCTTCAGGGGTCGCCACAGCAAGTCAGTTTCTTCCATCTAATCCTTTCTCCTGCATCCTCTTTGGTCACATCAACCATCTTCATGTCTTCCTTCACTGTATCCATGAACCTCCTCTTTGGCTTTCCTCTAGTCCTGTTCCGATGTACTCTCTCTCTCTCTCTCTATCCTCTGTACATGTCCAAACCATCTACTGTAAGTCTGGCCTCTCTGACTTTATCTCCAAAACCTCTAACATGTGCTGTTCCTCTGATCCTGTCCATCCTGGTCACTCTCAGAGAGATCCTCAGCATCTTCATCTCTGCTACCTCCATCTCTGCTTCAGTGCTACTGTTTCTAGACCAAACAGCATGGCCGCTCTCACCATGGTTTTGTACACTTTTCCTTTCATTTTAGCTGAAACTCTTCTGTCACACATCAAACCCGATACTTTTCTCCACCTGTTCCAGCCCACGCTTCTTCACCTCTTTTTCACACTTTCCATTGCTCTGGAGTGTTGATCCTAAGCACTTAAAATCTTCCACCTGCTGAAGCGGAATCTTTAGCGGACTTCACTGATGTCGGAGAAATCCGCCAAAATCACCAAAAATATTTTTTGAAAGAGTTTGACCACAATTTTTTTTAATGCGATTCAGGGCTATAGAAAAACTGAAATGAGAAAAATTGAATGAAACTAAATGTTGTTAAAGTTTTTATCTCTGTTTTTATTTGTTCATCCCATTTATTTTTTTATTAAGGAACGAGGGCAGCAATGTGCTGAAATTATTAAGTTAGGTTTTGAATATTCTGACAGATTTTTTTTATCTACAAAGTGATGAACCTGGTCAGACAAACGATTTGAGATATTAGGCTATTTATAGATATTTGAAGTCTTTCTAAATGAGTAATACTTTATAAGAGTGAGTCACATTTTCACAAGGGAGTGGAGAAGTGAGGTTACAGGGAGAAGAGATAAAGAAGGTGGAAGATTTTAAGTATCTAGGATGAACAGTCCAGAGCAATGGAGAGTGTGGATAAGAGGTGAAGAAGCGTGTGCAGGCAGGCTGGAACGGGTGGAGAAAAGTATCAGGTGTGATGTGTGACAGAAGAGTTTCAGCTAAAATGAAAGGGAAAGTGTATAAAACCGTGGTGAGACCGGCCATGCTGATTGGTCTAGAAACAGTAGCACTGAAGAAAAGACAGGAAGCAGAGATGAACATGCCGAGGATCTCTTTGGGAGTGACCAGGATGGACAGGATCAGAGGAACAGCACATGTTAGAGGTTTTGGAGATAAAGTCAGAGAGGCCAGACTGAGATGGTTTGGACATGTGCAGAGGAGAGAGTACCTATGTACTCTCTCCAGCAAGAAGGATGCTGGATTTGGAACCACCAGGAAAGAGGCCTAGAGGAAGAGCAGGACGCAGGGAAGGAAGACATGAAGATAGTTGGTGTGACCAAAGAGGATACAGAAGATAGGGTTAGATGGAAGAGGCTGACTTGCTGTGGCGACCCCTGAAGGGAAATGCCGAAAGAAGAAGTGGCACATTTAGGTTTCACTCATTAACTGGGAATGAGATTAAAAACCATTTTAAGTGGTTTTCAGTCTATTTCTGTAGATTTCTGCAAATTCTTATGTAAATTTTGGCAGAATAATGATTTAACAGAATAAAAAAGAATTTATTTTTAGGTCCACTTTATTGAGTTTAAATTAATTTTGGTAGATATCTGTTACTTTTCAGATAGATTTTTCTTGATTAGTGTAAATTTCTGCGAATGGGGGAAAACATTATTATTTTTAGCTGGATTTTAGTGAGTTTCAGCTCATTTTGGTCAATTACTGTGACGGAATTTAAAAAAATCAATTTAACTGGGGTTCAATGACTGAAAATATTTTTTAAATTAAGTTTTTTACCAGATTTTGTTACATTATTGTGAAAATGAAAAGGTATGTTTATGAGATAATTTTCAGTCAATTTTGGTACATTTCTGTCACTTTTCATGTAGATTTTGACTAATTTTTGTAGATTTCTGTGAATCAAAGTGGGGGAAAAATGAGATCAATTTTAAATTTAATTTGGAAATGGATTGCAATGAGTTTCATATTTTATTGGTAAACTCATAAGATTGGAAAAAAAAATGTAAAATTAATTTCACATAATTTCAGCAGATTTCGGTGTGAATATTTTTTAGATGTTTCAGTAGATTTTAATTACTTTTGGGATAGATTTTGACTGATTCGTTTAGATTTCTGTGGCTGGCGAGAAAAGAAAACTCAATTTTTAGGTAAATTTTAGTGAGTTTCAGCCGAATCAGTCACTTCTGTTTGTAAATTTCCGTCACTTTTTGGATAGATTTCTGTATTTCTGCCCATTTCAGTAGATCCCAATGACATGGAATGAAAAAATAAAAACTCTGTAGGTGAATTTTAGTACATTTGTGTAGTTTTTAGTGACTCTGAAAAAAAAAAACCATTAATTTTTAGGTAGATTTCAGTGAGTTTCAATGGATTCTGGCAATTTTGTCAAACTATTTCAGTTATTTTTCCCTGTATTTAGTGTAAATCCTTCCAGAATGACTTGCTTTAGAGTTAAAAAGGCTTTTGTTGGGGTCTTTTGTCTCATTTGAGGCCCTCTGGCTTTTTAAAAAAGTCCCAAACACATGGTTTGAGAAGTGATCTGGATCATTCTAGAACACATCACACTGAAAACAACACATTAAAACGATACTAAGAGTCTAAAACCCGAGAGAAACTCCTGGTGTGGACTGATCCCCAGTTATTGTTTCCTCTCAGCATCAGGCCAGATGCTTATTTTTATTTCAGCTAAAGAGACAGTAGCTTGCAGTTTAGGTTTAATGGGGGTTGGGAAAGGATGGGCGTATGAGGGTTACGGTGGGTTGGGGGGGCTATGTGAATGCAGTGGTGGAAAGTAACGAAGTAAATGTACTTCGTTACTGTACTTAAGTAAAAAAAATTGTGTATCTGTACTTTACTTAAGTAAAATTTAAGACCGGTACTTTTACTTTTACTTCACTACAATTTTAGAGCAAATATCTGTACTTTTACTTCGCTATTTTTTAAAAGTGTGTTCTACATTTTTTGTTACATTTTCGTTCAGGAATTTGAAAAATACACAGGTTTTTTTTTTTAGCGCATCTTGAAGCCGCATCGCCAAAATCAAAAGAAGCAGTTGATCAGGAGAAGAAGTCATGAATGAGAAACATTTTAGTACAAATTAAAAAGAGTCAGAAGATCGTTGTTCGTTGTGTTTACTTCTAAATAAAAAGTTGAGCCATCGTTACACAGAGCAGGGGCGGTTCTAGAATTTTCTAAAGGGGGGGGGGCATAAAGTCATTGACAAAGCCAATATAGGGTGACTGGGGCTCTCCCGTCCCCCAGACATTTTAAAAAATAAGTGTCATTTTCCTCCATTTTGGCGCCCATTCACTGACCCTTCTAGAGGATAGCTTGATTTGTCCCCTTTCCTTTTATTTTATTTATTTATTTTGGGGACCAAAAGAGGCGGGAGAGGGGGGTCACACCCCTGCACAGTATTTATCCTGGTTACCTGGTTACCTTTGGTTCAAAAAATAACATTTGAATTATGATAGAATACTTTTACTTTTTACTTAAAAAGTACAATTTACACCAACTACTTTTGTACTTTTATTTAAGTAGATTTTTTTATTGATACTTTTACTTAAGTAAATTTTTTGCCTAATTATCTGTACTTTTACTTAAGTACAAAAAGTGAGTACTTCATCCACCACTGTGTGATTGTCAATGCATGTGGCATTTTTTTTTATTGCTTATTTTTATTTGGACTTTTTTTACTTTTGATGTTGTTCACATTTTTATTTGTTCTGTTCAGCACTTTGTGTGACCTTGTGTTGGAAAAGTGCTCTATAAATAAAATTTGATTATTTGATTTGAAGTGTGTGTGTGTGTGTGTGCGTTTGCTGCAGACTGCGTCATCCACGAGTGTCGCACTGGGAGACGCCATTTTAACTCTCACACACACATTACACCCCATAATCCATCTAAGTACCCCATCAAACATCACAAACACACTTTACACACTCTAAATAAATTATTTAAAGAAGAAAAACAGTGAAATGAGGTTAAAAACTCACCGTTTTCGCAAAACAAAGACATAAACACAACGCTGATCGTCCTCTTGCCGCAGTGAACGGTGATCGATAGCTGGTGCTGTTTGGATTCCAGCTGATTTTTAAGTGGTAAAGATGAGCCTCACAGTTAAAACAACCTGAGAAGTCTGGACAGAGCAGGTCCCAGGTCGATCTGGAACAATCCTACTGGATTTAATCAGTTAAACCTTTAAAGAAACAGGAAATGGTGGTGTGTCAGCAGAGACGATTCAATCTGACCTACAAACACACTTCTCAACGTTTATTTACATACAAATCATTTCAAAACAGATTTTTTTTATTACTATGTGTCTATATCTTTAAAAATAAATGAGTTTGATTTCATTAAAACTGTGATTAACTAACAGCAGGCCGCTGACATGGCGATGCTAATGCTAACTGTTAGCATTTAATCGACGCTGTTCGCTGAAAAACAGACAAAAAACACTAAAATACTTCATTTAGCTCTTTTTTTCTTTATGGGGTTCAATTTAAAGGTAAATGGGGTACATAATAATGAAAATTGATGAGTATAGATATTTTTTACACGTACCTCTTTGACGTTCTGTGAAAAGCAGTGACTCGCTACGTTTTAACCAACGGCCGTTAAATCAGCATTAATAACACCCACTTCCGGTTCGAGCTTTAGTTTAAAAAATAAAAGCCAGTTCGGTTTTAACTATAGTAGAAAAAGTTTCAAAAAATGGAAAAGTGAGGTTACAGGGAGAAGAGATAAACAAGGTGGAAGATTTTAAGTACTTGGGATCAACCGTCCAAAGCAATGGAGAATGTGGAAAAGAGGTGAAGAAGCGTGTTCAAGCAGGCTGGAATGGGTGGAGAAAAGTATCAGGTGTGATGTGTGATAAAAGTGTTTCAGCTAAAATGAAAGGGAAAGTGTATAAATCCGTGGTGAGACCGGCCATGCTGTTTGGTCTAGAGACAGTGCCACTGAGGAAAAGACAGGAAGCAGAGATGGAGGTAGCAGAGATGAAGATGCTGAGAATCTCTCTGGGAGTGACCAGGATGGACAGGATCAGAAATGAGTATATCAGAGGAACAGCACATGTTAGAGGTTTTGGAGATAAAGTCCGAGAGGCCAGGCTGAGATGGTTTGGACATGTACAGAGGAGAGAGACAGAGTACATCAGAAGAAGGATGCTGGATTTGGAACCACCAGGAAAGAGGGCTGGAGGAAGACCAAAGAGGAGGTTCATGGATACAGTGAAGGAAGATATGAAGATAGTTGGCGTGACCGAAGAGGATGCAGCAGATAGGGTTAGATGGAGGACACTGACTTGCTGTGGCGACCCCTGAAGGAAAATGCCGAAAGGAGAAGAAGAAGAAGAAAAAGTTTCAAAAAAGTCTTCTGGACAGTTTAATTCTTGAAAGAGACGTTTCGACTTCCATCCGGAAATCATTTTCAATCAATCTGAATGAAATGGACAGAAAACTGGATCTATTTATCCTAACCTGAGTAAAAGGTAAAACATAGTAAGGACGGGCTCGACCAATGAGCCTGTGTTGCCTATGATGGCCGTGAATGGCTCCTATTGTAGCCACAGACCAGTAAACGACCCTATTGTAAAAATGCTAAAAGCCTAGTGAATAGAAATACCTGCTATGGAGAGGCATGAAATTCACTAGGCTTTTGGCATTTTTATAATAGGGTCGTCTACTGATCTGTGGCTACAATGGGAGCCATTCACGGCCATCATAGGCAACACAGGCTCATTGGTCGAGCCCGTCCTTACTATGTTTTACCTTTTACTCAGGTTAGGATAAATAGATCCAGTTTTCTGTCCATTTCATTCAGATTGATTGAAAATGATTTCCGGATGGAAGTCGAAACGTCTCTTTCAAGAATTAAACTGTCCAGAAGATTTTTTTGAAATTTGGGATCCTCTACTGAAACTGGGGAAAGTATGGTACATTGGGGGTTCTGTCCTCTAATTCTATCCACATTGTTTGCTCGTCCCGGGGGAGGGATCGCTCTTTCACGTGGATCCCCATGAGGTTTCTTATTTTTTCCCCACTGATCGTTTTTTTAGGAGCAAATCCGTGTAGTCCCTCATTCATCCAGGAGTGATCCATAGTAGAAAAAGTTTCAAAAAAGTCTTCTGGACAGTTTAATTCTTCAACGAGACGTTTCGACTCGTTCGAATTAAACTGTCCAGAAGACTTTTTTGAAACTTTTTCTACTATGGTTTTTTTAGGAGTTTTTCCTCACCAAGAAGGAGAGTCTAAGTGCATAAATGTGCTAGTCTTGTTTAGTTAGCATTTGTTAGTTATTTTTCTTGTTGTGTATTTGTGTTAATACATTCCTCTTTTTCTTGTGAAGCCCATTGAGACGGAAATTCTGTGATTTTGGGAAAAACAAATAAAATTGAATTGAATTGAATCCACTATTCTTGGTCAGACTGTCTTGGTTCTTGATGTATCCACATCCCTCTTGGTGGATCCCTGTCTTTCCATCTCATTCATTGTTCTCTAATGTCTTTTCATTTATTTTTTTCCACCACTAGTTGGTACAGTATGATCTACATGTTGTCCACCTCTTTCTTCCTCCTCCTTGTTTCAGATTCCTGATGGATCCTCTGTGTTCCTTCATCTTCCATTTGTATGTGGAGAAATCATCTTCTGATTTCTCCACATAAAAAGCTGTAGAGTAGGATGAAATAATATTTAATTAACAGTTTGCTTGTCACCGGGGAAGGGTCTCTCCTTCATGTGGATCCCCATCAGGTTTCTTTTCTTTTCTCCTCTGTAGCGTTTTTCCTCACTGAGAAGGAGGGTCTAAGGGCAGGAATTTACTGAAACTGTTTAGTTAGTTTTTGTGTATTTGTGTTTATACAATTTTTCTTTTTTGTTCTTTGCCTGTTTTTGTACTTTTTTTCTCTACAAAGTGAAGCCCGTTGAGAGTATTCTTTTGCAACATTGAGCTATACAATTATAATTTAATCGAATGATTGTTACTTATTTTATTCAGGTTTACATCAGATTAGAAATGTCCTTTTTTTGTTGCTCTTAATGTGAAAGAATGACAGGAAGTGGTTTTTATAAGTGACGTGTCATACGCCATAGATGCAGCTCTGTCATTTCAGTGAATCTGTCTGACTCAAGTTACCAACTCAGTTATTTAGTAATTAGTTACACACTAAACTAACTGTAATTCTAAACCTACAAGATATTTAAAAATTTTCCCATCAGAAATTTTAAAATGTTTCCATTTTTTTAAATTAAAATTTGTGTAAATATAAAAATATATATTAAAATGTACATATGTAGATATGTAGTATATTACGTATGTAAAACTTTAGAATTTTTTATTACAAAAAATAAATATATCACATATTTATACTAAAGTAAAAAAAATCACATTTTAAATATTTTAATGTCTTACATTAAAAAGAGGTGTAAAACCATAGATATTCATAACCTAGATCGGGAGTAGGACATGATTTACGTCCGCCATCTTGCCACAGCTGTGGGTGGTGACCGAAAGAATGAGATCGCGGGTACAAGCGGCCGAAATGAGCTTCCTCCGCAGGGTGGCTGGGCTCTCACTCAGAGATTGGGTGAGGAGCTCTGCCATCCGGGAGGAGCTCGGTGTCGAGCCGCTCCTCCTCCAGGTTGAGAGGAGCCAGATGGGGTGGTTTAGACATCTGGTCATGGTGAGTTGTTTCGGGGACGTCCCACCAGGAGGAGATCAGGAGGTGGACCCCGGACCTGCTGTAGAGACTATGTTTCATAGCTGCCCAGGGAACGACTCGGGATCCTTCCGGGTGAGATGGAGGATGCAGCTGAGATGAGACAGGCGAATAAGCAGAAGACGACAGGATGGATTGGAACTTTGTTTTAAACATGAACAGAAAATTGCCTTGTCTAAATTGTTGTGTTTTATTCTGCATTCATTAAAATGAAGCCAATGTGTTTGGTGCAGACATGATGGTGGGCATGGGCTACAACCTGGATGACATCCAGGAATCTTTGGCAAAGATGAAGTATGATGACATCACCGCCACCTACCTGCTGCTGGGCAGAAAAGCCTCAGAGATCGGGTGAGGAGCTCTGCCATCTGGGAGGAGCTCGGTGTCGAGCCGCTCCTCCTCCAGGTCGAGAGGAGCTAGATGGGGTGGTTCGGGCATCTGGTCAGGATGCCCCCGAGCGCCTCGCGGGCGCTGTGTTTTGGGCACGTCCTACCGGGAGGAGACCAAGCGGCAGACCCCGGACCCGCTGAAGAGACTATGTCTCACAGCTGGCCGGGGAACGACTTGGTATCCTTCCAGGTGAGCTAGAGGATGCAGCCGGGGAGAGAGAGGCCTGGGCTGCCCGTTTGCGGCTGTTGCCCCAAACGGGCAGCCCAGATGACGGAACGGAATCTTGCCACAGGGATTGAGGACCAACGTCGATTGATCAAGCAGTCGTTTTGACAACTTTAAAACTCTTTATCCGGCAGTTTGCCTCAAAGAAGGCAGAAATTATCTTAAGTAGAACACATGTAACACATGTAATTCCAAGATGCCGAAAAAATGCGCACACGTAACATGTTGAAATGTGCAGAAGAAGGGCAATGGACAGACATATTGCCAATCCATTGTCAGTGCATTTGTATGCACTGTTTTTCGTATGTACTTTACGTATTGATGATTTTGGTATTCAGACCTGAATTTATGAAATTTCTTGTTTAAATGTTGATATTTAAATATAGAGACATGATACAGCAATTCATTCATAGTGCACATACTATAGAAATTAATACACATCAAGGTGTTGCTTTCTCCTGACCTCCATGGAGCTCTCACGATTTGTTCAGCTGTCTGAGAAGGTGGTTTTATAGGGACACATTTGTTAAACTGGTAACTTCTATGTGGTTTTTAGATTTCCTTCTGGTGAAGGAAATGAAGACAGAAGAGATGTTTGTTGCAACCTTATGAAGAGGTCGGAAGGTTGGCAAACCAAGAAATGGGATGTTGTGTGCAGTGCACATTTCAGTTTGAAGATTTTTATACCACAGGCCAAACCACAAGACTAAGACATGATGCTATTCTATCAAGGGAATGTGTAGGGATCCTTTCAGGTGAGCTGCAGGTTGTGGCCAGGGCAAGGGAAGCCTGTGCAGCTCATCTGAGGCTGTTGCCACAATGACCCAGTCTCAGATGAGTAGAAGACAGTGGAATGAAACAGAGGACCATAGGACATGATAATACAATGAGTACATACAGTATGTACAATACAAACATCAATACACACATGTGAAGAAAATCTTTACTATAAACAACAATGTTGGCTGGGAACTTTGTTTCCATATTGAATTTTGGTTCACTAGGTATTTGAGTTTGATACCCCTGTTTGAAAATAAAGAATTTTAAATCGAGTTTGGGGTTTATAAATTTCAAACGTTTGTTTTAAAACTTCTATTAAACTTTTATAGATTCAATTCAATTTTATTTGTATAGCCCAAAATCACAGAATTTCCGTCTCAATTGGCTTCACAAGAAAAAGAGGAATGTATTAACACAAATACACAGCAAGAAAAATAACTAACAAATGCTAACTAAACAAGACTAGCACATTTTTGCCCTTAGACTCTCCTTCACGATGAGGAAAAACTCCTAAAAAGCCCATCAGTGGCGAAAAAATAAGAAACCTCGTGGGGATCCACACGAAAGAGCGATCCCTCCCCGTGATAAGCAGCCAATGTGTCAAAGATTATTGTGTAAATATTAGCTTATTCTACTCTACAGCTAAATATCTAAAGAAGTCATTAGATGTTCTTCATCCTGATGGAAAAACGGGGACTCCTCAGCCCGGCGATGTCCGTAGATCCATATAAACATACACAAAAATAGAAAACTACCCCTTAGTTCTGCTTCAGATTCCTGATGGATCCTTTGTGTTCTTGTCCTGAGCGTGGCCAGAGTAAAGAGGCCTTTGGACTTGATCTACCATTTCATTTCCATCAGGATGAAGAACGTCTACTGATTTTTTTCAGATATAAAGCGGTAGAGTAGAATAAGATAATATTTAATTAACAGACTTATATAGAGTACTTGCACCCATGTGATAAACCCGGAAGTCAGCCATATTAGATGCATCAATCGGTAAGGAACTATTTACAACAAAGTATTTTTTTTTATCACTTACAGTATATAGAGTACTTGCACCCATGTGATAAACCCCGGAAGTCGGCCATATTGGATGCATCAATTGGTAAGAAACTATCTACAACAAAGTTTTTTTTCGTCTTAAGGATGGTATTCAAAAGTCAATTTAGTTTTTCCCGTCATTAACGTGATATGGCAGAAAAAAATTCAGCTTACGGCACCTAAAATGTCAATTTTCTTGTTTTCCAATTAAAAAATGGTCAACTAGTGTCGTGTAATGGATTTTCACAATTGGTCCAATCGAGAAAAGGAGCTGCATCAGTATCGCTTACCAGCTATTATAAAAAATCAGTGCAAAAATGGTTAGAATTGTGCGAGAAACAAAAACATCTTTGAATTGCAGTGTTGTGTCAAAATTTGACTGAATTATATTTGGACAACGTCCGTTTTTGCTCTGCACACTTCATCAGTGGTGAGTTACGTTTTTTGCTCTTGGGATTAACAGATTAGATTACTCGCACTTTTGAGAGTAAACGCAGATGAATTGATTGTACGTATTTAGTCCCTTATGGGCCTTCAAATCTCAACTGTTGGCACTCGGCGTAACTTTCTACTTTTTAACAAGAAAAATAAGAAAATTTATGTAATTGCCGGCATCAATTCGAGATTTTTGGAACGTAAATTTTTAAAAATTGTATAAAGATATTCTCCATCAAGAAATTTTAGTTTTTCTTGATATCTTCTCTTTTCTTTCACTCCACTGGATATAAATATCCATTTATATTTATATCCAAGTATATTAAATTAAATTATTTCTGACAGTACACGCTAATGACGTAGCGAAGCTAATCAGACCAAAAAAAAAAACCTACTGTGTTGTCTGTATTTCCTTCTGCATCTGTGCGTGGTTGATGACTCCAAAATGGACCATTTCGGGTTCGTGATGTCACGTGCAAGCACTTTATACTTTATACTTTATACATTGGCTGCTTGTGCTGGAGAAACCCTTCATGTGGGTCCCCATAAGGTTTCTTCGTTTTTCCCCACTGTTTTTTATTTTTAATCGTCTTGAAGGAGAATTTAAGGGCAGGAAAGTGCTGAAATGATTTAGGTCGCTTTTATTTAGTTAACTTTTACCTATGTATGACCATATCACTCCCATCCTCAAATCCCTCCACTAGCTACCTGCTAAATACAGAATTCAGTACAAGCTCTGCCTCCTTACCCATCAGTGCATACACGGCACTGCACCTGTTTATCTCCAAGAACTCCTAACCCTCCACACCACTGTCCGAGACCTGCGCTCCTCCTCCTACTGCCTGCACCAACCAAGGACCAAATTTTCCAGTATGGGGTACAGGGCCTTCCAGGAAGCTGCTCGACAGCTCTGGAACGCTCTTCCCCAGAGTTTGAGGGCTCCAAAAAGCTTTGAGGTTTTTTTTTAAAAAAAAGACTGAAGACATTTTTATTCCTAAAAGCTTTTCAACAAAGTTTTTAGTGTTTTTTTTTGTGTTATGGTTTTATGTAATTTTGCTGTTTGTTGTTTCTTTTGGTCATTGTAGCACTTTGAGATCTCCACTGGAAATGTAAAGTGCGTTACAAATAATTTTTTTATTATCATTATTATTTCTGTGTCTACATTTTTGTTTTTGTATTTTTTTTCTAACTACAATGCGAAGAAAGTTGAGGCAATTGTTTTGTGATACCGGGCTTTACAAATAAAATTGAATTTTGAATTTTTTGTGACTGCATAAATATTTTTTTTAATTGTATAATTTAGTGCACATAAAAATAAAACCTGATCTCAATTATGTTTTTTCCAACGTCTATTTTCTTTATTTTATATTTTTACTGTGCTAATTTTTGTGACTTTTTAAAAACTCATGAGCGCAAAATAATTAAATTATTTTTTAAAATGTGACGTCATGACGCAGAGCAACGTCACGACTTCCTGAACGTGACCATCAGAAACAGCAACAGAGAAGATGGTGAGTAAAAAACAGCAAATGGCTTCCATTTCACCTGATTACAGCGCTGTTTGGGCGATGATAGTTACAATAAAGCGACAGAGAAATTTAAGAGGGTTATGTTGAGTTTTGAATTCATTCATGACTTCAATTTCAGTGGTTTTTTTTTAGTTTTATGGTTGAATTCCGTGTTAGCTTCTGTCACATGACAGGAGTTTAGTTCCTTCATTTAAACTCCTGATTATGGTTTTTATTTAATACTTCTTTAAAAAACAAGAGTTTAGTTTGGATTTTCTTTGTTTTTTCTACTCAAATGTCTCTTTTCAGACTTTAGTAGAATATTAATAATGACATCTTGATGGTTTTAAGGCCTTCCTGCAGCATTAGCATCAATTCATCTTGTTTTTAATCATCTTTAATTATCTTCTAACCTGATTAATCATTATTTTCTATTAATTTAATGTTTATCTATTTATTTTCTTTAATTTAACATCCAGGTTTGTGTTTTTTAATCAATTGTTACTAACTTCCTTTAATTACTATTTAATTTGATTTATTTGTTGTTGATTCATTAATCTTTTTATTTCTAATTTCAGTTTCCTTTTGTCTTTTATTTTTTTCTCTAATTTTTTTTTTTTTTTTTATCACATCTTGAATTGTGCACCCTTTCTGCATCCCACCCTTCCTCACCTTTATTTACCTGTCTTCAAACCCAGGCTGGTCACAGGGTAAGTCTTCTCATCCCTCATCTGACTCTATTCCATTCCGTCATCTTCCGCTTGTTCCGGGGTCGGGTCGCGGGGCAAGAGCCTCAAACGGGCAGCACAGGCCTCTCAGCGCAGCTGCATCCTCCAGCTCACCCGGAAGGATCCCGAGTCATTCGCCGGCCAGCTGTGACACATAGTCTCTCCAGCGGGTCCGGGTCTGCCCCCATGGTCTCTTCCCGGTGGGACGTGCCCGAAACACCTTGCCCGAGAGGTGCTCAGGGGGCATCCTGAACAGATGCCCGCACCACCCCATCTGGCTGCTCTCGACCTGGAGGAGGAGCGGCTCGACACAGAGCTCCTCCCGGATGGCAGAGCTCCTCACCTGATCTCTGAGTGAGAGCCCAGCCACCCTGCGGAGGAAGCTCATTTCGGCCGCTTGTACCCGTGATCTCATTCTTTCGGTCACCACCCACAGCTGGTGACCATAGGTGAGGGTGGGAACGTAGATCGACTTGTAAATCGAGAGCTTTGCTTTTCGGCTCGGCTCTCTCTTTACCACGACAGACCGATGCAGCGTCCTAGTTATTGCTGATGCTGCACCGATCCGCCTGTCGATTTCCCGCTCCATCCTTCCCCCACTCGTGAACAAGACCCCGAGATACTTAAACTCCTCCACTTGGGGCAGGACCCTGTCCCTGACCCGCAGGGGGCATTCCACCCTTTTCCGGGCGAGGACCATTGTCTCGGATTTAGAGGCGCTAATTCCCATCCCGGCCGCTTCACACTCGGCAGCAAAAAGCGATCCAGTGAGAGCTGGAGATCAAAAAGAACTAGAAACCCTGAAAAGAAATGAAAAGGTCAAAAGGTTTCAGCTACTTTGCTCCTAATGTGTGAAAGTTTCTCACTATAAATGAGAGATGTCAAACTCCGGTCCAGGAGGGTCGGTGTTCTGAAGGTGGTCCATGTGTTTTTGTATTTACACACCTGATCCAGGTCAAATTTAACAGACCGTTGATTTTCCTTTATAAACCTATAGCCAGATGGGGTGGTTCGGGCATCTTGTCAGGATGCGCTCCGAGTGCCTCGCTGGTGAGGTGTTACAGGTATGTCCCACCGGGAGGACACCAAGAGGCAGACCCTGGACCCGCTGGAGAGACTGTCTCACAGCTGGTCAGGGAACGACTCGGGATCCTTCTGGGTGAGCTAGAGGATGCAGCTGTGGTGAAAGAAGCCTGGGCTTCCTGTCTGAGGCGGTTGCCCCCATGACCTGGCCCTAGATAAGCGGAAGACAACGTAACGTAACTTTTAGCTTTACAAGCTGGCCTGCACAGCGGCCCACAGCAAGAAGGTCAGGGTTAGATTCCCAGAAAGGGGGACACTTGAAACACTGGTCTTTCTGTGTGTAGTTTGCATGTTCTCCCTTTGTATCTATGGATTTTCTATGGTTTTCTCCCACCCCCAAAAAACATGATTAAGTTAATTGGCTGCTATTAAATTGCCCCTAGAAATGAGTGTGTGTGGCCCTCCAACAGACTGGCGACCTGTTTAGGGTGTAACCTGCCTCTGTCCTGAAATCAGCCAGGATAGGCTCCAGCCACCCCATTAGGGATAAGCAGTGCAGAAGATGAAACGAAGGCTTGTGAGCTGTGATACGCGTGTGGAGATGTGACATCAGAGGTGATTCCTGTCTGAACATACCCGGCTTCACTATGGAACTAAAGATGGTGGACTGCTGGTGTTGTTACACCACAGTGAAGGATGGGAGTTTGCTATCAAGATGTGGAGCTTTTAGTAACCCACATTCCACCCAGCGCAGAGCCAACTGTTGTGTGTTCCACCAAGGGGCTGTTCCAGCTCAACTCCACCCAACTTGGCTCCACCAAGCTGTTTAAGAGCTCTTGAACTGCTTGGAGCTACCATATATACAGATTTCTCTCTGGGGATTAATAAGGTGCACTGAATCTGAATGAAACCAGGAACACAATGTAAACCATAAGAACACCACCACTCCAGGACCGGAGTTTAACATCCTCATAAATAGTCCTCCAGACTTTCTGCTGGTCTACACTGATAGCTGGTTTCCATGTCTCTCTGGAAACAGATTTGATTGTATTACATTTAGGACTGCACAATATTGACAAAATATTGATCATAATTTTTCTGTTTGATTTGTGATTTTGATTTGATATTTAACTTTTTTTTTTTCTAATGAGCTGTTTTAAGGTAGTGTGTGTGACACAGTGTGACAACTACTTGTAAAACAGATAGAGATATTTGATATTTAATAACAAGTTTTACACCACTTTTAGGCACGTTCATAAATCCTGCTGCAAAATTTAACCTGACTCTTTATTAGGTATGACGTAATAAGAGTCATACGATTGGACATATGTAGCTAAACAAAGCGAGAGGAACCGTGGATGTTTGTTTCCAGGATAAACATATCATTGACATATTTAATTCTGGTATCATTTTGTTGAAGTATCTTGTCGATGCGTGGCGACAGACAATGTCTCCTCCAATGAACCAGGAGGAGACATTTCTGTGTTTCCATTCCTGAAAGATTAAAAGTTGAGGAAACAGTGAACGAGGCAGGTTCAACAAACCAGGACTCACTGGAAACCCACACAAAAAACCCCATAAAAAAACCCTGAAACCAGATGCTGTGCCCAAGACTTTGACAGTGGGGGGCCAGCCATTCCCATTTGCTCCATGAGGGACAGAATAGGAAGGAAACAGTCTTGGTGAAATGTTGGCTACATATGGACGAGGTATGAGTGAACTTGAAGGAATGAATGAGTTACTCTATTCATCCCTCACCGGGAAAATTTGTGTGCTGCTTTCCTTACACCGCACCTTCGACGGCGCCAATGGTGGGAGAAGCGGGGGTTAGATGTCTTCTCCAAGGACCCTAGACGTGCTCTCTGTGGGACGAGGAACGCTCTAACCACTCAACTACCGTCTCCTCCCACTGAGTCCTGGTTCATTGGAGCTGCCTCGTCCACTGTTTCCTCAGCTTCTCGTCTTTTGGAAATAAAAATACCAACTCAAGTGATTGGCTAGCTGCGAATGGCCTGACCAATCAGCTGGCTGCTCAGAGTGTGAAACATACACATTAACTAAATAAATCACAGCGCTTTCCGATTAGCTTGTCGCATGTGTTGCAGTGTTGTTTTCGTCAATGATAACGACAACGAAATTATTTTGTTGATGAAGTTTTTTTGTCATGACATAATGAATAAATGCTGCTCGTTGGTGACGAAAATGTGACGAGACGTTTGCACGTTTCTGTTGACAAGACGAAAATGTAACAAAGTAGGCGTCAGACTTTCATATTTCTGCCTGAGAAAAGAAAAAGCACAGCGGCTGCATTCTGTCTCTCACAGCGGAACGCCCCCCACAAAATGCTGCACGTTCACACCGTCTACACAACACACCTGCAGCCACGAGAAAGTCACACACCATGGCGGCATCAACAACAAAAAGGCTTGGTGATCAGAAACTTAAAGTTTTCCACATATTTTGCGCAAACAGCATGCTAACTTCAAGCTAATGCTAGCTTGTCGACGCTGCTAACTTCTTTAGTTAGCTTGGTTGCGCTAACGACCGCTTTAAATGCATTCCAATGTTTACTTTGTTTACAGGATTTATTAAGAGGTGTCATTTTTAAGTATGCATAACTTATAACATTCTTCACTCAGTAAATAATTTGTATATATTTTACGTTATTTTACGATGTTTGAGTTTCGTTTTTTTTTTTTTTAACAAATAACCTGCACCATTCTCAGTAATAAAACACGATTGTTAAAGTAACAATATTTGGGAGCGGGGGGTTGCTTCTTCTTTTTTTGTTTTGTTTTTACACTAAAACTAGACAAAAAACTCTTTTGAGTTTTCCTTGACTAAAACGTGACTAAAACTAAAATATATAGAGATGACAAAAAGGGGCCTAAAACTTTAATTTTTTTTCCAAAGACTAAAACAAAAAGTCAGATGGCTGCCAAAAACAACATTGATGTGTTGATTTTTGTGAAATTGATTTGATGTCAATATATTGTGCAGTCCTCGTTATGTGACACAAGAACTAGCTTAGGATGAGTGTGAACAAGTTTGATTATATTACTTCTTAAAGTCTGGAGAACTATTCTTGAAGACCTCTAACTCAAGGTGGTGATTACTAACCAATAAGGTCAAAACTTTCTTTTCTATGCTGTTTTTTTTTTTTTTTTTTTTTATGTGTTTGCGGAGTTAAAAGTGAAAAATAAAAGGTTGATGTAAAAGTTGATAAAATTCTGATTTCAGAATCAGAGATTAAAAGGTGTTTAATGTACCACAAGAAAAAATCTAAATCTCAGTTTAGGTACGACGTAGCTACAGATACAGACAAATGAAGACTAACACATCATTTAAAGAGTCAGGAGGACTTTGAAAGCAGTCATTACAGCGCTTACTTTGAAAGTTACTAAAACAAAATATGAGTCAAAGGTTTTTGGGGACATTTTTAAAGTGGGGTTGATTGTGCTTTTGTTAGGTAATAATTCTTATCTCATAACATGGTCGATTTTGTTTATTCAGAAATCCAAAATTTGCCAAATATTCTGATAAATTAATCTATTTAGTCCGTTTCATTACCGTTATAGATCTTGTGAATTCCCCTTCCTCTCTTTATCCACTAAATCCTGCCCTCTTGGCGTTTGAGGGAAAGGAGAGCAGTAATTGAGTGAAGGGACCAAGCGTGAGCAGAGCGAGTGCTTTAAAAAAGTCCCTGCTTATGTTAGAAAGTAGGTGTGGTGGGGAACAAAAGGCGTGGCCAAAAAGAACCTGGTGCTTGCAAAGTATCTTAATACTAGTACCACCGTGTAAATAGAACTAGTTTTAAAAAAGGAATGAAAATGAATATTAGCAACTCCTGATCGAGCGGTAAAGTCTGATCCAATCAAGATTATGATCGGATTGGGATATTTGTACTTGACACAAGAAAGCAGTCAGATGTTACAGAGTCACGAGCTATCTGCTAGAAGCCAGACACCGGGTGGACAGCTAGACACTATAATGGATCGCAGCCACGGTCGAGAACATGGAGTCCAGATTTAATCTCCAGCCTCTTTTGGGTACAGTCGTAGATATTTTCCCATGAGTCTGTTAGAACTTTGTCACAGTGGTGAATCCGATCAGGCGAAACAGGTGAGTTCATCGGTTTGGAATTTTTCTAAGTTGAGCAGACATTTCTGATGTGTGTTCAAAATTCCCAACAAATCAGAATTTTGTCTCTTTAGAGCATTAAAATGTTACAGGATCAATAATCACTTCTCACTGCTCCACCAAGTTAGTTTCTTCACATCATGTGTTGTGTGAAAATTTTGACAAACTTTCTCCTGCCGCTGTGTCTGAATTCCAGTTGTACTGATTCTGTTCATTATTATTTAAATCTAAAAAAAATTATGTAAAACGAAATTAAATTCTCAGTGCAGTTTGAATTCAGACACATGATATCTTCATTGATATTTTTCCATTTTCTGGTACAGGAGTAAACGGCAATGTCGTTGACATTATTCACTTTGCAGTGTCGCGTTTTTACAGCTGAACTCTTCTCTGTGTGTCTGTATGTGTGCGATGGTGTTAGTTGGTCCTGGTTTTAGGTGATCTGCACATCCCCCATCGATGCAACACGCTGCCAGCCAAGTTTAAGAAGCTCTTGGTTCCGGGGAAGATCCAGCACATTCTCTGCACGGGGAACCTCTGCACCAAAGAGAGCTATGACTACCTGAAGACCCTGGCCGGGGACGTCCACATAGTTCGAGGAGACTTTGATGAGGTTTGTGTTTAGGGTGCAGCTCCGTTCCGTCATCTTCCGCTTGTTCCGGGGTCGGGTCACGGGGGCAACAGCCTCAAACGGGCAGCCCAGGCCTCTCTCTCCCCGGCTGCATCCTCTAGCTCACCTGGAAGGGATCCCAAGTCGTTCCCCGGCCAGCTGTGAGACATAGTCTCTCCAGCGGGTCCGGGGTCTGCCCCTTGGTCTCCTCCCGGTGGGACGTGCCCGAAACACCTCGCCCGCGAGACGCTCGGTGGGCATCCTGACCAGATGCCCGCACCACCCCATCTGGCTGCTCTCGACCTGGAGGAGGAGCGGCTCGACACCGAGCTCCTCCCGGATGGCAGAGCTCCTCACCCGATCTCTGAGTGAGAGCCCAGCCACCCTGCGGAGGAAGCTCATTTCGGCCGCTTGTACCCGCGATCTCATTCTTTTGGTAACCACCCACAGCTGGTGACCATAGGTGAGGGTTGGAACGTAGATCAACTTGTAAATCGAGAGCTTTGCTTTTCGGCTCAGCTCTCTCTTTACCACGACGGATCGATGCAGCTCGTTGTGATCATTTTAGACAAACAGAAATTGCAGTAAAATTACTATTTTTACGTTATAATGTATCACGTTATTGCTATAGTGGTGGAAGTAACTGGGTTTTAGTTTTCTTCTCAAGGGACACTTAAGTATGAGCTCATGGTAGGACCGGTCAGCCGGTCTAAAGACCACCATTCCACTAGCGGGCAACACCTTCCCATGGGGATGATAGCCTACCATGAGAACAGATCTGACAGTGTGACATGAAAACAAGCGTCCGTCCTCCATGTTTGTAGTTCTGTAGATCATGCTATACGGTCCACGTTGGTAACGATTCCCCAGATTGAGACTTTAAAGACAGTGTTTATTCAGTTTATTCACGCTCTGTTTTCTGAACGAAACTGACTGTTTGCATTATATAAGTCACGTCTGATCCGACCAGAAAGGAAATGAAAAAAGTACCCAGCAACCATACACCGAGCAAACTTCAATGCTGTGAGGTCAGACTGTTTTTTTTTTTTATAGTCTGATTAATCAGGCTAGCATTCTGCTGGACATTGGTTACATGTCGATACGCACTGGAAAGTTAAAAGCCTCATGAGGCTGCATTATCGACTGATTTAATCAGCCAATCGATAAATGGGTTGAACTCTCGTCTCTGTCTGTAGACCTCTAATTAAACATTTATGCTTACATCTGACTGAATATATTTCCTCTTCCCAGAACCTGAACTATCCGGAGCAGAAGGTGGTGACTGTCGGTCAGTTTAAGATCGGTCTGATCCACGGCCACCAGGTGATCCCGTGGGGCGACATGGCCAGCCTGGCGCTGCTGCAGAGGCAACTCGACGTCGACATTCTCATCTCTGGGCACACACATAAGTTTGAGGCGTTTGAGAATGAAAACAAGTTCTACATCAACCCTGGCTCGGCCACTGGTGCATATAACGCCCTGGAACGGTGAGACGGTATTTTAAGCATGAACGCATTCACACAGACAGGAGATGGTCACTTTGAATTTCTTCTAATTTTCTGGTTCCGACTGAAAAGATCGTTTTAGTCATTTTTATGATGAATCCATCCTGGTTTTGGACTATAGCAGACATCCCAGCGGCAGCTTTTAAATTCTGCTGACTTGATCTGTTTTTGAAGCATGCTTATTTTTTTTCCTTCCAGAAACATCATCCCTTCTTTTGTATTAATGGACATCCAGGCTTCTACCGTGGTGACGTATGTTTATCAGCTGATCGGCGACGACGTGAAGGTGGAGAGAATCGAGTATAAGAAGTCTTAGAAGATGTGAGGATGAGCTGTAGAGGCTCAGCACGTGGAGTCATTCCTGTCCACAAACATGTAACAAATTGTTCAGTAAAAATAATGTATGTATTATATTGTTTATACATCATCTGCACTTATTTTCATCCCAGTCGTCGTTAGAGAAGCACCTCACCTTAACTAACAAATACCTGGTGCCATTATGTTTATTTCCATTCCTATCCATCCCATCCTGTACACGTAACCATCCGGCCGCTAGTGATTATTCACAATAAAAATCTAACTGCACAGCAGCTGTGATCATGTGTAATCGCTTCAAGACATTTACAAGAATATTTTGCTCATCTAGAAACAATTTTGTCTTTTTCAAACAAAAATCCCAAATAAACGAAACTTTTTCAGACATTTTTGTTTTGCGTCACATAATTTTAAGTTCAGTTAATAACAAGTCATTTTACTGGTTTTTAATTTTTTTTCTATAACCATATGACCACATTGATGAAAATCTAAGATCAACTGTATGGCATTTCCCCTCAGGGGTCTCCACAGTAAGTCAGTTTCTTCCATCTAACCCTATCTGCTGCATCCTCTTCGGTCACACCAACTATCTTCATGTCTTCCTTCACTGTATCCACGAACCTCCTCTTTGGTCTTCCTCTAGTCCTCTTTCCTGGTGGTTCCAAATCCAGCATCCTTCTTCCAACGTACTCTCTCTCTCTCCTCTGCACATATCCAAACCATCTCAGTCTGACCTCTCTAACTTTATCTCCAAAACCTCTAACATGTGCTGTTCCTCTGATCCTGTCCATCCCGGTCACTCCCAGAGAGATCCTCAGCATCTTCATCTCTTGTTACCTCCAAAAGCAAACTAAGAACTTAAACTTTATAATTCTCAGTCTGAGACAAAAGTTCAGCATGAGCAGGTCCAATAAAATGGAGACATAAAAATGGCTTAAAACTGGAAAAATTAGGGCTATTAGTACGACAAATCCAAATGAATACTATCTATATTGTATATCATGTGGGAGTTGTATTAGCCTTGGTGGGTGAGCGTGAGATAGGTCCTAATTGCGGGTGTTGGCGTGTCTGCCTTCCACTTCAAAGACTTCCACCCTCGTCTCACTAGATGGAGTCCTGGAACCATTTTCATCCCACGTCATAAATCCCTGATACAGTGGTTCTTAACCTTGTTGGAGGCACCGAACCCCACCAGTTTCATATACTTATTCACCCAACCCTTCTTTAGTAGCGTCACTAACGCTAACCCAATATCACAGACGCACACCCATGGTCAGACGGAGGGTTATTAAAGAAGTTGTTAAACCCGACCGAGAAGGAGGTCTCACTCCACTGCTTATCCAGCGCTCTCTAAGCAGACCGGTAGGGAGTCTCACTCAGACACATATACAGCCCTCTAAGCGGTCTGGTAGGGAGGTCTCACTCTGCTGCTTATCCAGCGCTCTCAAAGTGGTCTGATAGGGAGGTCTCACTCTGCTGCTTATCCAGCGCTCTCAAAGCGGTCTGATAGAGAGGTCTCACTCTGCTGCTTATTCTGCACTCTCAAAGCGGTCTGATAGGGAGGTCTCACTCCACTGCTTATCCAGCGCTCTCAAAGCGGACCGGTAGAGAGTCTCACTCAGACACATATACAACCCTCTCTAAGCGGTCTGATATGGAGGTCTCACTCTGCTTCATAAACCAGCGACCTCAAAGGGGACTGGTATTAAATCTCAGAGCAGGAAGCTTTTTTTTTTTTTTTTTTTTTTTTTTTTTTTATATATACCTGTCCTGTCCGGCGTTGTGACAAGCAGAATGATGATCTGTATGTCAAGTATTGCTGGGCAGTTTTGTTCTACTAGGGTCAGCACAATGTGCCGACCCTGACAAGCTTTATTTGTTTATTTTAAATGCTTTACAATCAAAATATATATGCTTTCTGCGCTGGACCTGACAGGAATTACTAAGGAGAGGGGCGTGGGTAGGTGGGGTGAAAAAGAGGAGGGATAGGGTACAGAAGAAGAAGAAGAGAGGGGGAGAAAGTAAAAAGAAAATCTGAAGTTGTAGTATTCTGCATCACAACCAACCTGCTGGATTATCTGAGGGGAAAAAAAAAAAAAAGTACAAACAAGAGTTTAAACCAGTGATAAAACTGACACATACAACAAAACCTTCTATAGCAAATGATGTACAACACAAACACATGTTACTAGAGTTATAATAATATTGGTTGAAAGCAAGGACCATAGCGGACAGTAAACAGAGTGATATAGTGTGCGAGTGTGAGTGAAAGTACATGCATGCTGCCGATGTGAACCATGTGCTTATTAGGACCAACGGATTGTCCCCAGCCCCAAAGGATTGGAACGAGGGAGGCAGAGACACACGCTACCCGGGCCCACGCCCATCCAGATCCCGGGACCCCGAAGCCGGGCCGGGCCGAGGAGCCGCCCACCCACCCAGCAAGGCGCATAGAGAAACCCCTGCCAGGGCCACTCCAGCACCAAGGAGCACGGGCCTCCCCGATGCCAGGACCCACAGGCCTCGGGGCAGACGCGGCAACCGTACCCCACGGCCCTAGGCGAGCCCAGGGGTGACAGAAGTCAAGGCCCAGACCGAGAGGGGAGCACTCACCCCAAGGGCCCAGGGACCCGACAATCCCCGAGCCGGGGCTCAACCGGGGGCCGAGCAGGAAGCTTTCAATGACTGTGCCCACTAACTGCAGACTAGACTGAGGGGCGGACCTTCGTGGCGGAGGCTCCACCGAACCCCTAGGGTTCGATCGAACCCAGGTTAAGAACCACTGCCCTGATGATATCCACCTGAGCTACCCCACTCACCTTAACCTCATCAGGGGTTGCTTTAAAGTTTAAACACATAGTTCATGTTATATTACATTGAAATGTAGAAACTTTTCCACATCTAAGCAAAAGTTTTCTCACTTTTATCTGAGAAAACACATTCTCCAGATGAACAGTGACTGATGCTGTTTCGTTGCATTTCTGTTTACAATTCTGTTTCTGCTAATCTGAAGGATTTCTCGGAATAATGTTACTTGAAGCTTCTCTCATTCCACCACCAGAGAGAAGCAAAATATCAGGATTTGCAGATTTATTTCCACATATTTGTGGCCTTGCAGTCAACCAAACTCCTTTCTGTGTGGAGTTTGCATGTTCTCCATGTGTGTGGGGATTTTCTCCAGGTACTCAGGCTCCCTCCCACCCTCCAAAAACATGTATGTTAGGTTGATTGGCTGTTATGAAATTGCTCCTAGGAATGAGTCCGTGTGTGGATGGTCGTGTCTGTGTGGCCCTGCAGACTAGCGACCTGTTCAGTGTGTATCCTGCCTCTTGCCTGAAATCAGTCGGGATAGATTCCGGGAACCAAATTACGAATAAGCAGTTCAGCAGATGAAACACTCTGGGGAAACAGTCTGACCTCACGGTATTGGAGTTTGTCGTATTCAGTAGGCTTTAATTGTAAGCTAATGTGTATTATACCTGACCTGGTAGCACAAGTGAAATTAAATTGAAATGAGGCAATTCAATTTAATTGAATCGGTGTGGCGTCAGGAATAACTAGGACGCTGCATCGGTCTGTCGTGGTGGAGAAAGAGCTCAGCCGAAACGCAAAGCTCTCGATTTACAAGTCGATCTATGTTCACATATGGTCACTAGCTGGTGACTGAAAGAACGCGATCGCAGATACAAGCAGCCGAAATGAGCTTCCTCCGCAGGGTGGCTGGGCTCCCACTCAGAGATCGGGTGAGGAGCTCTGGCATCCGGGAGGAGCTCTGTGTCGAGCCGCTCCTCCTGCAGGACGAGAGAAGCCAGATGGGGTGGTTCGGGCATCTGGTCAGGAAGCCGCCCCACACATCGCTGGTGAGGTGTTTTGGGCACGTCCCACCGGGAGGAGACCAAGAGGCAGACCCCGGACCTGCTGGAGAGACTATGTCTCACAGCTGGCTGGGGAACAACTCGGGATCCTTCCGGGTGACCTAGAGGATGCAGCTGAGGTGAGAGAAGCCTGAGCTTCCCGTCTGAGGCTGTTCCCTCTGCAACCTGGCCACGAATAAGCGGAAGACAACAGAACGGAAGAGGCACCAGGCGGTGCTATCCCGGTCAAACTGAATCATCAAAAACACCGGGATGCACAATCATCACCACGGAATCCAGCAACCTTTCTCTGCTATTTGAAAAGAATTTCAGTCTCGCAAAGTAAAGAATAGACCCAACATGTGTGACTTCAAAATTGAAAAAATGATTCAGAGTTTTATTGCGTTTCTTGAATGAATGACAATATTTTGAAAGGTTCCTTTTGTCAAATGAAACAGTTAAAGAAGATCTAATCTTGGGCTTTGTTCTCCTTTTGAGGAGTGTTTAAAGTAAACGTGATTTGAAGATAAAACCAAACCTAACTCCACGGCAGAAAGCACCGTTTTTACCCAGAGAGGGTTTTCCCCCCATGGAACAATTACGAGCAGTTAGACCTCGCCTACTTAACCCAGTCTGTCTGCAGCCGAGCTGCTGCTGTTTGAAGTCTAACATGAAATCCTTCAGTACTGCAAAACTGGGAGGGGCTGCCAAGATTTTATTTTCTTATGTTTCTGTTTCAAGATTCAGTTTTTCAGTTTCGACTTTCGATTATGGACGCTGTTTCTTTTTTAACCTCCAGGGTTTTCAAATGTACTTACTTCATTCATTATTAACTCTGAGTTCTCTAAGGATGTGTATGAGCGAAGTTTGAACCAATCACCTGGGTTCGAATCTACAATCCCAGACACCTGGTTTCAAAGGCCTGTTGCCCATCATCTTTCATTATCAGAAAATTTTGTTGTGATGTGGAAGGAGGAAGAGGACCCAAATGCAGGACATCAAACAAGATTTATTTAACCAAGGATCAGCAAGGCTGTAAGCAAAGAAACAGATGTCAGAAGGGATAAAAATGGTTTTCAAAGAGTTAATGTCAGTTCCAAAAGATATCTGTTGGGTCGGGAGTCAGCCAGGGCTGTAAGGCATGAAGACCCGACGAGGAATGCTGGTAATGCTGCCTTTAAATAGGCAGCAGAGAGATTAGATGCAGGTGGTCCAAATCAGGTAGAATTGGGGGAAAGGTGAGATGGTCCCTGGCTCCCTCTGATGGTGGTTGAGGGAACCACAACAAATTTTTTCTTAACCAGGTTCAATTAGTACAAAACGCTGCTGTGAGGTATCACATTGAGCTGGACCCACGTTTCAAATACCTGCTCGGACAATCGGTAACTTTCATAGGGTGCACCCCACCTCTCGGCTGGATTTTCCGTCTTTGTAACTCACTCCTACCTGACATCTGGAACATTGACTCTTTTCCTTTGTTTGGGGGAGGCGTTGGCTCAGTGGTAAAGTGTTTGTCCTTGGACCGGAATACGCCGGTTTGAATCCCAGTGAGCCGCCTCGGTGCAGCGTCCTAGTTATTGCTGACGCCATACCGATCCGCCTGTCGATCTCCCGCTCCATCCTTCCCCCACTCGTGAACAAGACCCTGAGATACTTAAACTCCTCCATTTGACCTGCAGGAGGCATTCCATCCTTTTCCGGGCGAGGACCATGGTCTCGGATTTGAGTCCCTTCCAGTGGACTCACCACCTGTAGGAGGGTCCATACGGGTTCGGTGAACGAGGAGATGGGTGGCAGACAATGACGAGGACCCTGGTGGCCAGATTCTTGGCTGAATAAGCTAGCTCTAGGTCTAGAGATTAATTAATCAATTTACATGAAAGTAAATTAATGTTAAATTAATGTAAATAAAGACATTGTGAGAAAATCAAACTTTTGGGGACGTTTGTTATTCCTTTTCTTTGAGATCTGTTTACAGGATGATGAAACATTGCGTCCTCTTAGTGAAAACAGAGTAAGTTTGTTCGAACATGTTGGTGAGATGTTTGATCGATGACATCATGGAAGTGGTGGGGATTACATGCAAACATTCGCACGAGCGGGCGGTTCTGCATTCATGAGACTTTAATACCAAAAATAACTTTTGTATGAACAGCAAGTCAAAACAAACTGTTACTGTTAGGAGTTAAAGTCTCACTGTTTGACCTTAAAGAGGTGCTCATGATGTAGAATAAAAATATAGATGGGCGGGCTTATAATAATAATAATAATGAATTCAGAATTATTAAAATCAGACTATTTTATGATTTTAAGTAGGAGAACTTACAAAATCACAGAATTAACATACTTATTTGCCTTATTGTTGATGACAAGTGAAGATGGGGACATGTGAGACTGTAAATCAGATACATTTGCTTTAAATGTATCCTCCTCGGGGGAAGGATCTCTCTTTCGCATGGATCCCACAATGTTTCTCATTTTTTCCCAACAAATCCGTGTAGTCCCTCATTCATCCAGGAGTGATCCATAGTAGAAAAAGTTTCAAAAAAGTCTTCTGGACAGTCCAATTCTTGAACGAGACGTTTCGACTTCCATCCGGAAATCATTTTCAATCTGAATGAAATGGACAGAAAACTGGATCTATTTATACTAACCTCGGTAAAAGGTAAAAAAAATAGTAAGGCAGGGCTCGACCAATGAGCTTGTGTAACCTAAGATGGCCGTGAATGGCTCCTATTGTAGCCACAGACCAGTAAACGAACCTATTATAAAAATACTAAAAGCCTAGTGAATAGAAAATACCTGCTAACGAGAGGCGTGAAACTGGGTCACGAGGTGTCATCTTTAGTCCATGGCTTCAAAAGGCTGCTATAGATACCGGGCAAAACGTATCTAACGCCTCCACTCCGATTCAGTGAGGGATTTTCTTTCATCACAAAGATGGCTTCCTTCCCCCCTCTTTCAAACCAACCTTTCTCTCTACTTAGAATCTTCACCTCACCTCACTGTCCTCAAAAGTGTGTTTGGTGGATTTAAGATGCAGATGTACAGAAGAGTGTGGACCACTTGAGGCTTCTCTTCTGTGTTGGTAAAGTCTTTTGTGGAGTGGCTGTTTTGTTTCTCCAATGTAGTGTTCTTTGCAGCTACCTTCACTGCACCGGATCGAATAAACTACATTGCTCTGTTTTTCTGTGGGCATCTTGTCTTTAGGGTGTACCAGTTTCATTCGTAATGTTTTGACCGGTTTAAAGAAAACCGGGATGTCATGTTGTCTGAAGATTCTCTGTAACTTCTCGGACAGTCCTGACACGTAGGGAATAGAGACTCCATTTTTCCTCTTCTCGGTTTCTGTTTCCCTCTTCTCACGTTTCTTAGACGTTCTCACCCTATTCAGGGCCCATTTGGGGTATCCACAGACCGAGAGGGCTTTTTGGACATGCTGTGTCTCCTTCTTCTTAGCCTCTGTGCTCGTGGGTACATCCTCGGCCCTGTGTTGTAGAGTTCTGATGACGCCCAGTTTGTGTTGCAATGGATGATTAGAGTCAAACTGTAGGTATTGGTGTGTGTGAGTGGGTTTCCTGTATACTTCCAGTTGCAAATTTCCGTCCTCTCCTATGATCACAGCGCAGTCTAAAAAGGCCAACTGGTTGTCGAATGGAAGTCGAAACGTCTCGTTCAAGAATTAAACTGTCCTGAAGACTTTTTTGAAACTTTTTCTACCATTTTTTTCCAACTGATGGGTTTTTTAAGCAGTTTTTCCTCACCATGAAGGAGAGTCTAAGGGCAGGAATATGCTAACATTGTCTAGCTAGCATTTGTTTGTTAGTTTTCTTGCTGTGTAATTCTGTTTATACATTCCTCTTTTTCTTGTTTTTCGTCTTTCTGAATCTGCAATGTGAAGACCATTGAGACAGAAATTCTGTGATTTTGGGCTATACAAATAAAATTGAATTGAATCCCAAAGCTATCGTGTGTATTTGTGTTTCTACAGTACAACTAACAGCAGAGGAAATCATGCCAGAATTTTCTATTTGTTTGCACATGAAAGTGAAAGTGAAAAACGTGGGGATTCCCTTTGAATGCTGGCTTTATATACAGCTTGCACATGAGCACAGTGTGGATTGGTAACAGAGGAACTGAATCATGGATCACCTCAAAGAGAAGATGACAAACTGGACCAGAGCAACATGGAGAACTAAAGTCAGGAGCAGTGGGAAGCATTTATTAATAGAGAAGTCTGACACGCAGGACGGTATGTAAGACTCTTACTCATCACTCTACACGATGCACTTCTGTTTAAACAGTGTAACATGAAACGTTGTGTGTAGGAAACCATAGACAGACCTGCTCAAACACATTCTGGTTTATCTGTATGGCTTTTTTCAAATTGTTGATGCCGCTGTTATTCTTTAGTTGTGAAACCACGAGTTAGAAACGTCCAAAGCAAACTGCTTTGCTGACGACACACGTGTCTGTGTCAACAAATCTGGACGTGTTTCTGTAAAAAAAGGACAAATAAAACAGCACAGTGAGTCAAATGATTGGACGGACAGAAAGTCTTTAAAACCCTGTTTTAATGTGCTATACTTTTTAGTTAAGAAAATAATGTGAATCTGGTTAAAAATATCAAAGATTTCAGTTGGATTTATTTGTTCTCCTCTTAATTTAGAAAACGTGTTTTTTTAAATCTTCGGTTGGCCTGTTACTTATCCAGTGTTGGCCTCATGTGGCAGTAAAACTGTCCTAATATGGTTAAAAAGTTTCATTAACATTAACAGAAACACATCTGGAATAAAAGGGGTTAAATACTGATGTTTGGCTCTGATCATTTCTGAGAAACGATCCTATTTATTTTCATCCTTTGTGTAAAGGTGAGTCACTAATAGGCTCCACCCACACAGGTAAGAGATGTGGAGAGCTGTGATTGGCCGAAGCGGTGTAAACATCCAATGTCAAGAGTACTAATATTTTTCAGTTTGGTTCTTTTATGTACAGCCGTGTTTATGTTTAAAGCAACATTAAGCCCCAGATTTAACCCCCTACAGGACAGCAAAGAACTCACATCACTCGTTATTTAGAAAAAAATAAGCTGTAAATTTTTCTATGTTGAGAAGTTTTATTCTAAGATGTGACACAAGGTTAATAACAAGCCAAATTTTATTCTAAACTAAATATTTTAAAATAAAGTACTGTTAAAACATGTCAAAGCGTAATGGTTAGCACAGTGGCCTCACAGCTCAAAGGTTGGGGTTTAAATCCCAGGTAGGAGGAGCCTTGAATCACTTGTCTTTCTGTGTGGTGTTTGCATGTTCTCCCTGTGTAAGCATGTGTTTTTGTCGGACACTCCGGTTTCCTTCCAGCCTTCAAAAACATACATGTTAGGTTAATTGGTCGCTATTAAATTGCTCTTAGGAATGAGTGCGTGTGGATAGTTGTGTGTGTGGCCCCGCGACAGACTGGTGACCTGTTTGGGGTGTACCCTGCCTCTCGCCTTGAATTGGCTGAGATAGGCTCCTGCACCCCGTGAAATTATAAGGGAATAAGCATTTCAGAAGATGAAATGAAAACGTGTCAACATTTTTTTCCATTCTAATATAAAAATTTGTGTTAAAAGAGACAGTCAGCCATCTTCTTATCCTTCTATCCCTTATGGGTTACGGAGGGCCGAAGCCCATCCCGGCTGATTTAAGGCAAAGGGCAGGGTACACCCTGAACAGGTCACCAGTCTGTCACAGGGCCACACGCACACACTCATTCCTAGGAGCAATTTGGCACTGGCCAATCAACGTGGCATGCATGTCTTTGGAGGGTGAGAGGAAACCCACGCAAAAATGGGGAGAACATGCAAACTCCACACATAAAGGACAGTGTTCCAAGCCCCATCCCCATTAGAGACTCGAACCCACAACCTTCTTGTAGTGAGGCCACTGTGCTACCCACTGTGCTGCCGGTTAAAAGAGACAGTAAATATAAAATTATACATTTTTCTGAACCTTTAGGTGTAATATTTCTGAAAATTTGGCCCTCCGCTAACTCAAACGAACGACGTCTGCATCACACGAAGATCTTCAATTTAACGCTCAATGACCGTTTCCAAAGCTCATTCTATAGAAAGTGACTGAATGTGTGAAAACGTGTCTGTTTGCAGGTTTTGGGTACAACATCCAGGTGAATGAGAACATCTTAAACACATCTGAGGAGCAGGGACGTTTCCAAACTTTCCCCGTTGTGACTCCACATGCAGAGCAGAACAGAAAACAGGAACTCTCCATCCTCATTTCTGAAGATTTGTCAGACAGTTTCCCAAAGCCTCCAGTAGACGTGGACCAAAACCTGAAGCCACATCTTCATGATCTGAACAAAGCTTTAGATGAAAAGCATCAAAGAATCCGTTCGTCCTCATGTGGAGATGAAGTGGACAGGGTGATAGGAAAATGTTTGATTGAGAAGTGTCACCACCACATGTTTGACCACGTGCAAAATCTGCTCCAGAACGTCAACACTTTCGAAAACTGCCTGCTGCTCATCAACTGGGTCTCACAAACATACCGAAGGTACGCATGTGTCTTTATTCAGATGTTTAAAAAGTGAATGACTAATAAAATACACACAAAAAGAGGGATGGGCAGCACGGTGGTGCAGTGGGTAGCACAGTGGTCTCACAGCAAGATGGTCGTGGGTTTGAGTCCTAGA
This sequence comes from Neostethus bicornis, assembly GCA_902685375.1. NCBI lineage: Eukaryota > Metazoa > Chordata > Actinopteri > Atheriniformes > Phallostethidae > Neostethus > Neostethus bicornis. The sequence continues at coordinate 21,994,235 of LR738552.1, forward strand.
TGGGGACGAGGCTTGGAACACTGTCCTTTCTGTGTATAGTTTGCATGTTCTCCCCATGTTGACGGGGGTTTCCTCCAGGTACTCTGGTTTCCTCCCACCCTCCAAAGACATGCATGCTAGGCTGATTGGCCGGTGCCAAATTGCCCCTAGGAATGAGTGTGTGTGTGGATGGTTGTATGTGTGTGGCACCGCGACAGACTGGCGACCTGTTCGGGGTGTACTCTGCCCTTTGCCTTAAATTGGCCGGGATGGGCTCCGGCTTCCCCGCAACCCTGAAAGGGATAGACAGATAAGAAGATGACTGACAAAAGAGGGTTTAACCCTTTGATGACCAATAAATGACAGAGTTCAGCTGCTCTTGACCTCTGTCTTCTGCCCTCTAGTGGACACGCTTAACATAAATCTCACACTGTTCAAAAATGAAAACATAATTTTAATACAATTATATTAAAATAATTAAGTATTGTTTTATGTTAATAAAATGAAATAATACTTTTTTAAAAATTACGATTTTTAAATGTCAGAAGAGTTTTAGTATTAAATGTGTCCACCAGAGGGCAGAAGACAGTAATCACTACATTAAAACGAGATAAAAAGTATTTCTTTGTCATTAAAGGGTTAAAACATCATTTCAGTGTAAAAGGGATTTTAATGTGTATAGATATTAAATTACAAATATTATTGATTTTTCAATCTTTGAAAGTTTTTTTTTTTTGCCCACAGCGTGTTTTCGCTTTGTTAACTTTTGGTTTGTTAAAATTATAAAAAAAACATTTCAAACATTGAAAAAATAATTTTTTGATTGCCCTTAGGAATGAGTGTGTGTGTGTCTGTGGTTGTCTGTGTGTGTGGCCCGCAATCAACTGGCGACCTGTTTAGGGTGTACCCTGCCTCTTGCCTTGAATCAGCTGGGATAGACTCCAGCACCTCTCATTAGGGATAAGCAGTTGGAAGACGAAACCTTTTTATTTAGCATTTCCCAATTATAAAACTTTCTTGAATGATTCCAGATCAGAACTACTGGTCATGATGGTGGTGATGTAGGACCCAGAAGCAGAGCCAGTTTGAACCAGTTTATTGGAGGTAATCCAAGGTTAGGGAAGAGGGGTAAGCATGTGCTGTTCAAGACGACGTTGAGCGGACACCATCATTGTTGCAGCAGGGGAGCAGAGGGATGAATACCAGGGGTTAAAGAACCAGGGGAAGACGAGACACAGGTGCAGACAGCTTTCTGCACAACCTTCAGTGCAGAAGGCTGGATTTAAAGTGAGAAAATGTTCCAGAAGAGAGGAGAATCATGACAATGACTGGAAAATTTACCTGTTGCAACTGCAATTACATAAATATAAATATGAAGAAATAATAAACCAGTGAGGAAAGTATTAATTAATGGAAAGAAACAAACAAGCTGGTTCCGTTACATCGTCTTCCGCTTAACCGGGGCCAAGTCCCAGGGGCAACAGCCTCAGATTGGAAGCCCAGGCTTCTATTACCCCAGCTGCATCCTCCAGCACACCCAGGAGGATCCCTAGTTGTTCCCCGGCCAGCTGTGAGACAGTCTCTCCAGTGGGTCCGGGCTCTGCCTCTTTGTCTCCTCCCAGTGGGATGTGCCCAAACCACCCCATCTGACTCCTCTCGACATGGAGGAGGAGCGGCTCAAAACCGAGCTCCTCCCAGAAGGCAGAGCTCCTTACTTGACTCTGAGTGAGTCCTAGCCACCCTGTGGAGGAAGCTCATTTTGGCCGCTTGTATCCGTGATCGCATTCTTTCGGTCACTACCCACAGCTGGTGATCATTGGTAAGGGTAGGAACGTAGATCTGATAATACAAAGTAAATTAAATTTACAGGTCTTCCTGTGCACAGCAATGCTGTTGCTAATTTTTTGATCTGTGATTTTTTCGTTTCTTTCCCAGCCTCTGTGATCCTGCTAAACCACTCCGAGAGGAATGGGAAGAAGATTCCAACCTCAAACTGATGAAATGTCTAGAGGTAAAAGAAAAAAAATCCAATTTTTTTTGTGCATCTGTTCATTCATTCATTCGATTGTCCATCCGTTCACATGTTTACTCATCCATTCATCTACTTTTCTAGTCCGTGGTCTCATTTAATTACAAATGAAAAGTATTTATCACAGGGAGAAGCCGGTTCGAATCCCACTGGGTCCAAGCCTAAGTGTCCCAAGAAAATAAAAACAAATAAGAGAAAATAATAATGATAATAGAAAATAGTTATACATAGTAACAGTAATAAGTTCGTGGGTTTGCGGCCCACAGAGAGCACGTCTAGGGTCCTTGGAGAAGACACCTAACCCCCACTTCTTCCACCATTGGTGCTGTCGAAGGGCAGCCTGCTGCGGTGTAAGGAGAGCAGCACACAAATTTCCCCGGTGAGGGATGAATAGAGTAATTCATTATTATTATTATTATTATTAGTTTTCTTATTATTAATATTTTTCTATTATTATTTTCTATTAATAATAATAATAATAGAAAATAAAAACAAATAAATAAATGAAAAGTATGAACTTGTAAACTTGCATTTTACTTTGGTTATAACACTATAAAAAAATGAAATAGAGTTTTTAAATTTTAAAAAACACAACAGTGAAACTTTTTCAACACCAACAAAATATTAATATAAGAGTACTGTTTTTATTTTAAATATTTTATGTGATGTCTAACTGTTAATAAGTTACACTCATAAGAAACTTTGAAATACTGTCATTTTAACTTTTTTTTTGTTGCAATTTATGATAAAATTGTTGTTTTTACAATGAAACCTAGCTGATGTTGGCATAACACAACCGTAAAAACACGGTCTAAAAAAGTATTTATTGTCAATGTCACATAAAGTGGTCACAAACATGGCGTTTTAGTGTCAAACTTGCAATTTTGTTCTTGAGTTTTCACAACTCGGATGAAGGTTTTCATGCAGTGACTTTCCTGTTGCGAAACATATTTGATATTTGTACATTCGGATATGATCTGAACAAAGACTCAGTGTCTTGTGATTTACACACATATAGAAAGTCCTTGAATCTGGACGCGATTGGTTGGTAGGTCACAGGACTAGAGACGGGGAAACCCGGGATCAATTGCTGCGGTTGGAATAAAAATGTGATCATCATTGGGTGAAACATTTTCATTTCTGACTGTAAGAGATGAAAAGTTGCATCACATACAAGCTCAACAAAATGTATTTAATCTTAACTAATTTATTTTGTTTTACAAGCACTCATTCAGATCGTATTTTTATGTCGGCCTTTTTCAACTGAAGCTTTTACTGTAAAAATCAAACCTTTTAGTACCATTTTTTTTCCTTCCCTTCTTTTTAATTCTTGTGAACTGAAAAAGAAACCCAACGTCAACCAAATTCTTGCCTCCATCCTCTCTATGTGCAGAAAGATGTTCCTGATTCTTTGGATAAAATCCTACAAACCCACAGCAGTCAGATGTGTCACAATGAAGAAACTTATGTAGCTCTTTATGTGGACGTAATCCAGGTGAGATCTTCAGAACCTCAGAACAATGACGGATCAAAATCCTTCAAATGCTTCAAATTACATTTTGTTTTCTCCTGGAAGTGTGTGGATGGAAAACTGCAGGCAGTTCGGAACATCAGCACAGCTCCGTACGAACAAGTGAGGAAGATCTGTTTCCTAAAGCTGCTGGACTTTGTGAAGAGGTTTGTGTCTTTAGACATAAATTTGTTCCATTCCGTCTATTCCGTCATCTTCTGCTTATCCGGGGCCGGGTCACGGGAGAAACAGCCTCAGACAAGAAGCCCAGGCTTCCCTCACCCCAGCTGCATCCTCTAGCTCACCCGGAAGTATCCCGAGTCGTTCCCCAGCCAGCTGTGAGACAGAGTCTCTCCAGCAGGTCCAGAAGTCTGCCTCTTAGTCTCCTCCCAGTGGGACGTACCCAAAACACCTCACCAGCGAGGCGCTCGGGGGCATCCTAAATAGATACCCGAACTACCCCATTTGGCTCCTCTTGACCTGGAGGAGGAGCGGCTCGACACCGAGCTCCTCCCGGATGGCTGAGCTCCTCACTCGATCTCTGAGTGAGAGCCCAGCCACCCTGCGGAGGAAGCTCATTTCGGCTGCTTGTATCCGCGATCTCATTCCTTCAGTCACCACCCACAGCTGGTGACCATAGGTGAGGGTTGTAAATTGCTTTTTGGCTCAGGTCTCTCTTCACTACGATGGACCGATGCAGTGTCCTAGTTATTGCTGATGCCGCACCGATCCGCCTGTCGATCTCCCACTCCATCCTTCCCCCACTCGTGAACAAGACCCCGAGATACTTAAACTCCTCCACTTGGGGCAGGAGCCTGTCCCTGACCCGCAGGGGGCATTCCACCCTTTTCTCGACGAGAGAATAACAGAAATTTGTTAAGAAATAAAAATGGATGTAAAGCTTGACGTGTCCTCCTGTGATGATGAAGGTACACGGAAAAGCAGAAGGAACTTCTTGGTGATGAAAAGCAAAGGTGGGAGAAAAAGAAGAAAAACTTGGAGACCTTCGTCTTCCTGCAGACTCTGAAAACATGCAGAGAACTGGGGTGAGTTATTTTTCAACAAGTCGGAAGCAGTGTTGTTTTCGTCAACGATGACGAAAACGAAATGATTTCGTTGACGAAGCATTTTTTATGATGATGACGTGACGATAACGAAATAAATGCAAAATTTTGGTAACGAAAACGTGATTAGACGTTTGCAAGTTTCTGCTGACGAGACAAAAACGTAACGAAATAGGCGTCAGATTTTCACATTTCTGTCTGTGAAAAAACAAAAGACAGCGGTTGCATCTGTCTCTCACGGCGGCACGCCCCCCACAATGCTGCACGTTCACACCGTCTACACAACACACCTAAAGCTACAAGAAAGTCACAAACCATGGTGAAAACATTAACAAAGAGGATCGGTGATCAGAAACTTAAAGTTTTCCACATATTTTGCGCAAACAGCATGCTAACTTCAAGCTAATGCTAGCTTGTCGTCGCTGCTAACTTCCTAGTTAGCTTGGTTGCGCTAACGACTGCTTTAAATGCATTCCAATGTTTACTTTGTTTATAGAGGTTTTTAAGAGGTGTCATTTTTAAGTATTCATAAGTTGCAACGTTCCTCACTCACTGAAAAAATTATATTTATTTACAGTACGTTTGTGACGTGAGGGTCTGACTGCAATGACAACGCCACCCAGGAAGCTTAGCCCTGGGACAATGGAGGCCTGGTTACTGTTAAACACCAGGACCGCGCTAGGTCTGGACACGAGTCGGGTGCACAAAATACGACAAACAAAATGACTTTAATTAAATAATACAATGAGTTCAAAATAAAATGAATATACAAGAAAAGCTACACGCAGACAGAGAAACTGGTGATTATGATAAATCAAATTCAAATAAAACAAAAGAGTAGGATCATGCACACATGAGTTCCTACACAGTTCCTTGTCTGAGGAGCACAGGATTAAACAGACTGATGATTTTAAATAAGGTGGACAAAACAACGGCTTCTGCTGAACGGTGACGCCAACGAGCAGCCACACACCTAGAAATGAAGCACGATCATGAGAGGAGGCATAAAGAAAAAGCTAACACTGTTTGACGGCTTACCTGCCGGTAACTTGAGTGTTAGCAGTGCAGCGGAATGAGGAAGGGGCTGCAGGCAACCACTGGAGCTTTCAACAGCCTGAAATAATAATTATTCAGCCGTTGTCCCACACTAAACACAAAGAGAACCCACCCCGAACCTACCGGTACGAACTCCGCTCATAACGCAGCGCGCCTGACGTGCGCATTCTGTCTAGGGTGAGGGACAGGGAACTGGAGAACCTAACAGGTCTCAAGTGGTCCTGCAGATCAGGACGAGGTTTGGATCCTCTGATCCACACCGCGAGTCCACTCACTCAAGCCTGTTGTGTGGAGGCGAACACATGTCCAAAATGGCGCTAGTACCGCCCACCAGACACGTCATAGAGGTCCCACCTGCCACACGTTGTTTTACAATATTCGCTGTTTTGCGCAAGTTAAAGCTCGGCAGTTTTTTTTTTTTTTTAAACAAACAACCTGCATTATTCTCAGTAAAACTAGACGAAAACTCTTTTGGGGTTTTGTGACTAAAACGTGACTAAAACAAAAATATGAAGAGATGACGAAAACGTGACTAAAACTTAAATTAAAATTTGTCCAAAGACGAAGACTAAAACTTAGATGGCTGCCAAAAACAACAATGGTCGGAAATATTCCAATAATTTTTATTTCTTCATTACAGTGTGTGAACAATGTCTCAAAGAGTTCCAGATAAACATGCAATCAGCACAGTAAGAACTAGACGAACCAGAGCCAGAATATCTCTGTCCTTAGAGTCTCCATCTCAAGGAGGAAAAAAACAAAAAAATCAATTGGAGGAGAGAGACTCTCTTCCGAGATGGACTCTTATTTTTATTTGATCTAGGCAGCGTAAAAGCGGAAAAAGATAACGTTAGCTAAAAAAGTTAAGTTCACTGAAAATCTAAATAGAATCTTTGAAACAGTCCTGGACCCAAACAGTGACCTGGATCACCCCCAAATGTTATCACTACTTCATCTTCACATTCCTTTGTGGAGGTAATTGAATTGGATCTACTTTATTGATCCTTGGAGGTAAATTTGAGTTCTGCAGTGGAACTAGAAAGACAAGATGATGAGAGGATCAAAGACCTTTTAAAGCAAGGGTGCCCATTGCGTCGATCGCAATCGACTGGTCGATCACAAAGGCATTATGGTTAGATCGCATGGCATTGAAAAAAAAAAGAAAAAAGTTGGCGCCAGCCTTTTATCAGCCTCACAATGACATCTCCCCTGAAGTCAGTCGCTAGAGTTGCTAAAATTTAGGGACTCTTTTTTTTTTTATTTCCCAAAAAAGTGTCAATCTCGGGGCTTTTCTGCTGCTACTGGAGATTTTTTTAAATCTGTGATGTGAAATCATGTTGTTAAGCCTGTAATCAATAAGCAGCCCGCGGTGCTGCTGTGACCCCTTCCCATTGCAAAGCGCTATGAGTGTGTGCGTCTGGATGTAACAAATCGTGTTGTAGGCGTAGTTACAGCAGGCTGGAAACGATCTGTTGGGGTTTGCGATGGTAACATGGGACTGGTAGATCTCAGGAGGTTTGATATTTGTAAAGTAGATCTTGGGACAAAAAAGATTGGGCACCACTGTTTAAAAGAGTCTGATGGGGGACGGCAGAAATGATTTCCTGTACCGCTCCTCTGAGCAGTGGGGTTGCAGGAGTCTGTCAATGAAGCTACTCCCAAGATGGTCCACAAAATCATGGAGGGTGTGGTAGGGGTTCAACATGATTGATGAGCCAAGCACAGATCCAGTCCTCCCAGTCAGCTAGTTTATTTCGCTGGCATCCTTTTGGTCTCCACACCAGCTCCCCAGAGAAGAACAGGACATGGAGACCCTCTCCATGATGGAGATCTTCTCCATGATGGACCCCCAGAACCAGAGGTGTCAAGTAGCGAAGTAAGACTACTTTGTTACCTTACTCAAGTAGAAAATCTCGTTATCTTTACTTTAACGAAGTAATTATTTTTTTGTCTACTTTTTACTTTTACTCACTACTTTTTTTATGCAATTATCTGTACTTTTACTTCGTTAGTTTTATAAAAAGTAGTCACTACTTTCGCCAATTTGTCACCGTTAAAAAGCTGCGACTGTCTGAGTTTTTTTTTTTTTTTTTATGAACCCTGAATGCATCAAACAAAGGAACAGATGAATGATTGGCTAATAGATCCAGTCAATCATTCTGGCTAGCGTTTGCCTACTTTGGGGCGAGTAGCCCTGCCCACAAAGTTATAAAGACCAGGAACGTCAATTTCCGTGTTTGAGACTTGTTGCGGGCTCGGAAATCAAAGTGTTTCTGATGCTGCAACACTGAACTTTGATTGAATTATCAGTTTTTTTTAAAAAAAAAACAAGAGCAAAGAAATGTTTTATTATTATTATTTTCAGTCTGCGGTTATTGTAAACGTCTTTGCTGAAAATGTTGTAGATGGTATTTTTATCAAAATAATTTTGATCTGTGACACACTATTTTATCTTTAGAAACAAAGCTAATTGAACTGATTAATCCATAAATAATAATGGATGAAGTATTTGTGCTTAAAAGCATCCAAAATGTTATTGATTAGTTTATAAAGACTGACTGAGGAGATTAAAACTACACATCGCTTAGATTTTGTATCATGTAGATGTTTGGGTTAACATTAAAAAACCTTATATGTACACATATAAGGTATGGGTGGAGACGGTGGAGACGTCTCCACCGTCTCCACCGTCTCACAGAAATATGGGTGGAGACGGTGGCCGCGTGGTTAGCGCGTTCGCCCGCGGACCGGAAGGTCGCGGGTTCGCGTCCCACGGAGAGCACGTCTAGGGTCCTTGGAGAAGACACCTAACCCCCGCTTCTCCCACCATTGGCGCCGTTGAAGGGCAGCCTGCTGCGGTGTAAGGAGTGCAGCAAACAAATTTCCCCGGTGAGGGATGACTAGAGTAATTCAAAATAAACAAAATAAATAAACAAAATAAAAATATATACGTATGTAGATATGTATATATATAAATTTATATTTACCGTCTCCTAAGTCCCGCCCCTACTGGTTTCTTTCTGGGTTTCTTAAAATCTTATTTCCCTGGTTATTTTTTTATTTTTACAGTTCTTAAAATTTTAGAAAAAGAATCTAAGGATTTTGCTTCCTGTGTGTTTCCTTCACTCCCACTGCCTTACGAGTTCATGTAAAGGTTGTTATTTTGTCAATGGGCGTGGTTTTACTGGGTGTACGATATTTTTTGTAAAATACGATAATTTTACGTCATTAGTACGATAATCCAGCAACTCCCACCTGGCAACGCTGGTTCCAGGTGTTACGCAGGGCTGTATGTGGCACTCCCAACCTTATCAACTTGATAAAGACTATTCAGTGTTGCCTCAAAGAACTTTGAAAACTAGCTGCCTTCAAGGCTTGAAAAAGCCTTTTGGTTATTTTATTTATTTATTATTTATTTTTACATTGAGTGTGTTTGTGTCTTGAAGTTTGTTAAATTAGGTGATGCAGAGTGAAGCTTGGTAGCTGAAGGGACGTTAAATAATGCCCTGCTTATGATAATACATTTGATTGTGTTCATTATTCGATTTCCAATAAAGATTATTAAGAAATAAATGTTTCTGATTCATAAAGTTTAACACCAAAACACTTTCATTTATTATCATATTTTCTTCTCCTTAAAGCATGTGATAATAGTTAAAAAATATGTTCATACGCTTTTGTTAACAATATTCCTTTTTTTCTGAAAATTACTTTTATTTTTTTTACTTTAAGTAGTTTTAAAATGGGTTACTTTTTACTTTTACTTAAGTAGAAAACTTGAGTTGATACTTATACTTTTGCTAAAGTAGTTTTTTAACTCGGTATTTATACTTCTACTTGAATAGAAAATGTTGGTACTTTTGACACCTCTGCCCAGAACACAGATAATACAGGTTTCTTTTAAAATTTAATAAGATAATTTTACCAAAGTCTCATAAAAATATTTTATTAGTTCATTCATTTTCTAAATGTGGACGCTGGAGTCCATCCCAACTGATTACAGGCAAGAGGTGGGTTAAACCCAGAACAAGTCACCAGTCTGTTGAAGTGTCATATACAGAGACAGACAACCACCCACACACACATTCATTTCTAGGAGAAAATTTTCAATGACCAATCAACCTGACATGCATTTTTTTGACGGTGGTAGAAGATCGGAGTACCCGGAGAAAATGCATGTGCACTTGGGGAGAGCATGCAAACAAAGAGATGAAGGTGACCTCTTTTCCAATTGGGACTGCAGTCATGCAACAAATTAAAAACACTCTGCACACAAAAACGAAGAAAACCCCGTAAAGAAATTGTTACAATGCATAATGAATACAGATAGATGCAGGGGCTGTCTGTATTCCAGCTGTGAAAGGCTCCACCTCCACTCAATAACCTGCTCATGCTATTTATGTGCAGGAACTACGTCCTGCCGAAAAGCGATGACACCCAGCTTTCTGTTCAGAAAGAAATAGTGATGTTTCTGGAACACCTGGAGATGTTCAGTCTGGATCTTCTGAAGGAGATTGTGGTGGACATGGCAGAGGTGAGTGGTCCTGGGAATGGATGACACTGTCACTTCTTCTTCTTCTTCTTTTGACATTTCGCTTAAGGGGTCGCTACAGTAAGTCAGTTTCTTCCATCTAACCCTATCTGCTGCATCCTCTTCGGTCACGCCAACTATCTTCATTTCTTCCTTCACTGTATCCATGAACCTCCTCTTTGGTCTTCCTCTAGCCCTCTTTCCTGGTGGTTCATAACCCAGCATCCTTCTTCCGATGTACTCTCTCTCCTCTGCACATGTCCAAACCATCTCAGTCTGGCCTCTCTGACTTTATCTCCAAAACCTCTAACATGTGCTGTTCCTCTGATCCTATCTATCCTGGTCACTCCCAGAGAGATCCTCAGCATCTTCATCTCTGCTACAAACATCTCTGCTTCCTGTCTTTTCCTCAGTGCCACTGTCTCTAGACCAATCAGCATGACCGGTCTCACCACGGTTTTGTAAACTTTTCCTTTCATTTCAGCTGAAACTCTTCTATCACACATTACACCTGATACTTTCCTCCACCTGTTCCAGCCTGCCTGCACACGCTTCTTCATCTCTTTTCCACACTCTCCATTGCTCTGGACTGTTGATCCTAGATACTTAAAATCTTCCACCTTCTTTATCTCTTCTCCCTGTAACCTCACTTTTTCATTTCCATTTCATTCAATATTAATACAAATAGATATACTGTATTTGTTTACAAAAAAAACCCAACCAACAAATGTATGAAGGAATAATAATGAGCACTGCCTTTTTGTCATTGAATGAATGATGGAATTACAGTTTCAGTGTTCTAGTCACGAAAATCAGCGTCAGAGACTGTCTGAGGGCGTGCTGGGCTCTGTTATAGTAATGTGGGAATATTAGGATAAGAATTTATGATCCCCAGGAGGAATTAATTTGTTATTCTTGTTATGAGAGTTAAGTCAAGTAAGTTTTTTAACACAATCTCTATCATGACATGATCCAGCATTGATTTTGACGTGTGCTTGTGCACAGGTTATGCGTTTAAATCAATGTAGTGACTGGATTGTTTACCATGGCATTGCTGCATAGTAGTTATTTAATTTATTTGAACATTCTTATGAAAATACCAATAACATGAATATTATTTTCTCTGCAGACGGGGGTTAAACATTATCTGAAATCAGGGAGGTTGCCTGACCTTCAGCTGGAAGCTTTAAAAAACCTTTTCCCAACTCGTCCATACGCTTCAGAGGAGCAGAAGGTGAAACACTTCCCGGGTTTTAATATTAGATAAAGCAGTTTTCTGCACACGTCTGCTTCATCCAGACTGAGCTGCATCTCCATGTCTTCCAGATTGTGATGGACGAAGCTTATAAAATCTTTGCTCACACCTACCTGAAAGATCTCCTCAGAGTGCGTCAGAGAAGGCTGAGACGCTGGATGCAGGATGTTGGGAGGCGGGTCCACACTGATGCTAAATGTCTGCACAACACCTTTTCTGAGCTGGTGAGATGAGTGTGTGTTAGCAGTGGGTGTGTTTTCAGCTTTCTGACTGGTGTGTGACGCTGTACAGGCTCCTGGTGTCCAACCGTGGAACTTTCTGCTACTGAAGATCCAAGAAGTGCTGGACAGTGAGGATATACAAGGTCTGAAGATCACCATAGCGATGCTGAAAGCACACTGTGAGGAGAACAGGTCAGTTTATAGCTCTGATTACTGCTGAGATTAAATCCCGCGTTAATACCAAAAATAAAGAAAACATCTCCTCATTTAGTAATTTATCTTTGACCTCTTAAGTAGCTGGGATAAACTCACATCCTGAAAGTGGAATAAAACTGTTCATGTTCCTATTGGCCAGACAGCAGGATGCTCAGAGTAAGACAGGCAAAGAGATATAAGTACTTTAAAGTTTCCGTTCCCAAATTTTCCCAAGGGAAAATTTATGAAATTTTTTACTTTAAAATTTGTTGAGGTGTGGTAACAGAGAAGGAGCCAACCGTGGGACTCAACATTGAGTTTAACAAGAGGACAACTACTGTAAAGGTGTCCACAGCAACGCTGGTGGAAAAAAACTAACAACTAAAAACAGTCTACAAAAACTATGAAAGTTCAGAAGGATATTCTAAGAGATTAAGGGAAGCAGCCAGGACGTCCGGCAGGGAGGAACATCGGGGGAACATCCTCAGTGACGTATGAGGATGAGCTGAGGAGAGAGCTGCTACAACAAAAATCGGTGTCTACGTCAATTTCCAAATAAGATAAGGAACCTATAAGGTGGCAGAGTGCATTAACTTTGGTGAACTTCAAGGCTAAAGCAGAGGCTCTGTTCTGTTCCGCCGTCTTCTGTTCATCCTGGGCTGGGTCGGAGGGGCAATAGCCTCAGGCGGGAAACCCAGGCTTCTCTCCTACCGGCTGCATCCTCCAGCTCACCCTGAAGGATCTCGAGTCATTCCCATGCCAGCTGTGAGACATAGTCTCTCTAGCATGTCCGGGGTCTGCCCTTTGGTCTCCTCCCGGTGGGACGTGCCCGAAACACCTCACCAGCGAGGCGCTCGGGGGGGCATTCTGACCAGATGCCCGAACCACCCCATTTGGCTCCTCTCGACCTGGAGCAGGAGCAGCTCGACACCGAGCTCCTCCCGGATGGTAGAGCTCCTCACCCGATCTCTGAGTGAAAGCCCAGCCACCCTGCGGAGGAAGCTCATTTCGGCCGCTTGTATCCGTGATCTCATTCTTTCGGTCACCACCCGCAGCTGGTGACCATAGGTGAGAGTGGAAACGTAGATCGACTTGTAAATCGAGAGATTTGCTTTTTGGCTCAGCTCTCTCTTTACCAGGACGGACCGATGCAGCGTCCTAGTTATTGCTGACGCCGCAATAACGATCACCCGCTCCACCCTTCCCCCACTCGTGAACAAGACAGAGGTTACCATACGCAAATCATTAGACGTATAGAAAAAAATGAGACTTGTGGACAGAAGTGGAAGTGAACCGAGGATAGTGAAATGAAGCATGTGGAGCACCGAGTAAATGATTAGAAAGGTCATATAAATGCCTGTCAGTGTAGGAGTGTACAAATGAAAAGATTGATAATTAAGATAAATGCACATTGTTAATCATTGCATTTGAAATTCTTTTGTAGCTATGTGCTCTTGCGTACGCGTGTTAGCACAATATTTCACATTCTATGCATAAATATAATTAATACCAATAATGATAAGAGCAAAAGCATCAACACATCGTGTCTCTCCCCCCTGGGAGGAAAGCGAAGAACTTCCTGCCACAGTTTGAAGACATTGCACTTATCCTCAAGCTGGGAATTACTTGAACCGTTTCCAGTGACTGACATGGTTTTATGGTGTGCAGCTAGTTTCTATTTTGTCACTACTTTAAGGTCGGACGATTTTATTTTTTGTTTTAGTATTAAATGGATGTTTGTCGGTAAGTTACTGACCGCCGCTCACTCTGCTGTTTTTCACTTGTGGGAGATACCAGCATGGCTCCGAAATAGCAAAGACGCTTTTAAACACTTATAAGTTTGTTTTTAGTTTGTAAATTTTGTATACGGTTCCGTTATCTTCCGCTTGTTCCGGGGTCGGGTCGCGGGGGCAACAGCCTCAAACGAATAGTCCAGGCCTCTCTCTCCCCGGCTGCATCCTCCAGCTCACCCGGAAGGATCCTAAGTCGTTCCCCGGCCAGCCGTGAGACATAGTCTCTCCAGCGGGTCTGGGGTCTGCCCCTTGGTCTCCTCCCGGTGGGACGTGTCCGAAACACATCGCCTGCGAGGCGCTCGGGAACCACCCCATCTGGCTCCTCTCGACCTGGAGGAGGAGCGGCTCAACACCGAGTTCCTCCCAGATGGCAGAGCTCCTCACCCGATCTCTGAGTGAGAGCCCAACCACCCTGCGGAGGAAGCTCATTTCGGCTGCTTGTACCCGCAATCTCATTCTTTCGATCACCACCCACAGCTGGTGACCATAGGTGAGGGTTGGAACGTAGATCGACTTGTAAATCGAGAGCTTTGCTTTTCGGCTCAGCTCTCTCTTTACCACGACGGACCGATGCAGCGTCCTAGTTATTGCTGATGCCGCACCAATCCGCCTGTCGATCTCCCGCTCCATCCTTCCCCCACTTGTGAACAAGACCCCGAGATACTTAAACTCCTCCACTTGGGGCAGGACCCTGTATTTTGTATACTTTGTGTTTCATTGCTGTAAAGTGTCCTCGAGGGTTTTGAAATGCACTTTAAATAATATGTCTTAGGAGTTATTGTTATTATTATTTAATGACAGGCGGCACCGGCTCATTTGAGGACCATTACATATGCATCATGTCGTTTGCATGATCTGTATATGGAGATCTAGGGGCGTCGGGGTGGGATGGAGATTATGTGGGCGTACACTTGATATTTGTCATAGGTGTGATCTAAAAACTGAAGTTCTACATAGGGAGTCACAGAGGTATTTGGAAAGCTTGAGTTTATGGGAACCTGAACAAGGTGCAAAAACACTTGCTCACCATGTGTCTTTATATATGAGGCCTATTCTTTTAAAAAAATATATTTTATACCAGTGGGCTGCACAGAAAATTGAATTTTTTTCTGTCTTTTCAGTGTGTGCAGTGAGGACCTGCATCTCCTTCCAGATCTGCTGGTATGGAAAGGGCTTTCTCGGAGGAAAGTTAATGAAGTGCTGGAAGCTTTACCTTCATCAGAGGAATCCATCACAGTGAACTTTAGAACCCAAACTGGATGCTCCTCTGTGTTTCTAAGCTGCTGCGGGTGATCTGCTCCATATGACCGTCAGGTCTCAGTGAACTAAGTTCCGTTTTAGGTCTCAGACCAGGAGAGGATTTATTTCACCTCGTACATCAACACTGATAGGAAATGTAAGCGTCATGAAAAGATCATTGCTTTGGTTTATCTGGATTGTTTTGTATCTCAGGGTTCTTGGATTCCTGAAATCAGATTTTTTTGTGACAATTGGTTGGGATTAGTTGAACTCAATTAAAATAAAGTGTTCCGGAGGTGGTTCCACAATATCAATATTTCCAGCGATCTGGGAAAGAAAAATGTTCTTTGCTGCTGGAAAGCAGACAAAAAGTGGATGAAAACATTCCATTTTTCACAGTTTAAAGAGATGTGTGTCTAATTCAGAGCCCACACAGTGTTGTGCAGATAAAGACATGATGAAGAAAGATTCTGACAGACAAATATGCAGCTGCTAAAATGACATTATAAAGCAGCAAACAGGAAGTGTGGCGGATCCTGCAGAGGCTTAAAGTTCTGCAGAAACCTTTACAAAACAATCTTAATAGGCATGGGACGATTGACCAATTTAATTTCCATTGTGGTTCACAATTTTTTTTACACAGTTTTTTTTATCTGTACCTTTAAAACCAAACACTGAAAAAAACCCTAATCTTTCATCAAACTATTAATCGTGAACTGTTAAAACTGATTTTACAGGAGGGTTTTCAAGACAGGACTTCAGAGTGGGGTTCAAGGTTCTTTAAATGTCTGAACCCAACATCTTCTTTATCAGCGTATGTGGCTTAAAATTTGTGAGAAATTTATTAGATTCAGTTCTAGTTTTTGTTTGTTGGAGTTTTTAGCAAATAGAGCTTTAAAAAAATATGTTTACCATTAAAAAGTCACATAAGGCCACATATGTACCGTATGTCATATGGTGTCTTCGCAAACACTCAACATATTAGATTTGTTTTTACTTGTCTGGAATGCACAATTCGTACAATGTTTGCAGATGGTAGTGCTTTTATCAACAACTTTCCTACAGCTCGCATCAGATTTGGCACTAAATTCAAACTGTCCCCAAACACTAAACTTATGCGAAGTTGCGGGTGCTTCTATAAACTCAGCAAAGCTGCCTTCAAACCATTTTCGACCAGTAGTGTTCTATGGTGAACAAGCAGTGAACATGAACTATTGTACAGTATTTTGTAAAACTATTATGAGGTGGATAGAATAGAAGCGATATTTGTCATGATACAGAGTGCAGGTGGACCCAGTTGCAGACATAAAACATTGTTTATTTGAAGCTGACAGTCCATAATTACTGTGGGAAGAAAATCAAAGTTTCAGTGACATGGCAAAAAGTTATTGCAAGAATGTGTATTTGGTCAGGCAACCAGGGAGACCTGGCTGGAAGGGATTGTATGACCCGACAGGGAAGTCTGGGGTGATTCCCCTTAAGTAGATGGCAGGGTGCACAGCCGTTCGGAATCTGTAATCATCCTCAGGTGATCCTATTCAGATCGATGAGAAACATCCAGGGCTCCCTCTGGCGGCAGGATAGGGGATCATGACAATATTATTCATTATGTGAAACAAATAAGTTTAGTTGATTTAAAGATATATAAAATGGTTTACGATTGTCATCTTCTTTCTAATATCTGCTGGAATTGTGTCAAGTATCTGAGATCAATATCTGAAAGCACTTCTGTCTTAAACTGTACAAATATGATAGAAATAAAACAAATGCATGTTTATTAATTTGTTGTTTCTTGGCGTTCCATAAATTAAAGATTTCAAACAGGGGAATACAATTTCTCCAGTGACTAGACAACATGACGACACTGTCCTGTACTGCGTTGTGACAAGCAGAATGATGATCTATACGTCATGTATTGCTGGACAGTTTGACCCTACCAGGGTCAGCACAGCTTTGTTTAATTACCGGTAGTTTATTTTAATTGCTTTACGTCCAACATGTCCGTGCTGGATCTGTATCTGTATCCCCTGACAGGGATACTGAGGAGAGAGGAAGGGGGCAAAGAAGTGAAACAACAAGACCTTCTATAACAAATGATGTCGAACACAAACACATGTTACTTGCGCTATTATAATATTGGTTGGGAGCGAGGAACATAGCGGACAGTAAACAGCGTGGTACAGTGTGCGAGTGTGAGTGAAAGTGCATGCATGTTGCCGATGTGAACCATGTGCTTCTTAGAACCAACAGATCCTCACCAACCCCAGAAAACCAGAATGAAGGGGGGAGAGACACACGCAGCTCAGGCCCATACTCATCCTGATGCCGGGACCTCTACGCTGAGCAGAAGGGGCTGCCCACCCACCCAACCCGGGGCGAAGAGACTCCCCTGCATAAGTCCCCCTGGCACTGAGGGGCGGACACTGGCATCCCCGATGCGAAGAACTCCAGGGGCAGATGTGTTAACCCTACCCCGTGGCAGTAGGCGGACCCAGGGGGTGTTGGAAGGCCCAGACTGAGAGGAGAGCACTCACCTCAAGAGCCCAGGGGCTCTCTTCTGCCCAGCGGGGGTTCAGCTGCAGGCCCAGCAGGGCCAGTTCACCCTGTATCCAATCACCACAGCCCAAAACACGGCCAGGTGTCCGACCCAGGCAGTCTAGAGACCACTGTCCATCTGCCTCTGCTGTTATCCCTTCTTCCTCCCCTAATCCTTCAACTGTAGCGCTGCCAACTCTCCCATGCTGCTCTCCTCCATGCTCCTCTTATAACCCCTGCTAGAGACGGGGGGCTCCAACAGGTTCAAACGAGACTGCCCTCATGCCTATCCCCCCAAAAAACAGGTCCCAAAACCTTTGGGAGCATCATTGAGTAATGATGTGTGTATTTGAAACTCTTGGATAAAATTTTTCACCTAAATATTTAGATGAGTTGGTGCACTGGTGGTATTGGCATGCACGGAGCAGGTTGTAGTTTTGCTGCAATCTGCAGGATTTTTAGAAAATCCTCTTTTAACGAATAGAAACAAATAAAGAAACCATCCCTTATGGTTCAAAATTCCTTTCAGACAGTTAGTGAAAGATTACAAGCAGAGGTGTGAATCCTCTATTTTGTCAGGAGATCCCAAGTGATCTGGAATGAGGGACGCCTGGTCTTCCTGTTGAGTCTGCTGCTTCTGTGATGTAAGCAAGAAAAATGTTTTTTTTTTTTCATAACTGGACTGTTATCAGTAAATTTGCTTTTTCCCAAAAATGATTAATAAATGATTTCCAGTGTTGGTTAATTCAGATTGTTATTCTTCACTATCTTTCCGATCATGGGGAAGAAAATATCCTCCCCTTCCTAGACGTCCTTTTCTTCTCAATGCTTGTACGAGGTCAGGAAACTTCCAGTCTGACTGTAACAGCTTACAACACACTCATTTCCCTCCAAACATCCCCCCTAGAAGCACTTGGTGTGTAAATTTAATTAACTTCTAAAGAAAAAACATCTCCGACTTCCACCAGTTGCTCAATGATTTCCCAGAATTGTTTGGTCACTTGTGATGATGGTCAATAACTCACAGTGAAGAACAATGGTAATACTCCTTTATTGGAAACTCCTTTCCAAAGAACGAACAGTGGCTAAGATGGAATTCCTGGGGATTACGATGTGTCCAAATGAGTTTTTTTTTTTTTTTTTATGGGAAAAACTTTTTTTTTATGCTTCTGCACTCAGAACATGAATGAAGCATTGAGTGCTTGATCTGTTCATGTGTCTGTCCGTGTTCATTCTTTTGTAACACTTTTGTGAATGCTATTTCTCCAAGACCACAGAAGAGATTGAATAAAACTGTCCAGAGTCACTCAGTACCAACAATAGATGAACGTAAAAGATTGCATCCATGTTTTCGTATTATTGAATTGTTTTTATTCATCCCTGAATTCCTGGCGCAGTGGGTAGCACAGTGGTCTCACAACAAGAAGGTCGTGGGTTCGAGTCCCGGGTGGGGACGAGGCTTAGAGCACTGTCCTTTCTGTGTGGAGTTTGCATGTTCTTCCCGTGTTTGCGTGGGTTTCCTCCAGGTACTCTGGTTTCCTCCCACCCTCCAAAAACATGCATGCTAGGTTGATTGGTCGGTGCCGAAATTGCCCCTTGGAATGAGTGTGTGTGTGGATGGTTGCATGTGTGTGGCCCGCGCGACAGACTGGCGACTTGTTCTAGGTGTACTCTGCCCTTCGCCTTGAATTGGCCACGATGGGCTCCGGCACCCCCCACAACCCTAAAAGGGGTAGACGGATAAGAAGATGACTGATGATGACTGACTCATCCCTGAGGGTAAATGTTAGTGCTGCAGTGTAAACACCTCAATGCCCCCTCGCTCCTATCCACTAGCGTCCCAGTCTGGTCGCACTGTGTCCAGCCTAGCAACCCAAAATCTGGAGTCCGAAATGGGTCACAAAACCTGGCCGCAGTGAAGGACACCAAACTGGCCTCATTGTATTTCACTGGGTGTGCGCCTCAAGTACCTCAAGTGAGCAGATGGACGTTTCCATGGAAACCACAAAAACACAGGGCCCGAAGCGCTTCTTCTAGACAGTCTCCTTCTCCGCACCTCCACCAGATCATCTACTTCTCCTCAGCTCCCCCGGGACCAAACCAACTCCTCCAACGAAGATGGATGTGGCTTCGAGAGCCAGCAGCTAGTCACGTATGTCAACATGCATGTCAATAGCAGATTGACTCCATAATCAGCTAGCCGTTGTGAGCTAGCTCTCGGGAGCTAGCCGATAAGAGCTAGCTGTTGGTACCTAACTCTTGGGAGCTAGCCGTTGGGAGCTAGCTGGGCAATTGATAAAATATCAGTTGTCCGACACAAAACAACAAAGTTCAAAATGACGTCTAAAGTGCGATCAAAATGAAATCTTCAGAACGAGACAAAACATAGCCAGAAGAAGGGACAGAAACTCAGACAAACTTGGCAATTAAACGCTGAAGTAACAGGCAGCACTGCAGCAGGCAGCCGCCCAAGGCCAATGCCAACCGTTATAAATTATTATTTTAATAATAACAGCCAGCTCACTGAGCTTTCTATTAAAATTCTAGACTAACTTTGTCTATTGAACATTTTTGGAAATTCAAACAATCTTCTTCTTCTTTCATCATTTCCCTTCAGGGGGCGCTACTGCAAGTCAGTTTCTTCCATCTAACCCTATCTGCTGCATCGTCTTTTGTCACGCCAACTGTATTCATGTCTTCCTTCAGTGAATGAGATAACATGATACCAGAGCTGCCCGGTTTTGCGGAGGTTAGCATTGTGGCTTCAAGGCAAAGAGGCCAGGGTTTGAGTCCTGGAGTGAGATGAGGCTTGAAATACTGGTCTTTCTGTGTGGAGTTTGCATGTTTTCCCTGTGTATATGTGGGGTTTCTCCCTCCCTCCTACATGTTAAGTTAGTTGGCTATAAAATTGCCCCTTGGAATGAATGTGTGTGCGTGGCCCTGCAATTGACTGGCAACTTGTTCGGGGTGTACCCTGTCATTTGCAGAGATTACCAGTCAGGATAGGCTTCGGCACCTCTGACGACCCCATTAGGAATAAAAGACGATTGAATGAACGAACATGACAGCAAAAAATGTAAAACTTCATACATTTGCCTGCTTCAACCAAGTTTCACATGAACCTCAACCATTTGTTGAGGTTTACAGAGTGTGATAGAGGGGAAGTGAGCGGCCTGTTATCTGACACATTGAGTCCATCTTTTCTTATTATTAATGTTTACTTCCCAGTTAAAGTCCTGGACTCGTTAGAGACTCAAATATCTTCTATTGCTTTTTTTTTTATTTGATGTCCTGATAAATAATTAAAAATAATAATTTCTTTCCTTTATGACCAAACTTCAAAATCTGTCACGTTTCAGTTGTTCTTTGTGTTTATGATCTTTATGACCTTAAATTAAATGATGTATCCCTCTGAGACCCTGAGGTTTTCTGGAACCCGCCTCCTGGTTGTTGCATCATCACGTTTATAAGACAAACCTCAGAGCTGCAGAGACCATTGTTTCAGCTTGATTACTTCATTTTTCTTTTTTTTTTTTTTAAGGAGAAAAAAAAAGTACAAACAAGAGTTTAAACCAGTGATAAAGCTGACACACACAACAAAACCTTCTAGAACAAATGATGCAGAACACAAACACATGTTACTAGAGCTATAATAATATTAGTTGGGAGCAAGGAACATAGCGGACAGTAAACAGTGTGATACAGTTTGCGACTGTGAGTGAAAGTACATGCAGGCTGCCGATGTGAACCATGTGCTTTTTAGAACCAAGGGATCCTCACTAACCTCAAAAGATTGAAACGAGGGAGGCAGAGACACACGCAACCCGGGCCCGCGCCCATCCAGATCCCCGGACCCCCAGGCCGGGCCATTGCAGGGGTTAATGACACTTCTTAAAACCAAGACTAATGAGGAAATTTTTTAATTCATTTATCCTACATTGCAAGTCTGGGATGTTCAATAAAACAGAAAAGGAAATTCATCCTCCAAAACCCCTGACGCACAGAACTTGTGAAGTCTCTGGAACTCTTTCAAAGCGTCCTCGACTCATACCAAAACTGTGTGGACACACTTCTGTGCAATATTTCACATCCTAAAAATAAAGGTACTGTGTGATTTATGAAGACTGGATTGCACAAACGTACTTACAAGGGCATCAATAAATCCCAAGTTTACATGTTTAAGCCACATGCTGTGATGGAGCTAGTCTCAGTGGATGAAGCTGCTGATAAGTTAGGGTCATCAAAAGGTTTTCCTTACAGCAGTAAAAAACGTGTGGATATACTATAATGTGTGTGTATAGTTTGTGTTTTATGTGTTCAGTGTGAAACAGATTTGATGTTACTCATCGGCGTCTTCAGTCTGTTGGTCAGTGAGAAAAAAATCCAGGGATTTCCTGGTTCAGATGACTCAGTAAGTCAGAACAGATCGGAGGGAGGGAGGTACAAGCCTCTGGTCATGCTTTGCTGTATCTTGGAGAATTATTCAGGATTATTCAGAAAGAAGAGGCGACAGACAATGATGGACCGTTGTCCATGGACAATGATGTTTGCAGATGACATTGTGATCTGTAGTGAGAGGAGGGAAGAGGTGGAGGAAAAGCTGGAGAGGTGGAGGTTTGCACTAGAAAGAAGAGGAATGAAGATTAGTCAGAGTAAAACAGAGTACATGTGTGTGAATGAGAGGTATCCAAATGGAAAAGTGAGGTTACAGGGAGAAGAGATAAACAAGGTGGAAGATTTTAAGTACTTAGGATCAACTGTCCAGAGCAATGGAGAGTGTGGAAAAGAGGTGAAGAAGCATGTTCAATAAGGCTGGAACAGGTGGAGAAAAGTATCAGGTGTGATGTGTGACAGAAGAGTTTCAGCTAGAATGAAAGGGAAAGTGTACAAAACCGTGGTGAGACCGGCCATGCTGTTTGGTCTAGAAACAGTAGCACTGAAGAATTACTTCCGGTTGAGCAGGAAGACAGCAGATCAAACTTTTCTCCGTTTCTTTTTATAAAACTTTTCTAAACAACGTTTAAAGTGGTTCTAAGATAGAATCTTCACGGATAACCAGACTGGGTATACAAAGGATCTACACATGGAGGTAGAAAGGATGAAAGAAACGCAAGAGACACAGATAAAGAGAGCGCCCATTAGCTTTTAGCCTATTAGCTATTAGCCTATTAGCTCTTAAGAACAAATCCGTGTAGTCCCTCATTCATCCAGGAGTGATCCATAGTAGAAAAAGTTTCAAAAAAGTCTTCTGGACAGTTTAATTCTTCAACGAGACGTTTCGACTTCCATCCGGAAATCATTTTCAATCTGAATGAAATGGACTGAAACCTGGATCCATTTATACTAACCTGAGTAACAGGTAAAAAAGTGTAAGAAGGGCTCGACCAATCAGACTGTGTTCCTTAAGATGGCCGAGAATGGCTCCTATTGTAGTCACAGACCAGTAAACAAACCTATTATAAAAATGCTAAAAGCCTAGTGAAAAGAGAAACCTGCTAACGAGAGGCGTGAAACTGAGTCACGAGGTGTCATCTTTAGTCCATGGCTTCAAAAGGCTGCTATAGATACCGGGCAAAACGAATCTAACGCCTCCACTCCGATTCAGTGAGGGATTCTCTTTCATCACAAAAATGGCTTCTTTCACCCCTCTTTCAAACCAACCTTTCTCTCTACTTAGAATCTTCACCTCACTGTCCTCAAAAGTGTGTTTGGTGGATTTAAGATGCAGATGTACAGCAGACTGTGGACCACTTGAGGCTTCTCTTCTGTGTTGGTAAAGTCTTTTGTGGAGTGGTTGCTTTGTTTCCCCAATGTAGTTTTCTTTGCAGCTCCCTTCACTGCATCGGATCGAATAAACTACATTGCTCTGTTTTTCCGTAGGCATTTTGTCTTTAGGATGTACTAGTTTTTGACGTAATGTGTTGACCGGTTTAAAGAAAACCGGGATGTCATGTTGTCTGAAGATTCTCTGTAACTTCTCGGACAGTCCTGACACGTAGGGAATAGAGACTCCATTTTTTCTCTTCTCAGTTTCTGTTTCCCTCTTCTCATGTTTCTTGGACGCTCTCACACTATTCAGGGCCCATTTGGGGTAGCCACAGACCGAGAGGGCTTTTTGGACATGCTGTGCCTCCTTCTCTTTAGCCTCTGTGCTCGTGGGTACCTCCTCAGCCCTGTGTTGTAAAGTTCTGATGACGCCCAGTTTGTGTTGCAAAGGATGATTAGAGTCAAACTGTAGGTATTGGTCTGTGTGAGTGGGTTTCCTGTATACTTCCAGTTGCAAATTCCCGTCCTCTCCTATGATCACAGCGCAGTCTAAAAAGGCCAACCGG
The DNA here is from genome assembly GCA_902685375.1 of Neostethus bicornis. Lineage (NCBI taxonomy): Eukaryota > Metazoa > Chordata > Actinopteri > Atheriniformes > Phallostethidae > Neostethus > Neostethus bicornis. The sequence goes on from LR738552.1 coordinate 22,017,974, forward strand.
TTGTCCTTGGAGTCTTCACGTGTAAACTTGATGTTCGGATCCACAACGTTGATGTGTGAAGTGAAGGCTTCCAGATCTTGCTTGTTGATCTTTACAAAAGTGTCATCAACATAGCGGAACCAGTGACTGGGCGGATTTCCTGGGAATGTGCTCAGGGCTTGCTTCTCAACCTCCTCCATGTAAAGATTAGCTACTATAGGCGACACTGGAGAGCCCATCGCACAGCCGTGGATTTGTCTGTAGAAACCACTACGAAACTGAAAGTAAGTGGAGTTGAGACAAATGTCCAACAGGTTGCAGATGTGTTCCGGAGTCAGTTTGGTCCTTTCTTGCAGTGTGGTGTCCCCTTGTAGTCTTTGTCTGACTGCTGTTACAGCTTCTTTTGTAGGGATGCAGGTGAAGAGTGATACAACGTCATAAGAAACAATGATGTCATCTTTGTCTATATGTAGATGTTTCACTTTCTCTTGTGTGTTCTCTACAGAACACACAAGATTTTGTAGACAAATCCACGGCTGTGCGATGGGCTCTCCAGTGTCGCCTATAGTAGCTAATCTTTACATGGAGGAGGTTGAGAAGCAAGCCCTGAGCACATTCCCAGGAAATCCGCCCAGTCACTGGTTCCGCTATGTTGATGACACTTTTGTAAAGATCAACAAGCAAGATCTGGAAGCCTTCACTTCACACATCAACGTTGTGGATCCGAACATCAAGTTTACACGTGAAGACTCCAAGGACAACCGGTTGGCCTTTTTAGACTGCGCTGTGATCATAGGAGAGGACGGGAATTTGCAACTGGAAGTATACAGGAAACCCACGCACACAGACCAATACCTACAGTTTGACTCTAATCATCCTTTGCAACACAAACTGGGCGTCATCAGAACTTTACAACACAGGGCTGAGGAGGTACCCACGAGCACAGAGGCTAAAGAGAAGGAGGCACAGCATGTCCAAAAAGCCCTCTCGGTCTGTGGCTACCCCAAATGGGCCCTGAATAGTGTGAGAGCGTCCAAGAAACATGAGAAGAGGGAAACAGAAACTGAGAAGAGAAAAAATGGAGTCTCTATTCCCTACGTGTCAGGACTGTCCGAGAAGTTACAGAGAATCTTCAGACAACATGACATCCCGGTTTTCTTTAAACCGGTCAACACATTACGTCAAAAACTAGTACATCCTAAAGACAAAATGCCTACGGAAAAACAGAGCAATGTAGTTTATTCGATCCGATGCAGTGAAGGGAGCTGCAAAGAAAACTACATTGGGGAAACAAAGCAACCACTCCACAAAAGACTTTACCAACACAGAAGAGAAGCCTCAAGTGGTCCACAGTCTGCTGTACATCTGCATCTTAAATCCACCAAACACACTTTTGAGGACAGTGAGGTGAAGATTCTAAGTAGAGAGAAAGGTTGGTTTGAAAGAGGGGTGAAAGAAGCCATTTTTGTGATGAAAGAGAATCCCTCACTGAATCGGAGTGGAGGCGTTAGATTCGTTTTGCCCGGTATCTATAGCAGCCTTTTGAAGCCATGGACTAAAGATGACACCTCGTGACTCAGTTTCACGCCTCTCGTTAGCAGGTTTCTCTTTTCACTAGGCTTTTAGCATTTTTATAATAGGTTTGTTTACTGGTCTGTGACTACAATAGGAGCCATTCTCGGCCATCTTAAGGAACACAGTCTGATTGGTCGAGCCCTTCTTACACTTTTTTTTACCTGTTACTCAGGTTAGTATAAATGGATCCAGGTTTCAGTCCATTTCATTCAGATTGAAAATGATTTCCGGATGGAAGTCGAAACGTCTCGTTGAAGAATTAAACTGTCCAGAAGACTTTTTTGAAACTTTTTCTACTATTAGCTCTTAAGCTTTTAGCGGCCACCAATTCTGTGTGTTTTTGCTCCTGATTTTCTGAAATTATGGCACCAAGAAAGTCACAAGAAAGTCATAAGTCACAAGTTGCCATTGACGAAGAATTACAAGAGATCCGCAAATCGCTGACTTTTTTGTCGGAAGAAATGACTACAGTAGTTCAGCAGCAAAAGAAGCTAATAGCCCTGATGAATGAAGTGGCAGAATTAAAGCAAATAATAAAGACGAAAGACGCCGTTATTTCTGGACTGGAACGAAGAGTTGATGACTTGGAACAGTATACTCGGATGGAGGATATTATTGTGAGTGGACTGGAAACTAGACACCGCAGCTATGCTAACGCTACAGCACAGGCCGAAGAGGAGAACGCGACGCCAGAGGAGCAACAAACTCTGGAGAGGCAAGTCATTCAATTTCTGGCAAGTAAAGACATAAAAGTTGATCCAGAGAACATATCCGCTTGTCACACACTTCCGAAGAAGGAAAAAAACGCAAAACCAAATATTATTGTGCGTTTTGTTAACAGGAAACACAAAATAGAGCTATTACGACAAGCTAAGAAGTTAAGAGGCACGGGAGTATATCTGAATGAACACTTAACAAAAAGACGTGCAGACATCGCAAGACATGCAAGAAACTTGCGAAAACAGAAAAAAATACAAGCTACGTGGACTCGGAACGGGCAAGTGATGATTAAACTCAATGGTACGCCAGAAGAAGCGAAAGTGATCACGATAAGAGAGCTGAAAGACCTGAATCCGTATGAATAATTATTTGGATTATGTTACTTTAAAAAAGGATTATGATTTCTCGGAAGATTGTAAAGAGCGCTTGATGATGCACGGATTACGCATCGCGGAAAAGGAGACAGGTGAACATATGTGCACTGAACACAAGACAAACTATGACTTGTATTGATCAACAACTTGATCCAGAATTATATTTCTACAATAACTTGGACTTAAGCTGTGACTATTACACAAGCGAACAATTTAAAGAGAACGTTAAACTGGAGAAAAACTTTTCAGTGCTACATATTAACATTAGGAGTCTCTGGAAGAACATATCAAAAATCAAAGACCTACTGCATATGTACGGTAAATTTAATGTTATAGCCGTATCTGAAACGTGGCTGGACGAGCTAAAGCACCCTCTAACACTAGTAAAGATAGAGGGATACGAACTATTTACAGTCACCAGAAACAACAAAAAAGGAGGTGGAGTTGCCCTCTATGTGGACTCAAACTTTAACTGTAAAATCATTGAAGATAAATCAGTATCTGTTCACAATATAATGGAATTAATCACTGTCGAAATTGAATTTAAAAAAACAAAAAATGTACATGTTACTTGTGTATACCGAACACCTGGTTCACCGATTGATACATTTAATGAAAAAATGAATGAAATTATAAATATAAATGGATATTCCACAAAGGAATTAATAATATGTGGAGATTTAAATATAAATTTGCTTAAAGCAACTACCCATGGGAAAACAACTGATTTCATAAATATGATGCATTCAAATATGTTACTACCAATTATTGATAAACCCAGCAGGATAACGATTGATTCCTCCACTCTAATAGATAATATTTTTATAAACAATATTGAAGCTGAAATTGTTGGTGGCCTTCTTGTCAGTGATATAAGTGACCACCTACCAGTTTTTGCTATATTTCAAAATAAAATTATAACTGATGACAAAGAAAACTCTGAAACATTCAGATATATTAGGCGAGTGACAGACCAAACTCTAAATAAACTTAAAGAAGACTTATTAAAACAGAAATGGGACGAGGTCTACAACCAAACTGACCCAAGTGAAGCGTATGAAATTTTTATATCCATGTTTTTAGAAATCTACAATAAAAACTGCCCATTAAAAAAGGTAAGACTTAAAGAAAATTCTAAAATAAAGCCATGGATAACAAGTGGATTACAAAATGCATGTAAGAAGAAAAATATGTTATATAAAAAGTTTATTCAACACAAAACCAAGGAATCTGAAATAAAATATAAAAATTATAAAAACAAATTGACTAGTATTTTGCGGAAAACCAAAAAAGAATACTTTCATAAATTATTTGAAGAACAAAAAGAAAATATTAAGGGAACATGGAATGTCATTAATAAAATAATTAAAATAAAAGATAAAAAATATAAAATACCAAAACAATTCATGAACAAAAGCTCAAAGCTGGAAAATATAAAAGAAATTATAGAAGGATTTAATCATTATTTTGTTAATGTAGGAAATACCTTGGCTGAAAGTATTGAGAAGCATAACATAAGTCCAAGTGATGCTGTAAACAGAAATCCTTTTACATTTTATTTAAACCCAACAAATGAAAATGAAATAATTAAAATAGTAAAGCAATTTAAATCAAAAACATCTAAAGATACACTTAACATTGATATGAATTTAATAAAGAATACAATAGAACATATTGCACAGCCTCTAACATATATTTGCAATAAGTCTTTTCAAATCGGTAAATTTCCTGAAAAAATGAAAATAACTAGAGTTAATCCAGTCTATAAAAATGGCAATAAACAATTATTTTCAAATTATCGGCCTATATCCATACTTCCACAGTTTTCAAAAATAATAGAAAAAGTATTTGTAATAAGATTAGATAAATTTATAGAGAAACACCAGCTCCTTAGTGACAAACAATATGGGTTTAGACAAAACCGATCCACTAATATGGCTGTTACAGAACTAATAGAAAATATTACTACATCAATAGACTCAAATAATTATGGCATCGGTATTTTCATAGACCTTAAGAAAGCTTTCGACACCATAGATCATAATATATTACTGAGCAAACTAGACAGATTTGGTTTTCGAGGAGCTGCATATACATGGCTTCAGAGCTACTTAGAAAATAGATATCAATATGTACAAATAAAGGAGGAAAAATCTGATTTATTAAAAGTCATATGTGGAATTCCACAAGGCTCAACGCTGGGGCCTAAACTCTTTATCCTGTACGTCAATGATTTGTGTTACACATCCAAACTAATAAATTATGTACTGTTTGCAGACGACACTACTCTTTACTTTTCAGGAAAAGACCTGAACCAAATGATACAATCAGTTGAAAGAGAATTGAGTAAAATAAAAATATGGTTTGACATAAATAAATTATCATTAAATATTGAAAAAACAAAATTTATAGTATTTACAAAATTAAAAGTACCTAAACAAATTCAAATTATGCTTAATAACACCCCATTGGAACGAGCTTACGACAGTAAGTTCCTTGGAATGATTATAGATCACAAATTAAGCTGGAAATCACACATAAATTATACAAAAAATAAACTGTCTAAAGTAATAGCAATCATTTATAAATTCAGATTTGTCCTAAATAAAAAAAGTTTGTTTATGTTATATAATACATTAGTACTTCCATATATAACTTATTGTATCGAGATTTGGGGAAATACGTACAAAACTAACACAAAACCAATTTATATTTTACAAAAAAAAGCAATACGAGCAATAACATTCTCATCTTATAATCAACCTACCAATAATCTATTTATAAATTTAAAAACATTAAAGTTCTATGATTTAGTGGAATTACACACTTTAAAATTTATGTTTAAGATAAAAAAAAACATGATGTCAAACTCTCTACAAAATATGTTTATTATTAGGAAAAGTCCATACGAACTAAGAGGAAATGATGTGTTCATTAAAAATAAATTTAGAACAAATGTTAAAAAATTCTGTATTTCTATTAAAGGTGTGGATCTTTGGAATAATTGTAATGATGAACTTAAATTGTGTTTAAATCTTTTATGATTAAAAAAGAAATTTAAGTTATTAATACTTAAAAAATATGCAAGTCTTGATGGTTAAATTCAAGCTTCTATAAAAAGTAAACAATTATGATGTGTTATGAATATGTTATGTGTTACGAATATGTGTTATGATTATGTTATATGTTATGATGTGTTATGATTATGTTATGATGTATTATGATATTATTATGTTATGTGTTATAACAATTATGATGACTTAGTATTTACTTATGTCTTTTTGCTTTTATTATGACATAAAAAAAATAAAAAAAAAGGGTCGGCGTAATAAGCGTTTGCTTCAGCCGTTACCTTTTCGGTCCTTTGCTGGAATATGGTTGTTTTCTTTATTTCATTGATATGAGGTTGCACTGTGACCGAAATAAATAAATAAATAAATAAAAAATTTAAAAAAAGAAAATATAGGAAGCAGAGATGGAGGTAGCAGAGATGAAGATGCTGAGGATCTCTCTGAGAGTGACCAGGATGGACAGGATCAGAGGAACAGCACATGCTAGAGGTTTTGGAGATAAAGTCAGAGGCCAGATTGAGATGGTTTGGACATGTGCAGAGAAGAGAGAGAGGGTACATCAGCAGAAGGATGCTGGATTTGGAACCATCAGGAAAGAGGACTAGAGGAAGACCAAAGAGGAGGTTCATGAATACAGTGAAGGAAGACATGAAGATAGTTGGTGTGACCGAAGAGGATTCAGCAGATAGGGTTAGATGGAAGAAACTGACTTGCTGTGGCGCCCCCTAAAGGGAAATGCCAAAAGAAGAAGATTTTTTTTTTTTCAGAACTCTACTAAAATGTGATCTTATGGTGTCGATTGGATCACAACAATCACAAAACAGACGTCTTTTATTCCTTCTGAGAATTTCCAAAAGTATACCTGGAATCAAAGCCAGTGGCCAATGGTCTCCTGGATGTCCCGGCTCTAGTTACCTAGTTTTGTTATTGCTGGTACTGTTTGTGTGTTTCTGTCTTATTTATTATGTGTGAAACCCTTTGATGACTTTGTGATGAAACTGAAATACAGAAACAAAACACAATGTTCTTTCCTTTTTTTTCCAGCATCTTTATTACTAAAAGTTACATTTGAAATATTACAAAAAAGAACACATGAAAAATTCCACATTACAATGTGTATTTAAAATAAAATATATCGTATTTTCTCGACCATAAGGCGCACATAAAAGTCTAAAATTTTCTTCAAAATGAGCGGTGCGCCCTATTGTGCAGTGCGCCCTATGTGATTTGCGGAAGTATTAGAGAACCACGACTTGGACGTAGTTGAGAACATGAGAACTTTAAAGGAGGAAGTGTGGGCGTGGATTATGTATAAAAGAACAGGTATGTGCTTTATGCCGAACATTGCTGTTTTAACAACACTGAAAATGGAAAAGAGACACGCTTATGAAGCTCAGTTTAAACTGATGGCACTCAGCTACCTGGAGGAACATGGCAATCGAGCCGCCGCAAGAAAATTTAAAATGAACGAGTTGATGGTTTGTAAGTGGAGGAAGCTGGAAAACGAGCTGCGACAGGTGAAGAAGACGCAGCTGAGTTTCCGCGGTTATAAGACGAGGTGGCCAGAGTTGAAAGAAAGACTCCAGCAGTGAATCATTGACCAAAGAACGACTGGGAAGAGTGTTTCCACTGTCACTATTCGGCTAACGGCAGTAACGCTAGCGGAGGAAATGAAAATCAAGCATTTCCAAGGAGGTCCGTCTTGGTGCTTTCGCTTTACGAAACGCTGCAATTTTTCCATCCGGACCAGGACTCGCACTGTTGTCCAAGCTTTCGCAAAAGGAGGGATCATTTCCGCGGAGCTGCACGGTACAGAAAATGACTCTGACAGCGAGGAAAGTGAACCTGCGAGGTTGAATTTAGCGCAGTTGTTAGATTCTGAAACACAGGATGAGGACTTGGATGGATTTGATAAATGACTTTATGACGACTGTAACTAATATTTTGCGCCCAATCTATTTTTAAATACGCACAATTGTTTGTGTGTGTGTGTGTGCTCGTGCTTGCTTGCGTGCGTGTGTGTGTGTTGTAAGGTTGACGGTGTAGAGAATATGTATATAAAACCCGCGCCCTATCATCAGGTGGCGTATGTGTGTGTTAAATACAGAGCATGCAAAATCTGGACTGTGCCTTTTAATATGGTGCGCCTTTTGGTCGTGAAAATTCGGTAAATATAATAACATGTGATGTGTTTAATACAAAAAAATGTTTAAAAGCAGGAACTTTAGCTGCTTATTTAAAAACATGCAGATCTCATCGTATCATAAAAAGTAATCAGATTACTTTTATTAGCTTTTTTAATGCCAACATTTAAATTGTACATCTTAAAACAGATGCCCAGTAACAACCAGTGCAAAAAAAACAAACAACAGCTCCTTGAGGAAGGAACGTCGTCCTATCTGACCTGAACTTTGGAGAAAAATGGCCGACAATCCGCCTTTGTGCAGGTTTCTTCTAGAGTGCACGACAGAGTTTCTTTCACAGCTTTCCTCATACTTTTAGAAAAGTTGGTCTTCAGCTTGAGGAGCGCTGAAACGTGCTTCTCACTGCAGAAAAACGGGAATAAAAAAAGTTAACAGTTAACTTCGGGTTTGATTGTTAAAAAGTGTTCTATTTATCTGATCTTTAAAAGTCCTGAGAGGTCTAAGAGACAGCTGACCGCTGAGCTGCATGCTTTCTATCTAAGTTAGTTTGACATGCCCAGTGTTGGCCAAGTTTTTAAAACTCTAATACATTATTTTTTACAATAAGAATGCTTTAATAATGCTTCAAGTCGATCTACGTTCCAATAGAACATAGCTGGTGTCCGGTCACCAGCTGTGGGAAGGGACCGAAAGAACGAGATCATGGATACAAGCGGCCAGTATGAGCTTTCTCTGCAGAATGGATGGGCGCTCACTCAGAGATAGAGGGAGGAACTCTCCCATCCGGGAGGAGCCAGGAGTTGAGCAGTTACTCCTCCAGGTTGAGAGAAGCTAGACGGAGTGGTTCGGGCATCTGGATAGGATGCCTCCCTGGTGAGGTGTTTCGGGCGCGTTCCGCCAGGAGGAGAACCAGAGGCAGACCCCGGACTCGCTAGAGAGACTATGTCTCACAGCTGGCTGGGGACACCTCAGGATCCTCCCAGGTGAGCTAGAGGATGCAGCCTGGGTGACAGAAGCCCGGATTTCTTGCTGTGAGGCGATCATGCTAACCACTGCACCGTGCAGCCCTAACTTCATTATGTTACCAAAAAAAACAAATAAATTAAAGAGGGCCTTCACAAAGTAATCAGACCACAGGTTTTAAACTCCAGTCCTAAATCTAATCTGGGAGGATTGGTCGTTATTAAGAGAAATATGTCAACAATAGAGAAGAAAATCAGGAATATCAATGTTTGAGGGTAACTATTGTGGAATAGTTTAGACAATGAACTGAAAGGATTTAGTTCACAAACTGTTGATTTCTCTTTATGTGCATCAAGATGTTTTCAACCAGGAACTAATGAAAACCGTAAGGACATGGGCCCTCCAGGACCAGAGTATTAGGCTACACCACGTCTATACGCTCCACCGGGAGGTGTAGCCAAACGAACCTATTTGCACTATGAATTAAACTTCCTCCCAACACTTGTCATGTTATACTGAGTGAGAAGATTACCTGAGATCAGGATAGGTGGTTGCCAGGGAAACTATTTGCATCTGGATAGTAGGAACTTCCTGGAGTTCTAAAACCTCTGCAATCCTGATGAGAATTTCTTTCAGCCAGTCCTCCTTTGATCCCTGTGAGATGGAGAAGAATCTTCACTCACTGACCCCTAAAATACTCAACTTTGTGAAATTTAACCTTCAGTTTGTAACTTTATTTTAATCTCTTTTTTGGGGCAAATTGAAGTATTTTATTGAGTGTTTTTATGTCGCCACCAACAGAGTGTGGAGGTGACATCAAGTACTCGGGCTTAATCCTAAACCATCGAAGGAATTGCAGGAAAACTGCCTACAATTACTCAGTACCAACTCTAGATGAACGTAGATTTGCGTTCGTCTGCTGGGGAGGCAGCTTGACCGCAAGGGACAGCAATAGGTTGGACAGACTAATAAGGAAATATGCATCTGTGGTGGGGAGAAATGTGGACTCTGTGAGAGCTGTTTTGGAGGGGAGGATGAGGGCTTTAATGCAGGGTATCCTGAATAACCCCCGTCACCCTCTACATGATGTTATCATGACCCAGAAGACAACTCGAAGTAACAAGTTCCTCTCACTGCGCGGCAGGACTGAGCGCTTTAGGAGGTCGTTCATCCTTTCAGCGCTCAGGCAATTTAATTGATCAGATGTTTCTGGAAGGAACTGAGTCCTTTTTTACTATGTGTGTGTTGTTTTTTTTTTTTTATTTTGTATGTACAGTTTGTGTGATTTCTGTTGCTGCTGGACACCAGAATTTCTCCTGTGGGAGATTAATAAAGTTTTATCTATCTAATCATTCATTCTTTATACAGTTTTTTGATGTCGATTAGAACGGGACGTGTTGTGACGTTTCGACAGAGTTTTTCATGTTTGTGTTTTGGCGGAGGTTCTCACCATCCTGGTGAACAGTTTGTGTAAACTCTTTGCGTTGTCCATCACCTGCCTGCAAGCAGCCTGCTGCTGTTCTTTGTCCTTCAGCTTTACTTCTCTTCTCAGGAGTCTCTTCACATACTCTTGTGTTACCTCTTCATGAAACTGACCAATCAGCTCCTGTGAAAATGTTTTTATCCAACGATCAGATCGGAACGAGTTTTCAGTGGTAGTTAAACATCATTGAACAGATTTTACCTGCTGGCTAGTCTGAGGTAAAGCTTGAAGTTCCCAAAGCTCTGCTTCAATACTTTTCAGCAGCTGCTCAAACACATTCTTCTTCAGCCAGTCACTGGTACCCAGTTTCTGATATTGGGGCTGTAAAAAAAACCAAAAACCTCCTGACCATGTTATGACACAAACATTTAGATTAGACTTAAGGCTTGGAGCCAACGTTAAACTAAGGCCCAGCTGTACAAAGATGTCTTTTTAAGGTACAAAATAGGACGGTCTAATCAATTGAGTTATTCATATTTTTCGTTAAGAGTTTCCTTTTAATAAAAGTCTGTTTTGAATAATTATTTACGTGCTAGAAGAATCTACGTTGTCGTGCTTCTGAATGGCTACGTTGGCCAAACATTATAGATTTACATGTCCGTGTCATGATACCGTCACCTGCCACCAGAGGGAGACCTGGACCAACTTCCCTCTCCTGGATTTCAGCCTGATTCCAAACACCTGTGGTCATTAGCCTGATGATAATCATCTGTGCATCGTTAGCCTGATGCCTATTTAAAGGCAGTCTCCCCTAACTTCCTGGTTGGGTCATCACCTGGCCTTCTAGCCATGTCTTCCTGACCAAGTTTATATCCTTCAACTCTGTGTTATATTTTCTGAACTTTGACCAAAAGACATTTCTGTGTGTTATTCCTGGGCTTTGGCATTGCTGGACCTTTTGGTTAATAAATTTTGTTTGTTTTTCTGCATTCAGGTCCTCGTTCCACATCACGACAGTACAAGGGCGAATTGATGGAAAGAATTCTTGTGTTTGAACCAAAGAAAGATGAGTTAAATTTAATAGTTTTACTACTTATTAAATCTTGATATTTGGATTTTACATCAGACACTTAGTTTGGAAGCTGTTTCGAGTTGAATGTTTTCGCCACCCGCTAATGGTTGCTTCTTGCCCTTCGGGCATTTCCCTTAAGGGGTCGCTACAGCAAGTCAGTTTCTTCCATTCTTGCTAATGGTTGCTAATTAATGTTATTTTATGTAAAGGTTCCACCATACATTGAGTTAGTTTTATGGAGTTATTGAGTTCTTTTTATCTGTAAAATGAGCGTGTCTCACCTTTGGGGTACAACTCACTCGTGTCTTGTCAGAAATCTACATGCCACGTTCACAAGATTTGCTGATATAACTTTTTCACAATAAACTGGGTTTAAAAAAAAAATCTGCGAGGAAAGACTCGTTTTTCCACCTGATTCTTTAATGTGCTGGTCACTGAAGAAACCATGACTGTGTTGAAATATTTTCATTTAAAATTCAATGAAAAGAGCATTTGAATACACAGACACATGGCTTACATAGTGTTTTAATTAGTTTCTAACTCACCTTAAGAAGCTTATGCACCGGGTTTAAGAAGAATGAATGAGCTGATTGTTTCATGTTGGTCAGAACGAGCAGACATGTTTCCTTCAATTCTTCTGGGAACAAGTTTGACTTCTTGAGGAGGACATCCCTGCAGAAACAAAACAAGAACCACTGGATGAGCACTAGTCCATGGATTAACTCTAATTGACATATTGTAGCTCATCTAGATTGGTTAGTTATTCTGTTTTTTTGGCTCAGAAACATGCCTTAACTGTGCGATGTTTCCCAGATTAGCTTTGATGTACGCTTTGCTGTTTGCTTTGTTCTGCTTTATGATGTCTTCCTGAAATTCTTTGAAGCTGTGGACAGAACATAGTTTCATTTATTGAACAATCTATTATGCTTAGTGATTAAAATGAACTATTGATAGATGAGCTGTCTTACTTCTGCAGTAAGTCAGTAAGAGGCTGGGTGATGGTTTGGGCTTTGTCTCGGTTTCCGAGGATCACTTCCCCTGCCGTCACCATTCCATTGATGAACTAAGTAAAATAAACAAAGTAAAAAACCTTTATAAAATAAGCTTCCAATTCATGAGAGAGGCAGGATTAGAACATTTCTGTTTGCTAGAAACAGACCAAGCTTAATAGATCTTTGGAGGTTGGAATACTTTTGTACCTGAATGATGTCGTAAGCCAGAGGATTGGAGTCACAGCCTTCGTCTCCTGATGGTTCATGTCCTTCACTCCATTTTTGCTTTTCTTTCTCCAGCACTCGGTTCATATAAGTTGCTAGATTGTCCTAAATGAGGATGAGAGAAGAACATGTTATGTTCTCAATTATAACGCAAAAAAGAAAACCCCCCAAAAAACCTTTTTAGGACATGGTGTAAAACTCTAAATTTTGATGATTTAGAAAGATGCAGAAGCTGCATAAACGAGCAGCTTCTGCTCATTTGTGAAAGATGTTTTAAAGTGTGATTAGAAGAATGTTTGGTAATTCGTACCAAAGAAAATCAGTGAGGTCCCATTGCAGGCCTGCTTTTCAGTCTCTGCTGTAAGTTATCCGAAATGTTTTTTTTATCAGATTAAGGTTAGGACTCTGCAGTCCAGAGGTTCCATTTAAGATGGTTTTTGATGGTAAACAAACTTAACCAACAGGAGCATGACACATCCTAAGGTTTCCATAGAAACCAAAGTTCTTACATCCTCTGCTCCGCCTCTTAAAGTGCCAGTGTGAAAAAAGAATTTAAGCTTTAAAGAGAACCTTGAAAACACTCCTGGATCCAAAGGATGACCCAGGTTATCCCCAAAATGTAATCACTTCTTCATCTTCCCATCAAGAATATATTTGAAAAATTTATGAAAATCCCACAATAACTTTTTGAGTTATCTTGTTTTAACACACACACACCCAAGACATGGACTTCCGGTGCATGACTTGTTTATTTTTGTCACCTCTTGAGGTTGGGCCAACTATTCATAGAGTCATATTTTCATCCCTGTTGTGGTTGAGTCTATCCGAGTTGATCACAGAAGGGAGCGCTGGGGATACACCCCAAACTGGATGCCAGATTGTTGCGGGGTAAGGTCAGACCATTTCTTTTTATTTTCACTGAAAGATCAGTGTGTGTCAATCTCAGAAATACCATGGCGACCAAATCAGACTCTTTCACAATGGTAACATCAGTGGCACCGGCTCATTAATGACCATTACATATGCGTCATATCATTTGTATGATCTGTATTTGGAGTTACAGGGTCAGGGTTGGGGCGAGATGGAGTTCAGGATTTGTCGCAGGTCACAAACTCTTCCACATTGTTCTAAAAAAACTCGCTATGATGTCAGAAAATTTCACCGTCCTGTCACAGTTCCACACTGGAACACTTGATTGGGTGAACAAATACGTACCTCTTGGCGAGGCAGTGTATGATTAAACCAGGCATAGGCAAACTACGGCATGCGGGCCACATGCGGCCTGTTAAATATTTTAATCTGGCCTGCCCAACTTAAAAAAATATATATAAATAAACCTTGTTAGTTTTATTTCCCCTGCAGTTTTGATGTTTCGCTCTCTAGATATATTGGTTTTGTTGAGAAAACAACAACACTGCTGCAATTAAAATGTGCGTGTCTACGTGATGCGCACGCTGTCAAAATAAACAGTGTGCACAGATATGGAAAGCCATCAGGGCCAATACACACACGTAAACAAGCGTGTTAGATGTTAAAACAAGCAAAATGTTACATCAAGTGCTTAGATTTCAAACCTAGCGCCGCTACATGCACGTTTTTAAGCGCTATCGCACTAAATTTCAGACATAGCGCCGCTAGATTTGAAATTTAACGCTTTTGATGTAACATTTAGCGCGCTTGTTTAAAATCTAGCGCGCCATTCTATCGGTCTAATCTAGCGGTTCCCAAAGCGTGCCATCCATCTGCTCCTGTTCCGACCCCTTTGTCAAATGTTAGAACTCAATGTGGCCCGCGAACCAAAAAGTTTGCCCACCCGTGGATTAAACTGTTGTAAACTTTAGTTACCTTCTGTGTGTTTCGATACTGCTCCTCCAGAGGTTCCAACAAATCTTTAGGTAGCAGATTTCCAAGTGCTGAAGAGTTGATCTCACAGGCCAGTTCTGCCTTTTTAAAGATCCTAAAACATACCAAATATTGAAAAGATTATTTTAATGATGGAGTTTAAAAAAAACAGACGTGATTCAGAAAGTCAACCCGTCATTTTCATCTCTTATTCAATCTTGTAATTACGAAAGAAGAATAAATTCAAGTGGTGTTTACTTATTAAAAACCACATCAAACAACATGAGAGGTGGAGTGTTCCACTGTGGGAGGCTAACGGTGGGGTTCTGAATCACATCTAATAACCCAAGTTACAACACGCTGTAAAATGAAGAGATAATGAAAGAAAATGTTCAGGATTTTTCATGCAAAAAAATAAAAAGATCCGTTAAACACACTTAAAATGAACCTTGGAAAACAAAGCAGGACTTTGTATCCTAAAACAAAAAGGGTAAAGATAGTTTGGATGGCTTACAGCTATAACAGGTTATGATTAGAATGAATCAGGGGTTCACATTCAGTCCGTTAATCATCTTCAATTAACTTCAGAAAAGACTGAAACCATGCTTGTTGCTCCTCAAAACAAAATCTCTCTAATAAAACAACATCTTGGTTTCTTTGAACTTCATAATCAAACACACCCCTAGAAGCCGTGTCGATAGACACACACTCAAAACAATCGGTTAAAAACAGTATCTTTCAACCTAAGAATACTTTTAATTTCATCAGTGCATACACGGCACTGCACCTGTTTATCTCCAAGAACTCCTAACCCTCCACACCACTGTCCGAGACTTGTGCTCCTCCTCCTCCTACTGCCTGCACCAACCAAGGACCAAACTCTCCACTATGGGGAACAGGGCCTTCCAGGCAGCTGCTCCACGACTCTGGAACGCTCTTCCTGAGAGCTTGAGGGCTCCACAGAGCGTTGAGGCTTTTAAAAAAAGACTGAAGACATTTTTATTTCTAAAGGCTTTTCAACAAAGTTTTTTAGTGTTTTTTGTGTTGTGGTTTTATTTAATTTTGCTGTTTGTTGTTGCTTTTGGTCATTGTAGCACTTTGAGATCTCCACTGGAAATGTAAAGTGCGTTACAAATAAATTTTTTATTATTATTATTATATTTGGAAAAAAATTATTCACGCTTTTATTTCGTCACGACAATCACTCTGACAATCATTTTGCTGACAGTGACATTTAAGATTCGGTCTGTCAGTGAGTCAGTCACCTTCTTACCCGTCTATCCCTTACGGGAGTGCTGGAGACCATCCCAGCTGATTCAAGGCGAGGGGCAGGGTACACCCTGTCAGTCTGTCACGGGGCCACACACATACAACCGTCCACACACACACTCATTCCTAGGGGGCAATTTTGGCACCGGCCAATCATGCATGTCTTTGGAGGGTGGGAGGAAACCCACGCAGGCAGAGGGAGAACATGCAAACTCCACACAGAAAGGACAGTGTTCTAAGCCATGTCTCCACCCAGGACTCGAACCCATGACCTTCTTGCTGTGAGGCCACTGTGCTACCCACTGCGCCACCAAGCTGCTCATTTTAGATTCACCTAACCATAGATGTAGATGTAACCATAGAAGAAACTTTGTCTGAATATCAGTGTGTTTTCTGTGAAAAGCAAACAAAGATTTCAGCATCAGTTTTGACCAAAAACGAATCGAACGGGACAAATATTTACTTTTAAATTCCATGGAACTTTATCTGAAAATATCCAGCAGTGTGTTTCTTTCTACTATGAAAACTAGCAGCTGATTCACTTCTGAACAGCTTATCCTAGCCAATAACCTATCCCAGGCGATTACACGCTAGAGGCAGGGTACACCCTGAAGAGGTGGCCAGCCTGTTACGAGTCCAGACATGTTGACATACAACCATTGACACACACCTGTTTCTAAGGACAATTCCTGAGTGTCCGATCGACAGAACATGCATATTTTCAGAGGGTGGGAGAAAGATCTAAATATAAATCTTGATATCTAGATATACAGTATTTATGTATGTATGTGGGTAGGTGAAGGTGGCAGCTCAGTGGTTAGAGCGTTCGCGCACGGACCGGAAGTGCGTCCCACAGAGAGCACGTCTAGGGTCCTTGGAGAAGACAACTAACCCCCGTTTCTCCCATTGGCGCCGTCGAAGGGCAGCCTGCTATGGTGTAAGGAGTGCAGCACACAAATTTCACCGGTGAGGGATGAATAGAGTCAGCCAGTCATCTTCTTATCCGTCTATCCCTTTCAGGGAACGGGGGGTGCCGGAGACCATCCCGGCTGCTTTAAGGCGAAGGGCAGGGTACACCCTGAACAGGTTGCCAGTCTTTTGCGGGGCCACACACATACAACCATCCACACACACACTCATTCCTAGCGGCAATTTGGCACCGGCCAATTAACCTAGCATGCATGTCTTTGGAGACATCGGAAGACATACTGGGACATACTGGGACTGGGACATCGGAAACCTCAGCCAAACATTTTTACATGTGTCTCAAAACCCTGAAAAGCTGCAGCACTTAAAGGATCTTATAAACTACCCATAAATATACAATCAAAGCCTTACCCAGGATAGTACTCGTTGACCCAGCGCAGAAGAAAAGTGCAATCGTTGTCGTCCAGACAGAAATCTGCAATCTTCTTTAACCTGGCGCTGAATGTTTGGTGGTACAGAGACGCATAAAGCTGACAGATGTCTGCCTGTGGGGGGTAGCATTTCCTCAGCACCCCCACCACCAATAACAGGTCTTCTTTCATTTGCCGGCCCATGCTGTGGATGTCAGAGTGTAGAGATGACCGCTCTTCCCGTCCAGTAGGACCTACTGTTGATGTGTCCATTCTGTTTTCCACCAAAGCACGCAGTTTGCTATCATGCAGTTTCTTCCAGTTGCTGGGGCTCCGAGTGGTTATGTGGCTCCACTGGTGGTCCTGCTCCTCCATCTGATAGATGGCGTTCACAGCAGATGTTAGAGCTGCCGTCAGAGAGGAGCCGTTGGCCTCACCCATCATGTCCTGCAGGCTGAGAGACAAACTCTGCTGAACGGTTTCCAGCACTGAGTTTTCCAGGACCTGATGGTCGGCACTGAGCTTATCAAACTCTTCCACACTCTGTTTCAGTGAATCTTCTTTCCTTATCTCCTCAAACAGATGATTTTCTCTCTTTGCAAGCAGTAAACTGGCCTCGTGGAAACATTTGTTCTTGACGAGTGGTTCAAATTTGTCCATTTCTGAGAGAAAAAGACAAGTAAAGATTTTAAATAATGAGAGGTTGCGATAAACAAGAAAAAGTCGACATCAAGACGATGAACATTACTCCTCCACCCGCTTTCTACCACAAACTATTTTAATAATAAATATTTGAGGTCCATATTTTCCAGAAAATTTTCTTCGTTTTTTTCCCGCTGGAAAAAATTATTTAATACATTTAATGAATTTAAAAAAAAAAAAAAAACTCAAGTGTTTAATTTTAAATAAATAAAAAATAGTGGTGCAGTGGTTAGCACGGTGACCTCAAAGCAACAAGGTTAGGGTTCGAGTCCCGTGCGAAGCTTGGAACACTGGTCTTTCTGTGTAGAGTTTGCATGTTCCACCTGTGTATGTGTGGGTTTTCTCAGGTCTCCTCCCACCCTCCAAAAATATGCACCTTAGGTTGACTGGCCACTTTGAAATCGGCCCTAGGAATGAGTGTGTCTGGATGGTTGTTTGTGTGTGTGACCCTGCAGTAGACTAGTGACCTGTTTAGGGTGTATCCTACCTCTCGCCTGAAATCAGCCAATTTCAAAAATTGAAATATTTCAGATTTATTCCTTAACATATCCATTACTTTACAGGTCATCTTGTAAACCAACAAAATATTTTTGCTTAAAAGTTATGATAACTTTGAACTTTTTTTTAATTCAAAGCACTTCTTGTTAAAAATTTCCATAAAATGATTTGTCGTAGAAATATAAACAACGTCATACCACGATGCAGAACATTGGTGATCAAATAACGGGTGGACTTTGTTTTACCGTTGATGAGATTTTCCAGTGACTGCTCTCCATCAGGTGAAGAAGGATGATTAATAGGACTGGGATTTTTCCAAATCCTCTGGAACGCTCCTAACAACCTTCTTCCTGTCCCTACAAACGCCCCACTTTGCTGGCCGTCTGATTCCGAGCGAATCCTCATTCCTGAAGCCGACTGAGACCTCTTTCCAGATGAGACACAAGAGGAGCAGAGAAGGACTGGAGCACACAAGACAGAGCCTGTCAGATCCAAGAGAATAAAACAGTCTGGTTAGACGAGTTACTGAGCAGCTTTTACAAGTCACTTATTAAAAAATCACTTTTTCCTTCATGCAAGTTATTTTCAGACAAGTGCACAAGCTTTTAGCTGCTTTTAAAAACTAATAAACCTCATTTTCACTCAGTTTCAGATGAAAAAACTGATCAAATCAAACAAATGACAGGAATAGCAAAAAAGTTGACCAAAACAGTGCAGCTTTAAAAAAAAAACTAAATTAACTTTTTATCCATGAAGCAAATTAAAATAAAATATCTAAAATATAGAACATATTATTTTAAGAGAAAGAAGCTGGTAACGTTTAAAAACTGCAGGAAAACAGTGCAATTAAATTGAATTAAAGTAAAAAAAAAAAAAAAAAGGAAGAAACTAAATGAAAGTTTTCCACGTGTTTCAGTTTGAAATAAAACTCACCCCAAATCCTAGAAACACTGTTACTAATCAACAGAGCCTTTTAAACCCTGAGAAGCCCCTCCTGCTCCATGCATCATGTCAAGTGGAAATTCCAAACACACACACACACACATACACAGTTACTGTTTTTAGACACAGATGGACGGCAGTTTTGTTTGTCCAAGGACGAAACGTGATCTCATCGAAGCCCTTCTTTGATTCTTAATGAGGGTTTTGTTTTCCAACGAATTTTATCAAAAACACATTTTCACCCCGAGGTGTTAAAAACCTAGAAGAACTTTTTTTTTTTATTTATAATTTTTCAGCTTTTTTATGTTTTGAAAAAGGTGCAAAGCTTAAAAATTGTATTAACAGTTTAAAAAACAAAAATTTTAAGAGAAGTTGTTGCAGAAAAATATGTTAAAAACTTTTTGCATTGAAAACAAAACACAATTCTAACAAATAAAAAAAAAAAACCCAGAAAAGATATAAAAAGTTATAATTCTTACGAAGAAGCGCCATCACAACGTCTGAGTTTCCTCGTGCTGACTGATCTGTTATTATGAAACACACACAGACTTATGTCCTCTGCATATTTAAGATAAGCTGTTTTGAGGGGTCACATGCACACGTTTCACTTTCACTTTGACCTTTAATTTTAACTCAGACTAAACTTCACGCTTCTGTTTGGAGGACAAAAAAACGTACATTTTTGTACATGTCGAAGGTGCACCCTCCACCTGCACTGAATCAAACTCTATTAATAGCTAACACTTGACGTCTGTGTGAGAACTGCTTTGAAACAGTCGTGTGTCGGGTTTTCAAATACTTTGCTAACGCGTAATCAAAATATTTCACAAAAACTTTTCATTTCGTGTTCTGAACCACTTATCCTGGGCAGGGTTTTCAGGGTTCCCTAGCCTATCCCGGCTGATTTCAGGAAAGAGGCAGGATACACCCCGAACAGGTCGCCAGACCGTCGCGAGGCCACACACATAACCATCCACACAAACATTCATTCCTCAGGGGCAATTTCATATCAGCTAATCAACATAGCATGCATGTTTTTAGGGGGAAACCAGAAAAAAAAAAACACACGTACAGAGAGAGAACATGCAAATTCCAAGACTCAACCCTGACCTTCTTGCTGTGAGGCCACTGTGCTAGCCACTGGACCACCGTGCATACTTGTTGTATAAATTTCCCCTAAAAATATTTAGCTATAGAGTAGAAGAAGCTAATATTTACACAATAATCATAGACACATTGGATGCTCGTCTTCGGGGAGGGATCTCTCTTTCATGTGGATCCCCACGAGGTTTCTTATTTTTTCCCCACTAATGTTTTTTTTTAGGAGTTTTTCCTCACCGTGAAGGAGAGGGCAGGAATGTGCTAGTCTTGTTTGGTTAGCATTTGTTTGTTAGTCTACTTGCTGTGTATTTGTGTTAATACGTTCCTCTTTTTCCTGGTTTTTTTCCTCCTGAATTTTTCATGTGAAGCCCATTGAGACAGAAATTCTGTGATTCTGGGCGATACAAATAAAATGGAATTGAATTGAATTAAAAAGAGAAGTATAGACTTTTTTTTAGTAGAGACCAAAGAACTGTAATGCTATTGGTTGTATAGATTTTTATTTTCACCAATAGGGAGGAGATATCACTTTCACAAACCTAATCAGTTCATCTAGAGTTGGCATTGAGTAACTGTGGGTAGTTTGATAAAAATCCGTTCATTGGTTTGGGAGATATCTCATTCCGTGTAATGAATACAATGAGAGGCATGTGAGGCCCTGAGTGTTATTAAATCACCAAGCAGCCACTAAACTTTCACTAAGATATAAAATAATTTAAACGTGAGCTTCGTGCAAAATGAACTTTTTGGATGTTTTTATTAAAAAAATAAACAAATAAAAAATAATTACTCTATTCATCCCTCACCAGGGAAATTTGTGTGCTGCACTCCTTACACCGCAGCAGGCTGCCCCTCGACGGCGCCAATGGTGGGAGAAGCAGGGGTTAAGTGTCTTCTCCAAGGATCCTCGACATGCTCTCTGTGGGACGCGAACCCGCGAACGCTCTAACCACCTAAAAAACTGTTTGTTATGCATGTTTGAGGAATTTGCAAGCTCTCTCGTCTGGTGTTCAGAAACTCTTCTAATGCCAAGTTGTTCTTGGACCCGCCTTTTGTTCTTGTTGTAGAGCAGGCGCTCTGCTCCTGCTCAGTCCTT
The DNA here is from genome assembly GCA_902685375.1 of Neostethus bicornis. Lineage (NCBI taxonomy): Eukaryota > Metazoa > Chordata > Actinopteri > Atheriniformes > Phallostethidae > Neostethus > Neostethus bicornis. Next base: position 22,039,299 of record LR738552.1, read on the forward strand.
CCCCTTAAAAGTTTCCATGTTCCATTCAATTTCCATTTTTATAGAAATTCACCAAAATAGGAATGTAAAGACTGGCTTTGATAACTTGATGCATTTAACACTGTGTTTACAGCCTCAAACAAAATTTATGCTGTGTTGTGCACTCATTCAGTGGGGACGGACTTAGCGGGAAGCGAGAGGAGGTGAACAGAAGCGAACTGACAGAATGTACGTATTGACGGATTTCCCTGAGACAACAAAAGGAATCTCTGAAAGGAAAGAAATATTAACCCATGAAAACACGATATCTTCTCTTTCAAATCCACTAAGACCTTTTCATACGTACTACATCAAAGTAGTGCAGCTTTTCACTTCCTTTAGCAATGTAGAAGTAGAAATGAGAATAAGTGACCCATGACGAATGATGTTTTATTACCCCTCTACTGGGAAAATTTAAGTGTTTGGTAAAACAGTCCAGTGTTCTGTGGGCTCCGCGAGCGCCATTCATTGGCTGCTGGGATGAATGACTTTCTGAATCTCTCAGGTCTGTGGCACCAATCAGATGCTTTTTACATCACAGCATCCAAACTGGACTAAATGGAGTATACTTTTTACTGTTGCTCGGCAGAATGCCGGTGAGCTGAGTGTGTCTGCAGGTGTGTATGTGGCTCCTGCTGAGCTTTCCGTTCTTCGTTTTGGTGGTTATAAGAGTGTCTGGTTTTGCAGCTGGAGGTTTGTGCAGGTGTCTCTATTTTTACCATCAGGTTTCAATTCTGTTGAACAACTCCATCTCTGATCAGCAACAAAGAAAAGCATCCAACTTCTCATCAATACAAGAAGGCTTACAGATTATTTTAGTAGTAGATGAGAGGTGGGGTACACTCTGGACAGGTCACCAGTCTGTCAAACTAAACTTAAAATAATGGTCAGATTGATTAAGCTCCCTTTCTTTTCATTCCCACACATAGCAGCCATTTTTCTTGTCTGTTTTATGTTTTCTCTGAAATGCTTTTTGCAAATTTGCTCCAAAATGTCTCAACAAATTTGGTTGAGCTGACCTTTGTTTTGTTTCATCACATTTTTGCACAACATTTCAAACAGAAACAAAAGTGAGAGAAAAAAAGGAAAAAAAAATAGTTCCTTTATTTATAATTGATTGTGCGTGAATTTCAACAATTACTAAACACACATGTTTATAAACCCTCAGCTTGAAACGTAGAAAAGACATAACACATAAAAGACGTGGTTTTAATAAAACCAATGCGACAAACTTCATAGAGGAGCAAAACCAGACATGAGAACAGGAAACACAGCTGGTGGGCCTGGCCGGTGGTTCTTTTCAGCAAAACTGACACAAAACAAACGTTTTTGCCATGATCTCCTCACCTGCCACCATAGAGAGCCCCTGGATTTCAGCCTGATCCCAAACACCCGTGGTGATCAGCCTGATGCTAATCAACTGTGCATCGTTAGCCTGATGCCTATATAAAGACAGTCTCCCCTGAGTTCCGGGTCATCACCAACCTTTCCAGCCATGTCTTCCTGGCTGCCTGACCAAGTCTTTGAACTATGAGTTATATTTTTTAAACTTTGATCAGACGACATTCCTTCGTGTTCATCTTGTGCTTTTGCCTTACAGCCTTGCCAGACTTTTTGCAAATAAATCCTTTTTGTTGTGCTGCATTTTGGGTCCTTCTCCTCTCTCCGCATCCACATCATGACAGTTTTAAGCAGACAAATGTGAGGAATCCACAGATGGTGCTGATATGTGGGATTTAATTGTGTCTATGAAAACTGAGTTTTCATATCCTCTTCAACGAGAACCACAGGAACCTAATATTTTGTTTTCCCACCCTGAACCCTGCGACATTGTCTCTACAGCTCCTGATATTGATCTTTAGCGACATCAAAAAGCAATTTCACATAATTTATCCTAAACTGTAATCTGTCTGGCTTAATGTAAATGAATAATGAGGTTTTGATCTTCTAAAAACAATGTGCCGTCATCTTCTTCAGGTTCATAGAGTTGCAGGAGCAGCAGCATGAAATCACACACTTCCTTCACCCTGGCCACAAAACCTGTGAGACAGTTTCTTGAAGTGGTCCTGCCTCCCCTCGGCGTGGGTTATGACTAAAACACCTTACCATTAAAACATCCAAAGACATCCTACAAGACAACTATGTTGAGGGGAAGTGAGGATGATGGAATCCAATAGGCGGACTCAGAATGTTTGAGTAACAAATACTTAATTATATATTAGTGGAAGCAAGGTTGATGCCAAGATGGCTGACAGATAGGGAGACCTACAGGTTGGTAAACAGGAAGTTAGGCCAGCAGTCCGGCAGGCGGACCAGTAAACAGAATGGTTGCTTTGGAATGGATGATTCAGAAATTAGATTTAAGCAGATTTTTGAAGGCAGATTAATTTTAGAGGCCAAAGTCTTTTACCACGGGGTGAACAATAATCTGGCGCTGACTGGAGGTCCAACACAGAAATAAATACTTTTGCTCAATGGCAAACAAGTGTGGAGTTACTGTTTGGGGAATGAGCAGCCGGTGGTGCCCATGGAGAAGGCACGCCCATAAAAACATAAACTAAACCACTATAGTTTGCTCCTCACAGCCCAGAAGAGCTCATCCTGGATGGTTGAGCTTCTCATTTTCAGAAGACAAAATAAACTTTATCATGGCATCAGAATTTATCATGTGAATTTATACTGTGAGAATTTCCAAAAACAGGTCAGTAGGTCAAGTTCGTAGACATTAATGAACTATAGTTCACTTGTTATTAGTGGTAGAAAATGAAGCCAACTTGGAGATGATTCCTTAAGTTATTTTATAGTTGGTATTGAGTAACTGTGAGCAGTTTAATTAAAATTCTTCTCAGTGGATTGGAAAATATCACTTTCACAAAGGTGTATCATAGACAGCCATTTTCACCTTTTGTGGGCAGAGGCATAAAAAAAAAGAAGCTGCACAGCGCAGTCTCTCTAATTGAAAATGTTGGCCATAGGTTTTTTGGTGACCAAGAGATGAGGTGAAAAAACACTTCTTGCAACAGACTTAGTTGTATAAAAAAAGTTTGTTGCAGAAAATGACAAACAACAAATTGAATGGAAGCCTCTTTAGAGAGTCACACAAACAAAATGCAATGCCAATTTTAAAGGTTTAAACTGAAAAGTTCGGCTAACACTTAAGGACCGGCTAACTGGCTTGGTTGGTGCCAGGTGATTACCATCAGACAAGTCAAAGAAAATTCCTATGCTGCATCTGGTTTTATTCAGCCATCTGGTCAAGGTGGGCGAATATCCAGGTGACATGTTGACTTCTAACAAACAAATAGGAGTGTCTGAAGACCAGTATTTGAACACCAGGGATGGGGTCTAAGAATATATTTCCAAATGGTTTATTTGATAGGATTTTGTATTTTAGGACACAATGAATGATCTTGTTATCAAAGTGTGAGAGTGGTTTTGTGTCTATGACTTTCTGGTGACCTGACAAATTTGTACCCTGCCTTTTGCCCGATACCATCCAAGATACGCCCCGCTGATCCACAAACCAAAACAGATGAAGTGACTTTGAAATAAAAAATGACAAAATGAGATGTCTCTCCGTCATATATAACATGTCTCTCGCTAGCACAGCTTTAAGTTAAGTACGGCCGCTACATAACCTCAGAGTATTTTTGGCACGTTGTCCAGTTACCCACGGTTGGTTGGTTTATTACCACACACTCTTCCTCCGGAAACCAGACTTTTTATTCTTTTCGCAATAGCAAAAGTAAAAAGATCAATTTCTCTTCCTCATTTTGGCCACGAGATCTTTGTTGTTCTAGGGAGATACCCAAAACACAGCATGCTTAGCAGGTGACTGATAACTTCCATTTCTGCAAATTTTCTTCCCTCTTTTTCTCTGATTTTCAGCAATAAGAGAGTTTCTAATCTCATGTTTCTGTAGATTGTTGTAAACTCTTCTTCTTCTTCTTTTGGCATTTCCTTTCAGGGGTCACCACAGCGAGTCAGTGTCTTCCATCTAACCCTATCTGCTGCATCTTCTTCGTATCCATGAACCTCCTGTTTGGTCTTCCTCTAGGCCTCTTTCCCGGTGGTTCCAAACCCAGTATCCTTCTTCCTATGTACTCTCTCTCTCTCCGCTGCACATGACCAAACCATCTCAGTCTGGCCTCTCTGACTTTATCTCCAAAACCTCTAATATGTGCTGTTCCTCTGATCCTGTCCATCCTGGTCACTTCCAAAGAGATCCTCAGCATCTTCATCTCTTGCTACCTCCATCTCTGTTTCCTGTCTTTTCCTCAGTGCCACTGTCTGTAGACCAAACAGCATGGCATCTTCGGTTATGTCAGCATTCAGGCAGGCTTTAGGGCCTCGTTAAGTACCTTTTTATTCTTTAATTCTCTTTGAAATGTAGGACAGTTGGAAACAATGTGGTAAGAGTTCCGAGTGTTTTTATTATTTTACACTCCCATTTTTCATTTGATAATCTGCTTCATTCAGCCACATCAAGGGTCAGGAATCTTGTGTTTCACCACATCAACAAAATTTATCACGTCAACAAATGACTTTAGACTCATATGAACAAGTGGAGATCACAAACTCTAAACCATAATAAAACCCACAACATTTCATTAATATGTTGGCCTAGCAGATGAAAAAAAAAATCTGATTTTTATGAATCAATTCAAACCCGACATAAATCAATGGGTGTGCCTTGTTATTTTTTGTTGCCTTTTCTAAGTTCACCCCTCCCACTCATTGTGTAAATAAATGACTAAATGGGAACTCAGGAAGAGCTGGAATTATAAACTTATCCAATTAGGCCTTTTCTTCCTATGTTTTTTTTTCCTCAATCAGAAATGACTATTGAGTGTTTTTCAGGAAGACCATTTGGCTGGATAATTTTTATCATCAATTCAAAATAAAAGTGTCGTTGGGATCCAAACGTCCTCATTCAACCAAAACAAAAAAAATTATATTTGATTAAAGGTGTTTAAAAATTATTTAAATCTCAAGCTTGTCTTTTGATGCCTTCGGCCACAGAATGTTGAGGTATTGAGCACTCGGCCTGTTTTGCAGCCGTCCATGGTTATGTAACTCTTTTGTGAAAGCAGCATCTCCCAAAACACAGAAGGGATTTTAATAAAACTACCCACAGTTACTCAGTACCAATTATAGATCACCTTTAAGTTGTCATTTCTCTCTACCACGAATAGCAAGCAATCGCGCTCTAAACTTTAAAAATCTAAACTTCTAAAAAACTAACTCTACCCACCGACATGCTTTTGGAAATTCATTCAGTGAAGTGAGAAAAAATAAGTTATTCGCAAAAAAGTCTTTCCATTTCATTCCATTGTTTATGCTTATCCGTGGCTGGGTTATGGGGGCAACAGCCGCAGACTGGAAGCCCAGACTTCCCTCACCCCGGCTATATCTCCTCTTACTCAACCATGAGGATCCCAAGGTGTTCCCTGGCCAGCTGTCAGATATAGTCTCTCCAGCACGTCCGAGACCTACCTCTGGGTTTCCTCCCGGTGGGACGTGCCCGAAACACCAGATGAGCAAGATGCTCCAGAGGCATTCTAACCAGCTGTCCAAACCACCTCATCTAACTTCTCTCAACTCGGAGGAGTAACGGCTCTACTTTGAGCTCTTCCCAGATGGCAGAGCACCTCCTATCTCTGAGAGAGAGCCCAGCTACCCTGCAGAGGAAGCTCATTTCAACTGCTTTTAATCTGTGATCCTGTTCTTTCGGTCACCACCCATAGCTGGTGACCATAGGTGAGGGTGGGAACTTAGATCGACTGGCTCAGCTCTTTCTTTACCACAATGGACCAATGTAGGATTCTGCTAACTCTGGACGTCGCACCGATCCGTCTGTCGATCTCCTGCTCCATCCTTCTCCCACTCGCCAACAAGACTCTGGAGATACTTAAACTCCTCCACTTGGGGCAGGCCCGAGTTCCTGATCTAAAGGGGTGTTCCACCATTTTCTGGGTGAGGACCGTGGTCTCAGATTTGGAAGCGCTGTTTACCATCCCGGAAGCTTCATAATCAGCAGCAAATTGGTCCAATGAAAACTGGAGATTGCGACTTGACGAAGCCAACATGACCACATCATCCGCAAAAAGCAAATCTGTCATGATTTACCCATTCAGAGGTGTTAATATATTATTATTTAGAGAAAAACTAAGAACTAATGGTGGCCCTACAGCAAAAAAGTTGGAGATTCGAGTACTAGAGTAGGAGTGGGATTTGATTTACTGGTGTTTCTTTGTGATGTTTGCATGTTCTCCCTTTGTATGCGTGGATTTTCTCCAATTTCCTCCCATCCTTCAAAAACATACATGTTAAATTGATCCACATACACACACTAGAAGTGTGTGTGTGTGTGTGTGTGTGTGTGTGTGTGTGTGTGTGTGTGTGTGTGTGTGTGTGTGTGTGTGTGGTTGAATGGTTGTCTGTACGCATGGCCCCACAACAGACAGGTAACCTGTTCAGAGTATATCCAGCTTCTAGCCTGAAATCATCTGGGATAGATTCTGCCACACCCGGCGTCCCAAACAAATTTTTTATTAAAATTTAAATTGTTAATAAAATGACATGTTTAACTTTAATGTCGATAGCTCTAAAATTCCACAATAAATTGATTTCTTTCATTTGTCTTAAATTTTTTTCTCAAATAATGGAACAAATAGCAAAGAAGTTTTTAGCGATGGCAAATATAATACTTTGTACAGACCGTGTCTTTCCTTTAAACACATTTATTCAAATCTAACTTTTAGTATTCGAACACAATCGTGTGAAATAATTATTTGTCCAGTCAAGACGCATAACAATGAACAAGACAAAAAAAGTCTGTTTCTGCTTTCTTTCTCTGCGGTGGAGTCAAAATTACCTGGAGTTTGTGATATCATATGATGATGCGTTTACGAGCCATTTCTAGAGTTTAGCGGATAGTTCAGACACAAATACATCGGTGCGAATTGGCAACATTTTTGCCAATTGATGCTTTGCACGAGTGTGACCAATTTAATCAACCTCACAATAAATCGGTTGTGTCCTAAAAAGGACAGTAGACATAATATACATGTTTAAATGGTTTTACATTGACAAATGGAAATACATTCATAGATGTGTTCAAGCAAAACAAACTGGAGTCCATGCTCATAATTAGGAAGAGGAATAACTGTTTTTTTTATATGTCGGGCAGGAAACTAGGGCAGAAAAAAGGCAGGCCAGCCAGGCACCCTGTGCGGGGTTCCACTTCCATGTCCTCAAATAAAATTTTGCTTCTGTCAATAGTCTTCTGTTTTCTTTTCAGCGCAGAGAATTTCTGCAGGATAAGGTGGTGTTCACGTCCTCGCAGAAGACCCCGGAAATACAAAACAGCAACCAGATGCTTCTTACTGCGAAGGAATCAAATCAGGAAAAAGATTAATGAGCTTTTAGAAATAATTATTGGATTTTAAATACAACTTAATGAGCACCTTCTGTCTTAGAAAAATGTTTAGAGGTATGAAGCTTAAAAAAAAGCTTTTTAAAAATAAGTTTTAAAACATTCTTTTTTATTCAGTGACAGATTGTAAATGACTTCAAAGCCTTCACTGCTGACCCAAAAACATTTGAAACACACTAGTGTTAATTATACTTTGACCTTTAATATTTATAAAATACTTCCACATGGTCTACTTTTGATCTTTCATGGCTGCATGACTTTGATGTAAAGCATTTGACCAATCATAGTAAGGCCAGCATTTGTTGCGTGTATCAGTGTATCAGTGTAATTTGCGTTAAAAAAAACTTCATAGTCTGTTCGGCTGGTTCTTTCAATACGAAGTGAACAGCGATGAATCTTTTGCTCCAATCAGTCAGATTTAGAGCTGGTTTATGTAACCGTTTTCAGACCTTCTGATTGGACAATCTTAGGGCGTGGCAGCTAAACTAGCAAACAGCATCAGTGGCTGCTAAAAAAAAATTGTTTTTTTTTAATGTCTGCATCTACCTTTCCAGTAAAAAAAAAAAAAAGGATTTATTGTTATATTCTTTTATACTTTTGAAGTTTATGAAGTCTTAGGGGATGGTTTTGTTTGCAGCTCTTTGAACAATAAGTGACTTTTTTGCCACTGGATTTTTTTATTGAGTAAAAACTTTTCTTGTGGACTTTTTGTTTTTAATGACTTTTCTTTTGTATGAATTCAGTTGTTTGGAATCAAGATAGTTATACAATCATAAAATAGATATGGAGTGGTTGATTGATGCAGATGGAGTACTACTGAAGGTCCGGGTGTGAAATGCAACCGTTCTGCCACGGTTTTAAAGCAGATCATCATCCAAACATAGGAATGTCACACAACTGTACAAAAACCCCCCAAATTGCATCACTTTGAAAAGAAAAATGAAGATGAAATGCCTCGTTTTACTAGCATGTTTTTAGATAGATATTTACAGTAGTTTATTGTGGTTTAGGAGGGATTTTAATAGTGGGTGTACCTCATGGCACATGTAGAATAACATGCTACCATTTGTTTGCTCAGAAATTCAATATTTCTTGAATAAAGCTTTTAAATACATTTACAGGATAAAATGTACTTGGGAAATGCATATACCCGGTTGCTCCAAGCAGTCCAAGAGAGAGTTCCAAACAGCTTCTCAATAGCTGCTCGGTGGTGCTGAGTTGGGTGGGGTGGAGATGGAACAGCTGCTTGGAGGAACAGCTGCTTGGCGGAACATTTGTTAGTGGATTACCGTGTGGGTTATCGTGGCAACAATGTGGGAAAACTTTTGTGGATCATAATAAGATCTTAACTTGCCACTAAAAGCTCCACTATAAGGAAGTCACTTCCTTCACTGATTGAACAAAACCATCTGTTGTTCTCAAACACCATCAGTCCACCATCTTTAGAGCCCCCGCCTCTTACTTCCCACTTAGTCTGACCTGCGGCATAAATCTTGTTTGCAGCGGCAAATTGAATCAAGTTAGCAAAGCTAGCGCATGAGTAAAATGCACTTCTTGCTTACGTTAGAATGTGGGCGTGGCAGAGGACAAAATCCATGCCCAGGAACAACTTGCTGTTTGAATAGTCTCCGAACATTAGATGAAAGAATAAATTTTCCATGCATGCTTAAATAAAGCAGAAAACCCCTACAAGTATGTTTTTTGTGTTGAAATTCCGTTCAAACATGATAGAAACTTCCTAAAAGTTGATTTTGTGTGAAACCCCTCTCTACATAACACGTGAACACTGACAGAAGTAGAATGAATCTTTCCACTAGTAAAACAATCCTCTTCATCCCTTTCAGTTTTACTCCCTAAAACTAACCATATCACATAATCAAATCAGTGGTACATTAAAAATTCCCCAAACGTGGACTTTCTCTTCTGTCGCCATGACCACAATAAGGAAGTTCTCACACTCTAGTTTTGTCTTCATTTTGGAATTTCTTTTCTATTTCTTCCCTTTTTGTTCATTTGTCTGACATGTTGGCCAGTTTATTGGAAACTGCTGATAGTGAGAAGGAAATCCTGTTTGTTTTAAAGTCTGTGGGCCTCAGTTGCAGTTGTGCCAATGCACTTCAAGTCCTAACAGGAGCTCTGCCAAGCTGCTGGGCTCGGTCATATTTCCGTAGAACAGACATGAATCACTTTGGTTGTTCACCCCTGCTTTCACTGAACTGTTTTTAAGAGCACAGATTGACACAAAGACCCTCATGAAGCAACATTTAGCTTTATATTGAATTATATTTATATTTTGTTCAAGAGTCGATTTCAAAACAGAATCATAAAAGTACCCGCTGTAAAAAAAAAAGCAACACAAAATGAAAATAGGTCAAAAAGAAAAACATCTAGAAACTCTTGAAAACTTATTCAAGCAGAAGACCAGTAATATGCTGGAAATGAAGACAGACCTCAGTGGGACCAGCATTCACTCCAAAACTCTAATATGTTAAATGTAACATGTATGTAAAATACTAAAGTTAGCTTTTTTAGCTAAAAGCATTCACCAAATTTACTTTTTCAACCAGCCATTGGGTGCAGAGTTACAAACTAACAGAACCAATAAGAACTTGACACATCCTCAGGGTTCCAAAAAGATCAGAGTTCCAGTGTCCTCTGCTCCGCCTCTTAAAGTACCAGTGTGTGACACCTTCCATTGTTGATACAGTAGATCCTAGAAATTTGATAAAAATAAATCCGTAACTTTTTGAGTTATCTTGATTACTTACACTTACCATCACATGACCTACCGGTTTAGAACTAGAATTAGTCAATGGCAAGGCATCAGACAACAAGCGGGTGGAGGCACATTGTTAAACGGCTTGGTGATTTGATCCTTGTAATTTATGTTCATGGGGTTGTAACTTGTACACTAGTGGGGGGAGGATGGTGCGGGAGATCGACACACAGATCGGTGCAGCGTCAGTAATAACGAGGATGCTGCATCAATCCGTCGTGGTGAAGAAAGAGCTGAGCCGAAAAGCAAAGCTCTCGATTTACAAGTCGATCTACGTTCCCACCCTCACCTATGGTCACCAGCTGTGGGTGGTGACTGAAAGAACAAGATCGGGGATACAAGCGGCCAAAATGAGCTTCCTCCACAGGGTGGATGGGCTCTTACCCAGAGATAGGGTAAGCTCTGCCATCGGAGTAGAGCTGTTGCTTCTCTGGGTGCAGAGAAGCCAGATTGGGTTGTTCTGGTTAGGGTGCCTACCAAGTGCCTCGCTGGTGAGATGTTTCGGACACGTCCCACCGGGAGGAGACCAAGGAGCAGCACATGGACCCGCTGGAGAGACTATGTCTCACACCTGGCTGGGGAACAACTCAGGATCCTTCCGGGTGAGCGGGCGGATGCAGTTGGAGTGAAAGAAGCCGGTCTGAGGCTGTTGCCCCCGCGACCCAGCCCCGGATAAGCGGAAGACGACGGAACGGAATGGGTTGTAACTTGAAAATAATGTCAAGGTTTTTTCACTAAATTACTGTAAAACTGAATAAATTAAAGAAACGTATTACATTTATATTTGCATTAACTCAAACATTGGCGACAAGTAAAAGATATCGAGTAAAGTCCAGTGAAACGAGTAACATACCTGAAATCTGGAAAATGCTGTACGAGAGGCTTCAGCTGGTTTTTGATGTCTGGTTTGTGTTTTTGTCCGATGACGTTGCTCAGGTCATCTCCTACAGGATGGAGCCACTCATGGGGTGAATTCTGTAAAAATAATTATCGAACTGTTTAATTTTTAATACTGGCTCTGATTGTGTTTCTTTCTGAGTCACTGGGTTTGAAACCATTGAGACGACATAATTATAACATAAATAAAATGAATTGATGTGAATTGAATTAAAACATTAGTTAAATTAAAATTAAATGAATTACTCTATTCATCCCTCACCGGGGAAATTTGTGTGCTGCACTCCTTACACCGCAGCAGGCTGCCCTTCGGCAGCGAAAATGGTGGGAGAAGCGGGGGTTAGGTGTCTTCTACAAAGACCCTAGACGGGCTCTCTGTGGGACGCAAACCCGCAAACTTCTCGTCCGCCCGCGAACGCTCTAACCACTGAGCTGCCGTCTCCACCCAAAGCTGCCGTCTCCACCCAACATGGAGTTAACATGGAATCAAAATAAAATCGGTCTAATAAACCCTCCGTCAGGGTATTTCATAAAGAAATTCCAGTTTATGAGGGAAGGAGCATCATTGATTTGTGTAGTGCTCTGATTTGGTTGATGATTAAGAGCTTCTCACCATCACAGGATGGGATTTTTAATTTTTCATCAGTACCCAGGAAGAAACCAGCACTTAATGAAAGACACAATATGCTTTCTCAAAATTTTGATCAAAAATGTTTTATCAAATAGATGGTTGTCTCGTTGGTGTAACAATGTGGTAAAAAAAAATGTTTTTTTTTTTTTTTTTTTTTACCATTTCCTCAAACAGATCTCTGAGTTTTTTCCACTGCTGTCGCATCTTAGCTGCTGCCCTCTCATGTTTCCGATTCTTGCAGGAGTAGTTGTTCTTCATCAGCTGGCCGATGTAACCCCTCACAACGTGACGATGCAGACGGCCTACAAACTCCTATCTCCAGGAAACACACACATAAAACAAATTCATGATTACAGCAAATTAATGGGAACTTCCACCCATTCCCTCATTCCTGGTGCTTCCTCCGCTTGGCTTTAAAAAAAAAAAATCCTTCAGGAAAGTCCAGGATGAACTTTGGGTACATCTGTAAAATCCCAGCAGAGCCTGGCACAGGTTGCTTTTTCAGGAGAAACATTCTGCTGTCATCATCATCATCATAAAGAAAACATCATTTTCCATTGTTTTCTGCTTCTCTGAGGTCAGGTTGGAGGGCAGAAGTCTCAACAGAGCACGGCCCCTGCAGCGTGACCTGGGTTTTATGTGAGGCCTACTCCACAGGAAAACCTCACTGAGGAAGCATCTTCCTGCTCTGCATGTGGACGAACAAGCTCTTTGTTTATTTAGTTTATGCACAACAGTGATAATTGGGAATGAGCGGCTTGGCTTGTCCGTGCTTCCTGTGCATGTGCGAGCTTCTGTTACACTTTTGTAAACGCGATAGCGCTTAAACCAGGGAAACCAATGACACTTCCTAAAGTCATTGGGAGGACTAACTGTTTAGTTTTGCTGGGTTCTGCAAGCAAAGGTCAACGTCCCAACGGTCAAAGCCACAAATTCTAGAGAATAGAATTTCTCCTGAACCACTGAGAGAATTTTGACCAAACTGTCGAGTCACAAAATTTGTAAAACCCTTGAACACATGTCTACTTCAATCTAATGATCACATAATAATAATCATGCATTGTACTTATATAGCGCATTTCCCGGACGCTCAAAGACGCTTTACATATGCATTATTCATTCACGCCATACCAGGTAATGGTAAACCACTGTTGTAGCCACAGCCGCCCTGGGGCAGACCGACAGAAGCAAGGCTGCCATTTACCTGCCATTAAACCTCAAAGATTCATTATTAACACACCTTGTGATTTGAGGTAGGCAGAGGCACGATATTCGACACCTTGCTGCCAAACATTTCTTGTTCATAAAAACTCTTAATTTACGAGTGGCTTTTTTATTTTGTACGAGTAAATTAAATTTGTACATAAGCGCATATCAAGTCAATCTACATCCCTTTCCTCCTCTATTGTCACTGGTCGAAAGAACAAGAACCAGAACGCAAGTGTCCGAGATGAGTTTCCTCCACAGAGTGACCAAGCCTTCACTCAGAGATGGAGCGAGAAGCTCTGCAATTTTTACATTTACATTTACACTCAGTGAAGCCGTTGGTCTTCCACGTAGAGAGGGACCTGAAGGGGTGGTTTCTTATTTCTCCGGGCTCTAGGAGGAGACCCAGAGGCAGACCCAGGACCCGTTGGAATTATTATGTTTCACAGCTGGTCGAGGAATGCCGCCAACTTTCAATGCCTGTTCAAAGCTCAACTGACTCCATTCCTGTGATTCTGTTTTACACATCAAATTAAATCAAATTGAATAGAGAGTGAATATGTTCAAATGTTCTCAGAATAATGAGAAAAATAACTTTATAAATGTGAAAGGTCCTTATGATCGCCCCCTAATGCTGGTATAATGAATATCAGTTGGTCTGGAATCCCAATGTCAAACAAATTCGCTACTACTCGAAGTAACCAGTGAGTCTACAAGGAACATCTTTTGGGAAATACCTTTCTTCCGTGGCGGGTCAAATAAAAAGTCTAATGGGGGATGCATATGGCCCCTTAGGTTGAGGTTTGCCCATCTCTGATCAGGAACATAAATGTCAAATCCAGCTCTCAGTGTAATTACGTTTGGCCAGCGAAACCATACTTAATGACCATCTGAACTGTGCCACTGGTTTAATGCCACACAGTGCAAATTTGCACCATGCAAATTTGTGTGTTTGCAATGGTAAGTAAGTCATTGCATACAGTACTGCTAAGCTTGGCAGCTTACATATTTATTTTCTAAATCAAAACTTGTCTAAGTTTATATAAAAATGATTTCATGTTACACATGAAGAAAATGGTTTCTATAAATATCAACGTTAGCCCACAAATTTAAGGTTTCTTGATTTGCTCCTGCAGATAAATCTGCTTGCTGACTTCTGTACTGCAGGTTTCTACTCAAACGGAGTGATATGAAAGTGTTGGAATGCACGGACTGTTGCTTAACTTTAGCGCAACCCAAGAGCTGCTATAAGCAAATACGACACGACAAACATGGCAAAAACTACACTTTAGAAAAAAAATCTGAAGTAAGCTAAGAACAGTGAACTGGAGTTTTAAGAGCAGACTGGAAACATCAAAGCCCATTAGACGTTGTTCCGAAAGTTGAATTTTGAAATATTGAAAACTTCTTGAGAATATAATCTTTGATTCTACTGGAAATAAAAGCCCTTCCACAGGCTTTGAACCTTGAAATATTAACTTTTCAAATATTTCTTCTTGCCCATGTTTAGTTAAAGGTATTCTTACTAAAACTATTCGGATGTTTCAGTCAAAAATTTCTTGTACCTTCTGGTTTTATGAAATCAAAAAGACCTGCTTGAACTTTGGTCCTCTGGTCTTCCTTTAATAACAGTTTCCAGTAAAAACAATGAGTGGTGACTCGGAGGTTTAATTACTTGGATTTGTTTTTCAAGTAAATGTCCTCCTTCTGACCTGAGCATGTGGGGGTCTCATTAAATCAGAGAGCTGAGAAAGCTTCTCCACCCACTTGCGGAGTTCATTAAAGTCTTCATCGTTGGTGAGCCACTTTCTTGTCAGCATCCTCCTCAGGAACGGCTGGAAAACACAATAAAGAAAGTCAAACACTATTTATCACTTTCTACCTAAAACAGAATGACCGATTTGACATGTTTTGGGAAATTCCCACAACACGGGACCAGATTACTCTTTGGTCCTGGTAATCAGGACCAGATCTGTTCAATTGGTCCGTAGAAGAACATTTCAAAGTATTTGCAAATTCTTAGACTGCATTATTTAGAGTGCATTATTTCAACAAAATATCTGCTTTACTAGAAACAAAAGGAGGAAATGGCCCTTTTTTCAAGTTCCTCCCAAAGAAACCCCTGTGGAGAAAAAGATGTTTTTGGTGAAGAAATTTGTAGATAAAAAGCAGAAGTCAGTTTACCTCCACATCCTTCATGAACTGATCTTGTAAACCTTCAAGTAACCTTTCCCTCAGCCACCGAACCTCCCGCTTGAACTCCTCTGTCTCTTGTGGAAACTGCTTGCTGTACTCATCTGTATGTTCTCTGTAGGAGAAATGGAAGATCAGAGTGACTAAACAGAAGCAATGAGGGGAGATAAACGAGAGATATTCCCCTGAAATGATCTTTTAGCGCTTGGATAGTTTTCAGTGAGTCTATGAGGTATGTAGTTACTCAAATAAAGTGAATTTAATCTATAAAAAAAAACAGTAAAAATATCTTTACATTATCTTTGTTACTTTTCTATTCTTTTCATAGCACCTTGTGTCATGATTCCCTCACCTACCACCAGAGCGAGCCCGGGACATTACTTCATTTCCCTGATTCAGGACACCTGTTGGTGATTGACCTGCTGCCTATTTAATGGCATTCTGCCTTGCCTTCATTATCAATTCATCATCCTTTCCAGCCAGGTCGTCCTGGCTGCCCTACCAAAAAATGCTTTTGAACATTCACCATGAGTCATTCCTTTCTGAACCCGGTGTTTTCTCCCAGAGCGTTGCTGATCTTCTAAACTTATAAATATTGTTTGTCGTCCTTGCAATTAGGTCCTCCTACTTCTGCACCCACATCGTTACACTTTGGTGCAAAGGTTACAGAAAGTAACGAGATCACATAATATGGGAAATTAGGACCAGAAGACATGATGCTACACTGATTACAGACATCATAAGAAATACTATTTAAGATATTTATCAATATGTCTCTTTTCGATACTGCTTTTTGATCTGATAAATGGCTCTTTTTTAACCATATTAACAAATTATTCATACAAACTAATCTGTTGGTCAAATTTATACAACAGACAACTATATTTAACATGTTTTGAACAATGTTGTATTTTAATTAGTTTTACATTCGTTTTGGTGTAATTTATTATAATGAAATACAATATAAACTTTCAGCCAGTTAACAGGTTTTTTTTTTGTCAAATTGTATTAAAATTTTATATATTCATGCAGTTATGCCACACTTAAGCTGAAACAATGGCGGCGCAACATGTCTCTCTCAGACGCTCAATAACTAATATCAATTATGTTTTACACATTTTCTGCCCTCACCTGGGGTCACAAGCTGTGGGTGGTGGCCAAAAGAACAAGATTGCGAATACAAGCGCTCAAAATGAGCTTCCTCTGCAGGGTGGCTGGGCTCTCACTCAGACATAGGGTGAGGAGCTTCACCATTCGGGAGGAGCTCGGAATAGAACCATTTCTCCTCCGGGTCGAGAGAAACCATATAGGGTGGTTTGGGCATTTGGTCAAGATGCCCCCAGAATGCCTTGCCGGTGAGGTGTTTCAGGCACGTCCAACCGGGAGAATACCAAGAGCCAGGCCCTGGACCTGCTGGGGAGGCTATGTCTCACAGCTGAACAGGGAACACCTCTCGATCCTCTCGGGTGAGCTGGAGGATGCATCTGGGGTGAGAGAAGTCTATGTTTCTCATTTTAGACTACTGCCCCTGCGACCCGGCCCCAGATAAGCGGACAACAGAATGGAAGGCATTTCTGCAATGGTACTAACTATGCAAATGAAAACGTTATAACAAGCCTGGGCACACAATTTGCAAAATGAATGTAATTTTCTCCACTTCATTGCGCATAATTTTATTTACAGCTACTTTGTGATTCCTCTGAACTTAACTACTACTCTTATTTACGCTTTAAACCAAACCCCCGTCCTTAACTTAACCACACCTCTAAACCCACCCAAACAACTACTTTTATTAATAGTCTGAGTCTAACTCAAATGTTTCCATTGGCTACTTGATTTGCATTTTTTTTTTGTTCTTATTTTTAGATTGAGTTCTTTTTAATAGAGGTAAAATAAAATAGAAGTGACAAGGTTATGTTTTCATAACAGTAAAGAAGTACAAATTATAGGAGTTAAAAATAGAATAAAGTGTAAAATAGTAAAAGACTGAAAGCATCAAATTCATTACTTGATCCTAAAAGTGTAGAAATAGTGTGACAAATTAATTTTCTGTTCATGAAACCTGAAGCCTGCAGCGGGGTTAAACCAGGTTAGTTGCAGTAAATCACGTGACTTACTGTAACTCAGTGAAGCTGTTAATGTAGGTAATCTGATATTCAGTCCAAAAAGCTTCGTTGGCATTGCAGCTTCGCCTGAACTCCGAGTCAAACCTGCAGAAGAAAGAAAAAGAAATAATAATCAAAAGACTTAACAACATAAAAACTAAACTACAGGAAATAAAATTCTAGTAAATATGGACTAAATATGAATGACAACACATGGATTATGGGTAAATAAAAGGATTTTACTAAGAGATGTAAACACAAAGTGTTTACATTGTAAAACAAAACACAGAATTAAATATGTGTAGGTTACTGTTTTACTGGTTGTAGCTCATTTTTTAAATTGTTTTATTCTGTGTCTTAGTCTAGTGCAGGGGTCACCAACCTTTTTGAAACTGAGAGCTACTTCAAGGGCACTGAGTAAAGCAAAGGGCTACCACTTTGATAATACATTTCTGAAATAACAAAGTTACACAGTGTAACTTTAATCTGATATTATTGTTAATGATATTCTATGTGAAGACACTGATTGTTAATGATCCATCACAATAATTATTTCAGTATGATTAAACAAGATAGGAAACAGATACATTTCAATATGCAATATCCAAGTGTTTCATTTTCGAATGATCACTTCCACAACATTTTGCAGAAAATCTTTTTCAATTTTTACTAGCCAATTTTTTACTAGCCAATTTTAATACTACTAATTATCAAATCATAAACTCTGAACCATGTTTGTACAAATGATCAATTGTGTAAGATTTAACAAAAATCTACTCCTTTCAAAATAAGGACGGTCGCACCGCAGATGAGACACACAGTTTTCTTTCACGTTAGTAAAAAAGAACTCTTCCTCCCATTCATTGTGAAAATGATAAGTTTTCTTTCTTTTTTCTGGCATGTTTTTGTGGGTAGAAAACACATTTGTTACCTCATCTTTACAGTGCTCACGAGCTCATCTCAGTAAAGCTGGTTTGTCATGCGCACTAGACTGACCCCCGACCCATACTACGTCAGAATTTGTATATTAAACTTTTTTGTAATATACATTTGTTTTTTTACATTTTTATGTATTCGTGTTTAAATTTACATTACTGTAAATGAAATTCAAAAAGAATAGCAACACAATTAAATACAATTTTAGACAGAGCTAATTCGTGATTAGTGCTATTTTTAGAACTGGCCTGCGGCGACTGATGCGGTCGCTGCGGGCGACCTGGTTGGTGACCCCTGGTCTAGTGTTTCCTCCTGGGGATCCCCTACGAACTCAGTCTGAAGGGTCTATGCTGTGGGGGTCTGACTGACCTAGGTGGTTCAGGTCCCTCACTTCAGTCATGTGACCTCCTGGATTCAGGTGGCCCTCTTTGGTTTTGATCTCAGCAGTCACGGGCAGGCCAACTCTTGGTGTGGATCGATCCTCAGTTATTATTTCCTCACAGCAGCAGTATTTTTTAACTGAGTTTTATTAATTCAGTTAAAGAGACTGTAGCTGCAGTTCAAGGGAAATGGGGCCCGTGATGGTGCGTCGGGGGTGCGTCTGGGGTATGTAGAGTGTTTTGAATATGATGCCATTCCCACAACAATTTGACTTAAACAGCTGGGAATTTTGAGTCAGCTCAAACTTTTTATGAAAAAAGAAAATCTACAAAGATTTCAGATTTGTTATAAAACCTCTTTCACTGGTTTTCGTTCTGATTGGAGATTAAACCAGTTCATAAACGGTCGATATTTTTATGGATTTTAAACATTAGGAACATATGATAGATGTTTAAGTAACATCAGAATGACTGATTTTATTTCTGTTTTTATTTACCTCTTTGGGAACGTTTTTAACTCCTTAAAGCAGATGATTTTCACTTTATGTCCCAAATCTGGATCCAGTGAGTCAGACGTCTTTATTTTTCCTTTCACCCACTGTTCACAAAAAGAAGAGAAATGAACACAGCTGTCTGCTGTCCTCGTGAGGTTAATGCGTGCTACAGCACCAACGACCAGAGAAGCTCATCTGACTGATCCGTTCATAAATGATAGATGTAAACAGTGTTAGATGGTACACTAAAACTAAAGTATGTACAGTATAGATGACTAGTTACAAAGGTTGATCGGCTGCTACAACACTTCTCCCAGGAATGAGTGTGTGGATATTTGTCAGTTTGTGTATGTGGCTTTTCAACAGACTGGTGACCTGATTGCGATGTATCCTGTCTTTCTCCTGAAATCAGGTGGGATGGGCTGAAATTGATAAAATTCAAATTGATAAGACAAAGGATATAAAAAGGGGGCGGTGCAGTGTTTAGCACAGTGGTCTCACAGCAATAAGGTCAGGGTTTGAGTCCCAGGTGGGACGAGGTTTTGAACAGTGACCTTTCTGTGTGGAGTTTACATGTTCTCTCTGTGTATGTGTGGGTTTCTTCAGGTGCTACAGTTTCTCCCTACTCTCCAAAAAACTGAATGTTAGGTTGACTGAATGCTACGGTATTGGATCTAGGAATGAATGTGTACATTGATGGTCGTGTGTGTGTGTATGGCCCCGTGACAGACTGGTGAAGATTTTGGGGTGGATCCTGCCTCTCATTTTAAATAAGCCGGGATAGGCTCCGGCACCCCTCGCAACCCTGCTAGAGATACGTGGTTTAGAAGACGAAACCGCTTGTTTCGTCTTGTTTGTTGTTTGTTTTCATTCTTTCATTCTTCAAACGAAGAATGAAAACAAACTAGTGGATCCCAAAAGGCAACAAATCAAATAAAGACTCATAAACATGAACAAAAATACAATAACATGAAAATGAACTTTCATACTATTTTATAAAAAAGGCCTGAGAATAAATAACACAATTCCAAAAGAGTGTCAAGCCGCTCCTCCCACAGGTCTAGAGAAGCCATATGGGGTGGTTTGGGCATCTGGTTAGGATGCCCCCAGAGTGCCTCGCTGGTGAGGTTTTCAGTCATGTCCAACCGAAAGAAGACCGAGAGACAGACTTCAGACCCGCTGGAGTGACTATGTCTTACAGCTGACTGGGAACGATTCAGAATCCTTCTGGGTGAGCTGGAGGATGCAGTCGGGGTGAGAGAAGCCTGGGCTTCCTGTCTGAGGCTGTTGCCCCAGATAAGCGGGAGACGATGGCACGGAATTACAAAACAAAAAGCTGTGATTCTTTTTTTACACTTTATCTTTCAGCTTTCATCAGAGTCACAATATCAAAGGACATAATCTGAACAGTTGCTTGTGTTACTGAGACAGTGATGCCATTTTTTTTCTTCTGTATTGCTAGTGTTAACGGTTTATTGAGGAGAGGACTATATTACAGTAACTTGTTATATCTGTAATGGATTACCAGCACTATATGTAAACATGTGGTTTGCTGCATACCGTCCAGATGTCCATAGGAAACTCAGAGCTGAGGAAGTTCTCCTTCTGTTCAGGCTCAATTTTTTTCTTCCAAATATCTTCATTTTCAAGTTGAATGACTCTGTCCAGCATACTTTCCATTTCCTCCTACAGAAAACACACAGAGTCTCAGCACTGATACAATACCTTTTCTTTCTATGTTCCTGCTATTTCCTCCAGGCGGCACTACAACATGCCATTTTCATCTAAATCTGTCTCCCGCACCACCAATTACTTTCATATCCTTCTTCACTACTTCTCTACTACTACTGCTACTACTTCACTACGTTTTCCTCTAGACCGTCCTCCTTCCCAGTTCCAAACTCAGGATTCATCTGCTCCCAAACTTCAACTATCCAAGATCACCCCCTTCCACCCAAATCCTGTTTGTTCATGACTTCGCAATTCGCTTATGTCTTATCTCAGGTGTTGTTATTTCACTTGTTTGTTGTCCCCGCCCTCTTTTGTCTAACTAATATGTTCATAAAAACAATTGATTCATCAACTCTTTGTTTTTCCTCTGAAAAAAATTCACATGATCTTCAAATATGTAAATTTATTAAAGAGTGTGTATAGTGTCTTTGTGGGTTAATAATTCTAATCTTTGATAATGTAAACACTGTACTTAGTGCAGACTCATAAAAAAGCTTATAAATGTATTTATTCATTGTCCAACTTCGAATTCCCTCCTTCTCTTGTTCATGTCTCTCATCTCCTCGGTGTGTGCATGACACGGCGTAAATTTCAGTCTGCAAATACAGTTCTCGTTCTTTCAGCATTTCCCTTCAGGGGTCGCCACAGCAAGTCAGTTTTGTTCCAGCTAACCCTATCTGCTGCATCTATTTCGGTCACACCAACTATCGTTATGTCTTCATTCACTGTATCCATGAACCTCCTCTTTGGTCTTCCTCTAGGCCTCTTTCCTGGTGGTTCCAAATCCAGCATCCTTCTGCCGATGTACTCTCTCTCTCTCCTCTGCACATGTCCAAAGCATCTCAGTCTGGCCTCTCTGACTTTATTTCCAAAACATGTGCTGTTCCTCTGATCCTATTCATCCTGGTCACTCCCAGAGAGATCCTCAGCATCTTCATCTCTGCTACCTCCATCTCTGTTTCCTGTCTTTTCTCAGTGCCACTGTCTCTAGACCAAACAGCATGGCCGGTCTCACCACGGTTTTGTGTACTTTCCCTTTCATTTTAGCTGAAACTCTTCTGTCACACATCACACCTGATACCTTTCTCCACCCGTTCCAGCCTGCCTGCACAAGCTTCTTCACCTCTTTTCCACACTCTCCATTGCTCTGGACTGTTCATCCTAAGTACTTAAAATCTTCTACCTTCTTTATCTCTTCTCCCTATAACCTCACTTTTCCAAATACAGTGTTCAAGTGCATCAAATTAGCAATGCAAAAGCATATTTTTTATGTTCTTAATTTTGTGAATTTACATAAAAATTGCATTAAGACGGGAACTTGTGCGGAACTACTGCATTTCGACGATGGAACAATGTTCAAACATTGTCCAATAAGTGGATTTTTTACACACCCTTTTAGGAAAGTTTATATCAACAATTGTTTGGGATGGAAATTGGACAGAAAAAAAACATCTACTTTAGATTTAGTGGAACATATGGGACTGTTCTTACAAAGAAAAGGGGAAATTGCTAATTAAACCTCATGAGATATAAATTCCTCATTCATAATAAAGGAACGAGGGTCCCAGTTAGCCTCACCTTCAGTGTAGAGCGGTATTTCTCCTTGAGCAACACCAGGAAACCTTCCTTCAGCTGCATCTCACTGCTTTCATCCGCCATCTCTGGCTGCAGGGTCGGACTTGCCATGACTTCCTCACTGTCACAGCAAAACAAAACATTTCACTAGACATTCATCATGCAAGGAAAGATAAACCTGCTCTTCAAGACCTTATCAGATACACTGGCTGTTAAAGGAAAGGTTGAAATTGTGGCATGAAAAACAGACATGGTGAAACATGACTAGAGAGTGTGTGTAGAACTGTGAGTTGTAGACGGCTATTGAGTCCAACACGATATTATTAGCCCTGCAATTTTACCATACTCCTGTAAAGCAGTAATGTAATGCATTATAGAGAAAATAAAACAACCCCGAAACAAAACCCGAAGGGACATGCCACTGAATTTTTTGTAGAAATGAGCTAGCATCGTTCAATCAACAGCACAAAGTGATAATCCTTACAATACATCTGTTGTCTCTATTTAAACGTTTTTACAAGCTCTTAAACAGGTTTGTTTTGAACTTTTTCTCATATATCAAAGATGTTCCAATTTTAAAGTGTACACCGTATGATAACCAGACGTAAAATAGATGGGATATTTAATAATACTGTATTTTCCGCACAATAAGGCGCACCTGAAAACCTTAAATTTTCTCTAAAGTCCACGATGCGCCTTTTAACCTGGAGTGCCTTACTGTATATATGAATTAATATTGAGCTACAACAGGTGTCGCAACTGCGATAAGCAACCGCCGACTTCATTTCCCCCGTAGAAGAAGAGGTGCGCGGTGCATGCTGGGGTATAAGAAAAGGGCGTCTCATTTCCATTCGTGTATTTGTGTAAAGACCCAGAAATGGCTCCTACCAAGAGACACTGTTACACCGCAGAATTTAAACTCAAGGCGATCGGTCACGCAGTAGAACACAGGAATAGAGCTGCAGCGAGAGAGTTTAACATCAATGAATCAATAGTGAGGAAGTGGAGGAAGCAAGAGGATGCGCTGCGCCAAGTAAGTAAGACTAAACAGAATTTATCTCCAATGGAAGATAAACTGTGTCACAAAAATTCTAATACTTTAGAAAATAATAAAACAGATGTTTATTCATTTTGGGAGTAAAAACAGAAAGCTGTTTTGTAATTGTTAATAAAGTTTGACTGACCTATCTGACTGTTTTTTTTTTTTTACATATCCTTTAGTGCAGTACCATTTAGTGAATGCATAACGTAACCCCAGCCTTTACTGTAGCGCCTTATAATGCGGTGCGACTTATATATGAAAAAAGTTTTTAAAAATGTCATTTATTGAAGGTGCGCCTTATAATGCGGAAAATACGGTACTTAGAGAAACACCACGGTTAAGCCCTCGTAAGAAGAGAAGTAAAAAGTTTTACACCATATTGGACACATTCATAATTCCTGCTGCAAAATTTAACTCTTGACACACTCATCAGGTGTGATGTAACGAGAGTCATGCGTCTGGACGTATGTATCTGAACAAAGTGAGAGGAATCATGGATGTTTGTTTCCAGGATAGACAGATTATTAACATATTTAATGGAATTCTGGTGCAATTTTACCAGAATGCCTCGTCAATGTGTGGTGGCAGGCTGTTCCAATCTGCCTGGAGGATGTATTTCTGAAAGATGAGAAACTGAGGAAAGTGGACGATACAGGTCCAACGAACCAGGTCTCACTGGAAACCCACTTCTACCTCGTCCCTATGTAGCCAACATTTCACCAGGACTGTTTCCTTCCTAGGCAGCACGGTGGTGCAGTGGGCCTCACAGCAAGAAGGTCGTGGGTTCGAGTCCTGGGTGGGGACGAGGCTTGGAACACTGTCCTTTCTGTGTGGAGTTTGCATGTTCTCCCCGTGTTTGCGTGAGTTTCTTCCGGGTACTCCGGTTTCCTCCCACCCTCCAAAGACATGCATGCTTGGTTGATTGGCCAGTGCCGAATTGCCCCAAGGAATGAGTGTGTGTGTGGATGGTTGTATGTGTGTGGCCCCGCGACAGACTGGCGACCTGTTCGGGGTGTACCCTGCCCTTTGCCTTAAAATCCCGAAAGGGACAGACGGATAACAAGATGACTGACTGACTGACTGACTGACTGTTTCCTTCCTAACACGTCCCTCATGGAGCAAATGGAACTCCCGATGCTGTACCCACTATGTTCCATCGGACCATGGCAGTGTGAAACCAGTTTACGACTAACATGGACACTCCAAAAACTGGTTGTAAAGCTCAAAACTGAGACAAAAACGGTAAGCGTTTTAGACGTGCATCTGTATAATCTGTTTACTGCAAAATAGAAGCTTGTGTGGCAGTTCTTAGTGGTGAATGGTGAGTCTCAGGACAAAGATTTAAAACCAATATAATAGAGATCAAGTTTTGTGGTGTTAAACGTGTGATCAAGTATGAATGTAATAGAATATGGAATGTACAATATCTAGCTTAATGTAACTTACAGTGGTGTAAACCAATCACATTTTGAGGCAGTGTCATAGTCACATTGGACTATTACATTTTCCGTTATCTTCCGCTCATCCGGGGCCGGGTCGCAGGGGCAACAGCCTCATACGCAAAGCCCAGGCTTCTCTCACCCCGGCTGAATCCTCCAGCTCACCTAGAAGAATCCCGAGTCGTTCCCCGGCCAGCCGTGAGACATAGTCTCTCCAGCGCGTCCAGAGTCTGCCTCTCGGTCTCCTTCCGGTGGGACGTGCCAGCGAGGTGCTCGGGGGGCATCCTGAGCGGATGCCCCATCCGGCTCCTCTCGACCTGGAGGAGGAGCAGCTTGACACTGAGCTTCTTCCGGATGGCAGAGCTCCACATCCGATCTCTGAGTGAGAGCCCAGCCACCCTTCGGATGAAGCTCATTTCGTCTGCTTGTATCTGCGATCTCATTCTTTCGGTCACCACCCACAGCTGGTGACCATAGGTGAGGGTGGGAAAGTAGATGCCCCAAAATTGTCTCAAACAGGGGACATGGGCCGCCCTTCCAGTGGACTCACCACCTCGTCAATCCTCGAAGCTATTACATTTTCATATCTAATATTTATTATATTACAGTTTTAGAGTAACTGGCTTAACATCAATGTTACCTCTAATTTTTTATGTGACTGAGCAAACACACAAGCTTTCTGAGCAAAAGTGGGAGGAGCAAAACCTTTTACTCTTTTGTGACGTCAGCAGCAGTGACGAGCCAAACTCCAAAGCAGCAGTTTGAAGCATTTTGTTTCAGAAAGAAAGAAGAAAGAGACATGCTCCGGAGTTCTGTGTCATTTTACCATCTTTAGTTTAAATTTAGTTTTATTTTGTGCTGCATAGGTTTTCTTGCGCGATATTAATCTGCGAGCAGGACGCAATAGCGCAGGCGCGCAGTTTAGAGGGAACATTTTTTAACTCTGCAGTCCTGGAAAGTTGTGAAATGGTGTGAAATGTTCTTTAACGTGACCTGATTCAGATGTTTCCTTTTTGACCTCCGCAGGGAGATGAGTTCCTTCTTTTTTGTGAGATCTGGTTTATTTTTAGCCTTTCAGATGTTGTTTTTATTTTTCATGGCCTAATTCAAGAAAAAATCAGCAGAAATGCTTCCTCTTTTAGACCCTTCGCCAAACTGGTGCATCAATTCTATTTTTATATTCACTGTCTTCTTGAATATTAGAAATCATTCATATAATCACTTAGACAGCAAGTTGTGGATCAGCTACAAGGAAGTGCCTGAACATGGCCGCATGGCCGCAGTCTTCTAGTTCTTTAACACGGGTTTTGATTATTTCTGTTAGGTGGACTGGAACTGTAATTGGATTGTTTTCTTCTAGTCCAATGATAATAACGCCCTCCAAATTTATGGTGATTATTATTATTCAAATAAAGAGGACAAACAGACCTAAAATACATAATAAATTAAACACTTGAATTAAATTGTAGTTTTTCTGCATCTTCTTGAGAAACAAAAGGCAAATGTTATAAAATTTCAAAATCTGTAAGCCTCGGCCCCGGATAAGCGGAAGACGACAGAACTTAAAACTAACCTTTTGTATTTCTTGAGGATCCAGTCCAAAAGATGATAGATATCTTTCAGCTCCACCACTTGCTTCTCCATCTCGACCAAATGTTGTCCAATGACTTTGTGGAAACTTTGGACGTAAGTACTGAAGACGTTAAAACTAGGTGGATAAGAGAAGCGTAGCTTCTTTTTCACCATTTCTAAATCCTCCACGGTGATTTTACCCAGCAGATGCAGGTGTTCAACCAGCCAGGAGGACTTTGGGTTATTCTGCACTTCCTTGTCCAGTTGAACAGTTTTCACTTTCTTCCTCACACCCTCACACACAGCTGTTCTCCAAGCTTCCATCCAGCTGTCTGGTAGACCTCCTGGTTCCTCTGCCCGCTTGTCCTCTTCCTGAACGATCCGAGAACACATCGTCAGCAATTCCTGGTCTCTTGAGGAGAGAGAGTTGGCGTCTTGAACTATGGAACAGATTTTGTTCCTGAGCTCCTGATATAGAAGGTTGAGGTCTTTTTCCTTCTTAGAGAGTACCATTGGAGAGTCCTCAGCAAATTGCTTCTGATCCTCTTGAAACTCCAATCTTAAAGCCAACAAGTTAATATAAGCATTCTCCAGATCCTCCGTATCTATCAGCTTGTTGATCTGCATCACTGTGAGAAGGAAGAAATGAAAGAAATGTTACAAATATATATATTGTTTGTCATTTTTATGCCTCCACCCGCAGAGGCAGACTACCCTCATGATTCTGTCTGTAAGACTTCTGTAAGACTTTTGTGAATGAAAAATCTCTCATATTATAGTAGAACTACCAATGGTTACCCAGTAACAACTAAAAATTAACGTATTCTGTTTTAGACTCACGTAAACATAGGTCAAGGTCACAAAATTGAAACCCTTAACCTGCGTTCACACTGCTGCAGTAAAAGAACCAATACATTTGTTGTACAAGTAAAGTCTATAAAGGCATGCGTCACCATTCGGCAGCCGTTAAGGGGATGTATCCTACAGGTCGAATCCTCCCATGTGACAAGACTTGACTTGCCGTGCGTCAAACACAACCAAACTTTTTGATTAAAAAAATTGAACCGCTTACTACATCCACCAAAAGGTTGAGTAGTGGTTATCTTTTTTAGTGCTGATAATTCCTAAAGTTTCTAAGAGTGTAATGACAGTCTGAGGGGGTCAGTTAGAGTATAAATAGTGCTTACAGCAGGGATGGGCAAACTACGACCCATGAGGCACATGCGGCCCGTTAAACGTTTTAATCCAGCCCGCCGAACTTGAAAAAATTAAATAAATAAACCTTGTTAATAATTTATTTTTCCTGCAATTCTGATGTTTCGTCACTAGATGGTGCTCTCTTGATCTATTGAAAGCCATTGGGCCCAATACACGCACGTAAACAAGCATGTTAGATGTTAAAACAAGCAAAATGTTACATTAAGTGCTTAGATTTCAAACCTACTGCCGCTAAATGCACATTTTTAAGCGCTATTGCACTAGATTCCAGACCTAGCGTGGCTAGATTTGAAATCGCTCTTGATGTAACATTTAACGCGCTTGTTTAAAGTCTAGCACGCCATTCTATCGGTCTAATCGAGCGGTTACCAAAGCATGCCATCCATCTGATCCTGTTCCGGCTCTTTTGTCAAATGTTACAACTCAATATGGCCTGTGAACCAAAAAAGTTTGCCCACCCCTGGCTTAGAGTCCACAAGAATCTAGCAGTGTTTCCCAGAGTGTCTGACAGCCTACCTTTAGTTTCTATAATGGTCCAATGATGCTTCTTCTTGAAAGGTTCACATTTAGTTCTTACAAGAGATTACTGATGGATCTCCCTTTGATTTCTAGAGACTCAAAAAGTCTACAAGTGGTTTGTAGAGTCTCTTTTGGTCTGTTTGTGGTTCTAAAGAATCACTTTCCCAGAATCCAAGCAAGCTCAGAGCCTAAACTTTCTTAGGATCCAAGCCAGTTTATTACACAGACCGCCTCAGGACTCAAGCCTGCCCTGGTTGGCTGTCAGCAGCACCTGCCTACGCTTCATCCTTCACTTTATCCGTACATCTGGTTCCTATATCTCCAACATCACCACATGATAGATAAATAAATTAAAACTTTATTAATCTCCCGCAGAAAAAATTCTGGTGTCCAGCAGCCACAGAAATCAAGTATGTACATACAAAATTATAAAAAAACAACATACCGTAATTTTTTTGCGCAGCTGTTCAATTCCAAAACAGAGGATGACGGATTTGAAGAAAGACTATTACCGGTAATGTGCTTGTTTATACTACTTAAATAAAGTACAACCAAACTCAGTTTTGCTCCCGATCTATTTTTTAATACGCACATTTGCATGCTTGCGTGTGTGTTGTTGTAAGGCGGTGTGTGACTGAGACTGCGCCTTTTCGTACGGTGCGCCTTATGTGTGTGTTAAATACAGCAACGACGCACATATCTGAAGTTGCACCTTTTTGTATGGTGCGCCTAATGGTCGTGAAATTACGGTACATATATAATAAAATAGGACTCAGTTCTTTCCAGAAACATTTGATTAATTAAATTTTCTGAGGGCTGAAGTAATGAACGACCTCCTAAAGCGCTCAGTCCTGCAGCGCAGTGAGAGGAGCCTGTTTCTTCAGGTCGTCTTCTGGGTCGTGATAACATCATGAAGAGGGTGACGGGGGTTTTTCAGGATACCCTGCATTAAAGCCTTCACCCTCCCCTTCAAAACAGCTCCCACAGAGTCAACATTTCTCCCCACCACAAATGCACACTTCCTTATCAGTCTTTCCAGCCTATTGCTGTCCCTTGTGGTCAAGCTGCCTCCCCAGCAGACGACTGCAAAGAAAAATGCAGTTGGCACAAAAGACTGATAAAAAATGTTCAACATGTCGCCACACATGGAAAGTTTTAAGCCTTCTAAAGAAAAACAGTCTGCTCTGTCCTTTCTTATGCAGGGCCCGAGCCTGCTCTGACCAGTCCAGTTTGTTGTCAAGCTGCACACCCAAGTATTTGTAGGTTTTAACAGCCTTGATGACACTAAATACAGTGACCTAAACAAGAAATTAACATACAGTATTTCAAGCGGAAAATAATGCTCTGAATTAGAATTACATTTTTTTTTGTTTAGCCCAATACTTCTTTGTCCTGAACTTTCTGTTTTTCTTTGGTTGCTAAACGTAGGTCTTATCTCTGAATGTCTCTGTTGCAAAAACAAAACGAAGAAGGCAAAGGCATAGGCAAAACATGAGATCAAGCACGTGTGTGACATGCAAAGAAAAAAGTTCCAGATATTATTGGAGGGGATGTTTACCTGAAAGCGGAGTGTGAGGTATTTCTGGTAAGCTGTAAAACTCATCAATTTCTTTCTCTTCAGTTTTTTCCTCCAAACCTTCACAGTCTGGTCCTGTGAACTCTGAAAAATTTTTCTTACTGTCTTTTTTTGAGCCTACTCTGAGGGATTGACGAAATTTTGCTCCTTTTTTGAGGAGGGAGTCACCAAACAGGGACATGGTGGGATCTGTAGACAGAAAAATCACACAAGTAAAATCATTTATGTGCAGTTGAAGATGTTTTAACAACACCTTGACGGACTTCTTGAATAAGAAAGAAAACAAAACGCTTAAAGTTTGGTTTGTTTTAATGGGATTTGATATTTAAAAAAAAGCTTGACATTTAATTTCAGTGTAAATAAACACAGTCCTCCACCTGTCAGACAGGTAGAACAGGTAGAAACCTGCACTGTGTCCGTTCACAGACTCCCTCATAAGTCTTAACACAAGGAAACATTGTGATGAAATGAAGGAATGTGGAGTAGAAAACCCCCCGACTCTGGCATGAAGAGGGCTTATTGTTCAAAACTATAGGAGTTTAATTAATCAGAGTTTAATCAGCATTCCCCACATGACCAGGTCCATCTGACAAACAAACACGAAGGAGAAAATAAAAAACACAGATAAAGATCCAAGAAAAAGGTTAAAATAACAATGTGGTTGTTGCTATGTCAAACCTCTCAGGTCGAGTTTTTTTTTTTAAAGCTTACCTTCTCTGAAATCTGATTCTTGGCATCTTCCACGCAAATGAAATGATCTGTGAAGGTGATGCAGTGCAAGGACTGTTGTGTAACTCTAAGCAAAGTCATGAGCTACCGTACGCGAATACAAAACATGGGGAAAAGACGACACTTGTGGATAATCCTTAACTAAGGACAGTGAAAAGAAGCATTTGGAGCAGCGAGGAAACGATTAGAAAACACACATTAATGTGTCAGAGAGAGATTGAGGAGCTCTGACATCCAGGAGGAGCTCAGAGTAGAGCCCTTGCTCCTCCGGGCGAAGAAAAGCCAGAAGCGAGCATAATTTCCTTGTCCTGATCTCCTCCCATGTCACCAGAGGGAGTTCTGGACCTTCCCTTATCACCATGATTACGGACACCCGAGGGTGATTGGTCTGATAACACACACCTGTGGATCCTGCTGCCTATTTAAAGGCAATCCCCCAGAATTCTTTGTCAGGTTATTGCCAAATGCCCTCCCACCGCCTCCCTTCTTCCAGCAAGGGCTTCAGGCAGTCTACATAGACCGTAAGTTGCATCCTTGAACTCTGTTATAATATTTGAACTTTTGATCCTGAGTTAATCCTGTGTCCTTTGCCTTACGGCTTTACTGGACTTTTTGCCTTACTGGACTTTTGGTTAAATAAATCCTATTTTGTTGTCCTGCATTTGGGTGCTCCTCCTTTTTCCACATCTCCACATCCTGACAATCCTACTTATAAATACTTACTGACAACAATAATGATTATGAAAAAATCAGGTTGTGAATTACTTGGACTGTATCCAGTACAGAGCATAGATTCCTACTGAACTGTTCAATTTGTTTGTTTTTTTTTTTTTTTCTTGGGGTGGGGGTTTGTCACTACTTTAAGGTTGCTTTTTTTTTTTACTTCACTGCCAGATTATTGTGTGCCACTCACAAAGCCGGCGTAATGTTAACAATACAGCGTATATGGCAAGGGTGTGTTCCCTCTGATTGCACCTATGGCTGTGGTATCCCGATGTAACATCTGGTGGATAAAAAGATTGGTTTATCTTTAACAAGTTTGTGAAACCATCATGTGGCACGGAGTAGTTTTAGTTGTTTGTTTGGGTGGACTACTCACTGATGGGTTTTTTTAAGAGAAATGCATTCATTTCTTTTATCTGTCTGAATTTTCTAGTGAGTTCACTCGTACTACACAATACTTTGAAAATATATGCTTCATTGTTTGAATCATTGTTTGATTCTCATCGTAAGTTATTTCTCTGAAATAAAGAAGAACAATCAGGTATACTTATGTAATTTTGCCTGCTTATGATTTAACTTAGGTTACAAAAGGGGAGGCGAGGCGTTGGCTCAGTGGTAGAGTGTCCGTCCTTGGACCGGCAAGAAGCCGGTTTGATTCCCACTGGGCCTCGGAGGTGTTCCTGGAGCAGACATCCAAACCCCTACTTAGTCCCTCCATTGGCACCGTTGTGCCTGCCTGCTGTGGTGCAATGCAGCAAAGTAACTTTCCCATTGAGGGATCAGTATACGATATATTACAATGAAAAAAACGTAAAGGATTGATTTTCTTTAATGTGATGCTAATGCATCAGATGATGTGACATAAAATAGTAACGTAAGCTATATTTATTTGACAAAAACAAACACTTATAAGTTTTCTGACTTTTTTTGTTGTTTGTTGTCTTTCTTAGTGATAAAATAATGTGAGTAAGAAAAGAAAGTGAATCTCATAATAAATCACACCAGTGGTTTGTAAGTGTGTTTTACCTGTTTTGCAACGCGGCAGTGTTTTCCTCTCCTGTGGCGTCCCGCTGGCACTGGGACCTGATGGGTAAACAGATAGAGGGGAATTTCTGAGTGACACGTTTTCAACCCATTTAGTTTTCTAAGAGTTTACTCAGTAGTGTACTGAAGGAGGTGAGGTTGTGTCTGTGTGTCTTTCCTATGTACTGAAGGAGGTGAGGTTGTGTCTGTGTGTCTTTTCTATGTACTGAAGGAGGTGAGGTTGTGTCTGTGTGTCTTTCCTATGTACTGAAGGAGGTGAGGTTGTGTCTGTGTGTCTTTCCTATGTACTGAAGGAGGTGAGGTTGTGTCTGTGTGTCTTTCCTATGTATTGAAGGAGGTGAGGTTGTGTCTGTGTGTCTTTCCTATGTATTGAAGGAGGTGAGGTTGTGTCTGTGTGTCTTTCCTATGTATTGAAGGAGGTGAGGTTGTGTCTGTGTGTCTTTCCTATGTATTGAAGGAGGTGAGGTTGTGTCTGTGTGTCTTTCCTATGTATTGAAGGAGGTGAGGTTGTCTCTGTGTGTCTTTCCTATGTATTGAAGGAGGTGAGGTTGTGTCTGTGTGTCTTTCCTATGTATTGAAGGAGGTGAGGTTGTGTCTGTGTGTCTTTCCTATGTATTGAAGGAGGTGAGGTTGTCTCTGTGTGTCTTTTCTATGTACTGAAGGAGGTGAGGTTGTGTCTGTGTGTCTTTCCTATGTATTGAAGGAGGTGAGGTTGTCTCTGTGTGTCTTTCCTATGTATTGAAGGAGGTGAGGTTGTGTCTGTGTGTCTTTCCTATGTATTGAAGGAGGTGAGGTTGTCTCTGTGTGTCTTTTCTATGTACTGAAGGAGGTGAGGTTGTCTCTGTGTGTCTTTTCTATGTACTGAAGGAGGTGAGGTTGTCTCTGTGTGTCTTTCCTATGTACTGGAGGAGGTGAGGTTGTCTCTGTGTGTCTTTCCTATGTACTGGAGGAGGTGAGGCTGTCTCTGTGTGTCTTTCCTATGTACTGAAGGAGGTGAGGTTGTCTCTGTGTCTTTGTGGTGCTCTAGTGAACAAACAAGATTAAGTCCTGCTGAAAGCAGAACAACCTGCTACGACCGTCCAATGTGAAAGTGAAAGTCATTGATAAAAAAAAGAGCATTGTTGACACTTTTTTCATCTTTTCATTTAGTAATGCAGTTTTTTTTTTCCCCACAAAACATCAAAACCCATGAAGGTCG
Source organism: Neostethus bicornis (assembly GCA_902685375.1). NCBI lineage: Eukaryota > Metazoa > Chordata > Actinopteri > Atheriniformes > Phallostethidae > Neostethus > Neostethus bicornis. The sequence goes on from LR738552.1 coordinate 22,072,739, forward strand.
GTGAAAGTCGGTTGCAGTGCCACACAATGAGGGCCACACACTCCTGAGAGTATTTAACAAAGATCCATCAGCCTAACATGAACATCTCTCTGATCTTTAAATCAGCAGAGATAAAAGTGTTGCAAAATAATCATCCTTACATCATGGGAATCAGAGGCTGGGATTAAAATCTGTCATAATTCTATGTTTATGGCAACAGTTCACCATGAAATTCTCTAAATCAGCTTTAAGTATAACGCTTACTCTCTGAACGTGTTGCTACATGTCAGATGCGTTCTGTAGGAGACTTTCACTCTCATATTTTAGCTTTTGTTGGACCAGGTTTTTCTTTCACTGCACCTTAAAAGCTAAATTAATTTCCACAGCTGTTTGTGTAACGATAAATACCGGATTGTTTTGTTACGTCTTCTGAACCATTTATCCGTTGCGAAGTCACGGGGGGTGCCAGAGCCTCTCTCGGCTGATTACAGGTGAGAGGTAGGATACACCCCAAACAGGTTGATAGTCTGCTGCAGGGCCACACACAGACAACCATCCACACACACTCATTCCTAGGGGCAATTTCATAGCAGCCAATCAACCTGTTTTTGGTGGGTGGGAGGAGACCGCTAGGACGCTGCATTGGTGCGTCATGGTAAAGAGAGAGCTGAGCCGAAAAGCAAAGCTCTCAATTTACAAGCCGATCTACGTTCCTACCCTCACTTATGATCACCAGCTGTGGGTGGTGACCGAAAGAATGAGATCGCGGGTACAAGCGGCCGAAATGAGCTTCCTCCGCAGGGTGGCTGGGCTCTCACTCAGAGATCGGGTGAGGAGCTCTGCCATCCGGGAGGAGCCCGGTGTCGATCCGCTGCTCCTCCAGGTCGAGAGGAGCCAGATGGGGTGGTTCGGGCATCTGGTCAGGATGCCCCCCGTGGGCCTCGCGGGCGAGGTGTTTTGGGCACGTTTCACCAGGAGGAGACCAAGGGGCAGACCCCGGACCCGCTGGAGAGACTATGTCTCACAAGTGGCCGGGGAATGACTTGGGATCCTTCAAGGTGAGCTGCAGGTTGAAGCCGGGGTGAGAGAGACCTGGGCTTCCCGTATGAGGCTGTTGCCCCTGCGACCCGACCCCGGAACAAGCGGAAGATGACGGAACGAAACGGGAGGAAACCAGAGAAAACCAACACATACAGGAAGAACATGCAAACTCCACACAGAAAGACCAGTGTTTTAAGCTTTGTCCCACCTACGACTTGAACCCCTGACTTTCTTACTTTGAGGCCGCTGTGTTAACCACTCCACCACCATGCAGCACCCCCAGCTGTTCCTTAAAAAAGAATGCCTCGACATCTATTTCAGCTCAGACAATTGACTCATAAAATTGACACAAATATCAAATCACAATTTTTCTATTTGATATTGTGTTATAAGGTAGATATTTGGTCATGAATACATGCTTTTTAGACAGTTTTTTTCACAACAGTTGTAAAACATTAACAATGAAAACGATTTTAAAAATAAGCCCTTTCAAGTTTTTCTTGTTGAACAATAAAGTTAAAAATAACAGCGTCGCCGTCGAGGCTTTGAACGGTACGCCTTCGTCTGCTTTGTCTCACAAAGGGTATCATTAATGAACGGATGAGTCTATGCAGAACAGGTTGATGCAGTTCTATATGTTAGCTTTTACATTTTTTTTTGCCTTGACCCTTTTTGCATGACTTTAAAAATCAAATCAGTTCATCTATAGCTGGTGCTCAGTAACTGTGAGTAGTTATATTAAAATTTCTATACAGTAGTTTGGGAGATGTCACATTCAAAAAAGTGTCAGAAACAGACACACGGGTAGTTCCATCTTTTGGGCTGAGGCATAAAAAAACTAAAAAAGAACTCGGAGAACACAGACCGCCACCATGGTCTGATGAAAACAGCTGGACACCTGAACAGGTCTCCTATCTGTCTAAGGAGTACATAGAGGGATCAGGTTTGACGACCAGTCCCGTTCACACTCACACCTATTGTGAATTTGAACAAACTAATAATACCATTATGAATGTTTACAGTTGTGGGAAACCCCCGGATGTACAAAAGAGAAAATGAAAATAGTCATTTTCTTTTATGTGCAGCTTAAAAACAGAACAAGCATGTCATGATCCTCCTGCCTTCAAGAACGTTTCCTCCCTCCTCATCCTGCCCGAATTCAGTACAACTGCTCCCAATTGCCTCTCCCAGATATCTGCTCCTGTGTCTTGTCTTCCCTCGGTTATTTAGTTCCTGGCGCTCTGACTCCGTTGTCAGATCATCTGCTGTTCTACTCTCCTGCTGCTTCCATGATGATGCCCCTCCATGTCTTCTTGTACCCTCCCCATAATCTTCCAGGTTGCACAGGCCTAACCCTCTTCACTAACCCCTGATTATCTGCAATAAACAAATTAAAACTGGCTTAGCATCTCGGTCCTACATCTACACCTTCACCACCTCATGACAAAGTCTGTTAGCAAAAGGTAAAAAAAATTTTAACAAAAACTAAAGTTAGCTAAAAAAAAAAAAAAAACTTTTTTAAAGAAAAATCTTTGAACAGAACTTTTAAAACATTCTTGGAACCAGAACTTTTTGAGATGCCTTGATCACATAAACACACTCGTACACTTCCCATCACATAACCTCGTAGATTGAGGTACCTGTAGAGCTACAGATAAAAAAATATAGCCGGACATTAATTAGTTCCAAATAAATCTACTTATTTTGGGATGTGGATGATCAGTGTGTTGATTGCAATAAACATTATGATAATGTTTATTGTTTTAATTAATGTACACATGCACCGTCCCCGGTGTTACACCACCATGACTGTCCAAGCAGCAGTGGTACACAACATTTTGCAGGGGTGAGGGTATAGGAAGGAATGCAGACACTTTGTTTACATGACAAAAAGATTAGACATGAACCAGCATAACAGGTTCATGTTCTGCTGTTCAGTATGGAAAAATGTAGGACTGCAGTAAGATGGAAAAAAATCAGAAATGTACTAATAAAGAACACAATGAGGGATTTAATTAACTTTTAAAAAGGGTCAGACTTTTTTTAAACGACTTGTAACCTTTAAATGTAGCCATAAAAAGATGCAAACTATATTGACAAGACTCCTGGCTGATGGTTTTACACTTTATAAAAACTAATGTATCAACTGTTTAAATGAGGATTAAAAGAGGCGGTGGCTCAGTGATAGAACGTTTGCCCTTGAGCCGGAAGTTTGCCGGGTCGAATCCCACTGAGCTCACTGAGCAAGGATACCTAACCCAAGGATGTTAGGTGTCCTTGGGGAAGGCACCTAACCTCCTGTTTCTCCCACCATTAGCACCATCCTGGCAGCCTGCTGCGGTGTAATGCAGCAGACAAATTTTCCCGTTGAGGGATAAACGAAGTAAGTAAAAGTTAAAAAAAAAGGTAATTTTGTCCCCAGTTTGTCAACCAATTAGTGTAATGATTCCGTCTATCCATGCACCTACTTGCCTTTCATTAATCACTAGTTTTATCATGACTAACTGAAGTCATTCATAGTTTAATTTACTTAGCGGCAGCAAATTACTGAATTTTCAACCGTCATCACCAACTGAATGCATTCCCCTCCCTGACCTTGAGTTGCCATGGTGAAGACTGTGTCAGCAGATTATTAACGTGATGGGACCTGTTTGGAGTGTACCCGACCACTTGCCTATACCTAGCCGGGATCCTACCACAACTGAAGAAGGAATAAACGGTAGAGAAGATGGATGGATGTTACTCACAGGGTGATGGAGGCGGTGGTGAAGAAAGTCTTGATTCATTATCCGTTCCTGTTGGTGTATCTGTAGATTTTCTCCTGTTAGAAGTCACTCTTCTGATGCTTCTCCGGAAGGACTTCATCTTATCCTTTAACTTCCCATCTAAGGTCATTGTCCCATTGCCCGGCAGGGACACAGAGTCCTCAGATTCAAGAGACACGTCCATAGTTTGGGACATCTATGTGCATGTAATAAAAAGATAAAAACAAAGTTCAAATATAAAAGGATTAATTCAGTCTGATGTCTGCTCTTTAAACTGATGTTCAGTAATGGTGTTTTCAGGGCCCTTGTGACTGAACCCGGAAGGGACGTTCGTCTATTTATAGGTAATCATGCCTCTCCTGTTCTCAGAGAAACACTAAAGCTGTTTTAACATCAACAAAAACCTCCACACAAACAAGTCCGTGTAGTCCCTCATTCATCCAGGAGTGATCCAAAGTAGAAAAAGTTTCAAAAAAGTCTTCTGGACAGTTTAATTCTTGATCGAGACGTTTCGACTTCCATCCGGAAATCATTTTCAATCTGAATGAAATGGACAGAAAACTGGATCTATTTATACTAACCTGAGTAAAAGGTAAAAAAAATAGTAAGAAGGGCTCGACCAATGAGCCTGTGTTACCTATGATGGCCGTGAATGGCTCCTATTGTAGCCACAGACCAGTGAACGAACCTATTATAAAAATGCTAAAAGCCTAGTGAATAGAAATTCCTGCTAACGAGAGGCGTGAAACTGGGTCACGAGGTGTCATCTTCAGTCCATGGCTTCAAAAGGCTGCTGTAAATTCCGGGCAGAATGTATCTAACGCCTCCACTCCGATTCAGTGAGGGACTCTCTTTCATCACAAAGATGGCTTCCTTCACCCCTCTTTCAAACCATCCTTTCTCTCTACTTAGAATCTTCACCTCACCTTCACCCTTTTCATTCAGATTGAAAATGATTTCCGGATGGAAGTCAAAACGTCTCGATCAAGAATTAAACTGTCCAGAAGACTTTTTTGAAACTTTTTCTACTATACCTCCACACAAACAGTCATGAGAAAAGCTTATACTTTTACATCCTTTATCTGCTTTTTATTCAAAGAACATTCAGAGTCTTTTCTTTAATCCTCATTTGTGAGGATTCAGGTGCCGTAATGAAGATGGAAAAGAAGACAGATGGCTAAAATGTATCCGTGATCTTAATAAACTGCAACATAACCTCTATAAAACATAAAAAAATACATTTAGATTAACTCCAAAATGTAATAATTAGCAGGTGACAAAACAGCAGCTTAAAAATACGGGTTAAAAACGTGTTTTTCTTTTCTGATAAATGAGTAAAAAATAAGGCATGTTATCGTCACATCTGAGTCGATACGTTATGCAACTTTTTAAATCTCACGATCAGAAGCGGACAGTAGCTTGAGGGTCTTTCCCAAAGAACATCCCATATTAAAGTCATGACTCCCTTGCCTGCCACCAGGAAAGAGACGTATTCCTCTAGGCCTCTTTCCTGGTAGTTCCAAATCCAGCATCCTTCTGCCAATGTACTCTCTCTCTCCTCTGCACATGTCCAAACCATCTCAGTCTGGCCTCCCTCACTTCCAAAACCTCTAACATGTGCTGTTCCTCTGATCCTGTCCATCCTGGTCACCCCAGAGAGATCCTCAGCATCTTCATCTCTGCTAACTTCCTGTCTTTTTCTCAGTGCCACTGTCTCTAGACCAATCAGCATGGCCGGTCTCACCACGGTTTTGTACACTTTTTCTTTCATTTTAGCTGAAACTCATATCACACATCACACCTGATACTTTTCTCCACCCGTTCCAGCCTGCCTGCACATGCTTCTTCACCTCTTTTCCACACTCTCCATTGCTCTGGACTGTTGATCCTAAATACTTAAAATCTTCCACCTTCTTTATCTCTTCTTCCTGTAACCTCACTTTTCTATTTGGATCCCTCTCATTCACACACATGTACTCTGTTTTCAACTGATAATATTTTTTTACAATGTTGATCTTATTACATTTATTACATTTTTCTTCATTTCTGTAAGGATTTTAATCTTAGAGACTGTGTTAAACTGAGACTACGTGTTCACACCTGAAGTCTCAGGATCAGCAGTCAGGTAGTTACTTATTACATAGTAAAGAAAAAAAAAAGTTTCCTTACCCTGTCAGGAGAGAGCGTTAAAGTAACCTCCACTCTTTTATAATCCTCTTTCAGACTTTCACTATCAAACAGCTTTAAATTAACAAGTCAAACTCACAGGTCACATTGTGTGCGTGACAGTAAAGAGAAAGAAAAAGTAGAAAAAGGAGAGAAAGATGAATCAGAGCACCTTCCTAGCAGGTTCAATAATCTCATGAAGGTTGGTTAAATATTAATCTGAGGATATAAAAGAAGCCATAGTGAGAGAGGAACTTCAGAATGATGATCCTACACCTCTTAAAGTCTAACATATGAGGTTGATCAGCCAGTTTCACACTTAGTTTAATCTGTTTAATGCTCCACCATGTGGCCACAGTGTTAGACACACCTGTTCAGCTACTTTATCCATTCATCTGAATGTTTCAATGTCATGATTTTTTTTTTTTCTACAGAGCAGTCATTCATTACCTCTGCTGAGGTTATACATTGGGATTGTGTGTGTGCATGTGTGTGTGTGTGAACGAGATAACTCAAAAGTTTCTGGGTGGATTTTCATAAAATGTACAGGATCTATTCACAGTGGGAAGATGAAGAAGTGATTCAATTTTGTGGGTCATCCAGGTCACCGTTTGGGTTCAGAACTGTTTTAAAGTTTCTGTTTAGATTTTTAGTGTCATGATTCCCTCGCCAGCCACCAGAGGGAGCCCTGGACCTTGCTTCTTCTCCAGGATTCCAGCCTGATACTAAACACCTGTGGTCATTAACGTCATGCTGGGAACCTGTGCATCATTGATATGCTGCCTATTTAAAGGCAGTCTGCCTGGACTTCCTTGTCGGGTCATCAAATCTTCCAGCCAGGTCTTCCTGGCTTCTGAACCAAGTTATATCCTTGAAGAAGTGATTCAATTTTGTGGGTCATCCGGGTCACCGTTTGGGTCCAGAACTATTTTAAAGTTTCTGTTTAGATTTTTAGTGTCATGATTCCCTCGCCAGCCACCAGAGGGAGCCCTGGACCTTGCTTCCTCTCCCGGGTTCCAGCCTGATACTAAATACCTGTGTTCATTAACGTCATGCTGGGAACCTATGCATCAGTGACATGCTGCCTATTTAAAGGCAGTCTGCCTGGACTTCCTTGTCGGGTCATCAAATCTTCCAGCCAGGAATTCCTGGCTGCCTGACCAAGTTATATCCTTGAAGAAGTGATTCAATTTTGTGGGTCATCCAGGTCACCGTTTGGGTCCAGAACTACCGGTATTTTAAAGTTTCTGTTTAGATTTTTAGTGTCATGATTCCCTCGCCAGCCACCAGAGGGAGCCCTGGACCTTGCTTCCTCTCCTGGATTCAGGGCCTGATACTAAACACCTGTGGTCATTAATGTCATACTGGGCACCTATGCATCATTGACATGCTGCCTATTTATATGCAGTCTGCCTGGACTTCCTTGTTGGGTCATCAAATCTTCCGGCCAGGTCTTCCTGGCTTCCGAACCAAGTTATATCCTTGAAGAAGTGATTCAATTTTGTGGGTCATCCGGGTCACCGTTTGGGTCCAGAACTACCGGTATTTTAAAGTTTCTGTTTAGATCTTTAGTGTCATGATTCCCTCGACAGCCACCAGAGGGAGCCCTGGATCTTCCTTCCTCTCCTGGTTTCCAGGCTGATACTAAACACCTGTGTTCATTAACGTCATGCTGGGAACCTGTGCATCATTGATATGCTGCCTATTTAAAGACAGTCTGCCTGGACTTCCTTGTTGGGTCATCAAATCTTCCAACCAGATCTTCCTGGCTGCCCGACCAAGTTATATCCTTGAACTCAAACTTTAATCAAAAGATATTCCTTTGTTCTAACCCTGTGCCTTTCCTTGTTGGACTTTTTGTTCATAAATCCGTTTTGTTGTTTGTTAGCCAACTTGAGTTTTTAATCAACGTTTTAATTCTTTTTAGCTCTTTAAAGATTTTTTTTTTAATGGCTACCTATAGCGTTCATCCATGCTGCATAGATCAAAAATAAAATAGTCTGTGAAAAGGTAAGGTGGTTGTGAGAAGGATTTTGATCTTGTTCTGATATGGAACAGAAATCCAGTCCAGTGACATCTATTCATTGATAACTATATATATATATATATATATATATATATATATATATATTCGTTTGAATTGAAGATCAATTTTACAGGTTTAGTTTTGTTCAAATTAAAATGTCCATCTCATACAAAAACCCCTCTCTTTTCATCCAGTAAATTCAATCTTTTCCCTTCATTAAATCTGTTTTGTTCCTCTTGTTCATTTGGCTCAGCTATAAATTAAGACTAATTATTTTAGATGAGACCGAGCTGGAGACGTGCCAGCTGCCTATTTATCTCATTTACCTCATCATCCATCAGATGCTAATTTGCTCATCTGGAGCTTCAGCTGTTGATGAGTTGAACATGATTAATGTGTTCAGGATATTCAGAAATTTATCAGAGAGGGATACCGGTATGAAGCTAAACATTAGATTTCTACAGACCAATGAAATTTCTGGATTTATGGTTTTTTAGACAGAATTCATACAGATAAAAAATTTAGCTTTTAAAAATCTTCTTTTTGGCCAAACAAATCTCCGTCACAGATGGACAAAAAAACAGAATTATTTGTGCTCTTCAGAGAGAGTTAATGTTTATTACGGACAGTTTGAAAATGTCTTTAAAAATAAATAAATAAATTTTATTTCTGATATTGTTGGGTTTTTTTGCAAACGTGTAAAGACTTTATGATGACATTGAAACATTTTGATCGGATAGGTTGGTATCCTTCAGTTTCTAAAGACAATGGAGTCAGCAGCTGGATTGCTTTGTGGAGCATTGGCTGTGGATGAATAAGCTGATGTGGGAGCTGCAGCTCCTACCTTCCTACACTTGCTACAAATGCGATAGGTGGTATGAATCATGGGGGGAGCAGTGGCAGACTGACTTTTTAACTTTTTCTTCTGAGTCTTTGTGACCTTGAGCTTTTCACTCTCCGTTCTCCTTGACCTGCTTGATAACGATTTTCACCGTTGCACTCTACCTGTCGAAGTCAGAGGTCCGGGACTCAAGATCTGCTACGTTGATGTTACACGACTTGGGATCCCTTTTGCAGGTATTTTTGTACTGCAGGGCGGGTCGTCCAGTTGGCTGTGTTCCTGTGGTGAACTCTCATAGAGGATGACCTTTGGAATGCAACCATCCTGCGTACATGTCCTAGCCAGCAGAGGGGTTTGTGGGAGATGATGGTGTTCAAACTGGACATGCTCAGAATTGAATGAATGACTAAAATACAAATAGTTTTAGATGCAGAAGTACTTAACTGTGGTTCACATCAAATAAATTTAGTTTTGAAATTATCATTTTCACAAAGATTTGCATCTTTTTTTTTCTCATCTAAAAAACTCTCAGCCTCCCAATTTGATCTTTACATGTTTCCATTAAAACGTGTAAAGAGCAAATTATAATAAACCAATCACGATGAAATGAAGGTGAATGTTTAATTCCAACTCAGAATGTGACACAAGTGGACTCAGCTTTGGAATATTTTTAAATAGTAAAAAGAAGAAACAGAAACTTAATTGGAGATTTTATGAATAAAACATAGCCGAAAAAACATGAAGGTCCTTCACAGGGTTGAATAAAATAGCAAGTGAATCCAGACTCTTGACAATTTGAGGCTTAAATCTGTCAGGAACACAGACAAAGATTTTGGTATTAGTTTGTTTAGTTGTAGAAAATTATTCAATACCTGACAGATTCAAGACACCCAGCCAAAATGTGTATCTTAGAAACATTCTAGTTTTAAAAGTTTCATATGATTAGAGACCGTTCCCTTCCGTCGTCTTCTGCTTATGCGAGGCCGAGTTGCGGGGGCAACACCCTCAGACGGGAAATCCGGGCTTCTCTCACCCCGGCTGCATCCTCCAGCTCACCAGGAAGGATCCCAAATCGTTCCCCGGCCAGCTGTGAGACATATTCTCTCCGGCAGGTCTGTAACCTGCCTCTTGGTCTCCTCCCGGTGGGACGTGCCTGAAACACCTCACCAGCGAAATGGTCAGGGGGCATCCAGACCAGATGCCTGAGCCACCCCATCTGGCTTCAATCGACCTGGAGGAGGAGCATCTCGACACTGAGCTCCTCACAGATGGCAGAGCTCCTCACCCAATTTCTGAATGAGAGCCCAGCTACCCTGCAGAGGAAACTCATTTCGGCCGCTTGTATCCGCGATCTCTTTCGGTCACCACCCACAGTTGGTTGAGGGTGCAGTGTCCGTTAGAGACCATCTGCATGAAAATGGTGAGAAACGTTATTAAAAATAGCTTATGAAGGCAATGACTTTAAAACAATCAAAGGTCCCAAAACGGCCCTTTGTCGTACACCAGAAGAAGACTGGAATTTAGAAGCTGCTATAGAAAATGACCTTTCAGACTAATGTGATGAAAAGCAGCTCCTGATTCCTCTAGCTTTTTAATTAGTAAAGTATTTAAACCTATTTTCCAAACTTAAGTTCTGCAATGTATATTTGAGTATTTTTTTTCTTTCAACATTTGTACGTCATCTGAACCGGCTACCCTAAAGGGGCCCTGGAGGATGCCAGAGCCTATCCCGCCTGATTTCAGGCAATAGGCAGGGTACACCTCAAACAGGTCGCTAGTCTGTTGCAGGGCCAGACAAACACAACAAAACACACACACATTCATTCCTACGGGTCATTTCATAGCAGCAAATTTACCTAATGTATGTTTTTAGAGGGTGTGAAGAAACTGGAGAAAACCCACATTCACGAGGAGAGAACATGCAAACTCTACACAGAAAAGATATTCAAGCCTCGCTCCCACTCAGGGACTCAAAGCCCTGACCTTCTTGCTGTGGGGCCACTGTGCTAACCACTGCACCACCGTACAGCACATTACAATTGTGAAATTTTAAAACTTGCAACAAATTATTTTTTTTCTATTTCTGTAGATGATTAAAGATTTTAAAAATTGAAAGAAAAAAAGACCGGTCTTGCTTTGTCATCTACTGCCACCAGATGGAACTGAAGGCTGCAATTAATTCCACATTAAAATATTTTATGGTGGACTTTATGTAATTTATTATTTTATGTCGGGAAGCTTTAAAGAGCAAAAATTAGAATTCTTTTTTTTACTTTTCAATTTTTTTTTGAGGGGGGTGTTTTGATTTAACCGTAGTACAAGACATCCCAGAGACAAAACAAAATCATTCATAAATATTGCTGGTTGAGTGTCATCGTGACCAACTGCTCCATTTTTATCTGTCCATGTGTGAATGAACAGATTACAGAACGCACATTGAATAATAATGAAGCCAGTAGAGTGTAAGCAGCATTTTACTACATTTAAAATCTTTGATAAATCTAATCTTTAATGATGCACATAATAAATCATTTGACATAAATCCAAGCAGCTGTGACATTTATTTCCAACAAAAGCATTAGTAATAAGAGGTAAGACATGTTCTAGCTTCGATCTGATCACTTTATTCCCTTTGAGTAGCTCAGAGAAAAGCTCATTTTTTGTTGTAAATTATGAGTAAACGATTTGATTCTTCTGCTCAAGCAGTCAGCTGTCCAGCAGGATGAGTTGTAAGCAGAGGACACAGAGGTTTACAAGAAAAAATGATGTGTGAATGAGTGAAAAAAAAAAAATGCTCCATGAGTTTATTCTGTATTACGCTGCATTTTTTACGATGCATATTTTACGCTGCATCGGTCCGTCGTGGTAAAGAGAGAGCTGAGCCGAAAAGCAAAGCTCTCGATTTACAAGTCGATCTACGTTCCAACCCTCACCTATGGTCACGTAGGTGAGGTGCTCGGTGTCGAGCCGCTCCTACTCCAAGAGGAGCCAGATGGGGTGGATCGGGCATCCGGTCAAGATGCCCCCTGAGCGCCTCGTGAGCGAGGTGTTTCGGGCACGCCCCACCGCGAGGAGACCAAGGGGCAGACCCTGGACCCGCTGGAGAGACTATGTCTCACAGCTGGCCGAGGAATGACTTGGAATCCTTCCGGATGAGCTGGAGGATGCAGCCGGGGTAAGAGAGGCCTGGGCTATCCGTTTGAGGCTGTTGCCCCCGCGACCCGAGCCCGGAACAAGCAGAAGATGACGGAACGGAGTTTACTCTTGATATTTTTTTCAGACAAATCAATTCCAGCCTTGTTACCATAGAAACCACTTAGTAGCTGAAAAAAGTTTTATCATTTAAAAATCTGTCTATTTCTTTGTTTTTTAAAAAAACTTTATTTAAAGATTTTTCATTTTTTATACAGACACACACAAAAAAAACAACAACTTTGAGTCAAGTTATATAAAGTTAAATCTGTCTGTTTCTAACTCTTAATCAAATGAATAACTTTGGATTACGTTAATGGGTAAATTTACAATTACTATTGAAATGAGCATCGAAACTACAAAAAAAATGCAGAAAACTTATTCTGTTAATATTCCAGATGTGATCAGCTGGGGGTGGGGGGGACATATCAGGACCTTGAAAGATGCAGATACTGATGTGTTGGTTCCCTCTGTGTACCCTCTCTGTTTGCCAACCAAAAGCATCAACTTTGGGTCATTTAATCATTTTCTTCCCCCAGGTGGTGCCATAGCAAGTAAGTTTCCTCAATCTAACCCTGTCTCCTGCATCTTGAATCAAATTTTTTAATCTTCAGTTAAGTCAACTTTTGAACTAATCTTTAAGTTCTAAACTTTTCTCATTTTTTCTGTCTCACAATTCTTTCTGTACATACTCGCACATGCCGAGACATGTGCATATCACAAAGCGATTTGGTGACACCCAATTTGCATTGCTCCCCGTAATGTCTGCTTTATTTGGAAGAAGCAGTCCCAACAGTTTGTTCTGATTTATCTGCTTTTCTCACCTGAACTACTTTCATATCCTCCTCTACGTCTGCAGATGGAGTGGACCTAGTGAGGGTGATGTTACCCATAGCGTTCGGCCATATTGAAATGAAGCCTATTCAGTTGCTATTTTCTGCCTTACATACAACAAGATGTGGATTTTTTGTCATTGGTGAGAGACTGTGTTCATTTGCCTACCTGTCAAGGCATTCCTCTTTCTTCCCTTAAAACCTTACTAACTACTTAAAAACTGGATGCAACAGCATCTGCACAGTCGATTTATAATGAGCCAGTGAGGTAAGGGAAGGTAACCAGTCTAGCTCTGACTTTACTGTAACTGACAGTTAAGGGATGTTCTTGTAAAGCAGAAGACCAATTATAGCACCTAACTCAAGATGGAAGGAGATTCGAGCCAATACAGAGACGAAGAGGAAGAACCAGCATGGATAATCGACCATCACAAATATACAATATATGTCTTTAAAAAGGCCAGTCTCTACCTGGTTAATTGGCTTGCGAGTCATTTTGTAGGTCACTACATTTTTTTTAGTTGATTTTTTTGGGGAGCGTACAGAAATGATAAAACTCCCATATTCGAATTACTCCCATATTACAATACAGTGAAACCATATCATTTGTCAGGTATACGTACATATGGAAACCACTTTGCCAACGAGAAGCTAGCTTTTGAATTTCCACACCTCTGTTACTGGAGACTCTAACTGCAACCCATCTGTGTGACTCACGATTTGGCTTCGGGCTGTCATTGGATACGTAAAATCTGCCAATAAAACCTGTCAAGGACTCCAACACATGTGATATTGTTTAATCAGTGAATCTGATTGGCCGGTTTTGACTTGACCAACTTGTGCTCCAGAGCAAATGACCACAAAAAAATTCAGGACTTTAAAGATAGTGTCATAACACAGGTAACAAGGTCTGAATGGTTAACATGATGACAAAGGAGACTGAGTAAACACTGTCACTGTACGTACTGAGACATTTGGAGCGAGGTGCTACTTTCGTTTCGGCACAAAGGTGGAAACAACTTGCTATGTCTAATTTTTTAAATAGTCTTTCATTCCCTCACCTGCCACCAGAGGAAGCCCTGGACCTTCCCTTATCACCCTGATTGAGACATCTGAGGGTGATTATTCTGATACCACACACCTGTGGACCCTGATGCCTATTCAGGGGCAATCACCCTGGACATCCATGCCAGGTCATTACCACCCCTTCCAGCCAGATCTCCTTGGTTGTCTGAGCAAGAACACATTCTGACAATAACCTCTTGCCATGCCACTAAAACTTTGTTTTTCTTTCACAGCATTACTGGACTATGTTTTCTGTCCGGCAATTGGGTCCCCCTCCTTTCGCCTGCAAACTGCTTCATGACATTCCTTTCCTAAATCAATAAATATCCCCTCTGGTTTTCCACTTGGACACCAAATTCAGCAAATTTCTACTGTTATAATTTTTGTCGTCTAAACATATCTTGCCCATGTCAGTCTGGATTCTCTAACTTTATCTTCAAAACTTCTTAGTAGTGTCTCACTGATGTCCTCATTCATGATCACGTCCTTCATGGTTCCTCCCAAAGAGAACCTCCACATCTTTATCTCTGCTACCTCTAGAGCTGCCTCCTCTCTTTTTCTCACTGTCTCTCTATTAAGTTTTTACAAACATTCAAGAAACTTCAGGCAGTCAGTGTCTCTATTGCAGCTCTAGTTTCATACACCCTCCTGAGACTGCTGCTCCTCATTTGGATGCACATTGTCTCTGCATTTCCAACACAGAGTCCATCAGGCCTGTCATTCAGGTGGCTTAGACGTCTCTGGGCTTTCCTCTCCATTAGAAATCACCTGTCAGCAGCAGCTGGGACTGGTCAGCTGATTGTCACTGAACTCTGCTCTTTGGAAACAGCCGATGCACTGCTGGGTTTTTTGTGGCTTCTATCCAAATGTGTGTGCAAGCCAAAAATCTACCTTTCAAGGCAAAAGAAGAGATGCTCAAGGTTAATCAGCATTTGTTAACCAGGTAAAGACTGGACTTTTTAAAGACTCTGTTGGCTGATTCTATGCTAGTTCCTCCTCTTCGTCTCTCTACTGTGAATGGTCTTCTGGTTTATTGACGTTGCAAGATAAGCTTATGATTTTATAAATTTATTGTGTGTTTTTTCACATTTACTAAGGATACATGGGCGTCAGCCATCTTACGTATGTCATCTATTTTAGAGACATATTGCTCTCCCATCCTTGAAGGGTTACTCAGCACATACAGAGACCAACTGGTTACCAGAAACATTCCTGCCTTGTCAGCTAATCACAGATAGTTGCAGGACATTAAACTCCCTGTTTTGTTGAAATCATTTTGCATACGAACACAATGTTTGGCGGATTTTCTGCCCTTTTAAATAACTCATTCTTCAGACACCTGTGAGTGTCCTTATGTAAACTGTGACCTATTTTCTCTAATAAAAGGATGCAGCCGAGGTGAGATGACGGAGAGAAGCTTGTAGGAGCCTAGCAGAGTACGTCTCTGTTTCTCCTCATCTCTCCCCCACTGCAGTGTGGAAAAGCGCTTGTTTCCTTGTGAAATTAATTGTTGGTTATGATACTGAGGTACTAAATTGAATGAAGTCTTTTTTAGATCCTACAGACATCCTTTAACTGTTTGGTCTCCAAGCCACATCCTCGAAGACTACCTGGTGCTTTTGACTTTTATTATTACCTCCGCCAAGGAGGTTATGTGATGGAAAGCGTGTGTGTGTGTGTAAACAAGATAACTCAATGCGTTATATATCTACGACAATTCAATACTTGACTCACAATATGACACATACCTCAGTATGTGGTCAGCATGTGGTACAACATTAAAATTATATCTTCAACTTGTTACTTAAAACTCAAATCTATTAAAATCTACTAAAAATTAACATTAGTCATCCAATTATCTTCTATTTTGATGAGTAATGAACATAAAATAGTTCTGTTCCATTCTGTTGTCTTCCGCTTATCCGGGGCCAGGTTGCAGAGTGCAACAGGCTCAGACGGGAAGCCCAGGCTTCTCTCACCTCAACTGCATTGTCCAGCTCACCCAGGAGAATCCTGAGTCGTTCCCTTAAAAACCTGCTCAAAGAATATGAATATAATAATTATTATTATTATAAAGAATGTAAGAAAAGACAAAAAAATAAAGATTTTTGAGGACAAAAAGACAAAAAAAAACAAAAAAAAAAACGACCAAATAGATGCAATATGTTATTTTTGAAATCCCTCCTTTCAGGTAATACTTATACCCTTTGGTCTGTAATTTCAGTCCAACATAAACGAGTTTCTCACAAGTTTTCCAAAAAACCAAAAGACAGCAGTTTTAGCATGAGAGCAGTGACGATGATGGAAAACAGAGTGTTTGGGACAGAGAAAAAGAAAACTCTACAGGGCACTGCAGGTACATGTGGAGATTTTTTTTAAGCCTATTGTGAGGATTTCTGCTCAGTGACTCATCCTGTATTCAGTTGTCACGTCTCAGGAGTAAGCAGAGGAAGACGTAGGGAAGAAAGAAGAGAGGTGAATTTATGATGGCGCTGTCAGAGATGATCTTAGAAAAATGGCTTCAGGGGAAATGAAACAAAACAGGCAGATGCAGGGAAATTATGAGCATCTCATAAGAGGTGTTCTGAAAAATAAAAAACGGAAATTCATCCACGGAAAACGTTTCCAACGCTCTTCAGTTTTAATACCAAACCTTCTGTCATTTTAACACAACTACAGACTGATTTTTGGAGCAAAATTAAGAGCTCATTTTTGTTATAGGTCTGAATGGGAGGTTTTAATAACTTCCCCTTTAACGTGTCTTTGATATAAAGAACTAAACACCTGAAAGGACTTATGAATCCTACGATCAAGCTGGTGAATCATCAAGCAGATGTCATTCAGTCATCATTTGCTTTTGGGGGGATTAGCCTAAGCAGACAAATCCCTCACATTAGCCACATCTTACAGGAGTTCCTGGGACGTAGTCTGTCTGATGTACAGTTTCTTGGGTCTCTAGCAGGTAATCTATCCTGCCCTGACACACTCTGAAAATCTCAGGGCCTCATCTGATTGAGCCTAGAGCTGAGTGTACGCAGACTTCAACGCAAATTGAGAGACCTAAAAAGGTGAAAAAAGGTGGAGGAATGTGTGGACTTTTTGGTAACTTTAAGGCTAGTCAGGATGTAGCGTACGCAAATCGTGCAATGTGGGGAAAAGATGAGACTTATGAACAGAATCCAATAAAAACTAAGAATAAAGAAATGAATGGTTAAGGACTTTATTTATCCACCGCTCTTTTACTTGTGTGAGCATTCAAAGCACAGCTTACTTCATTCATGAAGGAGGAAGCTGCAAAGCACAATCAGGAGCAAGTAGGGGTTCAATGTCATGTTCAAAGATACCTCAGCATGAAGTGCGGGCGGGGATTGACCCGGCAATCATCCGGTCATCCTTCCTTAAGGCTGAAGGAATATCTGTTATAAAAAAATGGACCAAAATTGAGATGTGCAGCATGCACACTTTCAATTACCACATTTCACAATATTTTACATTCTACAAACACAGTATGTTCCAAATTATTATACAAATGGAATTCTGGTGTTGTCAAGATCATTGCTTTGGTTTATCTGGATTGCATTGAGTCTTGGGGGTTTGGATTCCTACAATTAAATTTTTATGGTAATTAGTTTGCCAGTCGAACCCAAATAAAAACCCCAAACCTCTGAAGGATATTCCACATTATTAAGCAGATCAATATTTCCATCAATTTGGGAGATAAAAATTATCTCTGCGGCTGGAAAGCAGAAAATAGCTGAATGAAAACAATCCATTATTCATAGAAACGTTCAAAGAAATGTGTGTCTGATTCTGAGCCCGCACTGTGCAGATGAAGACATGGTGAGGAAGGATTCTGTCAGACAAATATGCAGCTGCTAAAATGACATTACAAAGCAGCAAACAGGAAGTGTAATTAACATCAGATCCTCCAGAGGCTTGCAGTTCTGTGTAAACGCCTACAGTAAAATCTGGAACGCACAGAAATGATAATTAATATCAATAATAATACCATTCAAACATCGAACCTGGAATCACTTGATTGCTTCGAGTGGCTGAAATGGATTTCTAGAAAGCAGCTACTTTCTTTCTAGTCGCTACTTTAACATCAGAGCAGCGGAGGCTTTCTCTTTTATTTCACTGACAAATCAGTGTTTGTCAATTTGAGTTGCTATGGCCACCTCCCACTTTGTTTTGCTTGTAGACGATGGTGGTATAATAACGACACGTTGACGTTGTTTTGTAGTAATGCTGGTGCCTATTTGCCTCATATGAATACCGTGCATATGCATCACATCATTTGCATGATCCATATTTGGAGTTCTAGAGGTGTGGTGGAGGCAGGATAGATTAGCTTGGTATTTGTTCCAAATTTATGAAGCTTACTTTGAGTGAGAGGAGTTACGATCTTTTTGATAAATCCTAAGTTCGTATGGCAGAAGTGATGCTGTTAAATTAAGCAAAAACACTTGGTTGCTTGTAAGATTTTTAAAAAATAAAACCAGGGATCTTCGTTCCGTTCCGTCGTCTTCCGCTCATCCGGGGCCGAGTTGCGGAGGCAACAGCCTCAGACGGGGAGCCCAGGCTTCTCTCATCCCGGCTGCATCCTCCAGCTCACCCGAAAAGATACCGAGTTGTTCCCCAACCAGCTGTGAGACATAGTCTCTCCAGCAGGTCCGGGGTCTGCCTATTGGTCTCTTCCCGGTGGGACAAGCCTGAAACACTGCACCAGTGAGTCGCTCAGGGGGCATCCTGACCAGATGTCCGAACCACCCCATCTAGCTCCTCTCGACCTGGAAGAGGAGCGGCTCGACACCGAGCTCCTCCCGGATGCCAGAGCTCCTCACCCAATTTCTGAGTGAGAGCCCAGCCACCCTGCGGAGGAAGCTAATTTCGGCCGCTTGTATCTGCGATCTCATTCTTTTGTTCACTGCCTACAGCTGGTGACCATAGGTGAGGGTTGAAATGTAGATCGACTTGTAAATCGAGAGCTTTGCTTTTCGGCTCAGCTCTCTCTTTGTCACGACGGACCAATGCAGCGTCCTAGTTATTTCTGATGCCGCACCAATCCGCCTGTTGATCTCCCGATCCATCTTTCCCACACTTGTGAACAAGACCCCGAGATACTTAAACTCCTCCACTTGGGGCAGAACCCTGTTCCTGACCAGCAGGGGGCATTCCACCCTTTTATGGGCGAGGACAATGGTCTCAGATTTGGAAGCGCTGATTCCCATCCTGGCCGCTTCACACTCGGCAGCAATCCTCGTATCCCTCTATTTGGGTCCTCACAACCTTGAGAACTACATGACCAGATGAAAACAAGTGAATGGTTGATTGGATAAGTGTGTTAAATGATGGCGCGGTTTGAGCTAATTAAGTGGGTGGTAATGAGTACCACAACACAATTAGACAAAAAAGCTGTCCCCATCTGTGTATGTGTGTGTCTGTGTGTGTGTGTCTGAATGTACAACCTCGAGTCGGACCACTAAAAGAAGATGTTCCCACATTATAAGAACATCTAAACCAGCACAGCTTTGGGCTAAAGCGAAGCAACGACTGTAAGTCAGATTTCATCAGACCTTACCGCTGCTCTTCTGACTGGAGAGTAAACCCCTGCAGCTACATGGCTGTCACTACACAGTGTGTCCACTTCATATGTCCATGTTGTGTGTTTCTTAGGTTTATTCCTGCTAACTCCAACCTCAGCATGACGGCTTGGTTTAAAAACAAAAATAGAAGCAATAAATAAATCATGGAGAAAAAGTGCAGGTGTTCTTATTGCTGCTATAACAGATGTGGAGGTGTGTGTGTGCGCGAGCGTGCGTGTGTGTGTGAGACTCTGACAGCTCATCTCACAGCTGGGATACCCGATCCTCTGGAGTGTGGCAATCAAGCCGCAGGGTGCTGGTTATTTTGGGAAGCACTCAGGAGGAAGTGCTTATTTTCACTGCCACCCCACCTCAAAGCCCACCTTCCTCACCCCTCCCTCCGCCTCCTGTTGTCTGACAGCTCCCTTGCTTCATTTGCACAACCTCAATTAGCCGTCAGCGAGAAGAATAAAAGAAGTGGTCAGACAGACCCTCTCACACTCCCTCCCCAAAAAGGAGTTTATTGAATGTGGAGAGGTTGGGGGAGGTGGCAGGATGGGGGTTCTGAGGGGATAAAAATACATCTGAGTGTGTGCTTGATGTGTGGACCACATGGCGATGAGGCGGGGACATGTCTTTGATGTCAAACGGTACTTTTACATGAAACATTGGACAGGATGTTCAATATGTTGAAACGACACATGAGAGCAAATATTTCTGCCTAAAAATATTGTAATTATTTTCTAATAAATCAGATACAACAAGTGGAAAATTCTCTGTTTTATTTTTCTCTTAGTGGATTAATACAATTCCTACAGCAAAACACCCATCGGTACCAATCGAGGTATCTGATATTTCTCTCAACCTGACGTAGGTGAAAAAAGTACAAAAGATTTTTCTCAATTTTCTCATTTTAGGGAGAAGATATAAAGAAGGTGGAAGAGTTTAAGTATCGAGGATCAACAGTCCAGAGCAATGGAGAGTGTGGAAAAGAGGTGAAGAAGCGTGTGCAGGCAGGCTGGAACGGGTGGAGGAAAGTATCAGATGTGATGTACGACAGAAGAGTTTCAGCTAGAATGAAAGGGAAAGTGTACAAAACCGTAGAGAGACCGGCCATGCTGTTTGGTGTAGAAACAGTAGCACTGAAGAAAAGACAGGAAGCAGAGATGGCGGTAGCAGAGATGAAGATGCTGAGGATCTCTCTAGGACTGACCAGGATGGACAGGATTAGAAATGAGCACACCAGGGGAACAGCACATGTTAGAGGTTTTGGGGGTAAAGTTTGAGAGGCAAGACTGAGATGGTTTGGACATGTGCAGAGAAGAGAGAGAGTACATAGAAAGAAGGATGCTGGATTTGGACTCACCAGGAAAGAGGCCCTATCAAGTAGGGCCTAAAATTACATTTTACTCAGCCGACTAGATCAGGGATTGCAGGCGTTGGCTCGGAATTGTTGCGATGGGAAAACGCCCTCCCCAGTCAGAAAACATGTGACGGCGTGACATGAGCACAGGTGTCCATCCGCCATGTTTGTAGTTCTGAATCTGGAAAAAGGAGTTCAACCATGCTATCTGGTCCGTGTTGGCAACGATTCCCCAGATTGAGAATTTGACTGTGCTTGGAAAGTTTATTCAGAAAAAGGTTGTTTTTACGCTCTGTTTTCCAGACTACTCTGACTTTCAGGTGACATGATGTATGTCACGTACGGTCCTGAACAGAAAGGAACAACTCTTTAAATAAAACAAGAATGAGCAAACCCCAATGCTGTTAGGTCAGATTGTTTCCATGGAGTCAAACAAACATTTTGATGCATCAGGCTAACTCAAGAACATCATAAGGAGCTGTTTTTTTTAAATGTGGTGGTTTAACTGTACAGTGTCTTTGGGTTTACTAAAGGTATTATCGAATAAAAAATATTAACATCAATATTCGAACAAAAATTATTTTCATACTTAAGCATCAATATGCCCTACAACAGACTGGCAACCTGTTCACAATGTATCCCGTCTCTCTAACTAGCTGGGACAGGCTGCAAGACCGATGGGATAGAGTTGAGACAAGCTGTTTCAGAAGGTGAATAACTGGATGAGCATCCTGCCAATGATCCAGTTATTCAAAGTAGAGAAGTTCAAGTATCTCGGTATCTTGTTCATAAGTAAGGGGTGGACAGACTAGGAAATCGTCAGACAGATTGATAAATTGTCCACATGTAGTAAAGTGTGGTAAAGACACCATATCGGATCATTGTGTGGAAGAGAAAGCAGACAAAAAAAGAATTTCTAAGAGCAACCGAGATGGCGGCAAGATTCGGTTCCGTAACTCAATCACAAAATTGGGTTTATACTTCCTTTTAAGTGATATTGTTGGCTTCGTGATATCTAACGCTCTTGAACGATTGATTGCCAAGTGTGAAATGGCAGAGATGTGAATCGGACCCTCCAATTTAGTGCCCAATTGGCCTCTTCGGGGCAAAGACAGGGTTTTGCGAGTTTAAGTGACTCGGGTTGAGGTAAGGATGGAGCAGCAGATTGGCAGACAATTCAGTGCGCTATGAGCTATGAATTAAGATGCCGTATTGCTATTGAAAAATTTTAAGTACTTTGTATCAACAGTCCACAGCAATGGAGAGTATGGAAAAGAGGTGAAGAAGCGTGTGTGGCCAGAGTATAACGGGTGGACGAAAGTATCAGGTGTGATGTGTGACAGAAGAGTTTCAGCTAGAATGAAAGGAAAGTGTACAAAACCATGGTGAGACCGGCCATGCTGATTGGTCTAGAAACAGTAGCACTGAAGAAAAGACAGGAAGCAGAGATGGAGGTAGCAGAGATGAGGATGCTGAGGATCTCTCTGGGAGTGACCAGGATGGACAGGATCAGAGGAACAGCACATGTTAGAGGTTTTGGAGAGAGGCCAGACTGAGATGGTTTGAACATGTGCAGAGGAGAGACAGGGTACGTCGGTAAAAGGATGCTTGGTTTGGAACCACCAGGAAAGAGGGCTAGAGGAAGACCATAGAAGAGGTTCATGGATACAATCATGGAAGACATTAAAATAGTTGGCGTGACCAAAAAAGATGCAGCAAATAGGGTTAGATGGAAGAAACTGACTTGCTGTGGCGACCCCTGAAGGGAAATGCTGAAAGAAGAAGAAGATAGAAGAAGTGCTTGAAGCTGCCAAACAAATATGCAGCAAATAGGAAGTGTTCTGGAGTCTCCAGAGAAACAGAAAAATCTGCATCATTTCTTGTATAATTTGGTCATTTTAATACGGATCATTTGACATTTTGGTTATATTAAGCAAAAAATATAAATTTTAAAATATGTTTTACAATCATTTTATTACAATACTATAATACCTCTAACCTCAGATGCTCTGTAAAAGTCACTTGGATGGATTTCAATGTGAAAATTTGATGTTTGAAGCTGCAATGCTGTCAGATTAATTAGGTGTAGCTGCTAATAATGGAGCCGTCAGGAAGTGTGCACAGTGATGCTACATTTTCCCTTCTAACAAGCATCAAATCTCCTCCAGTCAGACAGATCCGACACCATCAAACATGACTGTCAGCCTGCTCCCTTGTTACATAATACATTTTTCTCCCTGTCATTCATGTTTTTCATTCAGGCAGCATGGGAACAACACGTGCCAGACAACGCTGATGTTGAGGGTAATTTATCCTCTGAAAAGGCAGCGTGGCAGATGGTGTGGGAATGTGTGTGCACGTAGTCTGATACAGTGGTGAAGATGATGATGGAAGCTGATGGTTTGGTGATCAGGGCATTGGTGGCCATCTGTGACCTTGCTCCATAGATAGCTCAGAGCTCCATTTTTTCACACATTGACAGCAAAGTTATTTTAACATGTGAACAAAACGAACTGTATCTCCTCTCTTTCTCCTGTAGCAATGTCACTTTATTTCCACTTTAATCATTGTTGAATTTAGTTTTATTTCACCATCTCAGTATCTATACAAAGTCATCTACAGTAAGAGGGCTCCGTACACAGTTAATCAGACAGCGCAAGTAATAAGAAGTGAATCAGCAACGAGTAACGACCAGTGATTGTGTATGTGAAACAGGACATCGCAAGCTGTATCCTTCTTCGTTCCAAATAGGAAGCCATTACTTAGTTCCTATGGATGTCTCGGAAACCATTGTAGCTGTTGTGGTGTGGAAGGAGGAGGATCTAAATGCAGGACATCAAACAAGATTTATTTAACCAAGGATCAGCAAGGCTGTAAGCAAAGGAACATAAGTCAAAAAGGGATCAATAAGGTTTTCAAAGAGTTAATCTCAGTTCCAAAAGGATATCTGTTGGGTCGGGAGTCAGCCAAGGCAGGAAGGCATGAAGACCCGACAAGGAATGCTGGTGAGGCTGCCTTTAAATAGACAGCAGAGAAATTAGGTGCAGGTGGTCCAAATCAGGTAGATTTGGGGGAAAGGTGAGATGGTTCCTGGCTCCCTCTGGTCATGGGTGAAGGAACCACAACAGTAGCTGTGTTAGCTTGGTTGGGTTGTGGCGGTGCACAAATTTGTGCCTGAACTGTTTTGGTACGGGACATTCGGATCGGTCATGAGCTGTGCACAAATGACTCCATGCAATTTGTGCGTGCTGACATGCCGTCATGTGTTCAGTGACGGGGAAGGCTCGCCTCATGGTGACAAGTTTCCTCTTGCATAACAATGAGTCCCGCCCCCCTCCTATGCTGAGTCTATTCACACCGCCGATTCGCGCATATTAACACGTGTTGATTTACACATCGCCCACTGCCGATGGGAGGAGCTTTCTTCTTGATAAACAAACTTTTTTTGTTTATCCTCTGATAATTTAAAAAAAAAATTTTCTCCAGAGGAAAATTGACCTGGTGGAATTTAGATTCATTTTTACAGTACAGACAGCCACATATTGAGAGCTTGGATGACCTAGGCTGGTGCAAGCAAGTAGGTCTGGCTGTGAGGTTTAGCTTCTCACATTTTCATTTTTCTGTAGCCATCTATAATTTTCTGAGATTTCATTGTGATTGGCGGAAAGTTGACTTGGTAAACTCTTGTTTAACATCCACATGGGTGAAAAGTAAAACACCAGTAAAAAGGAGGAACTAACCATTAGAAACCAGCTAAACCTCTCTGACACCAACAATGTTCTAAAGCCGGAATGTTGGCATAGCTCGGCCGGGCATATGGACAGTTTTGAAATACCACTGGTACTGCAGCAATAAAAAACAAAACTATCCATACGCAGCTGGTCAGCATTCAAGCAGCCTGTCTTACGCCCAACCTATACACTGTTCATTGAAATGTTAACAGATCAAATTTTGTTAAACTGTTCGTTCTGCGCTTTACTTTTTTAAAAAAAGTTATCTTTACTATTTACAAGGATTTAAAAAAAGTTCAGCTCCGTCATCTTCCGCTCATCTGGGGTCGGTTCGTGAGGCAACAGCCTCAGACGGGAAGCCCAGGTGCATCCTCCAGCTCACCCGGAAGGATCCAGAGTCGTTCCCTAGCCAGCTGTGAGACATAGTTTCTCCAGTGGAATCGGGGTCTGCCTCTTGGTCTCCTCCTGGTTTGACAGGCCTGAAGCATCTTACCAGCGAGGTGTTCAAGGGGGGCATTCTGACCAGATGCCTGAACCACCCCATCTGGCTCCTCTCAACCTGGTGGAGGAGCAGCTCGACATCGAGCTCCTCCCGGATGGCAGAGCTCCTCCCCCAATCTCTGAATGAGAGCCCAGCCACCCTACAGAGGAAGCTCAAGAGAATTTAAAAAAGTTCCATTTTATTTTAGGCAATGACTTCAGGAAGTCAGACCGTGACTCAGACAAGTTGGCTGAAATGAGGGTCTCTGGTGGCAGGGCTTGTACCTTTGAAAAGCCTGCTCCTGGGTGATAAGATGATAACCATGCAAACGTAGACTGAACATGATGTCACCCATATTGGTTGAAAATGGCAACTAAACAGGCTTCATTTGTCTGGAGCCAAACACAATGGGTCACATTACATCCACCAAATCTATCCCTTTCAAGATTTAGAACTCACTGTTCTTAGAGCCTGCCTCTCAGGTTGAAACACTCCAAAAACCCAATCAGAGTAAAAAAAAAAAAACTTAAAATGAGATACTCTATTCATCCCTCACCGGGGAAATTTGTGTGCTGCACTCCTTACACCGCAGCAGGCTGCCACGACGTCGCCAATAGTGGGAGAAATGGGGGTTAGATGTCTTCGCCAAGGACCCTAGACGTGCTCTGTGTGGGACGCGAAAGAAATGCTTGATGCCTTCCTCATATTCAGTGAGCATAAGCATGAAAAGAAGACACCTGATGGAGACCCAGTTGAAGGAGAGATCCTCTGGTGGGATGGTCTGTGGTCTCTATCATGTTATATAAATTATCATGACAGCTGATGCCAGGACGAGCATTTCATGTCAAATTCTGGTGACATTCCTGCTCAAATTAAGACAAACTCCTACTTGGATGCTGCCTATCTCCCATATCTGGGAGGAAAAGAAAGCTTCCTTATGGAAAAATGACGCACATGAAGCAGCAGGTCACATCCCTCCATACATCATCAGAACCCCCCGGGACTGCCTGCACATGCTAACCGGGCTCATCTTGTTGCCATGCTGAAGGGGAAGAATAAGAAGCCACCTCCCTCTGTTCTTTCTCAAAAAGAACACTGTGTTTTGGCAGAAATCCAGTACAAATATTCTCCCACCCTGCAAGCTTTAAAGCCATATCTAACCTTACTCCAGGTGGAGGATCACAGAGTAAAAATGTCTCCATTATTTAAACACTGTCTCTCTTCATGCAGAATCAAATGTGACAAATTAAATATTTTGTTGTGCATTAAAAATCTGGTATTTTTTTTTCTTCAATGCAGCTATGGCAACCAGAGTAATGTTTCTATTTAGTAGTTCAGTGAAACCTACCTGATCCCATTTATGCCGTGTTAATCTGTAATTGTGTATGACACCAGTAAGTCGGATCTCTTTCCAGCGAGAGTTGGGCTCTTCCAATGCTGCTGTTTGTCTCCAATTCTGTTCATTACTCTTATGAACCGAAATTCATAAGAAGATGAAAGAATAAGAAGGTGGAAGATTTTAAGTACTTAGGATCAACAGTCCAGAGCAATGGAGAGTGTGGAAAAGAGGTGAAGAAGTGTGTTCAAGCAGGCTGGAACGGGTGGAGAAAAGTATCAGGTGTGATGTGTGCCAGAAGAGTTTCAGCCAAAATGAAAGGAAAAGTGTACAAAACCGTGGTGAGACCCGCCATGCTGTTTGGTCTAGAGACAGTGCCACTGAGGAAAAGACAGGAAGCAGAGATGGAGGTAGCAGAGATGAAGATGCTGAGGATCTCTCTGAGAGTGACCAGGATGGACAGGATCAGAGGAACAGCACATGTTAGAGGTTTTGGAGATAAAGTCCGAGAGGCCAGACTGAGATGGTTTGGACATTTACAGAGAAGAGAGACCGAGTACATCGGCAGAAGGATGCTGGATTTCAAACCACCAGGAAAGAGGACTAGAGGAAGACCAAAGAGGAGGTTCATGGATGCAGTGAAGGAAAACATGAAGATAGTTGGCATGACCGAAGAGGATTCAGGAGAAAGGGTTAGATGGAAGAAACTGACTTGCTGTGGCGACCCCTGAAGGAAAATGCCGAAAGGAGAAGAAGAAGACTCTTATGAACTGAAATTCAGTTCATCTGTAGTTTTTATTGAGTAACTGTAGGCAGTTTCATTAAAATTTCTTCACTGGTTTGGAGGAAATGTACGGACAGGACGGCCTGAGTGCTTACTGTTCTGTGTGCCGAGGCCAAAAATAAAATTGAAAATAGCTGCTTCAGGTAACTGAAAAATTGGTTTTAGTCTATTTTGGTTTTAGTCTGTGACCTGAATAAAGCGGCAGAGGGAGCATGCCTGAACCAGCTTCTGCTGGTTAGAATCAACAGGCTGTGTCACAGAAAGTCCATGTGTGTGTGGAATGCTAGAAACTCAAAGACTGAAAGAAACACTGTGACACGTTCTAAATAATGCATGTGCCGTCCTGAGCTCAGTGGCAGACTATCAACCTATCTGGTTTGCTTCCTCACCAGTATCTTAATGGTAGGAAAGACAAGTAAGGACGGTGGACAGTCACACTGTGTCCGTCCAAATTACCAGCATGCCACTGGGACAGGAATCTGGGTCAGGTTCACTCAGAAAAATGGGAACATTTTTCTTCATTTTCTCTCCAAACAGAGACTAAAATTTTGACATCTTTGAAATGACTCTGAGTATTTGTGTGTTTTTATTTTTTGAATCTGCAGAGACGTGTCATAGTTTTATCAGATGTAACACCATGCAGTGAGCCAACAGGACATCATCCAAAGGCAGGTTTATTGGTTTTATTCACAGGAAGCCAGATATCCAACTCTAAACACCTGGCATGATAAAAAAAAAAAAACAAAAGAAAAGGATTGTGTTAAAGACAAAAAAGTTAGGAAATTATTTTAAAATTCACTTTGAATGAGTTTAAACTCAAAATCTTTCCGGTCAATAGTTTATAAAATGTTGTAAACTATCTTCATTCAAAGTAGCAGTTAAGTCGAAGTTCAGGAAGTCTACAGGAAAAGAGTTTAAGGGTCAACTGGTCAAAATAAAAGCACAAATGATAATATTTTGAGGTTCATTACATCAGTGTGAAAATACCGAAACATATCCTGACATGATGTTGAATTTTTGGAGCTAAAAATATGTAATCATTTGTCCAGTCTACTTTTGCATGGTAATCACCTTGGCAACCAGGAGTGAGCTTTTTGAATGAAGGCCTCCTATTACTGGAGGCCATAATGGCTCCAAATCTGTCAAACGGCTCCCAAAGGGAGGCGTCTCGGTCGCCTCCCTTTGGGACATGCTTGAAACACCTCACCAGCGAGGCGCTCGGGGGGCATCCTGACCAGATGCACGAACCATCCCATCTGACTGGTCCTGGAGGAGCGGCTCAACACCGAGCTCCTCACCTGATCTCTGAATGAGAGCCCAGCCACCCTGCGGAGGAAGCTCATTCGGCCGCTTGTATCCGTGATCTCATTCTTTCGGTCACCACCCACAGCTGGTGACCATAGGTGAGGGTTGGAACGTAGATCGACTTATAAATCGAGAGCTTTGCTTTTCGGCTCAGCTCTCTCTTTACCACAACAGACTGATGCAGTGTCCTAGTTATTGCTGATGCTGCACCGAAACGATCTCCCGCTCCATCCTTCCCCCACTCGTGAACAAGACCCCGAGATACTTAAACTCCTCCACTTGGGGCAGGACCCTGTCCCTGACCTGCAGGGGGGCATTCCACCCTTTTCCGGGCGAGGACCATAAAAAAATTGAGTAACAATAGAGATTGTGGTTTCACTCTTACATGGTATGTTTGATTGTCCTTCCTGAATACACACCTTGTGGCCTGGTCTCAGATTGTTTTTAAGGGCTTTATAGGACAACCCTGATTTATCAGACTCGTCCACTCGGTGTAAACAGTCTGACCGCGCAGCATTGGGGTTCCCACACTCGTCAAGGGGTGAGTTTCCGGTCTGAAGACTTGTGATGCATTGATGGGGCTAACTGAAAAATTTAATGCGACAACAGGTTAACCACATCTTTTCCCTGAATAAGACTCTCTAAACATCATCTTTGTGCTGGCTTCACGTTCTCAGTTTCCATAATTGCTCTAACACAAACCCCATCGCCTAATCTACCTAATTACTTTGTTACTGAGCCACGAACAGATCCGGATGGATAATTTTGTGAAAGACGTCATGTCGCCGTCTCTATTCGCTGAATGGCTGATCGTTTTCAGTGGAATCTCATTTGTAAACCAATGCGTGCAATCCTTCAGTCTAAATGTTGCACTAGTTGGCACCAGCTTGGCTGGATGGTGAGTGGATGCTGATGAGCACGGTGAAACAAGGTCACCAACAGGACCTCCAATCTTGGGCCTGTGAGGTGTAAAAAGTTGTCAAGAAAAAAAGTTAGGGTCTTTCCGCCAGGGCTGCTATCACAACCCAATCCTGATTGGTGGTAGAAACTGGACAGAGAAACAGTCTAAGTTGCGTATTTGTTTACTTCACTCCAGTAAACCTCGGTTCCTCCTCTTTTCCCTCCCCAGGCTCCACCTGCAGAGCTGGCCCATCTAAAATTGATTATGGTGACATTTACTATTCATGGAAAAGGTTACTACAGTAACCCCGCGCAGCGCTGCATACTGGAGTGGAACATTACTCCCAAACAAATGAAGAGCTGCTCTTCACTCAACAAGCCCGCACTGGGGATGAATGACAATCTGCTTGTACAAAAAACAATGTTAACATGCATCAGGCAAAAAAGAGGAAACACAAGCAGGTGTAAACAAGACCATAAATTATTTGAGCTAATTATGACCCAATAAATTAAACTACATTTAATTTCATTCAGGTGTGCTTTCTGAATGAAAACCATTGGTTTTACCAGCAAACGACAACTGAAAAAAGAGAACAAATAGATTTATTTTAATATACTTTATTGATCCCTCACCGGCATTGTTGTTTTTGGCAGCCATCTAAGTTTTCGTTTTAGTCTTCGTCTTTGGATGAAAATTAATTTAAGTTTTAGTCACGATTTCGTCATCTCTTTATATTTTCATTTTGGTCAACGAAAACCCAAAAGAGTTTTTGTCTAGTTAAAGTGCAAAAAAGAAAAAAAAAATCTTACTTTAACAATTGTGTCTGTATTACTGAGAATGATGCAGATTATTTGTTTAAAAAATAATAATAATAAAAAAAAAACCTCTGCCGAGCTTTAACTTGCGCAAAAACAGCAACCATCGTAAAACAACGTTAAATAAATATAATTTTTTCAGTGAGTGAGGAACGTAGTAACTTATTCATACTTAAAAATGACACCTCTTAAACACCCTGCAAACAAAGTAAACATTGGAATGCATTTAAAGCAGTCGTTAGCGCAACCAAGCTAACTAGGAAGTTAGCAGCGCCGACCAACAAGCTAGCATTAACTTGAAGTTAGCATGCTGTTTGCGCAAAATATGTAGAAAACTTTACGTTTCTGACCACCATTTCTCTTTGTTACTGTTTTCACCATGGTTTGTGACTTTTTTGTGGCTGCAAAAGTGTTGTGTAGACGGTGTGAATGTGCAGCATTGTGGGGGGCGTGCCGCCGTGAGAGGCAGATGCACCTAATGTGCTTTTTCTTTTCACAGACAGAAATAAGAAAGTCTGACGCCAATTTCGTTACATTTTTGTCTCGTCAGCAGAAACTTGCAACCGTCTCGTCACATTTTCGTCACCAAAATGTCGCATTTATTTCGTTATTGTTACGTCATCGTCATGAAAAAATGCTTCGTCAACCAAATCATTTCGTTTTTGTCATCGTGGACGAAAACAACACTGCTCACCGGGAAATTTCTGTGTTGCATTTCACCACAGCAGGCTGCCACCTCTGATGGCACCAATGGTGGGAAAAACGAGGGCTTAGGTCTCTTCTCTAAGGACCCTTGACGTGCACTCAGCGGGATGCAATCTCGTGAACTTTCGACTGACTAACCACTGAGCCACCATCTTTAACTTTGGTGGGTTATCTTCAAATCACCATTTTTAGTGTGTAAAATGTATTATTTTTGTTTCTTATTGAAGTTTATAACATCTTCATGGATGGTTTTGGTCCTATCTACCAGTAGGTGGTTCGTGTTTGTAGTCTGTAGCAAGTGACCATCATCCAGATCGGGCAGTTGCCTTTACTCCTGATACGAGCCTTCTAAGGAGATTTGTATGGAGATCCACTTCTGTGTTTCAAATCCAAGTTGATGTGCACCACATGTAAAGAAAAAGGCAAAAAACCACACGTGAAAGTTTGTTTTTAGGTCGATTGCACTTCTGATAAAATCACAGTGTCTGAAGCATGCGGTGGAGCTAATACATGCTCTCTGATTTGAGGTACTCAGTGAGGCAGAAGCCAAGGATCTCTCTGGGGTACGTCTTACATCGAAGAAGTGGAAGAAATATCAGACTGGAGAAGAGTCTGACATCACTCCAGATGCAGATAACTGGAGCAAACTGATAAATGTGACGACTTTCAGACTGACCCAAAATGGTGGAAACAGGAATATGTAAGAAAACCAAAAAACTTATATTGATAGAGACAAAGAAAATAACTGGTGCTTCTCTGAAATGTTGGTGTAGATTCTTAGTTGACCAGGTCATGATGAAAAGAAAAAAAAGTTTCTGGTTAGAAGTTCTGCAAAGGAGAATCCCCAGACACACAACGAATCTGAACGACACAGGAAGACGACACAGTCATCAGGGAGTATTGCTGGGCATAAAAGAAGTGAAACTCCAGCAAGGAGGAGGATATATACTACCAACTCAGTACCAGTGGGACTGAACTGAAGAAAACACTCAGATGAGAGACCAAACCTCTTCTAACAAGAAATGATTTTTGATTTTTTTTTTCCTTTAGCTTCTCCAAATGAGAATGAATTGATGTCAAGGTGTTGAAAAATATGACTCCGTCCATCTCATATGAATGATTGGGGTCTATGTGATTAGGTTGTAGCTTTTATGAAAGGTTTTTC
Organism: Neostethus bicornis; assembly: GCA_902685375.1. Lineage (NCBI taxonomy): Eukaryota > Metazoa > Chordata > Actinopteri > Atheriniformes > Phallostethidae > Neostethus > Neostethus bicornis. The sequence continues at coordinate 22,104,818 of LR738552.1, forward strand.
AATTTTAATTCAAGATTTAAATTTTCAAAAAACAGCTCAGTAGTTGGAGTTGTACGGGGTTTTTTACGTATCCAAAGATTACGTAAAAAACGTAATCTTTGGATACATTTTTTACGTACGTTTTTTACGTATCCAAAGATATGTAAAAACGTGTATCTTTATTAGTCCTTTGAACTAATTCTTAGTTCAAAGGACTTGAACTAACTAATTCTTAGTTCAAAGGACTAATAAAGGGACTTCAGTCCTTTGAGTCCTTTGAACTCTAATAAAAGAGTTCATCTATAGTTGTTACCCAGTAACTGTGGGCAGTTTCAGTTAAATTCATTTAGTGCTGTGGATGATATTCATAAGAATTTGTTACTTCGACCTTCATAGTTTTGACCTTTGGTCGCATAGCCCTGGAATCAGTTCATCTATAGCTAGTATTGAGTGACCGTGGGCAATTTTATTAGAATCTATTCAGTGGTTTGACAGACATTGCAGAAGAAGAGACAAGAGAACGGACAGTTATCGCCTCCTCCACATCCTGTGGGCTGAGACTTAAAAAGACAGTAATCTTCTTCCATTGGAATAATGTTTCTTTTCTTAATGGGTACTAAAAACCACTCACCTGTCATTTCAGGCAACTTGCTGAAGTCCTACTTAAGAACAGAAAAGAGATAACTAAACCAGTACAAAATAGTTCCTCACCTATTTGTTCCCCTGACAGCCCCCTTGAGATCCATCTGTGAAACGAAAAAGGAGTAAAACTCAGACTATTTGTAGAAATAATACAATCTGTGGAAGTTTGATTTTTTCTTGCGTGCTTTTTAGGCATGTGATGGTTTTATTTTTCTATGGTTGAATGAAATAAAACATGGATTAGAGAGTCTCTGAGAGCTGAGTGGTGCAGATGGACAGCCGTAGTCACAGAAGGTGTGACCCACTGGACCAGACCCACAGAAGACAAGGCTGTTAAGTGGGATGCTCAAAGCTGCTCAGTGGAAGTGGTATGACCTTCAGGCTGATGTGGTCATATTTATGACACAAACTATATTAATCTGGCACATGTGAAAAAATATAATGTTTTATGAGACAAAGATGGACCTTGAAGGCCTTCACGACATTCTACACAGTCTGTTTTGGCAAAATGATACGTCTGTTTTCTCTCGCGGCCAATCAGATTTTGAGCTGCTGCTCCTGAGCCTTGTTACAGTCTACATCTCGGTTTTCAGATCTGCTGATTGGCCGGTCACTTAACACACATAAACTAGCAAACAGCATCCAAGGGAGGCAACCTAAATTCAAATATTTTCTTGTTGGGACAATGGATGGTTTCAAAGCAAAGAACAACTTGAAAGAAGAGACAAGGCAAGTTTATTTGTAGCACAATTCATACACAAGGCAATTCAAAGTGCTTAAAATACTTGTTGATTTAAACATTGTTACAGTGTCGGCCTGTCTCACAGCCTCAGGAAGTTTGCTCTCCATGTTTAGTCCTGACTCTAGACACCAGCAGGTGGGCGGTCCGAGACGTCCTCAGAGTTCTAGATGGTTCATAAAACACTGTCATTTCACACTTAAACACAAGCAGAGCACCTTTAAAGTCTATTCTCTGATCCACAGGAAGCCAGTGCAGAGTCCTGAACACAGGACTAGTGTCATCATATTTTCTGATTCTTGTTGGGACTCGAGCAGCAGCAGCTGGAGAACATATAGATTTGGATATTGATTTACTTTTACGGTATTTTTTTAGACATACTTCAAAAGACGTTGAACAAAATAAAGAACTGTGAGAAGCATGGGGACAGGACAGGTGTTTATCTGTGCAGAAAACTTCATCAGAAATATGATGAAAGCAGCTGGACTTTTAGCATTGATGAGGGGAGAGAAAGATGAATTTTATCTTCAGGTTAAGGCACAACTGCTAATTCTGAAAGGTTAAAAGCAAAATAATGCTGATGATAGATAAAAACTTTATTAATCTCCCGCAGGAGGAATTCTGGTCTCCAGCAGCAACAGAAATGACACAAGCTGTACATATAAAATAAATAAAAACAACATACATACATAATAAAATAGGACTCAGTTCCTTCCAGATGCGTCTGGTCTATTAAATTGCCTGAGGGCATTAGGGATGAACGACCTCTTAAAACGCTCAGTCCTGCAGCGCAGTGAGAGGAACCTGTTACTTTGGGTCGTCTTCTGGGTTGTGATCACATCATGTAGAGGGTGACGGGGGTTATTCAGGATACCCTGCATTAGAGCCCTCATCCTACCCTCCAAAACAGCTCCCACATGATACGAGTTTAAAATGTTCTGAATAATGTCATTGAGTAAATAAAATCTTATTTTAATTGATTGAAGAACTTCACAAGTTTTGAGATAAATGCTCGAAAGTTGTTTTTTGTAGAATGTAAAGCACAAATAAAAAAAAAACAAACATCTTTTTGGTGTTTAAGGTTCTGGTGAATGATTGATGTATTTGTTTTAATGCCACTTTTTCTTTGCCGGAGGACTGTAGGAATGAACGTTTCGGTCTTTTTTACAATTATCATAAAAACGTGGAGTTATTCAATTCATTAGATACAACATATAAGACATAAGAAAACCTTTATTTGTCCCACAATGGGGAAATCGCAGTATGCAACAGTATAGGCACAGGAAGAAAAAAAAGGTCAAGACAAGTATGCAAAAATAAAACAAAAACAATAAAAGGCAAAATAGACAAAGGACCAAAACATGCATTCAAAGTGAGTGAGCTACTGCACAGTTCTGGTGAGAAATAGCAAAAAGTGCACATGGTTAAAATTGCTCATCATGGAGTTTCACACCAGAAGGAAGGAAAGACCTCCTGAATCTCCCCTTCATACAGCGACGGTGGAGCAGCCTGCCACTGACGCTGCGTTCTAGTGCAGACAGTGTCCTGTAGGAGATGGGACTTGTTGTCCAGCCTGGATGTCAGTCTCTTCAGTACCCTTCTGTCACCCACATTCCGCACTGAGACTAATTCTGTTCAACTCATCTGATAGAAAATACCCATGTTGTGTTTTACTTTTGTTCTTTTATGAATTTCTATTAGACGTTTGTATGCAGTTGCATGTTTTTCTGAGTTACATGAATCTCAGTTTTTTATGTAAGTCAAACAGCAGCAGTGTGAAGGTGGCAGATGGGTTTGCATCAGTTTTCTGTGTGGGTGTCCAGCTGAAAGCCTGTGAGACCTCACAGGAAACTCTTTCCTGGCTTACGCATTAACTCTCATTCCTTTAATACAGTCAGACATCTCACTGCTCTTTAAAAATCACTAAGCATCAATTAAATCAGATTTGTGTTTCATCTTTTCTGGCTGGATCAAAAATGTCTTCTTTTCATTTCTTTGTTTGAAGATCCATCAAATTATTTCAGTTTCATTCAGGTTAATATTTAAAATCCTTACGTTAGAGGGTTTTAAAAGGCATCAATTATACTGACTGTATTTGAAAAGTTGAGGCGGCATACAATGGCTAAGGCTGTAAGTGGGGGGAAAAACCTGTTGCAAATTTTGCATAACAAAAAAAAAAATCCAATTTTATTTCCTCCATAAAAAATTTCTACGTAAATTTAAAGAATCTTTTCCAATTATTGCAACCAGAGTGTCATGGTTACCTGGCGTACCACCAGAGAGAGCCCATGACCTTCCCTCATCTCCCTAATTCGGGACACCTGTGGGTGATTGACCTGCTACTTATTTAAAGGCAGTCTGCCTTTTATTCAGTGCTGGTTTGATCACTCCGTCCAGCCAGGTCTTCCTGGCTGCCCAACCAAGAGATCATTTTACTTCAGGAATGTTTGTCGTCCTGCACTTGGGTCCTCCTTCTGCTCCCACATCGTGAAACAGAGTCTTTTTACCGCTGTCTTATTATGGTTTTTCAGACCAAAGCTGGTATTGGTTTAAAAGGCCAAAGAAAGGTCAATCGCCAATTAATTGACCAGTTTAATTTAATGTTAATAAATAACGGGTGGAGAAAAGTATCAGGTGTGATGTGTGACAAAAGAGTTCCAGCTAAAATGAAAGGGAAAGTGTACAAAACCGTGGTGAAACTGGCCATGCTGTTTGGTGTAGAAACAGTAGCACTGAGAAAAAGACAGGAAACAGAGATGAAGATGCTGAGGATCTCTCTGGGAGTGACCAGGATGGACAGGATCAGAGGAACAGCACAAGTTAGATGTTCCGGCGGTCTCCCATCCAAGTAGAGCCCAGGCCCAGCCTGCTTAGCTTCTGAGGTCTGACGGGATGAGACATTGACAGGCTGGTATGGCCACATACCAGAATGAAGATTAATTAGAGTAAAACAGAGTACGTGTGTGAATGAGAGGGATCCAAATGGAAAAGTGAGGTTACAAGGAGAAGCGGTAAAGAGGTGGAAGATTTTAAATACTTAGGATCAACAGTCTAGAGCAATGGGGAATGTGAAAAAGAGGTGAAGAAGTGTGTGCAGGCAGGCTGGAACAGGTGGAGAAAAGTATCAGGTGTGATGTGTGATAGAAGAGCTTCAGCTAAAATGAACAGTGTACAAAACCATGTTGAGAGCGGCCATGTTGTTTGGTCTAGAGACAGAGGCACTGAAGAAAAGATAGGAAACAGAGATGGAGGTAGCAGAGATGAAGATGCTGAGGATCTCTCTGGGAGTGACCAGTATGGACAGGATCAGGGGAACAGCACATGTTAGAGGTTTTGGAGATAAAGTCTGAGAGGCCAGACTGAGATGGTTTGGACATGTCTAGAGGAGAGAGAGAGAGAGTACATCGGAAGAAGGATGTTGGGTTTGGGACCACCAGGAAAGATGACTAGAGGAAGACCAAAGAGGAGGTTCATGGATACAGTGAAGGAAGACATGAAGGTTGTTGGTGTGACTGATGAAGATGCAGCAGTTAGGATTAGATGGAAGAAACTGACTTACTGTGGCGACCCCTGACGGGAAATGCCGAAAGCAGAAGGAGAAGAATTTAATGGTAATAAATAATAACAAAAACAATCATTAATCATATGTTGTCCTGTAATTTTTTGCTAATTTTGAGTCTTGAGAGTGAAATATTGTCCGATTCAATTTGCAAACCAATAAATCGTTCAGGTTTCAGTTACCACATTGTTGCATCATGCTTATTTTGTAAAACTTTGGAAACAAAATGTGAAAAATAGCTGCGAAACAGTCATGTTGGCAGTCAATTGCAGCCTTTTTGTCTTTAAATTTCTTTTTTTCCGGAAGCATCACTTCCTCAACTAGTTTTTTTTATTTCACAAAACATTTTTTAGGAAAATAATTTGAACAAAATGTTCAAAAGCGTTTTTACAATTTTACTCAAGTTAAAAAAAAAGGAAACCTTGACGTTTTAATCTGAAATGAAAGACTAATAAACTGCACTCCTTCTCATTCCTGTATTTATCCTCATTATAAATAATTGCTCCTCAATTTTCTCTCTTCATTTCTTCTTTCTGTTTTCTGGTGCTTTTTTTACCCTCTGTCCCTCTTTCCTTTCAATTATGAAGAGGTGACTCTGAAGATAAAATGCTGCTTTTGTAACAGCTTCATCCTGACTGTGATTTACTCAGAGATTTCTTTTTGTCTTTAGATGGGAAAAGCCTCTTAGCAGACGCTGCCATTTATCTCTGAGTTTCACGCTAACAACTTTGGGTTCATGTTTAAGGCTGAACTGGATGTGATGGACAGATAAATTCAGGGGTAATTACAGTAGATATAAGAAAGACGGTACGATTAAACTATATTTATGATGAAGGTTTGACAGACTGACTCACTTCAGAGTTTGTAGTTATCAGTCAGGCTTTATCTCATCTTCAATGAAGTCAGGAGGATTAAAAAGATACTGTTGTGGTTCCCTCAACCACCACCAGGGGGAGCCAGGCCCCATCTCACCTTTCCCCCAATTCTGGCTGATTGAACCACCTGCACCTGATTGGATCACCTGCACCTAATCTCCCGGCTGCCTATTTAAAGGCAGCCTCACCAGCATTCCTCGTTGGGTCTTCATGCCTTCCAGCCCTGGCTGACTCCCGACCCAGGAGACTTCCTTTGAAACTGAGATTGACTCTTTGATAACCTTTTTGATCCTTCTTCTTTGATTACAGCGTTGCTGATTCCTAGTTTAATAAACCTTGTTTTAAGTCCTGCATTTGGGTCTTCCTCCTTCCGCATCACAACAGATACAGTTTCAACCAGTCCTCCAGTGTACCATTTTTTACACTGAAGGACACACAGACACATGCAACTGTTTACCACTTTTATTTTATTTTGTGAAATGGAAGGCGGATCGGTGCGGCGTCAGAAATAACTAGGACGCTGCATCGGCCCGTCATGGTAAAGAAAGAGCTGAGCCGAAAAGCAAAGCTCTCGATTTACAAGTCAATCTACGATCCCACCCTCACCTATGGTCACCAGCTGTGGGTGGTGACCGAAAGAATGAGATTGCAAGAGATACAAGCGGCTGAAATGAGCGTCCTCCACACGGTGGCTGGGCTCTCACTCAGAAATCAGATGAGGAGCTCTGCCATCAGGGAGGACCTCGGTGTCAAGCCCCTCCTCCTCCAAGTTGAGAGGAGCTAGATGGGGTGGTTTGGGCATCTGGCCAGGATGCCCTCGGAGCGCCTCACTGGTGAGGTGTTTCGGGTGTTTCGAGACCAAGAGGCAGACCCCGGACCTGCTGGAGAGACTATGTCTTACAGCTGGCTGGGGAATAACTCGAGATCCTTCCAGGTGAGCTGGAGGATGCAGCCGGGGTGAGAAAAGCCTGGGCTTCCCGTCTGGGGCTGGTGTCCCCGCGACCTGGCCCCGGATAAGCGGGATAGGACGGAACGGAAAATTTACGGAAATTGTAAAATTTGTTAACAGAACATCATTGAATCTGAAATCAAACATGCAAAAAACAGATGCTATTTTTTCTCCATTCAACTCTTGTTTCATGTTCTGTCCTCTCATCAGCAGAACACACCTTTTCTAACAATCTTTCAAACGTGGATCCGATCAGATGGTCCTTTTAGGGCATTTATCAAGCTTTTTTTTAACGTGTTTTCAAGTACTTACTGAAAGAAAACCCAAAAAAAGTTCCTGGTGGATTTTCATAATATTTTCAGAATAAAACCACAATAGGAAAATGAAGAGGTGATTAAAGTCTGGGGGTGATCAGGGCCATCGTTTCGGTCGATGAGTGTTTTAAAAATTTTGTTTAGTTCTATATATACAGTATGTGTATAGATCTATATACTGTATATTTATCTGTATAAATAGTACATATACAGATATATAGATAATCTGCAATAAATGCTGTTATAACTTTGGTCTAATTTCAATCAGCAGGAACAGGCTACTTGAATGCTGACCAGCTGCACTGATGCACCCCACCTCTTACTTAACCCTATCCACATCAGAGTCAGTCGGGAAAAGTGGTTCAGAAATAAGAAAGAATTGAGCTCTAAGTTTAGAACAAGCACTCTTTTGGTAATAAAGGTCTTAATAAGCCCAAACTTCAGCCTTCACTTTTTTCATCTATTTTTTTTGTTTATGTGGAAATAAGATCTGTTCATAAAAATTTTCAATAATTAACCAACCATAAAGGGATCTGCATGACTTTTTGTTGCAGTCTTACTGAGCAACCAGCCGCTCTTTATTTTACCCCTGTGAGTTCTTTCATGTTTAATTTGTGACAAAAACCAATCCCACAATGCCAGCGGCCACTTGGGAGTCTCTTTGCTTAAAAGCACTTTGTGACACAACCTTTTCAGACCAGCTGGTTGTTGTCAGGCAGTTGTGTTTTGTTAGTGTTAAAGTGTGCTGATCCAGGACTTTTATCTCCCGCTCCTGCCGACTTCAAACGGCTTTTTCAAACGGCTCCATGACAGGTGGAGGAAACACACAAACCTACCTGAGCCCACTACCTCCCAATACACACAATGTTTGGGTTTTTATCTAAAAAACAGAAAGTGTCTGCACCGCTGGGCACCACACATTTCAAACATGATGTAAATGTTGCAATCAGTTGCTAGGAGGCATCCCAGTATTTCCACAGATTTTGGGGAAATACATTCTCTACTAAAAATAATAATCATTTCAACTCATTAATTCAATAAATTCTCATTTAAATTGTTGTCTGGGAGCTTAACGGCTACAAAAATGGAACCTTTTGAAGCCAAATGCTGTTAAAGCCAAACATCACTGACAATAACAGACAGAGCTGCCAGCCGGCATCAAATGCTAGTCCTAACCTCCCAGACTAGGTCATTCCTGCTCTCAGTCTGTGGATGTCTGATATGTAAATGGATCTAAATTTACTAGCTGATAGGCAATAAAAAAATGTTTTCCCAAAATATGATAAAGCAAGATGCAACTCTCACTGGCGTTCAAGGGTGGTGCGTACAGCAATGTGTGAGTTATGCATCACCCAATAGTGCAAATAGGCCAAAAAAAGGTTTATCTTTTCACATCATCATTGGGTCAGCTGTGATAAAAAAGCTCTTTTCGTTCCAGATGCTCCTCAGCCACTTGTCCAAGAAAAAAGATGGAAAAGTGCTTGTTCTCATGAGTTTAAAAAAGGGGTGAGTAAAGTGTGGCTAGAGGACCACAAGTGGTTCATCAAGCCCTTTAATCCGGTCGCTTAACAAACAAAATTGTGTAAAAAAATCCATTTTTTTTTTCTGCATGCAATTTAGGTCTTTTCCAGCAGGAACTTTGTACTTGCTCAGTGACTTTTACCCACATAAATGGTGGAAATACCCAAATAATTACCCAAAATGGGTCAGTAAGTTTACCAATTATTTCATTATTCATTTAAAATTTAAAAGCCATTTTCTGAAAGCATGAATCAAGAAATGCTGCTAAGCTGTTGCTAACTAGTGTCTCCGCTCAACTTTATCTCACTCCAGCTAATAGTAAAAAATGTCAATGTATTGAAGTCTGTTTGTGAAACTCAGGAAACAACCGGCGAATCATCGATAGACATGATGGCGTGATGCCAAACACAAGCGTCCATCCAGTCTGGTTTGTAGTTTGGCGGCTAAGCATTGAAGTAGACTCAACCTCTCTGCATTGGCAATGATTCCCAAAATTGAGTATTTAAAAGCAGTTCTTAGACAATGTTTAGAGAGGTTTTGTTCAGGAGATAGATGGGATTGTCCTGCTGTTGGGATTTACGTAGTAAAAGTTAGATTTTACTCATACTTGCTTATTTGTGAAGCTGTAGCTTCAAATACTTGCAGTATTTTGAAAGAATTGCATGTAAAAATGTGTCCATCTGTGTTTAACCCTGAAGGAGATCAGAAAGAGTGAGTCTTTCTGCTTCTGAGAAGCAGCTTGTGACATTTGAGAGATAATTGCTGGTGCTTTTTGTCCTCCCTCTACTTCACTTCATCCCCCAGTAGTGACCCAGCTGGCTTCGCTGGAGTGCTCTTCACGGGGTTGTCAACTGAAAGGTCAAATCTGGAAAGCGAACAGGGCATGAAAGGAGAAAGACGGAGATCCTGCCATCCATCTCGTTGTCTGGATCAAGACATCACGCTGACCTTTCCCAGTGTATCGCCTTCAAGAAGCTATCAAAGTGTATGTGGGAGCTCTGCTGATGTTGCTTCTTCACCTCGAAGTGTACACAAGAAGAGTGGTATGCAGACAAAAAGTTCTTAAAAAACATCCCTCACTAGTCCGTTTTCTCTTCCTCAGTTTCCCACTAGTTCACTTTTAAAAGAAAGGTTTTGGAGAAGCTAAACCACAGATAGAGGAAATTCAAAGCAGATCCACTGGTCCATCGCTCGAACGTCTTTCACCTTCCACAGCTGCACTGTTTTTATTTTTTAGTGCATTTTTGGAATTTATTTTTGTACATTGGATTGTTTTATGTGTCCCACTAAATGCATTATGTTCTGCATGCTGATTGGCTGTCGATACAGTAGATCCTCACGGCCACCCACCTTATCCCCGTTGATCAGACTAGTGCTTGCTTCATGGATTAAATTAAAATTTCTGAGTAACGCCATACTTCATAGACTCACTAAAAGGTCTCCGAGAGAATATGTACCCTACAGCCAATGTTCCCTCTAATTTTTTGTGTATGATCAAAAACTCAAGCTTCCTGAGCGGAAGAGGGCGGAGCAAAAACTTTTACTCCTTTGTGACGTCACCAATAGCGACGCGCTAAACTCCGTGGCAGCGGTTTGAAACTATTTGTTTCAGAAAGAAAGAAGAAAGAGATATGCTGCGGAGCTCTGTCTCATTTTACAATCTTTAGTTTAAATTGAGTTTTATTTTGTGCGCTGCATAGGTTTCCTTGTGCGCTATTAATCTGCAAGCAGTGCGCAACTGCGCAGGCGCGTAGCTTAGAGGGAACACTCGCGTTGAAAAATATGTCGAAATATTTGTTTTTTTCTCTCAAAGATGTCCTGGGTTTCTTGTTGCAGATCTATCTTGGGATTCACTGAGCTTTTCAGAGTTACTCCTTCTTTACCAAATGTGTGATGCCTGTGTGATGTTACACACCTCTGGACACAAACAAAGAAACATTTGATTTTTTCAAAGTTAATTTTATTTATGCAATAATTTAGACTTACAGTATTTTAAAAAATATGTCTGTGACAAGCAAACACGTCTCTAAAATATACTGTTTCTGTTCACATCTGTAACAAAACTGCCTGGAAGAAGAACATATTGCTCCAACATAGCGAAGAAAGAACACGGTAACATTCCTTTTAACAACTACCTCATGAAGGCTGTGCTCACACACACAATAATATAGCAAAGAACGTCCAAACATCAATCTAAGAGACAAATTCATCTTTAATCAATAACTCCAATTAGTACAAAGTAAAAAGTGGTCACAAAACTACAGCAATCAGCACTTAATTGTGGACTCATTTACATCTAAAGTTCATGTAAAAACTGGGCACAGTTACAGTAGCTACCATTAGAAGTAGTATGGCACACATGAGCTAAACACTTAATAAAGCATTCAGAGAAATCTGTCCGGAGGGCAGTGGGCTTAAAGCCAGAGACACTAAAATGGAAGAGGAAAGGCGGCCATGTTGGGAGGAAAAACAATAAGTTTTACTACTAGAAAAGGGCAACTCTTGAATACTTCAGAAGACTTCTATGCTGGCATAAAATTATCAAAATCCCAAACTGGTGGTCTTCTAAATAATTTTCAAAGTAAAGCATTTGACCAATCATATTTCAACCAGCATTTATTGCCAGGTAGATTAAAATCAGCAGAGCTTCCATAAAGGACTTCTGAATTTGTTTTGTTGTCTCTTTCTTAGTAAACGGCAATGAAACTTTTGCTTCAACCAATTAGACTTTAAACCAGTCTTCCAAGCCTCCAAAACAAGTCTCACATTAAGAACAGTGCAGAAAGTAGTATAAATAGAAATATAATTTCATCACTGTAAACCCGTATATTATGGGAAGATGGTTTTATAACCTTAAAATATTTTTTGGAGGGGTTGATTGATGCAGATGGAGCACTACATACTGAAGCCCTAGGTGTGAAACGCACAGTCCACCACTGCTAATAGAAAACAGGAAATAAAATATTTGAAACTCCTTCACATTGAATAAATCTTCATCCATGTAACCTGGATTTAGCTCCGGTTCCAAGCAGAGCTCTGGTTAGTAAATCTGTCTATCCCGTTGCTCTATCTCGTTTTGCACGTCTATCTTTACTAAGTGCTCCTCGGTTTGGGCTCGTTTTTCTTTCATCCATGTCTGCTCATGGTCACGGAGGAATTAACGTGAGATGTTCGGTCAGTTGGAGTCCTGCATGTCGATCCCCAAAGCCTCTTCATCCACCGTCTGTTCCTCAGCTGCAAAAACAAACGAACGAAAGACAGTTTGATTACCTTTAGAAACTGAGGGTTTATAATTCACCAGAATACACCTAAAAACACCATTCAGAGGAAAGGTTTTATTATTTTTACCTAATTTACCTAAAGAAGGTGAAAGATTTTAAGTATCTAGGATGAACAGTTCAGAGCAATGGAGAGTGTGGAAAAGAGGTGAAGAAGCGTGTTCAGGCAGGCTGGAACGGGTGGATGAAAGTATCAGGTGTAATGTGTGATAGAAGAGTTTCAGCAAAAATGAAAGGGAAAGTGTACAAAACCGTGGTGAGAACGTCCATGCTGTTTGGTCTGGAGACAGTGGCACTGAGGAAAAGACAGGAAACAGAGATGGAGGTAGCAGAAATGAAGATGCTGAGAATCTCTCTGGGAGTGACCAGGATGGACAGGATTAGAAATGAGTACATCAGGGGAACTTCACATGTTAGAGGTTTTGGGGATAAAGTTCGAGAGGCAAGACTGAGATGGTTTGGGCACGTACAGAGGAGAGAGAGAGATGCTGGATTTGGAACCACCAGGAAAGAGGACTACAGGAAGGCCAAAGAGGAGGTTCATGGACGTAGTGAAGGAAGACATGAGGATGGTTGGTGTAACCAGGGAGGATGCAGCAGATAGGATTGAATGGAAGAAACTGACTTGCTGTGGCAACCCCTAAAGGGAAAAGCCGAAAGAAGAAGAATTTTTACCTAATTCAATCAAAATTAATAAATTTCGTCTCTTTTAGACGAGGTGCGAAAGAACTTTTCAAATATATCGCATATGGAGTTTTTAGACTTTTTGTAACATTTTGTTTAAGAATGTTCCCTTCTGTTGTCTTCCGCTTATCAGAGGGCGGGTCGCAGGGGCAACAGCCTCAGACAGGAAGCCCAGGCTTCCCTCACTTCGGCTGCATCCTCCAGCTCACTCGGAGGGATCCCGAGGTGTTCACTATCCAGCTGTGAGACAGAGTCTCTCCAGCAGGTCCGGGGTCTGCCTCTCCGTCTCGTCCTGGTGAGACTTGCGCGAAACACCTAGCAAGGCATTCAGGAGGCATCCTGGCCAAATGCCCAAACCACCCCATCTGGCTTCTCTTGACCTGGACAAGCAATGGACCTACTCTGAGCTCCTCCAAAGAGATCCTCCCTCTATCTCTGAGTGAGAGCCCAGCCACCTTGCAGAGGAAGCTCACTTTGGCTTCTTATATCCGTGACCTCGTTCTTTCGGCCACCGCTCACAGCTGGTGAGCATAGGTGAGGGTAGGACCGTAGATAAACTGGTGAATCGAAAGCTTTGCCTTTTGGCTCAGCTCATTCTCTACAAAGACGGACTGATGTAGCATCCTAACTATTGCAGATACTGCACCGATCCATTTGAAGTAATCCCTTTTTAATATACTGACCACTTTTAATGTAGTAAATTGTTTTCACCTGTGGTTTCCTGGTGTGGAGTGTGCGTCTCTGTCTGGGGAGATCCGGGGTCATCGGGTGGCCAGCGCAGCTCACCACTTTCCACCTCGGCTGCGTCTGTTGGTTCCACCACGATGGACGGAAGCCTCTTGGACAACTTTGGATACCTTTCATGGCTTTCTGGAAAGATCTGTGACACTTCTGTGTAAGGTCAACACGGTTCGATCATATTTTGGAGGATTAAAATTTTTATTTTAACATGTGAACAAACAACTAAGTGGAAAATATCAAAGAGAGAGTTTAATAAGTTACATCTTTGTCTTCTGAACTGTCTATTCCCTAACGAGGTCACAGGGGGTGCCGGAGCCTATCCTGGCTGAGAGGTAGGATACACCCCGAACAAGTCACCAGTCTGTCGCGAGGTCTCACACACACACAAACATTCACCCACACACTCACTCCTATGGGCAATTTGTTACCGGCAAATCAACCTTTATATTCATGTTTTAGGAGGGTTGGAGGAAACCAGAGTACCCACAGGAAGAACATGCAAACTCCACACAGAAAGACCAGTGTTCCAAGCCTCATCTCCACTCCTGGGCTTGAACCCCAACCTTTTTGCTGTGAAGCCACTGTGCTAACCACAGCATCACTATACCATTCCAGGTTTTATCAGGTGGAAAATAAATTATTTGACAAAGTAATATGTGTGTGGAGACAGAACGAGGGGTAGCTCAAGTTGTGTCCATGACAATACGTTGGATTTGTCTCTACTTCCCATCAGATTTACTGGATTAATCAAACTCCATCACACATTGTTACTGTTTGCTTAATAAGGATACCGAGTCCTGGTCCGCTCCTGCTCCTCCACCACTGAAGTCCTCTGTTCCTGGTTCCAGAGAGTTCATCACCTCAGTCATCCTGCAAGAAAACATTATGTAATATCAGTACAGCAACATTATTACAAACAACATTAATATATCAGTAAGTATCAATACTGAAATATCTGGACAATATCAATTTTAATTTCCAAAAGTATCGAAACCAGCACACTTTTGCTTTCCGCTTTCTCTCAAGATGTGTTAAGAAATGCTACACCTGATTGTAAATGCAAACTGTATTTGTAGACTCACCAGTCTGTAGCAGGGCAACACACAGACTACCATCCACAAATACTCAAATTCCCAGGAGAAATTTCGTAGTTGCAATTTTGTGGTGCCCAATCAAGCTAATGTGCATGTTCTTGGAGAGAGAGTAAAATAGAGAAAGAAGGGGGCGGGAGGTACCCAGAGTACCCGGAGAAAACCCAGGCATACACAGGTAGAACATACAAACTTCACACAAAGGGCAAAGGATTCAACCCTCGCCCTCACTCTGGGACTCAAAATTAATTACTTAACATTTTTTTGACAAACTTTAAACTAATCTTCTTCTTCTTTCAGCATTTCCCTTCAGGGGTCACCACAGCAAGTCAGTTTCTTCCATCTAACCCTATCTGCTGAATCCTCTTCGGTCACGCCAACTATCTTCATGTCTTCCTTCACTGTATCTACGAACCTCCTCTTTGGTCTTCCTCTAGTCCTCTTTCCTGATAGTTCCAAATCCAGCATCCTTCTGCTGATGTACCCTCTCTCTCTTCTCTGCACATGTCCAAACCATCTCAGTCTGGCTTCTGACTTTATCTCCAAAACCTCTAACATGTGCTGTTCCTCTGATCCTGTCCATCCTGGTCACTCCCAGAGAGATCCTCAGCATCTTCATCTCTGCTACCTCCATCTTTGTTTCCTGTCTTTTCGTCAGTGCCACTGTCTCTAGACCAATCAGCATGGCCAGTCTAACCACGGTTTTGGACACTTTCCCTTTCATTTTAGCTGAAACTCTTCTATCACACATCACATCTGATATTTTTCTCCACCCATTCCAGCCTGCCTGCACACACTTCTTCACCTCTTTTCCACACTCTCTATTGCTCTGGACTGTTGATCCTAGATACTTAAAATCTTCCACCTTCTTTATCTCTTCTCCCTGTAACTTCACTTTCCCATTTGGATCCCTCTCATTCACACACATGTACTCTGTTTTACTCTGACTAATCTTCATTCCTCTTCTTTCTAGTGCAAACCTCCACCTCTCCAGCTTTTCCTCCACCTCTCCCTTCCTCTCACTCCAGACCAAGTGAACTAATAGCAGATCAACTTTAAACTAATAAATTGGTAAATTTATATTTAACTAAAAATAAATATAATCCCATAAATTTTCTTTTTGGTATAAAAAACAGTCTTGAATATGAATATATTTCAAAATATTGTATCAAAGTTAGAAATGTCGGTATCATGACAGTACAAGATCAGAGAGTAATAAACTGTTCTCATCTGGTTGGTTTTCTTTATTTTTGAACCACATAAGGACCAGTCTTCAGGCAGGTGTTACATTCTGAAACGGTTTAGTCTCTCTAGAAAGTTTCTTCTCTCTATTTAGTTTCAATATGACCAAATGAATACAAAAAAGAACCCCAGACCCACATACAATATACAGCTTGTCATTGTGAGAGGGATCTATTCAGAATTTCTTGTCAGGAAATCTTTTTTTATTTGAGAGTAAGAGCAGGGTAATGAGGGTACGAGCTGACCCAAATATCCTCCAACTGATCTAAAATGCAGCAGAGAACTCAGCAAGATGGAATATTTAGACTATTTTAGTCTGTCCCCGAAATCCAGTACAGTTCAATTCTTCTCGTCACATGTGGAGTTTAAAGAAGGGGTTTTAACACTAGGACCGCCGCAGCCGTCAATATGAATCCACGTCACTTTAATATGCTAATCAGAATAAATAAAACACAACCTAGGGGGCTGACCTTTAATATAAACATGTTTTTGTGTTCTAAAAATTAACATTTCAAAATTCATAAGCATTTTATCCCCGCTAACCTGCTGCACCCCGCAGCAGCTGGGAGGAAGAACGCATTGCCACAGCAAAAACTTCCTGCGGTTGTTTTCAAAAACCAGCCTATTGGGCAGTTATATTTATGACTGGTCTATATAAGTACAAATCTCTCATTGGAGAAAGAAGCCAAATAGAAAATTATCCACAGACTCAATCAACAAGGGCCTAAAGCCTCCACTCTCCATAACCTATAGGCGCGCATGGTCTAAAGCGCGCTCCAGCCATCGATCGCACATTATACATCACTGAACACAGTACGCGATGTTTTTTAGATAAGTCTTGAAAGTTTAGGTTGAGATATTGGAATATAGCCTAGAGCCAATTTATAACTAGGACATTTTTGAAACAGCAGCGCAGAAACAGAAACTTGAAACAGTTTTTTTAATACATGTATGTTTCGATCATTTGCAAGTTGTCCCATTCAATTTTTAAAAACGGCTCAAGTACCATGGAAGCTGTAAGTGATGTAGTGCAGCACGTGCTCTGCTCCTGCTCTGTCCCTCCCTTCAAAATGGAATGCCATTTTTATGTAAACATGCCATAAGAATATAAAAAATATGCACTAGCTTTGCTAACTTGATTTATTTACATTGTGTCTGCGACCTTTATGCTGTGACATGCACACGTCCCCGAATGAGGCACATAAAAAAAATAACAAATCCAATCCAAAACAAATCCAAAACAGATCCAGCTCTTGCTGGATCGATTTGCTGCCGAGTGTGAAGCGGCCGGGATGGGAATTAGCGCCTCCAAATCCGAGACCATGGTCCTCGCCCGGAAAAGGGTGGAATGCCCTCTGCGGGTCAGGGAGAGGGTCCTGCCCCAAGTGGAGGAGTTTAAGTATCTCGGGGTCTTGTTCACGAGTGGGGGAAGGATGGAGCGGGAGATCGACAGGCAGATCGGTGCGGCATCAGCAATAACTAGGACGCTGCATCGGTCCGTCGTGGTAAAGAGAGAGCCGAACCGAAAAGGAAAGCTCTTAATTTACAAGTCGATCTACGTTCCAATCCTCATCTATGGTCACCAGCTGTGGGTGGTGACCGAAAGAATGAGATCGCGGGTACAAGCGGCCGAAATGAGCTTCCTCCGCAGGATGGCTGGGCTCTCACTCAGAGATCGGGTGAGGAGCTCTGCCATCTGGGAGGAGCTCGGTTTCGAGCCGCTCCTCCTTCAGGTCGAGAGGAGCCAGATGGGGTGGTTCGGGCATCTGGTCAGGATGCCCCCCGACCGCCTTGCAGGCGAGGTGTTTTGGGCACGTCCCACCGGGAGGAGATCAAGGGGCAGACCCCGGACCCGCTGGAGAGACTATGTCTCAAAGCTGGCTGGGGAACGACTCGGGATCCTTCCAGGTGAACTAGAGGATGCAGCCGGGGTGAGAGAGGCCTGGGCTGCCCGCTTGAGGCTGTTGCCCCCGCGACCCGACCCCGGAACAAGCGGAAGATGACGGAACGGAACAAATCAATGCACTGATGTCTTAAGTGTTTATGGATTTACATACAGCCTTCATGGCTGAGATCAGACATCAGATAGAAGTCAAAACCAAATTGGGGACCCGTTCTATAGAGGTTTGAGATAACTTGAATTTTTTTTTAAATGACATCAGTGAACCATCAGAGAGTAAAATATTGTGATAAGAAAAATTGTTGCAAGATTTTTAGAATGCACTTTAAAGTTTTTTTTTTTCTGCCCAGATGCGTCAAACAGTCTCTTTCACTCCTTGGAAACAGTCTGACCTCGCAGCATTAAAGTTTATGCTCTCCATGGTGGTTGGTTAACCAGCCAGTGTTAATAAAGTGAGCATAAAAACAAATTCTTACTGTCGGCAGCAGAGCAACCATGTCTTTCACCAGAATAAACTTTTAAAACAATGTCTTTAAATTCTCAATCTGGGGAATTGTTACCAACACGGACCGTGTAGCATGGTTATCTCCTTTTTTTAGGTACAGAACTACAAACATGGAGGATGTACATTTGTGTTCATGTCTCATTGTAATCTCTGTTGATCGGGCAGACTTTTTCCAATTGCTGCAATCATAAACTAATGCCGACTATCCTTGACCTAGTTGCTGATCAATCTGAGCTACCAGTCGAGTAACACTACCTGTTAATAATAAATAGCAGAGCTCGTCTTACTGGATGTTTTCAGGCTTTTTCCTACAGAAGGTGCGTCATTGGATTAATAAATTTACCTGTTGAGTCATGCTTCTCATGCTAAGGTCGCGCTCAGTAAGAATCCATATGCTGTGGATGGGATCGATAAATTTATTATAAACCCTATCTAATATATTTATTTCATAAGTAAGACAGTTACATGAGTAACAGAGTACCTTTTTGGTACTCTATATCACTGTTTGACAAAGCAGTGTCGAGTTAGGTCGAGTTTGGTAATCTGATTCCAGAAATCCAAAAACCCTGAGATCCAATCCAATCCAGATAAACCAAAGCAATGATCTTAATGATGCTCAAAATCCATTTGCAAAATAAATTGAAACACACTATGTTAGAATATGTGCCTGGCAGAGAACAAAGTCCATGGCCAACAACTTGGCATTTAGACCATGTGAGAGCACTCACAAATGACTCACACACGTACTGTATTTAAAAAAAAAAAAAAAGTTTCTTTAATGTGGCAGTTATGTCCGAAAATGGTTAAAAAAAATTTTTTTAAAGTTGGTCTTGCATAAAACCCGTTTTCTCTCACTCAGAGATCGGGTGAGGAGCTCTGCCATCAGGGAGGATCTTGGAGTAGAGCCGCTCTCATTCAGGTCGAGAAATGCCAGATGGGGTGGTTCAGGCATCTAGTCAGGATGCCTCCCGAGCGCCTTGCTGGTGAGGTGTGTCAGGCATGTCCCACCGGGAGGAGACCAAGAGGCAGACCTTGGACCCACTAGAGAGACTATGTCTCACAGTTGGCTGGGGAACGACTAGGGATCCTTCCGGGTGAGCTGGAGGATGCAACCTGTCTGAGGCTGTTGCCCCCGTGACCCGGCCCCGGAAAATCGGAAGACGACAGAACGGAACCCGTTTTTTAAACAGGACCATACTGGTATACATACTATGAACTATGAGATTTTTTTCCCCGTTTAAAAAAAAAGCAGAAGTTTGATCCCGGTGGGCTTACAAATGTTGTAGTAGTGTTGTTAAAAGAAGCACTGATGCAAGACAGACGAAAGAGAACTACTACAGAAATAAACCCATATTTCCCTCATTTGAATCTTCATTTTTGGTTTAACGTTTCCTTGAACTGTCTCATAGTTTTGCTTTGACTGAAACATTTTGTTACATAAAAAAATATTATATTTCATTAGATGTTTGAAAAAAGTTAATTATATATTAAAACAAATGCTTTAAATGTTTGAATTTAGTTTGTTTTGACAAAAAAAAATTATTGCAGAGAAAAATCCTATTTTAATGTTCAAGGCTTTTTTGTATGTTTCTTTATTATTATTATAGTGAGGAAATTTTCAGATGATTGTCTTAGTGTGGCTCCGCAACAAACTGGCAACTTGATCAGGGTGTATCCTGCCTCGCAGCTAAAATCAGCAGGGATAAGCTCCGGTACACCCGTAACTCCATTAAGGATAAGCAGTTCAGAAGATGAACAAATAAACTTTCATATTCATATATACTATCTCCAAAGGCAGCACGGTGGCGCAGTGGGTAGCACAGTGGTCTCACAGCAAGAAGGTCGTGGGTTCGAGTCCCGGGTGGGGACGAGGCTTGGAACACTGTCCTTTCTGTGTGGAGTTTGCATGTTCTCCCTGTGTTTGCGTGGGTTTCGTCCCACCCTCCAAAGACATGCATGCTAGATTGATTGGCCGGTGCCAAATTGCCCCTAGGAATGAGTGTGTGTGTGGATGGTTGTATGTGTGTGGCCCCGTGACAGACTGGCAACCTGTTCGGGGTGTACCCTGCCCTTTGCCTTAAATCAGCCGGGATGGGCTCCGGCATCCCCCGTAAGGGACTGACGGATAAGAAGATGACTGACTCATAGTTTGTTTTGCAGCCGCTCATGTATTTAATGTCAAAGTTTCATCTCCTCCCCCTACTGATTCGCTCTGCATGTCAATGCTTCAATGTATCGAAGCGTTTCATTGGCTCAGGGAATGTTTTGCTCTGCAATTGGTTCAGAGACTTAAGCACACTTTCTTGCTCCTGATTCCACGTGATGAGGTAACCTGTTATTTGAAGGATGATGTTTGTGTTGCTTTTTAAAAATCATAATTACTGTTGTTCGATAAAGTGTTTGATATCTTACTTTCCAGAAACTTGACAAGACAAAATCTTGGGTGCAAGGACCCTTTAAAATACTGGGAATAACATCTAATATGGTTTCCTAACGTGGGAAGATTGGCTCAAAAATCTCTTTGAACTGCAGCATCTTTTGTTCCATTTAAGATGACTTTTCTTGAGATGGTGAGTTAGTGAGAAAAAGAAAACCCAAGTCTCTGGCCCTGTCCACTCATAGCCGAGTATCTGGTAAAACCAACATATTTTTATTGGTTTTGGCCTGTCATCCACACAAACCTGTAGGTTTTTTTTTAATCCAAATCCATCGTTTTTGAAAACTCCGACCAAGGTGAAGATTTTGGAAAACTCCGGTTTTGAATTTGCGTATGGACATGCATAACCAGCGCTTTACGTTTTAAATATCACTACCTGCAACAATTAATGCATAAACGTCATTTGTATGCATCCTTCTTTTTAATATCAGACAGTGGGCAGCATGGATCCCCTGTTATGCTCTTTTCTTGCTTTTTTTTTTGTTTACACACTGAACTGCTCTTGCTTCTTGACAAAGATCAAAGAAGGAGAAATAAATTACAGTCGGTTATTATCCGTCACATAAGCCTTCCTAGCCCTGAGCTTACGTTTAGATAAATACTGCCCACTACTGGTCTGGCATGCTTATAACCCCACTCAGAAGCGTATTTAAACGAGTTTGTGTGGATGTGGTTATATTCATAACGATTGCGTGTGTACGCAAGAGTTTTTCTAAAACGGAGGACAGTGGATATACGTTTTCAAAATACCCGGCTACGTGTAGACATGGTCTCAAACTTTGGGAAAAAAAAAAAATCCATTTCATAATAAAGGACCTGTTATATATAAGAGGTTGAATTTATTTTCTCAATTTATCACAGTAGAATAAACACTGTTTGTGACTGTAATAAAAAGAAAATTCAGTTTTAGGTTCCCAAATTGTGAGTTGCGTGCTTGTTTGCAATGATTAAATTTTTCCAATAGATGTCAGTGTTTTTCAGACACTTTGTACCATTTGAGACAGTTTTACGACTGATAGGCCGATGCATCATCAAGAAAAATATCTAGTTTTTTTTACTGTGAAATTTGTAGTTAAAGTCTTGGAACATCAACGCAGCAGATCTCGAGTCAATGACCTCTGACCGCTATAGGTAGCAGGCAATTGTCAAAATCGATATCAAGCAGGCCGAGGAGAACAAAGAGATCCAGCACGAGGCCACAATGTCTTAATGTGGAGCGATCTGGCGAAGAGTGTGTCAAAAACTGTTCCATTTATGCTCCAGCAGATAAGTAGATGAGTTTCAGGTGTGACTTGTGTGCACACACACAGACAAAAGGGAGTGGGGAAACAGGACACAGAGGGGGAACAAACTACTCTCCTGACACACAAAGACCCGGAAATAGCAAAAAAGTCAGTCTGCCACATGTGAAAACCATAAAGAATGGACAAAACATTTTAATCTAGGTCATCTTGAAAAACTGACTGCTGCATATCTAAAAGCTGGCCGACAGAACGGTGCGCCGTGCTGCGAAAGATAGACTTTTCATTTGGGAAGTGATCAGAGATGCCACTTTTCTACAATCAGACAGGCAGTTGCTGTTGCCATGGGGACAGGCAATTGAGATTACATGGCTCTGATTGTCTGGGTATCACACTTTGGCTGAATGCACAAGACGGAGGGCTGATTTGGGGTATTGGTATGTGCTGCTGCGCAGTGATCACATTGTTGTGAGACTACTCTGTGAAACCTGGAATTGCTTTCCCCCTTCATCACCATCCTCTCAGCAGAGAGACAATAGAGCCCTTATTCTTCATCAGAGGATTGAATTGTTCCTCTGGAGGGAATTGGCCGGGTCACTGCCGTCCAGCTCTGCTCTGCCCGTCTGTAAGGTAGTAAACAGAAGAGCCTGTGGACTCTAGTCTGATTATATTTCTACAAAAAGCCTCCACGTGAAGCGTGACAAGAAGAATTTAAATGCTGATGCCAGGCGTGACACCGCAGACGTGCCTCTTCTGGGAGCTGAAAAAGAACTTGTTTTTGCTCTGAATGTTCCTGTTGCTCTTTACAGGAAGCAGCTTCACAACCAGAGAAAAAAAACACTCTGCCAGACACCTTCTAGTTGGGTTTCAATGAACCGAGAAATCAGTTCTTGTTTTCTTTTGATAAAACAAAATGATAAGTCTCTTAAAAACTGTTTGATTCATCTCTTGATTTGTGAAATTATAAAAATGTAAAATGTTGGAGCTAATCGTCTTTATATAGAAACTGGAAAATAGCAAGTTGTGCCCCTATTTCTGCAAAATACAAAAAGCATTAATGTCATTGAACCAACAACAGAACGAGAGTACAACTCTCAACTCGAGCTGAAGACTGACTGTACAAACAATTAAAATACGAGTTACAGAGCCAGGAAACTGAAGACGTGCCGCTATACTGTATGTAAGAGTGCTTTATTACATGTCATAAAGATTTATCACGCCTACCACCAGAAAGAGCCCGAGACTTTCCCTCACCTCCCTGATTCGGGACACCTGATGATGATTGACCTTATGCCTATTTAAAGGCAGTCTGCCTTTCCAACTCGAGCTAAAGACAGACTGTACAAACAATTAAAACACGAGTTACAGAGCCAGGGGACTGAAGATGTCCCGCTATACTGTATTTAAGAGTGCTTTATTACATGTCATAAAGATTAAAAACAAATGGTTCGAGAGGGTTTTGAGACCAGTGGGATTTGACTTTCTGACCCATATGACCGCCAAAATCAAACACAGTGCTGGAGATTTCCACAGTACAATCATCACCAAATACAGTAAACGCATTTGTAATTATCCTCCTGCCTCCAGGAACATTTCCTCCCTTCTAATCCTGCCCTCTGCCGTAATTCAGCACAACTGGTCCAAACTGCCTCTCCCTGATGTCTGCACCTGTGTCTCATCCTCCCTTCTGGTTATTTAACCCATGGTGTCTATCACTCTGGTGTCAGATCAATCTCTTGTTTCACCCATGATGGTGTTTCTCCACGTCTAGTCCTTCGGCCTCATGTTTCCCCTTCAATGGCTCCGATGCCAAGCCTGCCCAGGATACACAAGCCTGCCTAGGCTGGCTTCCAGGCTGCACATGGCTACTCCTTTTCCCTAACCCCTGATGAACTACAATAAACTGGTTATAACCGGCTATGCTTCTGGGTCCCGCATCTTCACCTTCACCACCTCATGACGACATCTTCACCTCGTTTTGGCTTTGCACTTCAGCGGTCACAAGTTGATCCCCTCTCCCTGTCTCCTTCCTCTCTGTTCCAACATCACCTATATTCTTTTCCTCCATCACGACATCCATAAGTGCTCCTGTCTGGCACTTCTAAACTCAGCATCTTTCTGCAGATAGATTCTTTCTCCTCTGGACATGTCTGAACCATTTCAGTCTGGCCTCTCCTAATCTATCCCCAAAACCCCAAAAACATGTGCTGTTCCTCTGATGTCCTCATTGCTGATCAACAAATATGGATGACGCAAGCGTCGTGATGGGCATCCGTCCACCATATATGTACTTCTGTATCTGAAAAAATAATATACACTCCATGTTGGCAGACTGAGAATTGAATTTAAAGACAGTGTTTAAAAAGTTGATTCAGTAAAAGGTTGTTTTTAACACTTTGTTTTCTGGATTATGCTGACTGTTTGAGTGCATTACAGACATCATGTCCAGTCCTGACCAGACAGGAATGATTGGTTAAATTAACAATGCACCGGCCCACTGCGAATCGAGGTCATATTGTTTCCACGTAGTGAAACAAAAAGGTCTGATGTCTCTAACTACTGATTTAATGAACCAGTCATTGAAAATAGACAAAATTCAGAATCATTAATAGATTAATTATTGTTTTCTCTGCTTATTGTTACTTCCAGACATTTCTAAAGCCTACAAGTTATTTTCAATTTGAATGCATCAAAGGCAGAATCTTTATGTATCCATTATTTTACGATATCAATTAGAATTGCCGAAAAGCAAAGCACTCGATTTACAAGTAAATCTACGTTCCGACCCTCACGTATCGTCACCAGCTGTGGGTGGTAACCGAAAGAATGAAATCGCAGATACAAGCGGCCGAAATGAGCTTCCTCCGCAGGGTAGCTGGGCTCTCACTCAGAGATCGGGTGAGGAGCTCTGCCATCCGGGAGTAGCTCGGTGTTGAGCCGCTCCTCCTCCAAGTCGAGAGGAGCCAGATGGGGTGGTTTGGGCCTCTAGGCCGGATGCCCCTGGAGCGCCTCGCTGTTGAGGTGTTTTGGGCATGTCCCACCAGGAGGAGACCAAGAGGCAGACCCCGGACCCGCTGAAGAGACTATGTCTCACAGCTGGCTGGGGAACGACTCGGGATCCTTCCGGGTGAGCTGGAGGATGTGGCTGTGGTGAGAGAAGCCTGGGCTTCCCGTCTGAGGCTGTTGCCCCCATGACCCGGCCCCGGATAAGCGGAAGACGACGGAACGGAACAAAACGGAATTAGAATTGTGTGCACATGCTGGACTCATCCTTACAAATGAGTCTATCTTTTCTTTTTTTTAATATATACAAGGAAATATACTGTAGACTTTTGAGATGTTTGGAAAGTGAGCAAAAACTCACAGCCCACAACTTGTCAGTCACTTTATGTTAATTTTTCTTGTTCCAGAGACCAAAGCAGTTCTTAATTCATGTGCTATTTTCACCGTGAGTTGCTGGATTTTGCATCTTATTTCCTCCAAGTCAAATCAATGAACAAAACTGTTTCCCAGAAATCTTGTAATAACTCTTCACCACTTCCAAATAAATTCAGGTTCCGTTTGAAATCCTTTTGTTTTCTTCCTCTGTCCATTTGAGAGATACCTCTTTTTTAACACTCACTTTTATTCTATCACTTCACTTTTACAGATACAGATTCTCTCAGGAATGACTGCTCTTCTCACTTCACTGCCGCTTCACTTCAAACATTTTCCATTTCAGCTGGTAAATCAGAGCCGAGGGCATCGGCACCTCCCCAGATAAATCCCGCAAATTTCCTTTACAAGAGCTCATTAGAGGACGAAAAAAAAATCAACCCTACAAATCATAATATCTTCTTTACTACAGCCTTCAAATCTAAATAAGAAACGTTGAGACGTCAAATAAAATACCTCTGCCACATCACAAACTGGTTTAGTTAGAAATGGATGAGGGCTATGTGAGATTAGTTTAAAGCGGTGTAATTTTTTAAAATATTGTGACCTCAAATTTTGTGACTTTTGCACTTCGTTGCATGTCCCTAAAAACCTCATCAGTTCATCTATAGTTGGTATGAGTAACTGTGGGCTGTTGAATTAAAATTCTTTCTCTGATTTGGGGGCTTATGTGTTATTCAAATAGTTCCAAAAGCACGAACAGCCCGAGTTGTTAATGCTTCCTCAAATATTTGAGGATGTCATGGTTCCCTCGCCTACCACCAGAGGGAGCCCGAGACCTTCCCTCACCTCTCTGATTCGGGACACCTGATGGTGATTGACCTTTTGCCTATTTAAAGGCAGTCTGCCTTTCCTTCATTGTCGGCTCATCATCCCTTCCAGCCAGGTCCTACTGGCTGCCCGACCAAGAGAAGCTTTTTGAACTTTAATCATGAGACATTCCTTTTTGAACTATGTGGGTTTTTTTCAGTTTTACTGGACCCCTTTACTAAATAAAGAATGTTTGTCGTCCTACACTTGGGTCCTCCTCCTCCTTCAGCACCCTCACCGTGACAGCAAAAGCATGAAAATATGACAATATTTGTCTTAATTAAATTGTTTGGCTATTTTTCACATTTAAATGTTAGTCAGTCAGCCATCTTCTTATCCGTCTGTCCCTTCTGAGGTTACGGGGGGTGCCGGAGCCATCCCAGCTGATTTAAGGCGAAGGACATGGTACACCCCGAACAAGTCGCCAGGCCACACACATACAACCATCCACACAGACAATCATTCCTAGGGACAATTTGGCACCGGCATATCAACCTAGCATGCAGAGGAAACCAGAGTACCTGGAGGAAACCCATGCAGAACATGCAAACTCCACACAGAAATGACAGTGTTCCAAGTCTCAACCCCACCCGGGACTCGAACCCACGACCTTCTTGCTGTGAGGCCACTGTGCTACCCACTGCGCCGCCGTGCTTCATTTGAATGTTTTAAATAAAATTATTCAGCACATGTAAAATTATTATTTAAAAAAAATGGTGCGGGGGAGGCATTAGTTTACTGGTAGAGTGATTTCAATGTTTCAGGAGACTGCAGCTCAGTGGTTAGAGCGTTCGCGCGCCTACCGGAAGGTTGTGGGTTTGCGTCCCACAGAGAGCACGTCTAGGGTCCTTGGAGAAGACACTTAACCCCCGCTTCTCCCACTATTGGCGCCGTCGAAGGGCAGCCTGCTGCGGTGTAAGGAGTGCAGCACACAAATTTCCCCAGTGAGGGATGACTAGAGTAATTTATTTACTTATTTAATCCATGATCCATGAGCATCTTATGTAAAACGTAAGATGCATTATGAAATTTTTGGAAACTCTGTAAAGACAAGTATTGTTTCATTAGTTAAACATCAGAAGAAAGCGAAGTAAATGGTTCTATTGTTTAGCCTACTTTTTGATAACTAATCAGTTGTGTTGTGAATAATGCTGTTTAAATATTACAAACTGGTACTTTCTGAGTAACAGAGTAATCCAATGAGTTACTTTTTCTAGAGTTACAAAGCTGTTCCACAACCAAGAATATAAATTGGTGTTAAAATGATGTGTTTAAAGCGACACTGTTCTCCCATGCTGCAGATTTACCAACAGCAGTTTAGAAAAATTTCTCCTTTTCACTAAAACCCGCTTTACTAGATAAAAAAATGGATTTATTTTCTTTCCTTGTAAAGTTGTTCTTGGTAAACGTTGAAAAGTTCCTCAGTTGTGCGATAAGGTATGGAAGCTCAGAGCTTCCAAATATAAAAATATATCTTTTAAGTGTCTCAGATTGATATGTGTGTTAAGTTAAACCAGGAGCTCAAGTGGGAGGTGTCAAGTTAAACCAGTAAATTTAAACCAAATCTGTAACTGCCCACCCAACTGAAGTGCACCACACAGAAAGCCAAGCGCTCCCTGCTCCTCTCAGCACCCACTCTGCTTCTCCAGTAATCTGCTCACCTGTGCATTCCCATTGTTCCGGACACAGACTTCAGCTCAAAGCTTCAACCAAAGACACTACTGGTATGATGGAACTATATATTTCCAAATGGACAGTACCAAGTGCATTTTCTGTACCCTTTTTCTTTTCTATTGATCTTTGGTTCTTTGAAACTTTAAGTTTAAAATGATTATTCATTTATGCAGTATATGTCAGAATTTCTCTGTTCTTAGACTTATTCTGTGATTAAAACTGGTGTTTAAAAAATATAATTATTTAAGTTAAATTAATTAATTATATAAATTAATTTTATAGATTAATTTTTATTAAAAATTAACTGTCAATTAACTGTCAACTGCTAAAACATAATTCAAATGTGCTCTTGACAATGTCTAATATACACTTTGTTGTTTGTAGGTTTTCAACCTATTCAGTAACCTATTCAGTAACCTATTCAGTAACCTACTCAGTAATTTTGCTGCTAAAATGAACTGAAATTCATTTAAGAAACAAATGAAAAGAAAATAAAGCAATGGAAACTGAATTGAGTTGTCCCAACGTCTCTCTGTATGGAGCTAGCCTTTTCAAGTTTGGGCAGGAGCTGGATGAACATTAGAAAACTTGACAATGTGAAACATATGGTAAGGTCACAAGAGTCAGATATGGCTCTAAAACACGCATGTAAGCATTTAAAAGACACGTGTGGAAAACAGTGAAACTCCACACAGAAAGGCCAGTGTTCCAAACCTTGACTCACCAGGGACTCAAACCCTGACCTTCTTGCTGTGAGGTCACTGTGCTAACCACTGCATCACTGAACTGCTTTTTAAAATATCATTTATTTTCATTATTTTTCATACTGACACATTTAAAAAAATAGACTCGTACATTAAAAAAAATTGAAACATTGTAAAATAACAATTGTGTAAATATTTTCATTTACATTTCATTTTCATTCAATGATTCAACTTCTGAACCACTTATCCTTAATGGGAGGATTTCAGGCAAGAGGCAGGATACACCCAAAACAGGTCACCAATCTGTTGCGGGGCCGCTCACTCACACAACCATCAACGCACAAATTCATTCCTAGGGGCAATTTTGTTGCAGCCAATCAACCTAACATACATGTTTTTGAGAGTGTGAGGAAATCGAAGAAAACCATGCATACACAGGGAGAACATGCAAACTACAAACAGAAATGTCAGCAATTCAAGCCTCATTCCTACTCCGAACCCCCGGCCTTCTTGCTGTGAGGTCACCATGCAGGCCGAACTAAAACTGTCAAACATCTTTGAGATGTAAGAATTACAGGTACTTTAGTTTGTAACTAAGTACTTTGACAATACTGTAGTTGAGCTACTAACTCAGCTACATTTTGAGAGAAATAATCTGTAATGTAACTAATTACATTTGTTAATCAGAAACACGCACTGCTGATCAGTATTACTTTTTGATTTTGTTCTTCCAAGATAAATTTAAAATAAGATTTAAATATTTCACCCGATTCCATTTTTGGTTGGTTTTGTCTTCATTTGTTAAGAAAAAAAAACTAAAGAAAAACAGGCAACATTTAAAGCAGTTTTGATTTTCTTGAGTATATTGAGCCTTTTTAGATATTTAGCTGTAGATTAGAATAAGCTAATATTTAAACAATAATCTTTGACACATTGGTTGCTCGTCCCGGGGGAGGGATCTCTCTTTCATGTGGATCCCCACAAGGTTTCTTATTTTTTCCCCACTGATGGGTTTTTTAGGAGTTTTTCCTCAAAGTGAAGGAGAGTCTAAGGGCAGAAATGTGCTAGTCTTGTTTAGTTAGCATTTCTTAGTTATTTTTCTTATTGTGTATTTGCGTTAATACATTTCTCTTTTTCTTGTGAAGCTCATTGAGATGGAAATTCTGTGATTTTGGGCTATGCAAATAAAATTGAATTGAATTAAAATGGAGTTGAAATCAATGTGTAAATTACTAATTAACTTCTATAGAAAATGTTTAATTTTTTTAATACAATTATTTGACACACGTAGATCTTTATCAAATACACAATATCTTGCGTATATGCAGAAAAGTAACAACAAGTTTCAATTTTCTTGAGCAAAGAAAGTGGAGTTGGATACATTACATAGGCTACAAATGAACTTCTATAAAAACATTTAAACATTTTTAATTAATTTATTCTGCACATATAAAACAGCCTGCCTGCAAACATCCAACAAGTAGCCAAACACTGTACCACATATTTCATTATCATACACATTTCTACATCAACTACACAAATAAAATCTAACTTTACAGCCGAAAACCAACATTTAAAGCAGCTTTAATTTTCTTGACTTTTTAAATTATAGTTTGAATAAAAATATAAGTTGCAATTAAACTTCTATGAGAGGAAAAATTGAACCAAAAGGAGTACAGGTGCAGGTTAGACCATGTTAAATTGTTCAAAAAGCCCACCTGTCAGTATTTCAGTGCAGCAAGGTCTCCGTTCTTTCTTCATCACATTGATGCTGCTGGTGGAGATGCTGCTGCTTGTGAGGATGATGAGCAGTTATGAAATACTGAGCAGAGAGCAAAGCTTTTTCCAAAAAAAAAAAAAAAAAGCTTCAAGTGTTCTGAGTTTGTAGTCATAATGGCGCCACCTAGCGGCTATACCATGTTAACAGTCAAACGTATCAGGCTACTGAGTCTGCGCAGTGGAGAACAAACTGTCGAAAAGATTATTTAAAAAAAAAAACAAAAGTTTGCTATTACTTTACATATATTTCTATCTCGTGAGCCACATTAAGAATTTTTTGTTTTCAATTTCTTGCAACTAAATTATATTTGTTTTGGAGTAAAAAAATTCACCCTCAAGTCATCCTGCTTTCCAAAAATGTGAACATTATCTACATAAATTATTAAAAAAGTTCGTTTGAAACATTTTTCCATTGTCTTTTGTCCTTTGAACCCAAAACGTGGAGGGAAAAGAGGATTGTAAAAGATCACCTCTGATGAATTTTCTTAAAGTTGTGAAATTTAGCATGTGGCGGGAAAAATGGCTAACATTAGCAAAAGTTTGCTCAATTTTTCATGAGTTTTAATAAACCCATCAAAATGACATCCTTTCATTTTTTCTTATTTAAAATGAACACATTGAACTTCAACTGTTGATAACATGCTTGTGAACATTTGTGAAGAAAGTTTTTATTGTTTAAATGAAACACATTTAACTTACAGATTAATTTATTTGTTTAGTGTATTTGCTTTCTCACAAATAGTCATTTTTAGAGGCACAAAAAATATTTTTTGATCTGTCTCCCTCTGGTGTGACTTGAGTGGAATTTAAAAGCTTTTATTTTATTTATAAAACTAAATTCCAACAGAATATAAAATCTTTTTTTTAACTATTTCCTTCATCTTTTCTTTTTTTGTGTTGACAAAATTATAGATTCATACCTACACGCACTTTTTATTTTATTTTAAAGAATATTTATCAATCTATTCCATTAAAAAAGTGAGACAAACAGATTTCGACCCGCTAGCTGAGGGTGGTGACCGAAAGAACAAGATCACAGATACAAGCGGCTGAAATGAACTTCCTTTGCAGTGTGGCTGGGCTCTCGCTCAGAGATTGAGTGAGGAGCTCTGCCATCTGGGACGAGCTTGGCGTAGAGCTGTTGCTCCTCCTGCCTCCCAAGTGCCTCACTGTTGAGGTGTTTTGAACCTGTACCCATCAGGAGGGGACCTAGAGGTAGGTCCTGACCCCCTGAAGGGACTATGTCTCACAGCTGGACTGGGAGCATCTCGGGATCCTCCTGGGTGAGCTGGAGGATGCAGCCGAGGTGAAAGAAGCTTGGGTTTTCTGTCTGAGATTAGTGCCCCCGCGAACCAAACCCGAATAAGCGGAAGACGGCGGAATGGAACGGACACAAACACATATCAGTCATCATCACGCTTAGACACAGTTTGGAATATAATATTTATTATACCTTTGCTAACACATTGAGTTGAAGCCTGTTGGAATATAAAATAATAAAGTGACCCAGTATAATTCAAAGGCTTCTAAAAGCTATTTACACAATCAAATGAATTTCTATTTTTACAGAGCTTTTAAAAAAACAGTTTGACAGATGAAGAGTGTGTTTTGCAAAACATTACAAATATAGCAGCAGCAGCAGCAGTTCACTGGCTAAATTTTTAAATAACCATTTTGTTTTAATTTTGCATTACTTTTTGTCTTTTTACATATCAGTTACACTTCAAGCAGCACATGTACAAATTCCTTTTAGTTTTACGGATATACTTTAAGCTTTACAGAGTGATTCCTATAAACATAATGTGAAGCATCAGTAATCAATTGTTGATTGTCTTGTGACACATTGCAAGTCAATTAATATGTTGCATTAAACTAGTAACTGTGAGAATAGTTATTGTATAGTGTCAGCAAAAGCAAAGTGACAGATGAGAACACGTGGCGAAGCTGGTATATGGTGAAGCGAATACAATCATTTATACAGCTCAACGTCTCTGTCACATTGTAGATGTTGTAGTCTCTTCTCGTTCTGTTAAGCTCCATATTCATAGATCAGGCTACATGCAGAGCGATTTCAGGTCATCATGAATGACTCTATCGGGATTCTAAGTTTAATTACTTCATTTGCTTTTTTGTTTGTTAGCATGCCTTGGCTTGTGGTTTGTTGGTGAAATTAAGTTACGAAGAGTCGCCTTTACTCCTCTGCCTCATCAAAGAATCTCATTTTTTCAGTATGCACAGAATCTTTCAGTCTTTGTAAGGAGGAGGCCGTCTCTCCAGAGATGGGCTCAGATTTCTCTAATACTTGTGTAATTTGTTTTGTTATGACTGTCGTTTCTTTGCTTTCACTTGACATTTCCTGAACGACGTGCTTCTCAAACACTGTTATTTTGCTACTTTGTGTGCCTCCAACAGTCCATGAAGTAGCTTCATGTTCTTCTGACTTTACTTCCAGGCCTTCAGCTGATTGTATTTGGATGGCAGTGAGTAGCTTGGCATGCTGTGTGTCCGGGATTGCTTGGATATTTGATGTAATGACGTGAATTTTTCCAGATTTCAGCCTGACCGTGTCTTCAGATGAAGAAGAAACTCCTGATGAAGGAATGATAATTTTTTCCGGCAAGTTGGGAACATCTGAGATGATCTCAGTCCTTGTGGTTATGACTTCTTCATGCGTCTCCTCAGGGCAGGCTGAAGCAGTTAGTTCAGGGTATGGAACAGTCTGCTTTGTCGGGGAAGACAAGGACAGACCAACAGGTTCACTTGCAATTGTAGAGCTTATATCAGCAAAGGCATCTGAAGTCTGAACAGAATCAGTGGGACTTTGTTCCTCGTCCCTGATTTCTTCCTCTCTGCTTTTTTCATCACTTTGTTCACCCTTTTCAGGTGCTATGGGTCCTTCTAATGGAGATGAGAGGCCAAACTTTGGAAATTTAAACCAACCAGCTCTTTCTGGACTTATAATAGCTTCTTGTTTTGGCGTTACTTCTCCTTCTTTTCCAGAAGGTTTGTTTGCTTCACGGCCATCCTGCAGGGTTTCAAGATTTTCTTCTGCTTTCTCAATTTTTGGAACATCAAATTCAACATCAATAGTCCTGAGGATCTCTCCGAAGGACAGCAATGATGGTTTAGAAGAATTACTCCCTTGTTTTTGTTCTGCGTCCTTTTCCAATTGATCTTGTGCACATTCAGTAACCTCAGAGACATCATCTTCAGGTTTGGGCTTTGAAAAACTTACTGTTGGCATTTTGAAAGATGGTAGTTTGAATTTTATTGGAGAACTATGTACCACACCATCAGTTTCAGTCTTGGACGTTTCAGAACCTGAAGCTCCATAATCACTAGGTTTTGATTCATGTGCTTCAGTCTCGTTTTCTTGCTCCTCATAAGATGGACTGGCATGTTTTGACAATTTTAGCGTTGGCATTTTAAATTTTAGTGGCGAAGCCTTTGTATCTTTTGATGTGACGTCCAATGCAGTTTCTTTTTCAATTATTTTGACAACTTTCTCCGCTGAAGAGGCAGAAACTTCAGGTCCTCTCAGTGTTGGACACTGGCCTCCAACTTCAAGCTCAGGACCTGTGAGCTCAATTTGATGGTGCTCAGTTGTTTCTATGTCAACATGTGGACCCTCAACCTTCACTTCTGTCTCTTTGCTGCCTGTCATTGAAAAGCCAAATTTGGGAAGAGAAAATTTACCTTTTTTTGAGCTTCTATCAAGTTGAGCAGCTTGATTTTCTTCCCCTTCAGGGACCTCGGAAAATTTTACTTCAGCAGTCAAAAGACTGATTTCAGTCTTCTTCTCTGGTGCTGTAACATCAACTTTTGGTGTTTCCACTTCAGGAGCTTTACTTGCTGTTTTGGAAAATGACCATTTTGGAAAAGTCCAGGAAGGTTGTTTCTGCTGAACCTCAGCTGTAGGAATGTCAGCACCATTGAGTTTGGCTTCTTGCAATTTAACATCTACATCTTTCTTCAATTCCCCTTCTGTAGATTTTAAAACTGCAGACATGCTCCTAGTGTCATTATTTTCCTTTCCCGTATCAGGTATTTCTGCACTGAGTTGAGGAGCAGCTCCAAATTTGGGTAAAGTTATAGTCGGCATTTTGAATTTTAGTGGAGATCCTTTATTGCTCTCTGCAGGAGCCTTTATTTCTACATCAGCAGGCGTTTGTTTGACATCAACAGCTGGAAGTTGAGCTTCAGCCTTAATATCTGGGAGTGTGACATCAGGGTCTTTCTTTGAAACGTCCACTTCTTTTACTTTCGGCATTCCGAAGCCAAATTTTGGCATTTTAAACTTGCTTTCCTGACCATCTATACCTATTTCACTCTCTCTCACTTCTGATTTCCCATCTGTATGACTTACATCCACATTCACCTGACTGCTTTCCACTTCAAGTTCTTTTGAACTTTGTTTTGAAAAAGAAAACTTTGGTAGTGAAAACCTTGGCTTTTTCACTGTAGCTTCGAGATCTATTGGGGTGCCTCCGGCCTTTGAAGTGCCAAAGCTTTCGTTGATGTTGATGTCTGCTGAATTTATGTCTGTTTTGATGCCTTCTACTTCTAAGTTGACATCAGCCTTTGTGCTTGTCTTTGTAAATGAAAGCTTTGGCAATGACCAGCTTGTCTTTCCTGCAGTGATTTCAGTCTCTACTGAGCCTTCTGGCTTGTTGATATCAACGTCTAGGTTCTTGTCTTCAGTTGCTGTTTCTTGTACTTTGAAGTTTTTGTCCATATCAGGCATTTCCACACTGGCTCCAAATTTGGGTAACTTGAGAGACCCCAATTTAAATTTTGATGATGAGCCTTTAATATTGCTTGTCTGAATGTCAATTGCTGGAGCTTCACTGTCCACTGTGATGGAAGGTTTATTTATAGCAGTATCTTTGACTTTGATCTCAGCTGCCTCTGGTTGTGTGACATCTACATCCATCTTTGTCAGGTTCATGTCTTGGCCTTTTGCTTGTGACCATGAAAAAGCAATACTGGGAAGTTTAAATTGGCTTCCGTGGATTCCATCATCCCTTCTTGCTGTGTTTGAATCTATTGCTGGACCTTTAACATCAGTACTGGATGGAGCAATAGAAACTTCTGACATTTCCGCTTTTACATTTTTATCCAAAGTGGGCACCTCAACCGTTGAACTTGGAACGCCAATTCCTAGTTTGGGTAATTTGAATGTGGGCATCTTGAACTTAGAGGGTGAACCCTCTGGTTGTTTGGTTATATCTTTAATCTCAGGAACTTTAGGCTCCACTTCAGTAGAAATTTGTGTCAGTTCAGCTTTGCAGAGTTTGATCTCAGCCTCTGGTAGTGTCACGTCAACATGTGTCTCTGGTAGGTTTAAATCAACTTCTGTACCTTCCATTTGAGAAATGGACACATCAAGACTTGGTAGTTTGAACTTGCTTTCTTTTTCTGGGTTTTCAGTGCCTCCTGTTTGTATATCTATTGCTGCACCTTGAATTTCAGCACTGGGTTCAGTAAGGGTAAATGCTAATTCCCTCTCTGACATGTCTGTTTTTATTTCTTTATCCAAAGTTGGCACCTCTACTGTTGAAGATGGAGCGGTAATACCAAATTTTGGCAATTTGAATGAGGGCATCTTAAACTTTGATGGTGAGCCTTCTGCTTCCTTGGACTTAATTTTGATCATTGAGCCTTTACCTTCCACATCAAGAGAAGGCTTTTCCAGGCTAACATCAGGGAGTGTTACTTCTGCCTCTGGTACAGACATGTCTACATGTGCCTTTGGCAGCTCGATATCAACTTCTGGATCTTTAGTTTGACGAATGGACACATCAAGACTTGGAAGTTTGAATTTGCCTCCCTTGTCTTTGGGTTTAATGTCTGATGTTGCAATATCCAGTGTCATGTCTTTTGTTTCAATACTTGGTGCAGCAATGGTAACTGCAAGAACCTCTTCCGACATGTCAGTTTTAACATCTTTAGCTGATTCTGGTACTTTCACCGTTGAACTTGGAGTGCCAATACCAAATTTAGGTAGTTTGAATGTGGGCATTTTAAACTTAGATGGTGAACCTTCTGCTTCCTTAGTTTTAATCTTAATATTTGAAACATCAACTTCATATTCAATTGATGTTTTTCCCAGTTCGACATCTGGAAGTGTGCGTTCAGCCTCAGGCAGAGTTATGTCGACAGTTGCCTGTGGTAGGCTGACTTTTGCATCTTTATCCAAAGCTGGACCATCCAACGCTGAACTTGGAGCACCAATACCGAACTTTGGTAGTTTAAATGTGGGCATCTTAAACTTAGATGGTGATCCTTCTACTTCTTTGGTAAGACTTTTGAACACAGGAACTTTAGCTTCCGCATCAAGAAGAGGTTTTTCCAGTTTAACATCTGGAAGTGTGACTTCAGCCTCAGGCAGTGTTATATCTACATTTGCTTGTGGTAGGCTAATGTTAACTTCTGGATCTTTCTCTTGAGAAATGGACACATCAAGACCTGGAAGTTTGCTCTCTGTACCTTTGTTTTCAATAATAGCAGATGGCATAACTACTGATGTTCCTTTCAGTCTGATTTCAGTTTCTGTCACAGTAACTGGCTGGAGCTCTCCTGACACATCTATTTTAACATCTTTATCCAGAGCTGGAACGTTCACTGCTGAACGTGGAGTGCCAATACCAAATTTTGGCAATTTAAATGTGGGCATCTTGAACTTAGATGGGGATCCGTCGACTTCATTGATTTTAACTTTGCTCTCTGAAGCATTAGCCTTTGTGTCAAGAGAAGGTTTTTCCAGTTCAACACCAGGGAGTGTGACTTCAGCCTCAGGTAGAGTCATGTCTTCTTGTGTCTCTGGTAGGCTTAGATCAACTTCTGGACTTTTCATTTGAGGAATGGACACATTGAGACTTGGAAGTTTAAACTTGCTCTCTGTATCTTTGTATTCAAAACCTTCTGTGCTTATATCTACAGATGGACCTTCATCTCCAAGTCTGGGTTCAGTGATGGTAACTGCAAGTTCCTCCAGCGACATGTCCGTTTTAATGTCTTTATCTAATGGTGTCAAATCTACTTTTGAATTTGGGGTACCAATACTAAATTTGGGTAATTTGAATGTAGGCATCTTGAACTTAGATGGTGAGCCCTCTTTTCCTTTAGTTTTAATTTTGATCTCTGGAGCTTCAAGTTCCACTTCGGTAGACATTTTTTTAAGTTCTGCTTCAGGGTGTTGGACTTCAGTTTTGCTTCCTGGTACTGGCATGTCTTCATCTGTCTTTGAGATGTTTAAATCAATGCCTTTCATGTCAGGAACTGACACTCCAAGACTAGGGAGTTTAAACTTTTTTTCTTTTTCCCCAAGTTCAGTTTCAGTTATTTTAACAGTCACATCTTCGGCTTCAGTGCCTTGCCTCGCTGTGAGAGGTCCTTCTGGGAGCCTTGTTTGAGTTTCAACATCTTTATCGAAAGAAATTCCAAACTTTGGCAATTTGAAGGAGGGCATTTTAAATTTCAATGAGGTTTTATCTGATTCCTTCATCGTAGTTTTGGATTCTGACATGTCAGCCTCACCAACTTTAACTTTGACTTCTGGCAATGCCATATCTGCATCTGGTTTTGATAGGCTTAGATCAATGCCCCCTTCTTTGGTTGAAGGCACTGAAAACCCCAAACTAGGAAGTTTAAACTTTCCTTCAAGTTCAGGTTCCGTTGTTTTTATTTCAATTGATTGCGCATCAATGTCCTTCCCAGGAACTTCAATGGTAACTGCAAGAACTTCTTCAGGAATCTTAAAGTCAGTGCCATCAACACGAACAGACGTATCTAAAGTTGGTTCTTTTGTTGTTGATGAAGGGGTGCCAAGTCCTAGTTTGGGTAATTTGAATGTCGGCATTTTAAATTTTGATGGTGACCCTTCAACAGTCTTTGCCACTACATTGATTTCAGGTGCTTTAGCTTCCCCTTCAAAAGTGGGTTCTTTAAACTCTACATCAACTTGTGGTATTGCAACCTCTATAGGCAACTGTTCCTTCTCTATTTTTATTTCCGATGGCAGCAGGGCTGCCTCTCCTCCAACATTCACTTCCACTCCACCTTCTGGA
The DNA here is from genome assembly GCA_902685375.1 of Neostethus bicornis. Taxonomy (NCBI): domain Eukaryota; kingdom Metazoa; phylum Chordata; class Actinopteri; order Atheriniformes; family Phallostethidae; genus Neostethus; species Neostethus bicornis. The sequence continues at coordinate 22,142,986 of LR738552.1, forward strand.
AATTTACCTCCTGGGAAACTGACATCAACTTCTGGAGCCTTGACACTTGGTTTTGTAAAAGAAAACTTTGGCATTGAAAACCTAGATTTTTTTGATTTTCCATCGCCTTCAACATCTTGTTGCTGCATTGTCACAAAACTACTTGAAGGTGCTTTGACGTCCACATCTGGAAGGTCAACTTCCGCTTCTACATCTGGTAAGTCGACGTTTGGTATGCAAACCTCCATCTCAGCTCCACCAACTTTAATTTCTATATCTGTGTCGGGCACTTCAGCACTGACATTAGGTGTAGTGGTACTAAATTTGGGTAGTTTAAATGTGGGCATTTTAAATTTTGAAGGTGATCCTTTCATGCCGATTGATTGGGATTCACTCTGAGCATTTGAAATTTCCACTACAGCTGAAGAATCTTTTATTTCAACTCCAGGGAGTCTGACTTCTGCTTCCACTTCAGGTAATGTGCCATGCATATCCATCTTTGATAAACTTGTATCTGTTTGAACTCCTCCTACTTTTGCTCCTCCAAATTTTGGCATTTTGAACTTGAGCATCTGACCATCAGGCCCTCCTTCAGACTGCAAATGTACTTTTTCAGGCTTTTTTATCTCAATGCTCACTTCTGGAATTGAAACATCTACTTTTCCTAGATCAACATCGACTTTAGAGCCCTGTGAGAGCTGGATACCATCTTTATTTAATTTAGCATCAATCTTTGATAAGCTTGGATCCTTTTCAGATTTCTGAACACTTGGCAGTGATATTCCAAATTTTGGGAATTGGAACTTGCTGTCTTTACCTTCCTTTTTAGTTTCTGGTCCACTCATGTCATCTATCTTTGTCTCAGCCACAATATCAACTGTAGCTCCTTCATCTGAAATTTTAAACGTGGGTTCTTTCATTTTTACTTCTTTATCCAGATCAGATGCCTCCACACCAACTGTGGTTTGAAATTTTGGCAGTTTAAAAGTTGGTAGTTTAAACTTGGATGGTGATTGCCCCACATAATCTTGTACTTCAGGGCCCTTCCGTCCCACTTCTGAAGATTCTTTGCATTCAAGTTCAGAAATTTCTACTTCAGCCTTTATCTCAGCAGATGTCTTATCTTCTCTGGACAGGTTCAAATCAATTTGTGGACCTTTTACCTTTGGCATAGTGATTCCCAATTTTGGCATTTTGAACTTGCCTCCCTGCCCTTCTAATTTGGATTGTGTTTGCAAGGATTTTGTTTGTATTTCAGGTTTTTCTGCTTCCATTTTTTCCTCTGACATCCCAACGTCTGCTTTTCCCAGGCTGACTTCAACTTTAGAATCCTCAAGTGTTTCTATCTCAGCTTCAGCCTCTGGAAAGGTGACCCCTGCTTCTTTCTTTGATAAGCTCAAACTAGCATCAGGTAGTTTTACTTTAGGAACTGAGAAACTAATACTTGGTATCTTAAATGTTGAAGATGATGACTCAGCGCCATCAGTTGCGCCATCAGCCTTGTAAGTTTCCACTTTTGTAAAAGGTGCTTTAGGTTTAACATCTGTAAGATGGATGTCTGCTTCGACCTCTGCTCTTGGGATATCTTCGGATTTCTTTGAAAGTCCAAAATGAAATTCAGGACCTTTCACCTTTGGTAGTTTGAATCCAAATTTTGATGATTTGTTTCTATCTTTTTCTTCATCAGGAAGACCTCCAATTTCTAGGGCTTGAATTTCCAGTTCAAGGTTTTCGGTATTTACTGCAGCCTTTTGAATCAAAACGTCAACTTCTTCAAGACCAGCTTTTGAAAGTTCTGTATCTGTTTTGACCTCCATCCCTGTGGCATCTGTTTCTTTTTTTGTGAAATCTATTTTAGAACCCTTCACTTTCGGCATGGAAAAGCTAAGATGTGGCATTTTAAACCTGCTTCCCTTTGAGTCAGTTTCACTTTCTGTAGTATCAACTTCATCACTTGGTTTAATGCTTACAGAGAGGCCTTTTTGTACAGTAATACCATCAACTTTCATCCCTTTCTCCACATCAGCTGCTTCCACAGACATTTCTGGGCTTTTAGTATGAAGTGTTGGTATTTCAAACATTTGTATTTTCAATTTTGATCCAGATCCCTCCACATCTAGAGTCTCATAAGTTACGTCATCATTCTTAACATCTGGAAGTTTTACATCCATTTCTTTTTCTGGTAATACAACTTCAACATCTTTTTTTGAAAAGCTGAACTCAACTTCAGGACCTTTAAGTTTTGGGAGGGTAATTCCCAACTTTGGCAATTTAAACTTGCTTCCTTGATCATCATCTTCAATGGCTTTTGTTTTCAAGTCAATTGAACCCTGTGAAAATTCAGTTGTGTCAGAAATTTGAACTTCTTTAGCAAAGGGCTCCATTATTTCTACATCTTTATCTTTCCTTGATGGGCTTAAATCCATCTCGGGGCCTTTTATTTTTGGCATTGAAATTCCCAACTTTGGCATTTTGAATTTGTGACCTCGTTCATTAGGCTCACCTTCAATCTGCACTGGTTTGATTTCTAATTTGATTTCATCAGTCTCTGGGAGCTGGACCTCAGCATTTAACCCTGGTACAACGACATCTCTATCTTTTTTTGATAAACTGATGTCAAATTCAGGACCTTTAATTTTTGGTATTTTGATGCCAAACTTTGGCTTTTTGGATTTCTCTCCTTCTGCATCAATTTCAGCCTCAATCTGGATGGGCTTAGTTTCCAAATCAGATTTGATTCCGTACACATTTTGCTCTGGAATATTAACATCCACTTCTCCAAGAGAAATACCTCCCTCACAAGTCTCTGGGAGTTCGGGCTCAGCTTTGGTTTTCGGAAGAGAAACGTTAGCATCTTTCTTCGAAAAGCTGATGTCAAACTCGGGTGCCTTTATTTTTGGTATTTTGATGCCGAACTTTGACTTTTTGGGTTTTCCTTCCTCTGCATCAGCTTCAGCTTCTGCCTGGAATGGCTTGATTTCAAGTTCTGGTTGGCTTGCATGAACAGTTTGTTTTGGAATATTAACATTTGCCTCTCCAAATGAGATCTCAACCCTTTCTGCTTCGTCCTCAGCTTCTGTCTCTGAGACAGAAACATCTCCATCTTTCTTTGGCAAACTGATTTCGAACTCAGGAGCTTTAAATTTTGGCATTTTGATGCCAAACTTAGGCATTTTAAACTTTCCTTCCTCCACATTGCCCTCAACCTCAGTCTGGAATGGCTTGATTTCCATTTGATCGCTTTGGTCAATAATTTGCTCTTGAAGTTTGGCATCTTGTTCTGCCAAGGAAATACCATCCTCACCCTCTAGAAGTTTGGCCTCCAATTTTCCCTCTGGAAGAGTACTATCACCATCTTTTTTAGACAAACTGATATCAAACTCAGGAGCTTTAAATTTTGGCATTTTAATGCCAAACTTTGGCATTTTGAATTTTCTTCCCTGTCCATCAATGGCAAGCTCATCCTCGACAGCCTCAATTTGTGAGTCTGATTTTCCAGCCTCAATATTTTCTGCCTCAATTTTGACTTCTGGTTTTACGAGACAAATATCGGCTTTGTGTTTTTCTGGGATTTGAACATCAACTTTTTCTTGTACCACAGAGTCTTCTTCTTTTTTTGACAAATGCAAATCAAGCTCAGGAGCTTTCAATTTTGGTATTTTGATCCCAAGCTTTGGCATCTTGAATTTGTTTCCTTGTTCCTGAAGTTCACTTTCAGTCTCTAAAACTTTTGTTTTTATTTCAGATTTTTCTCTATCAATTAAATCTGAAACATTTGCCTCCTCCCTTTCAAACGAAACCTCATCGACAGGGGACTTGAAGACGTCAACTGTAGTTTGAGCCTCTGGCGTTTTGACGGTTTCATCTTTACCAGACAGGCTCAATTCAAAGTCCGAGCTTTTGATTTGAGGTATTTTGATTCCTAGTTTTGGCATTTTCAGCTTGCTTCTATGCCCATCAACTTCCCCTTCAATATTTGATGGTTTGCTTTCTGTTTCTGATTTGTTTGCATCCACTTTATGCTCTACAGAGATTTCATCCTCTCTTCCAAGAGAAACATCAACCTGAAGGCTCTCAGCTTTAGCATCTATTATTTTGATTTTCTCATCTTGTTTTGACAAACCGAAATCAAATTCGGGACCTCTGATTTTTGGAATTTTGATTCCGAATTTGGGCATTTTTATTTTGCTTTCTTGTTCATTGAGTTTAGTTTGAGTGTGTAACAGTTTTGGTTCTAATTCTGTCTCGTGTTTTTCCTCTGTAATACCAACATCTCCTCTTCCAAGAGTCAGATTGGCCTCAGAGGCTTCTGGAATTTGAACTTCAGCGGTAGCCGTGACATCTTTCTTTGTGGTGGTGAAATCAGTTCTTATTCCTTTCACTTTTGGTACAGAGATACTAACATGTGGGAGTTTGAATTTGCCACCCTTTCCTTCTTTCTCAAGAGCTTCAACCTCAGCCTCAGTCATTATCAAGTCTTTCTCTTCCCCGGAGATGTTTTTGTCAAAGCCTGAAAAAGCTTCTTCAACATCTCCAACGTCTATGTTCTTCTCTACGGTCTTTACTTCTGGCAAAGAAATGGTCACTGACTCATTTATTAACCGTTCAGAAATTTTGACCTCACTTTCTCTAGTCTGCTTCATGTCTTTCTCCTGGGTCTTTTGCTTTGGCAAGTCAATCCCAAAGTCCGGTATTCTGATGTCTGGTGTTGTTATCCCAAAACTTGGCATTGTGATTTTTGTCTTCTTTGATTTCTTCTGGATTTCTTTTGTGTCTGCAGATTCAAATTTTATCACATCTCTGTCCTTTTTTACTTGATCTTTTAGCACAGATACAGCTTGTGAGAAATCAGTCTCAGACTTTTTGTCACTTTCTATTGCTCTACTTTCATATTCCCGAACAGACTTTTTCTCAGTTACAAGTTTCTTTGTGGCTAAATCAGCAATCGTAACGTTTGATACTTTAGCTTTGGAGATTTCTGGAACAGTTACATCATATCGAATCATCTGGGCCTCATGTTTTACTTTGGGTTCAACCACTTTAGTTGGTGTTTTCACAGATATTCTTTGTGCATTTGCATCGATGATAGTAATTTCTTCATGAATGGGAACCCCAGATGTGTCCACTTGAGGCAGCTTGTATCCTGGTAACTTGGACACGGCCTCTTTTACACTCTTTACGTCAATCAACAGCTGGACTGCTTCAGATTGACTTTCATCTGACTGCCCTGCTGAATCAGCTTGGAGTTCTTTGATAGCTTTTATTTTAGAAATATCCTCCATGCCTGGAATTTCTATTTCTTCACGCTTTGGGAGCAGTGTTGTGGAAACATGGCTTTTTGAAAGCCTGTCATAGGGATCTTCTTTTGTTTTTTCAGCTTCTGTCATGAACTGTTTGGTCTCATAAAAATCAAGTGAAGCTTGTTTGACTGTGTGTGACTCAAAACTTGAGATAGCATCAGATTTTGGCGCAGGTTGTTCTTCCTTTTCAATACTTGCCCCAAGAGCTTTTAACCTCTTTGGTGAAGCTTTTGCCTTTCCGTCCTTCTTGTGGGACTTGTCTTTCCCCAATATTTTTATTTTTAATTCAGACTTCTCTTTTTTCTTTTTCTTTCCGTCAGTGGGGCTTACCGGATCAGCCAGAGCCACGGTCAGATCTGTGGTTTTCAGTGTGCTGTCTAAGCTAATGAGCTCCACTTTGTGTTGAACACTTTGACCCTCAGTCTGATTGTTTTGCTCTTGTTGAAATTCCTCATTTACCTTCAAATACTCAGTTAAATTGGCTTCTGTCATTTCTCTTGAGGGACCTTCGAGGCTTTCGGGGGAAAGCATGTCTGATTCTTGCGTTGCAGGAATGTCACCACTGATCTGACCTGTTGTCGGAACATCTGTGTCCTGCTCCTCCGATGAACTTATACGTCCTCTCTTTTTTAAACCTGAAAGTTTAATTTTATGCTTCTTTTTTCCTTTCAGAGCATCCTGTGATTTTATAGGTGATTCTGTGTCGCTTGTTGTTGGACTGAGTTCCAGTTTTCTTTGTTCATCTGCTTCTGAAGAACTGTGAGATCTGGTGAAACGGGATTTCCGGCCTTTTGAGAAGGATGGAAACTTTGGCCATGAAATGCGAGCATCTCCACGCCTTTTGCTCTTTCCCTGCTCCTTCCCTTCTGTGGAATAGATTTCTCCTTCCTGTAAAAGAACATTAATATTCAATTTAAGATTTTGACTTGCACTACCACTCTTAAAAACAAGAGAGACAGAGAGCAGAAAACTAATTACATGGATGACATCAGAATCGACTGGAAGTTCGGTCTCTGTGATCTCTGGTTTGCGTTTCAGGCAAAGCTTCACTTTGTAAGCCTGAGCGTGCTCCAAGATTTGAATTGCATCCTCATATGATACGTCATCAAAATACACAGTGGCACTCAGGAGCTGATCGCCTGCAGAAAACAAAGAAAAAAATTACAGAACATTTCAAACTGAAAACTGTAAAATTAATATAATGGTCTTTCTGAAAATTTTGCAAAGTAATCATCACTGCAAACTCAAACAAGCTCCTCAAATTTGCATCAATCTGCAACAAAAAGCTACATGTTGAATGTTTCAAATAGGATTTTTTGTTTCTTTACCCGTGTGAAGTAAAGTCAATTTGTGAAGAGTTTCCAGATACATTTTCTTTGTCTTAATTTGTTGAAAGTTTCATTTAGTAGATCAAAGTTACTGTGGAAACTTCTGCTCGTATTATGTATCTGAATTAAAGAATGTTGCTAGTTACTTTACAAGTTATCTAATTTCAAAAGTAGCTTAGTTCGCAACTCAATTATAGTATTTTAAAAGCAATTAGTTACAAGGTAAAACAAAGCTGTAATTCAAAAATCTTTAAGATATTTGCCAAAAAGAATTCACTCAGTATTTATTTTAGAATTTTTCAATATTATTTTTAAATCTACAAACCATAATCTCCCACATGAACTAAATACTGAAAATAAATGGCATCATTCGGACACTAGCCAGAGCCAGACATTTTTACTTTGTATGGTTCTCCTCTGATGCAATGACTGACAACAAAAAGCAAAAAGAATAAATTAAAAAATAGATTAAACTGAATTATCTTGCTAAATAACATCATCTGTTGACTCACCTTCTTTCACTTTTAGACTTTTTGAAGCAGGTGACTCTGGGACCACTTCCCTAATGAAAATGCCCTCTTTCCCCCCTCCACGATAAACAAGTCCCTCTGCACACCCAGAAGGGCTCGTTTTCACAATCACCTCAGCCTCTGGGCTGGGAACCTCCTGCCAACACACCAAACAGGGATGATCATTTTTCTTTGAATTTTCATTCACTTCAAGCACCATCTGAAGAGATTTGAATTACTGACACAAATGTGTGAATGTCTCACCTTCAGTTTACTCATTTTCGGAGTTGAGCGCCTCTCAAACATAGAGCTCAAACCAGACTTTTTTGTCTTCTGTCCACTCCCACTTTTCTGATGTAGGTCATGATCTGCTCCACACTAAAACAAGAAATTGTTCTTAAACTCTTGTAGAAATTTGTATTGATTTTAGTCTGACACAAAATTTAAACTAAAATGTTTTTTTTTATTTAATGCATAAATGTTTTAAATATTACAATTATTCCTAACCAAGGAAGTGTGAATGGTTTAGTTGTGCTGTACCTCTTTGTCCGTGTACTTTGCCCCCTCAGGATATTCCTCCACAGGGGAGGATCCTTGTGGCCGGGGTCGTTCTTCTTCTGTGAACGGAGCCGGTTCCTCACATACCTACATGGATCATGAGATGGTCACTCGAGAGAAGGTTTCCAATTGCTCCAATTGTAAATTGATGGCACCAATACCTGACTAATTATCAAAGTAAAATTAAATTGCAAGGAGGCGCGACATGGCAGCAACCTTTCTAGGTTTTTGTTCATTTCTTGTTTTAAAGTGTATGATGTTAATAGTAATAAATGATTTTATTATAAATTATTCAGTTACAACTCAGGCTTGTATAAAAACCCTAAATAAAACACTTACTGAGCTGTCGGCCGTGGTGGGCTCTGGTGCTCGCAGCCGTCGTCCCCCTGGTAGGAGAAACAAAAGCACATCAGTTGAACAGTTCGCCAGAACATCTTTGTTTTTGTTCAACGATGTTCATCAACATAAAAAGTTAAATATCTGTCCAAGATTTACTTCCCTATCTGAGAGACATCTATTCCACAATCAACCCACAATGGGATTAGTGGGATTTGTTTTAGGTGTGAAGGCTGGACTTTTAAACTTATATTCTCTTTTTCTTTAAATATGCAGTTTAATTGACAAACTGATAATTATTCATTTTGTATTTGGACGTTTCTGCCACACGACAAACAACCAAATCTGACCTAAAGAACACTTTTTGTTTCATAGAGTTACTCAAAGATTTTGAATGGTGTTTTTTTGTTATTTGTGTTGACCTTGGGTTTCCATATTGAGAAACCAGTAAGGTGGAGCTTCCATATTTTATTGTTCCACAGAGACTTCATGGGTGTGTGCAAGTCGGTGTTGTATAATCCCTGAACAAATACGACAAAGCAATGAGTCATTAGACCAAAATCTACCTGTCTTTCGAGAATTGTCAGTGAAATCCAAGTCAAACACAGTTGAAAATTAAAAAGTACAATTTTTATGTATAACTTGCCAACTGCTTGTAATCTCATGTAATACTTACAAATACTCGGAATTCGATCAATTGCTTCTAAAAATCAAAGCCCCGTTTTCAATTAATTTTATTTTCCATATTCTCAAAGAGCCTCACGTACATTCAATCAAACAAAATGCCTGAAAACGTTGAACACAATCAACACAAGTAAAAACTAAATAATGTCCTCGGAGCTTCATTATTGGAGAAGAAAAACTCTTAAAAACCAAATACGAGGAAAATGAGAAAAAGCCTATCCCAAGGTATTTCTCTGAGAAACAGGGAAACGGAGTAAAGCAGGGGGTTCAGAAATTCCATTTGAAAGCATTCTACCATTGGAAAGCTTAAGGTCACACAAGTCAGGAGAGGACCCGAGTTGGGACCAACTGAGGTCCAGAATTCAGTCAGGCCATCAGCCAAGTATCTGCAACTAGGAGTGTGTGTTGAGAGACCATGACAATTCGCTGTACCAAGGCAAGGAAATTTATACTAAATGAATCATAACAATCCTTTGTAAAGATCAACATTTATTCAACACTAAGACTGCCGCGTTCTAAATCTACCTGCAAGTGCCATGACCATCAATTTGACCGCGTGTGTAATTGTTCATGTTTTGCGCTGCTATGTTGCATAAATAAATTTTTACACCACTCAATTTTTAAAGTAATAATAATGATAAAATATTAAATATCTTTAAAACCTAGAATAAAAAAAGAAACAGAGAACACAACTACAAACTTCAAAAAACAAACAAAAAAAAAAACCACATGGTGCTCAGAGTTTCTTGTAGTTCTTGTGGAGTTTTTTATTTTCCCATTTTTGCACTGCTGCTTCAAAATTGTCCTCATTATAAATTGGCTATTAGCTACATACAAATATATTAACCTGAACTGTCAAGACTTATCTAGAAAACATGGCAGACTTTATTCAGACAACAATTTTCTTCCTCTCTTCATGGTGTCTCTTCAATATTTTTTTGATTATTTTTATTTTGAATTACTCTATTCATCCCTCACCGGGGAAATTTGTTTGCTGCACTCCTTACACCGCAGCAGGCTGCCCTTCAACGGCGCCAATGGTGGGAGAAGCGGGGGTTAGGTGTCTTCTCCAAGGACCCTAGACGTGCTCTCCGTGGGACGCGAACCCGCGACCTTCCGGTCCGCGGGCGAACGCGCCATCTCACTCAACCTTTCTAAAATGTTTCTGTAATGGCGTCAGAGTCCTCTTTGTCTGTCTCCACAAATATAAATACAGACACACACACGCACGCACACACACACACTTATGTTTCACCAAAGCAATGTGTTTGTTGCCATAGCAACAGAGCAACAACTTCCAATGCGCACTTCCTCCCAGCTGCTGCGCCCCTACAAGAGGAGATAAAATGCTTATAAATTTTGAAATGTTCATTTTTAGAACACAAAAACTACATGATAAAATAAAAATATGTTTATATTAAAAGTCATAAAAGTTCAGGCTCCTAGGTTGTTTTTTATCTATTCTAATTAGCATATTAAAGTGACATACAGTCATATTGACCGCTGCAGCAGTCCTAGTGTTAATTACTTTTTTGATGTCCCACTATCTGGGAGATCATGTGATAAAGACCATGTGTATGTGTGTGAACAAGATAACTCAAAAAGTTTGGGGTGGATTTTCATTAAATTTTCATCAAATATCCACAATGGGAACATAAAGAATGGATTAGATTTTGTGGGTGATCCAGGTCACCATCCAGGACGGTTTTAGTGCTTGTGTTTAAAGTCTTCAGTCTTGTCAAAACGCTGGCATTTTGAGAGGCGGCGCAGAGAACACAGGAACTCTGGTCCACTTGAAAACCCTAGAATGTGTCATGTTCCCAAGGTTTCTAGTTGAACTCCAAATTGAGTTTTTAGCTTCACTTTATGAAGAAAAAGTTGAACTGAAGAAAAATGGCTCGTCAATAAACCGGCTTAGAATTTCTGTTCAAAATTCGAATGTACTTTTTATTGTGTAGCTGATAGAGAAATTTATGATGTGAATTTAATGAAACCACTCTGAATGCTGCTCTAGTTCATTTACACAATCACATTTCATCCCTTCTCTTTGACTTTATAATTATCCAAACAGACCTTGTGTTTGCACATTTTTTATAATGTACTGTATATCCGGTTTCAGGGTGGAGGCATACGCAGTAGAAACTTTTGTAGTTGCTCAACCAAACTTCTTCCTCTTCTTCTTTTGGCATTTCCCTTCAGGGGTCGCCACAGCAAGTCAGTTTCTCCAATCTAACCCTATCTCCTGCATCTTCTTCGGTCACACCAACTATCTTCATGTCTTCCTTCACTGTATCCATGAACCTCCTCTTTGGTCTTCCTCTAGGCCTCTTTCCTGGTGGTTCCAAATCCAGCATCATTCTACCGATGTACTCACTTCTGCGCAACTCCAAACCATCTCAGTCTGGCCGTTCTGACTTCATCTCCAAAACCTCTAACATGTGCTGTTCCCCTGATGTACTCATTTCCAATCCTGTCCATCCTGGTCACTCCCAGAGAGATCCTCAGCATCTTCATCTCTGCTACGTCCATCTCTGTTTCCTGTCTTTTTTCAGTTCTACTGTTTCCAGACCATAACCTAAACTTTTGAGGCTTTGTTAAAAAAAATGTGAAATAACTGAAAAATTCACATGAAATCTTCACATTATTTTCCTACACACGTTCGCCATTTTTCCCGCCCAGCTCCAAAAACTTGTTGTGAAGCACAGAGCGACTGGAGCCAATAGTGAGACTATTTAGAGTTCTTCCTGGCAACAATTCCCCCAGAGACCAACAGCCTGCTTGGCCTGGTAAGTGATCCACTCTATCGATCTTTACATTAAACTCTGCAGTCACTCAGACCGACCCCTCAAGGTTGCCAAAACAGGAAAATCTGACTCATAACAAATTTGATTAGTCAGGTTTGTATTGTTGTTACATTGGCTCAAATTTCTCCAAAAACTTTTTAAATAAAATGAATGAAAACTAAACACACGTCTAAATAGAGAATCAATAAATTGGAACTAACTCTGCTCTGGTTTTGTTTGAATATTGGTCTTTTTATTGCCTTTACACTGGGCGTTCTCCTGTCTGTACACCGGAATGAATCTCAAAGAAGATATTTTGTAAGATCAATTTTCTTAAGTCCTATCAATATTATTTAATATTCAAGAATAAAAATTTGAAGGTAAGAGTAGAGTGTGGTGTAATAAATTGACTCATTACATTTGCTAAAAAGTGCCCAGTAATGGACAATAAGTAGTTAAGAGAGTGTATAGCCTCCTCATAGTGAGCTCTCCGACCTCGGCCTTACAGTAATGTTTGTCATGTGAGGAGCTCCACAGTTTATCTAAGTGCATTAAAGAGGCGAGACAGGCTTGATACTTTAGGAGCCCTGATTCTTCAGGGTGTGAGGTTACAGCAAGGTTTCACAGATGCATGAAGAACGATCTAATAACATTAAAGCTTTGATACTAAATCATCACAAAGCAACTCGCAGCGTAAGCTCGGGTCACATTGGGTCACTGAAAAATTTCCTCATTTCTAGCGAAATTTATAGACTGAGTTAGAGTTGAAGAAATAAGAAAAGTTTTTTTTTCACCTACCTGCAGCTGCTGATTTTCTTTACACCTATCAGTAAAAGGAAATGATCTTGTGAGAATCCATCCATGCAGCTCCTGGTGTGTTTGAGTGACTCAGAAAGAGGTTTAAGTGTTTTGCTCAGCCTCAGATTAAAGAAGGCGGGACACTTTGAATGGCTGTCATACCTTTTCTGAATTGGTTTTACTCTCAAACTGAGTCTAGAACGGGGTGCCCAACCGGTCGACAGCGGTCTACCGGTAGATTGCGGACTGGTCCCGAGTCGACCGTGAGACGTGTTTTTTTTTTTTTTTTTTTAATGACAGAAAGTCAGTGTTGCCAATTTAATGACTTTGACGCTAAAGTTAGTGACCATTCAGCACCTCAAAAAAATTACTAAGCAACAATCTAGTGCCTTTCTTGTGATACAGAGCGCTTTCACCCACGTGACTAAAACCCAGAAGTCGGCCAGGATCAGGATGAAACTATCAAAGCAATATTTTTTGTTGATTGGTGGAGAATATTTTTATACAACTCTAAATAATTTATTTTCGAACAATCCAGATTTGATGTCTGCAATTCACCCCAAATTTCTACTCAGCTGCAGATCTGAAGGCTAATAAAAAGTGGATGCATACTTTCGGGTTGATGACGTCATGTGAGATGTCATCAACCCGAATGTTGATAGGATAATCAACTAGTTTTTCTAAATAAATTTTCTAATTGGCTGTGGCTCTGTAGGAACTACTCAGAACCAATAGTAGTTTTAACACAGGCTAGAAAAATTTTTGGTGGCTTGCAATGTTGCTGCGGGACTGGTAGATATCAACAGGTTTGCTACTTGAAAAGTAGATCTTGGGACAAGAAAAGTATGGCACCTCTGGTTTGGAATCTTTCAAAAGACCTCAGAGTGATTGGTCTTCATCAGAAAAAAGTATTACTCCATCATTCAGGAAGATCTCAGTGACACACTTCTCTTGAGTCACTTTTAAATGTACGTTACTTATGGTTTTACCCATTCTAGGATAGCGCGTAATCAATTGTTGAACGAAAAAGAGAGTAAGTCCCACTGATTACTTTTGAAAGAACGTTTAAAGTCAGCGTGCTTATTCAGTTGGGACAGCATTGTTTAATCCAGTCCTTAATAGATGCAGCAGGGTTTGGGAAAACACAATAACACCAGGATCTAGACTCAAATCAAATAACAAACTGCAGCAGTGGGCCGGGTTCTTTGGTTAAAGCCACAGCCATGTTTGCTTCTGGTTTTCTTTGTTTATAAAGAATTACCTACAGAAGAGACCAAGTCATGCTCACAGTTCAGAGGAGCTCAAAGTAAATATCAGGTTTCTGTTTTCAGGAAAGACACTAGAATGAAAAATGTATTTTAACTTTACAGCCAGTTTATGTTACAAGGTCAACACACTGCTGAGCATTGTGTGAATGAGTGTTAAATCCAGCTAAGGAGAACTTTGGACCATTTTGACCAAAGATGAAATATACACTGAGAAGGCACCGGTTTATAAAAACAAAGCTATGGAAAGTCAAAGCACTACAGTTAAAAGGAAATGTCGTGGAAACGAGAAGAGAAAAAGAGAAGGAGTGCAGGTACAGGCAAAAATAAGTTTGATCTCCCTTCTCTTCTGGTCCATGTGATAGAATCTCAATATTTCCACTCCGGAGTTTAAATGTGTTTTGGAGTTCCTTGTGTTTTGTACCGGGAGCAGATTACATAACGGAGTTCCCCAAGGTTCTGTACAAAGACCAGAGAAAATCATGAAGTTCCTCGGGGGTTTTGTACTGCATTTTCCGCACACATGAGGCACACCTGAAAGCATTTAATTTTTTTCTTTGACGCAATTCTATACTATATGTCTTACAGTGCTGTACGCTCTATATATGATAACAGTTTTGAAATTGGCCTTTCATTGGAGGTGCACCGTATAATCTGATGCGTTTTACAGAGCAGAAACGAAGTCTTGAAGTTCCCGAGGCATCTACACAGGGATCAGAACAATTTATAAAGTTTCTTAGGGCCTCATGTTGAGACCACAATACAACTTGCTGGACTCAGACCATTTCAGAAAAGTTCTGGATTATCTTGAGACCATTGAACTCAGGCTTTCAGCTGAGGAGCTTCTGGAGCAGCAGCAGCACTCTCATCAAGTCTTTCAGCTTCTTCCACCCATCTGTGCCAATGACTGAAACTTCTACTTATTTTCTGCAACCTCACAACAAATTTTTACACTATCCCTTACTCAGCTGGATGTTACGGTCCATCATATGTCCACCAATCTCACTTGTATCACCAGAAAATGAACATTTGATACTATCCTGTTACACGTTTTGGATCAAACACTTCAAACCCTCTGCAATCACATCGGTATCTATTCTACTCACAAACAATTAAACATCGGCAGTGAGACGTTAGACAGGAAACATCTACTCAGAAATGGGTTTTGATTCTAAAATAAGCATTCAGCTGTCAGATCAGTTTCCCAGGAGACTTGAGCCAGTTTTAAATTAGTTTATTTGTGTTTTTCTACATAATTATTTATTTCTTTATATAACTGTCGCTCAGTAACATGCCTCTGTGAGTCAGCAGGAGATTGTATCTCTGCTTCGCTTGGTGTGTGACAGATGATGTTAACTTTAATGTGAACAGCATCCGTCCTACTAATGCACGGCTGTGCTTTCATAGTCACAAGTCCTGAAACACCAGTGACTTGAATAAGTTACCAAACATTAAGAAGAAGATAAAACGTGTTTTATTGCTGGAGATGAAATAGTTATCCTGTACTAGTCAGGAAAAGATGTACTCCACGTTCTGTATTCATCCCTCAAACAGGGAATTTTCTGTGCTGCATTGCATTGCAGCAGACAGTCACAACGGGGCATATGGTAGGAGAAATGGTGGGGTTGGGTGTCTTCGCCAAGGACACCTAGGCATGGCTCCAGTGGGAATCAAACCAGATTCTCCGGGTCCAAAGGTGGACATTATACCACTGAGCTAACACCTCCTCCTTAATTTTTCTAATCTTAATGGGTAGTTTACTCCTTTCGATACCTGTTATAGTTTACTCATTGTGACATTGGCATTGAAAATGACCAGATTATTAACAGAAGTGATGGTCATCACAGTGTCAAGTGCTAGTGCGACTAAATTTAGATAATGAGTGAAATAACAAATAAACCTCTAATGTAATTCAGATGGGCATCGACTGTGGAACTTGATCCTGGTGTAAATGTTTGATTCCTGGTACAGTATTTCCTTGGATTACTTCAAGTCATTTCTAGTTGTGCCGATGCTGCACTTTCAAAAACTGAAAAAAGAAATAAAAGATATCAAATCAGCTGGACAAAGTTTCTGGTTAGAAGAGGTTTGACCTCTCATCCGAGTGTCTTCTTCAGTTCTTTCTGACTGATACTGATCTGGCAGTACAGATCCTCCTCACTGGTGGTTCACTTTTTTTTTATGTCCAACAATAATCTAAGTCGTCTTCTAAAGTCGTACGGCTTTGTCATGTGTCTTAGGATTCTCTTTTTTATAACAAGTCCTATTGTCATGCTGCATGTGTTCCGTTCAGACGTTTTCCGCTAATCCGGGGTTGGGTCGCGGGGGCAACAAGGCTTCTCTCACCCCAGCTGCATCCTCCAGCTCTAACGGGAGGATCCCGAGTCGTTCCCCAGCCAGCTGTGAGACATAGTCTCTCCAGCGGGTCTGCCTCTTGGTCTCCTCATGGTAGGACATGCCTGAAACACTTCCCCAGCGAGGTGCTCGGGCTCCTCTCGACCTGGAGGATTAGCGGCTCGACACTGAGCTCTTCCCGGATGGCAGAGCTCCTCACCCAATCTCTGAGTGTGTTTGTGTTTTTTTTTCTGTGTTTGTTTGGGTTTTGAAAACAGGATTGTAGATGGATGAAAGGTTGTATCTGACATCAGACATATTTTTAACTTCTTTTTTCTGTTTCATCATCACCTAGATAACTGAGAACCTACAGCAACACTTTGAAAAACTCCTTTCTCAAATATTTGTCATGTGGGTGTTGCTACCAAAGTATCAAAATTATAACTACCGGTATATAAATAATAATGATGCATGACAAATGGTGGGATAAATTTAAACGTTGCTTGCTCGCTCATTTTTGTAAATATTTTAAATGTATTTATTAATTAACAGGTCGGTCAGTATTGTTATGTAAATTCTGTTTTATTTTTTTTTTCAATTCAATTCACTTATTTGAAAAAAAACGTATACATTTTTCTCTGGGGACACAGATGTCCTGATATTTCTTGGTTAAGATTTATGTGTTTCTAACCTGAGCAACCATAGACAAAAACTCACTAGACTTCGCAAACAGTTCTCCAGTCAGATGTTGTATGTATTTTAAAGTTAGTGGGGTCGGTCTGAGACATGAAGGATGTTTTATTCTAATAATCTTGTTTTATTCTGGTTGCAATCTAAGTCAGTATTATGATTTATATGATTTATAAAGTCTCAGTGGAAACCCCGACAGTAAACTCTCTTCGCTCCTCAAATGCAAATCTCCTGTTCCAACCATGCAGGACTAAGCTCCGGACCTTGGGAGTCAGAGCCTTTTCCACTACTGCTCCCACCCTCCAGAACAAGCTACCCCGGCACATTGGAGACTGCACTGCATTGTTGTTTTTGGCAGCCATCTGAGTTTTTGTTTTAGTCTTCGTCTTTGGAACAAAAATTAATTAAGTTTTAGTCACGTTTTCGTCATCTCCATATATTTTAGTTTTAGTCACGTTTTAGTCAACGAAAACCCAAAAGAGTTTTCATCGAGTTTTCATCAGGGGAGACTTAAGAACATTTTTAGTCTAGTTTTAGTGTAAAAAAAATTCTTACTTTAATAATTGTGGCTTTATTACTGAGAATGATGCAGGTTATTTGTTTTAAAAAAAAGAAGACAATCCTGCCGAGCTTTAACTTTCGCAGAACAGCAAATATTGTAAAACAACGTAAAATAAATAGAAATTCCTCAGTGAGTGAGGAACGTTGTAACTTATACATCCAGTACTTAAAAATGACATCTTTTAATAACTCTGTAAACAAAGTAAACATTGGAATGTCTTTAAAGCAGTCATTAGCGCAACTAAACTAACTAGGAAGTTAGCAGCACCAACAAGCTAGCATTAGCTTGAAGTTAGCATGCTGTTTGCACAAAATATGTGGAAAACTTTACGTTTCTGATCACCAAGCCTCTTTGCTGCTGCTGCCGCCATGGTGTGTGACTTCCTCATGGCTGCAGGTGTGTTGTGTAGACGGTGTGAACGCGCAGCATTGTGTGTATGGAGGTGTGTGGAGTTTCGGGGGCGTGCCGCCATAAAAGAAAGAATGTACCAACTGTGCTTTTTCTTTTCTCAGACAGAAACGTGAAAGTCTGACGCCTATTTTGTTACATTCTCGTCTCGTCAACAGAAACTTGCAAACATCTCGACACATTTTTATCACCAAAAAGTCACATTTATTTTGTTATTGTTACGTCATCGTCATGAAAAAATGCTTCGTCAACTAAATCATTTCGTTGTCGTCACCGTTGATGAAAACAACACTGCTTCACTGAACTCTTCACATTCAAGAAACTCTTTAAAACTCATCTTTTTAAAATTTCGTTTAACATTGAAATATCTACTAAATTTTGCTGAATTTTTTTCTGCAGTTTTATATTTTGTTGATGTTTTGTTTTTAATTATGTAAGCGTCTTTGAGGGTCCATAAAAGCGCTGTATAAATAACATTTATTATTAATATCGTTGCGGCTCGGTGTCGAGCCGCTCCTCCTACAGGTCGAGAGGAGGCAGATGGGATGGTTCGGGCATCTGGTCAGGATGCCCCCCGAGCGCCTTGCGGGCCAGGTGTTTCGGGCACGTCCCACCGGGAGGAGACCAAGGGGCAGACCCCGGACCCGCTAGAGAGACTATGTCTCACAGCTGGCCGGGGAACGACTTGGGATCCTTCCAGGTGAGCTAGAGGATGCAGCTGGGGTGAGAGAGGCCTGGACTGCCCGCTTGAGGCTGTTGCCCCCGCGACCCGACCCCGGAACAAGCGGAAGATGACGGAACGGAATTACTATCATTATTAAATGTGGAGCTATTCTCACAATATATAAGCAAATAAACGTGAGGCACAGAAAGTGACAAAGATTGTATAAAGATATCTTTGCTTTACTTTATGGATTAAATTCAGATTTCCTGAATAATTCCAGACCTCATGGACTCACTGAAAGATATCCAACCGCTAAAAAGATGCCTGTGTGTGCATATAATGTGTCCGCTTTACTTCTCCCCGTTTATGTTTTCTCCTTGAAAGCAAAGCAGTATAAACTCTTACAGGTTGATATTAGTGCTCCTGCTTTTGGATCTGCTCATCAGACAGACACATACTCCTTTCATACGAGTGCACTTTTCTAATGAGATTTTAGTGAAAAGAGGTAACAGGAATTAGATTTTCTGCATGGAGTAAAGAGCATGAGACTGCAGAAGCACATGCTTTCAATCTACCAATCTGCTGCAGACTCTCAGCCAGTTTCATTACAAATCTAGAGTTTTCATCCCGTATTCCGCCAGCTTTCCACCGCTAATAGTTACACAAGATAAAATAATAACACAAAGAAAAAAGCATCCATCATTCATCATGTGGAAGACAACAAACACTCCTGTTTGTTTTGACTCCCAGTTTGCAGTGACTCTGATTTAATCCGCATCATTCGGTCGAGTTACCTAATTACCATGTCTGATTGACAATATTCAGAATGAAAACACAATCTACAAACGTTAATTTTGATATAAATCATTTACTCACGTTTATGGGGCTCTAAACAGAGTTAGACAAAAATGTAATACGTTTTGATAAATCTCACTAGAATACATTTTTTTGTTTTCAAGTACATTTTTAAAGAGTATGAACACATTGTGTCTCAGATCTCCTTGTAATTAGTTTGGCAAGTTTTGGCAACTACTAAAGATAAGATATTACTATTCAGATCAAAATTTGAAAAGGAATTTCTGTTGATGAAAATTGCAAAATAGTTGATTATCTCAGAGAAAGTGTGACCATCTTAAAGTTTTGGTTTTTTTTTAAACCCAAGCATACTTATTGTACTATTCTGATTTAGAGCCTACACTGTGTTGCATAAAAAATAGGGCATGTCAGACAAGTTTTTGTTGGACAAATGGTCGGAAAACAACTCCTAAAATGCCTGTAAGCAGCCGATAAGTTTGAGCCGATGTTTGAAACTGCTGGTAGTCTCACAAATAACAGGGTTTTAAATCACCCAAAGGCTTGCGGTTCTCCGTAAAACTTAACCTCCATCTCTCCTGCTTTCTCGCCACCAGTTTCCTCTATCTAGCAATAACAATATCATCTGCAAACATCATAAAGAATCCTGTCTGACCTCATCCATCAACATGTCCATCACAACAGTTTACAACAAAGGACTCAGGGCAGATCCCTGGAGCAGTGCCATCTCCACTTTGAACTCCTCTGTCACACCTATGGCACACCTCACCACTGTCTAATAGTCTTCATACATGTCCTGCACCACTCTAGCATAATACTCTGTAACGTCAGACTTTCTCATACAATGCCGCACTTCCTCTTTAGGCATCCTGGAATAAACTATATCTACATAAACAAATATAATATACAATGTAGCTCCTTCTGTTTTTTTTAAAAAAAGAGCTTAGCTTAGCTTAGTTTAGCTGGATACAATCCTCATTCCACCACTTCGTATCTGCATCTGCTTTCCTTCCTGATCAAAATTAGGTTGGAGGCACCTCCTGAGCACCCAAGGCCTGATTGACCACATTCCCAAAACTCCAACAACACTCTTTCTATTTCAGCTTCCACTATTTTGTCGTCAGCTCTTCTTTTGTTCACTTCAACTTCTTCACTGCCAGAGTCATCCCACACACCTGCGTCTTGTGCTGTTTGATGACACTGTCTCCTACTACAACCTTGCAATAATTGATCTCCTTGAGATTACTTTGATGTCCTCAAAGTTGTAAAAATAACCACTGAAATGTTTATGGATATTTTTGAAAGACTACTTTCTCCCATGAGCAAAAAAGAAAAACCGTGCCTTTAATAACCACAGCAGCGATTCATACATCGCTGGATCCTTTCGGGTGAGATGAAAGATTCAGCTGGGGTGAGAGAAACCTGGGCTTCCCGTCTGAGGCTGTTACCCAGCGACCCGGCCCCGGATAAGCGGAAGATGACGGAACGTAACATTTGTGTGATCACAAGCGTTTATCGACCGCCCAGCAGCAGCCACACACATACTGACAACAGCTACACAGTTGAACAGTAGTTACACATAAAAACAACTCAAGTCATGTCAGAACAGGATTTGTGTATCTAAAGCTGATGGTCCCCATTGATCCTAGTCATTAGATTTAGGCTTCATCATTACATAAATCAGCCACACTGTCTGGAACCCTCCCAGAATCTGCCTCTCTGCCCTTGAGCAATATTCAGAGCAACTGAAACATCTTTGCATCAGGAATCAGCAGAGACTCATAAAGATTTTTACATCCCACCAAATGGATGGGAACCGGTCTGAGCACAGCAGCAACAAAAATCAGTCGGTTCATCACAAACATTCTGGGCATTCACTCATGAGCCGGAGAGACTTAAATCAGCAACACTACATGAGTTATTTATTTATGACTAAGATGTAGACCAACTGCTCAAAGCACATGTTACAGCTAAAGTGGCTGTAAGCAATGTATACGTTCTCTCTGAAACATGTTGAAAGTAAAAATACTCCAAAGTGAATTTAGATTCAAAATGTTTTTTAAAGTAAGTCTGTACACATTGTTCCCTCTAAGCTGCGCGCCTGCGCAGTGGCACACTGCTTGCAGATTAATAGCGCACAAAATAAAACTTAGTTCAAACTAAAGATTGTAAAATAAGACAGAGCTCTGGAGCACATTTATTTCTGAAACAAATTGCTTCATACCGCTTCTTCGAAGTTTGGCGCCAAAAGAGTAAAAGATTTTGCTCCGCCCCCTTCCGCTCAGGAAGCGTGAGTGTTTACTCAGTCACAAAAAATAGAGGGAAGTTTGTCTGTAGAAGTTTAAAGAAGTTTGTGCTTGCAACCAAAAATGAAGATTTATAGACCAACTTTACTAGTTCTAAAACAATTCCTCAACTAAATGGAGTGATTCAATTAAAAAAATGTCCTTTTTTGTGCCTCAAAGCGTCGTTTTATTTTCATTCCATGTTCTCTTTGCAATGGTGGATCAAAACCTTTGGTGTTGAGAGCGTGTTTAGCATTAGCTGCTAAATTAGCAGCAGAAGTTGGGACACAATTTTAGAAAGGTGATTCAAAGAACAACAAAAACTAGTAACAGTGAAACAAAACATGATGAACAAAGTAATTGAGAAAATCTGACTAAAGTGTGGGACTATGTTAAATTCAAAAAAGGCAAACACAAAAAAGCAGACACATTTACCAAACTGAATGGAAACAAAACGTTTAATTTAGGAGAATGGGTGGATCACACTTCACTAAAGTGTCTTTTTGTCTTCTACACTGCTTATCTCAAATGGGGTCATAGCCAATCTCGGGTGATCTAAAAACAGGTCGCCAGTCCATTGCAGGATCACACACAGACAGCCATCCACACAGACACACACACTTATTCTTAGGGGCAATTTTGAAGTGGCATGTTTTTGGAGGTGGGAGAAAACCAGAGTACCCAGAGAAAACTCATACATTCACAAGGAGAACATGCAAACTCCACACAAAAAGGAAAGTGTTTCAAGCTCCCCCACCACTCCGGGACTTGAAACCCCAACCTTCTTGCTGTGAAGCCACTGTGCTAACCATTGCTTCACTGTGCAGTACCCGTCACTGAAATATAAACAAAAAAAATTGGATGTACAATTCTCAATAAATGCCTCGCTGGTTGAGGTGTTTCGGGCACGTCCCACCGGAAGGAGACCAAGAGGCATACCCTGCATCCGCTGGAGAGACTATGTCTTACAGCTGGCTGGGGAATGACTCAGGATCCTTCCGGGTGAGGTGGAGGATGCAGCTTGGGTGAGAGAAGCCTGGGCTTCCCACCTGAGGCTGTTGCCCAGTGACCCGGCCCCGGATAAGCGGAAGATGACGGAATGGAACATTTATGTGATCACAAGTGTTTATCTACATAGAAAATCTCTCCTTTTCAAACAATGGATGAACAAAATATTTTAAAAAAGAGTATATAAAGTATGTCTTATCCGATTAATCAAACAAAGGTATCAAAATATCCATCAA
This sequence comes from Neostethus bicornis, assembly GCA_902685375.1. Lineage (NCBI taxonomy): Eukaryota > Metazoa > Chordata > Actinopteri > Atheriniformes > Phallostethidae > Neostethus > Neostethus bicornis. Next base: position 22,165,526 of record LR738552.1, read on the forward strand.
TTACTGAAATTAATGAGCCCTCAAAACTTAACCTGATTTTGTCTGTGTTGTTTAAATAATAAGAATTTTCTCTCAGTTTTTACAGTAAAACTGCTTTAAAAATTGAAACTATGCCATTTTTTAAAACACTTTTTTTTTTTAGCATTTAAAAAAATAAATGTGGTTATTTGCATTTTTTTAAAGCAATTGGAATTCTTAAGAAATCAAAACATAGAAGCAACGTTTCTCCTTCACCTTCTCTTGACCCTGAATACACGGTCTGCTTGCCATGGGGGTGATGTCATTTCTTTTCCAGTGTTTACTCTCTCTGTTGCACCAGCGGAGTATGTCTTTCTTTTTTTGTAGCAGCGCTACGACGTTCATACAGGACCAAGCTTCATCACGTAACATTTATGACAAGGTTTTACATACGTAGTGTTTTTGGGGAATAATTATTGTCTCTTTTCATGGTAAATTTTGTTAGCTTAAAAATATTTTAAGAATACATTTATTCATTTCATTTCTATTTTTGACGCTATTTCTTTTGTTGAGTTTTTTCCTATTCTCATTTCTCGCTTAGTCTTGCCTTCTGGGCATGTGCACGACACAGTGTAAATCTTACTGCAAGCCATAATTACAGTGCAAAGCTAGTGCATATTATTTTGTATTCTAATTTTAGTGCATTTATGTAGAAATGTCACCCATGTTGGGTCTGAGAATGAACTGCAAAATATTTTGTTTCTACATTAGATAGGAAGAAAAAAATCCTTGACCAAGAACAACCTGTAACTCAGATTTTATCCAAACACTGGACTGAAGACGCAAATTACCCAAACATGGATGAAAAAAAAAGGAAAATAACTTGATCCAAAGTGTTTCTACTGTTTTTTTTTTGGTGTGTTATATAAAACTGTGGGCTGCACTTTGGCGCAGTGGTTAGCATGGTGACCTCACAAGAAGAAGGTCGAGGGTTTGAGCTCTAGAATGGGGGCGAGTCTTGAAACACTGTCCTTTCTGTGTGGAGTTTGCATCCGGCTACTCTGGTTTACTCCCACTCTCCAAAAACATAAAGTTTAGGTTTAACTAAGAAATTGCCCCTAGGAATGAGTGCGTGTGTGGATGCTTGTCTGTGTGTATGTGGCCCTGCAACAAACTGGTGACCTGTTCAGGTATATATCTTGCCACTTGCCTGAAATCAGCCAGGATAGGCTCCTGCCCCAGCCTCTCCCCCCCGCCCCCTTCCCCTGCAACCCTAGCGTGGATAGGTGGTTTAGAAGACAAAACAAAAAAGAGAACTGCGACTTGAGGGAGTGCAATACCTGAACGGAGAATGTATCCTGGGTGTGGCATTGAACAAAATAAGTAGCCAAGAACAACCTGGTGTTCAAACTAAGACTAATTACCGCTTGAAAGAGTGTGCAAATTTCTAAAACATGCATGAATGACATGAAAAAAAAATCACATAGTTTTTAATGTCGGAATGAAGTCCAAACATGGTAGAAATCTTCAAAGTGTTGATTTTTTTTTTGTTTTGCTTTGTTAAAAATACACAATAATCCCTTCATGGGTTCTTTCATAAAAAATAAATTTTGTGTGAATATAAACCTATCAATAAGTTTTTAAAAGTTCAAACAGACAGAAAGATCAATAGAGTGAGTAAATTCTAAACTAAGCGTAATTATTCTGAACATTTGAATATAAATCAGTTTGCACTTTTATCTAATAATTTAAAGATAAAAACATGGGGATGTATGATGTCCTATGTGTAAGTTTTTATGGTTACAGGTTGTAATTCTTCTGTTTCAAATGTTAAAAAGTTTGGAGTGTTGCTTTTTCCCCTTCTTTTGACCAAAAGTAATCATCTTTCTCTAGAGCAGATTTAATCTTCAACTTGAGCCATTGGGAGGCTCCTCAGAGACGCTCCATCACTCCTGCTCACTGCAGACACACCCAGCACTCACTGCAGGTCAGCATCAGCACCATCACACACACACATACACACACACACACACACACACACACACGGCTAAACAGCTCAGAGGATATAAAAGAGAAAAAGAGCCCACCAGTCCCTGACGGGGCATGATGCCAGTTGGGGAATGCCAGGTGGAAGCAGTCACACATGATGGCAGCAGAGATGGAGACGATGCCTTGCAGATGGATGGAGGGATGGATGGAAGGATGTGGGACAGCTCTTCCTCCCTCCTCGTCCTGAAGTGTCCCGCGTACAGCTCAGACGAGGATGAGTCGCAGAAACAAACAGAGGACAGAGTGAGAGCTCGATGTTTTCAGAGTGAAGGAAACTCCCTCGTCTGAGGAATAAACATGGACCTCCAGCACAGCACGCTAACTTAATAATGGGAGGAGCTGCCCCCCACCCTTCTCCCTCCTCATGCAAACACTTCTCTCTCTCTTCTTTCCTCTCCTGCTTCTTGTCTCCCTCTTCTCTTCCGGTCAGCCTGATTGATTAGACTAATTTGACAAGGACGATCTCGATGTCAGAGAGGATGATACGCTTCGTTCACGTGGTGATGTAACTCAATTTGATGCTGAGACTTTACTTTAAATCCTCTCATTGTGACAACAAACTGGAGACTAATCAATGTTCATCAGCTGTACACTGATCTTGTCTTTTTCACCACTCACTCACATAGTAGATTTTTAATTGATCATTAGTAGATTTAATTATATTTTTTGCTGAGAATCAAATGAAAATACATCCTTCATACAAAAAGTGACTCGAGTGACCCCTCAGACTGAGTGGGCATAGCTGCTGATATAAAGAGTCCTCAAAAGGGAACACTGGAGCTTAATAATAACAGATAAAAGGAAAAAATGTCAAATGTAAACCAAAAATTTAATAAATATATTTAATGTAAATAAATAAGATACTTATTGAAACATTTTTTTAAAAACTATGAAAAATATAATTAAAAGTTTAAATAAGTATATAAAAACGTCTTTTAACTATTTATAGAATAAATTGAAAAAAATCCCTGAGGTTCTCTGTTGAACTGTTCCACATACAATGATTGGTCGAAAACAATGCCACACCCATAAGTTTTGGTTCTCACTTTTGGTATAACGGGGACTAAATAATCATCAGTCCATCCAGATATCCGACGGTATTTTTTTTTTTTTATCAATATCAAACTTTATTTCTAAAGCACTTTTCAAACATAAAATTAAACAGAGTGTTGAAGAGAACAAATAAAAACTCAAACAGGAATTAAAATTCTGATCATTAAACAATCACAAATTAAAAGCAAACAAACATTAAAAATCCCTCACTCGAACAAAACTCTCTCATGGCTTCCTCTGTGCTGTCCTTTACCACAATTCCTCATACCCAGTACCAACCGCCTTACAATACATTTTAGAATTTAATAGTTTTAATGCAATATAACTTGCTCAATTTTTATCAAACTCTGTTAAATATTCTTAAAACTTCTTAATGTGTTGTTGTTTTGCGTTGTACTTCTTGGGGTAATAATAATTCTTATCTCATGGTATCTCTTGTTTGCTTAGAAGTAAGCTGTACGATACACAATAAATCCTTCCCACCTCTCGCTCCCTCCCTACTTCCACCCCACATACAAACCCACTTTCCCCACTTGGTGTGTGGACGACACAGTATAAATTATTTTTAAGGCCACAAATACAGTGCAAAGCACATCAAGTTACCAAAGCTACTGTAGAGCTCATTCTTTTATATTCTTATTTTGGTGCATTTACATAAAAATGTGAGATGATGGAGAGCAGTACCTGAAAGGACGGACCAAGCATGAACTAATAACTCCTGCTGCCATAAAACACTTCCAGCTTAGGTTTGAATTTGGGGGGAAAGAAACTAAATCCACTGCCAAGAACAATCTGGAGTTTGAATAGCATTCAAATACTGGACAGGAGAGCTCTCTTTATTATGGAACAATATTTTCAGGTCTTTTAAAAGTGTTAGTACGAACTCTCCTTTGTGATCGTCTCACACCAACATGGCCGCTGTGCAAACACACGTCGTGGAGGAACTCTGATGAGGATTTTTTTTCCAGACTGTCTCCTTATGCTGGAACTCAGTTCTTCCTGATGGGCTTTTAATGTCTGACGATCAGCTAAGTGACGTTTGGACCTAAGAAGAAACCAATGAGGCATTAGCCGTGTTGTACCGAACTACCAGATCGATACAGCAAAAATGCAAGGTAGCATCTATGTGCCCAGCACCGGACGTCTCAGGTTTCCTGCGTGTGCAAAATATGTTTCTAAGAGCTTCAAACATGTGTCCAAAACATGGAGGGAAGTACATTGTGGTAAAGTCAACTGTAGCCACGTCCAAGTTTAACTATGCAGTAAAATATTTTACTCATCCTGCAGCGGCCAGACATTACTGTGGTTAAATTTCTATCCAATTACCAGTTTTTTCTTTATGAAAATGAGATCATTTATGAGAGATGAGCTAATATGGCTACTTTATTTCTTGGCCATGAGCAGAGAAAATGAGACAGCATTTTAGTTTGGCTGCAAATCAAAAAACATTTCTAAGCCTGAATCACTGTCTGGTCGGTGAGGAGACGAGACGATGTTCCCTGCAGGGTGAGCCGCTGATTCCTGCTTTATGATCTACAATAAACCAGAACATTTTTACACTGAAACAACTTCTCACATGTTTTTATCACTGTTTCTGACCACCTTTCTGGGGGAATGCAGATAGGTCAAAGAAATTTCTGATTTTTGCTCTTTTGAGCTTCCTCCGAGCCACGTTTGAGACAGGATGGTTGTGAGGATGTGGTGCTGATCACTGTGTTAATATTGAGTTAACACTGATTAGCATTGAGTTCTAACGTTTGAAAAGCAGGCCGGACCCAGGAGAGGGGCGGTGCATGCCCCTCCCTAGGTCAACAAAAAAAATTGTTCTTAATACTTTAATTATTGTAAACTTCAGTTAAAATATGAAACAAAATGCAGTAAAAATTACTTATTTTTCAAAAAGATTTGGGGGTGGGAGGATGCCCCCTTTAGAAAATCCCATATTCGCCCCTGGGAACAGGATCAGATGGATGGCATGCTTTGTTGGCAGCTAGATTAGACCGATAGAATGGCGCTAGATTTTAAACAAGCGCTAAATGTTACATCAAGAGTGTTAAATTTCAAATGAAGTGGCGCTAGGTCTGAAATCTAAGCTCTTCATGTAACATTTTGCTTGTTTTAACATCTAACACGCTTGTTTTCCGTGCGTGTTTTGGCCCCGATGGCTTTCCTTATCTGTGCACACTGTTTATTTTGACAGTGTGGGCATCACTGAGACACACACATTTTAATGGGAGCAGTGTTGTATTTTTGGTGCTATCTAGTGACGAATGTAAAAAAAGATCAAGAAAAATCAAACTGACATGTTTTGTTTTGTTTCTTTTTGTTCGGCGGGCCAAAATTAAACCATTTAACGGGCCGCATGTGGCCCGCTGGCCGTAGTTTGCCCATGCCTGTCCTAGATGGATGGATGAATTCCTTCCCTATGTGTTTATTAGAACTAAATTAATCCTCGGATGACTGTTGAAACCACGAAGTATTACCTGTGAGTGTGTGTCTGTCTGAACCGAAATCAGCGTGTTACAAGCAAATCGTACAAATAATTTCCAGTCTCATCTGTGCTCAATCCCACAGAAACATTCACATTTTAAAATGTGTAAAAGAACATGCGGTATCAAATTTGAGGAATGACTTTGTGTGTGAGTGTGCGTGCCTGTGCGTGTGCGTGTGTGGTACAGTGACAGAAACCATGTGATGCTGGCCGGTCTGCAGGATCAGCAGATCTGTATTTTACACTGTGTTGTGTGGAACTGAAGACTCATCAGGTTACATTTGTGAACTGAAATGCTCTCAGACGTCTGATAAGCTGCAAAACACCACAACATACACACTACACACATAAGGTTGTACCACCCTCGGCAAAATACATGAACACACTGTGCTCTAAGTTAAATACACAATGCAGATGGTAAACAGATGTTGGATGGAGGGATGAATGTTCGTTCTCTAATTCCATCTACCTTGTTTCTTTCCACAATTCTCTTTTTATGCTCACAGTATGTACCAGAAGAACCATGTTGCCATAACACTTTTGAGTGCAATAACTCCCAAACCACTGAAAGGTTTTTAGTGAAACAGCCCACAGTTACTCAGAGACATTTTGTTTGATGCCTGGGCGTTAAGTAATTCTGTTAAGTAATCAACACCACTAATTAGTACAATACGATTCATGTGTGTCTCTCAGACTTTCAGGTTTATTTTTTTTTTTACATTCTCTATTGATCCCTCACTGGGGAAATTTGTGTGCTGCACTGCTACACTACAGCAGGCTGCCACGACGGCGCCAATGGTGGGAGAAACAGGGGTTTAGGTGTCTTCTCCAAGGACCCTAGACGTGAACTCAGTGGGAATCGAACCCGCGAACTTCTGGTTAACTTCCGGTCCAAGGGCGAACGCCCCCTCAGATTCTCCCCCCCCCCTCAGATTTACGATGCATCATTTCTACGCCTGTCCTTGGCGTTGTCAGTCTGAGGAGGCCTCGTTGCTTGATGTTTCCATATCGTCCTCAGCTGATTTCTGGCTTCCTCTCCTGTGCCTCCCGTTACTTTCCATTTCCATCACGATGAAGCCCATCAGCTGATTTCTTCTAACAAATAACTGTCGAGCTAGATTAGCTAATATTTTATTAACAGTCCTAGGTACATATCCCATCCGTCCTAGGGGTGGCGCTCTCCTTTATCTGGATTTTCATGGATATTTCTGACACATTTTTATATTATTCCTTCATCCAAAACACACCAGATGTGGTTTTCTATTTCTTTTATTCATTTTTTTTTCTTTTCTTTTTGTGTAATATATAGATCCCTCACCGGGAAATTTGTGTGCTGCATTACACTGCAGCAGGCTTCCATGACGCGCCAATGTTGGGAGAAACGGGGGGTTATGTGTCTTCTCCAAGGACTCCAGACGTGAACTCAGTAGGAATTGAACCCGTAAACGTCCGGTTAACTTCCAGTCCGCGGCAAACACTCTCCCACTGAGCCACCGCCTCCCCCAATTTTGGAGTAGTTTGCGAGCTCTAACCTACGTGTAATATCTGAAAATGCAAAATCTTTTCAAATATACTTTTTGGGCATATATTCTTAGCTTGAGTCACTGCCAGGACAAATATCTCCCCAATCCATAGACTCATATACTGTACCTGTATACCGGTTGGTCTTGAGACTCTATGGAGTCTCAGATTGTCACGGCACTTCTTTTTTACCCGATGAATTGTTTGGGGTCATCAAGTCACCTCAATTCAGACCTAGATCAAATGGTTGATTGAAATCTGTTGTGGAAAAGAAATTTTCTTCATCTGTCTGATTTTAATCATCTGGTGCCAAACCAGCCATTCAGCCAATCCCCAGGATGGGCAGGACTTTTCAATCTGACCCTTTAAAAATTGGCATTGCATATTATTCAATGAGAAAAAAAATTTAAAAAATTAAAAAATTTAAAAATTGGCATTGCATATTATTCAATGAGGGAGACTGTGGCCGCGTGGTTAGAGCCTTCGCCCGCTGACCGGAAGGTCGCGGGTTTGTGTCCCACGGAGAGCACGTCTAGGGTCCTTGGAGAAGACACCTAACCCCCGCTTCTCCCACCATTGGCGCCATTGAAGGGCAGCCTGCTGCGGTGTAAGGAGTGCAGCAAACAAATTTCCCCGGTGAGGGATGAATAGAGTAATTTTTTTTTTTTTTTTTTATTCGTAAGATTCTCCAATTTGGCTTCCATTCCATTTTTTTGTTATGATTTTTCAAAATTGGGCATTCCCCTGAACACTGGACGTTCAATAGATGCTGATTTGGTCAATATTATGTCGGTCCTGAACCTGATATGGTCGTGGGCTCAACATTGACATGCGTTCGGCCATTTTGATGCTTAATTACGACCCCAATTTGACATCAAATTTATCACATCCTCACTATGAAATGAACATTTTTGTTTAAAAGGGAAACAATTCAAATGGAGGTGGGGCACAGAGGGTAGCACAGTTGCCTCACAGCAAAAAGATTGTGGGTTTGAGTCCTGGGTGGGGACGAAGCTTGGAACACTGGCCTTTCTGTGTGGATTTTGCATGTTCTCCCCGTGTATGCGTGGGTTTCCTCCGGGTTCTCCAGTTTCCTCCCACCCTCCAAAAACATGCATGGTAGGTATATTGGCCGCTACATGATTGCCCGTAGGAAAGATGCTAAGAGGCCACTTATCTCCTTTAAATCAGTGTTCTTTTTTTTTATGGTTGTGTACAACAACAACCATCATGGTTTGTTGATGGTTGTGTAGGTGTGTCGCGCTGCGACAGACTGGCGACCTGTTCCTGGTGTACCCTCGAATCAGCCAGGATGGGCTCCGGCACCCCCTGCAACCGCTAAAGAATAGATGGTTAAGAAGGTGACTGACAATTCAAGTGACGATTTTAACAAGTAATAATAATAGCAAACAATATTTTAGCTTTTTTTTTTAACATTGGAAAATAATTATAATGCATAAAATAATGTTGGAAAAAATACAGAAATAAATCATTTTTTGCCTGTGACACAAATCAGAATAGACATACACAAGATGAATAAAGTGTTTCAATCTCGGGTGTTCTATCTGGTTTTACAGCTTGCTTTAACTTGTTTTAGTTTCTCATCTCCTTTGAAGGAATGGTGGATCTGATCCGTGTTGGAGGGAAACAGCTGGACAACATGGTGGGAATGAAGCATGAATGAAGCATTCAGCCACTCCCCACTCACTGAAAAATGTTCGAAATGTGGTCCAACTGTACGCCTCATGGTCAGATCTCCATGTTCTATGTGACTAATGCCTTCTGCTGTCATTAATTACCCTCATTTTTAATTCATTGGGGAAAATGGGGTTAATGGCACGGCGCGTAGAGCCAGGACGAACAGAAAAAAACACTTTCTTTTATTTTTTCATCTTTCTCAATCATTATTGTTTTCTAAGTTTTAGTTTGCAACAATTGTTTTTGAAACTATACTTCAGCCCATTTGAGGTTAACGATGCTTGTATAACACATAAAAAATGTAGAGCAGTAATATAACGCATTATCAAGGGAAAAACAACATTGAATTACTTGTTACTATTTCAGTGACACGAGTTACATGGATGTTTAGATTAAGTACTTTGATATTGTGATACTCTGATAAAGATGGCAAAAAAATTTAACGCCTAAAATGCGGCTGTCATTAGAAAAAAAAATTACACCAGCAACTTGTTATTATTGCTAAACTCAATGAATGTCATAGTGTTATAACGTTAGCATTAGGGCTGCAACTAACGATTATTTTGGTGATCGATTAATCTGGCTATTATTGGCTCGATTAATCGATTAATCGGGTAAAATTGGCAACTTAATAAATAATAGTTATTTGGTATTTTATTGAATGTAGTTATGCAAAACACAACTCATAACCACTTAAACAACACGTTGGGCTCATTCTAATAAGTAAAAATGTTAATCTTTTTGTGAAATAAAGAGGGAGAATATTACCATTTCTACAGCAAATAAAGAATAATAAATCTACTTACTGTGTACAGTAAAGGTAAATCACGAGCACCCATAAAATGTGCTTTAGTAGTACTGGCTAAAAAAACATAAATTGTAAACTGTTGACCATCCAGGATCACATTTAAAAACAAGAAATCATTAACAGTTTTAGATTTGCAATTTTAACCTTGTTCAGAGGTACAGTACCAAACAAAAATGGCCTAGGTTAACATGAGTAAAAATACACAAAAAACAATGAAGTTGTGTAATATTAAGTGCAGTTGACAGCAAAAACTTCCTAAATGATTAATCGATGACTAAATTAGTCGACAACTATTTCAATAATCAATTATAATCGATTAATTCGATTAGTTGTTTCAGCCCTAGTTAGTATAATGTTATCGCGTTAGTATTCTCAGATGTTTGTATTTGTAACTTCCATTCTGTTCCCCTCCATGAGGATCATCCCAGTCAGGAAGCCCAGGCTTCCCTCCCAGCCACATTTCACATTTCCAGTCAATTCATTTGACTGAAACTTGTTTACTTTCATTTTGTCTTTTGAACTGCTTATTCCCTAACAGTGTTGCAGTGAATCCCGGAGCCGATCCCGGCTAATCTAAGGTGAGAGGCGGGGTACACCCTGCTGTTACATCCTGAAGTTAACCATATATTCGCAGATTCGCAACCCACTGAGTTCACATCTAAGTTCTTTGGAGAAGACACCTAACCCACCGTTTCTCCCACCATTGGCACTGTCATAGGTGGCAGCCTGCTGCAGTGTGATGCAGCACACAAATTTTCCGGTGAGGGAGGAATTAAGTATATTTCTTCTTCTTTTTACAAGAAAATTTGAAAGAAATTTTTTTTTATGGTACTTTTAATTTGTTTTCATTTTGTTTTCTGAACCGCTCATTCTCTCGGGATCGCCGGAGCCTGTCCCGGCTAATTTCAGGCAAGAGGCAGGATACACCCCGAACAGGTCAGCAGTCTGTTGCAAATTCATAGCAGCCGATCAACCTAACATACAGTATATGTTTTTGGAGAGTGGGTGGTAGAGGGAGAAAACCCACAACATATACGGGGAGAACATGCAAACTTCACACAGAAAGACCAGCGTTCCAAGCAATGTCCCCTCTTACCTGCGCACCCGTGCAATTGCGCACCGCTCGCAGATTAATAGCGCACAAGAAACCTATGCAGCGCACAAAATAAAACCCAATTTAAACCAAAGATGTTAAAATGAAACAGAGCTCCGGATCTCTTTCTTCTTTCTTTCTGAAACAAATTGCTTCAAACTGCTGCTTCAGCGTTTGGCTCGTCACAACTGCTGACGTCACAAAGAGTAAAAGTTTTTGCTGACACATAAAAGGAAAAGTTTTTGCTCTGCCCCCTTCTGCTCAGGAAGCTTTCGTGTTTGCTCAGACACATAAAAAATTAGAGGGAACATTGGTTCCAAGCCTCGTGCCACCCAGGACTTAAACCCTGACCTTCTTGCTGTGTGGCTACCGTATTAACCACCTGTGCGCTATTAATCTACGAGGGCTGTGTAGCCCTCATTTTAAATCAGTGCAGTAATTTTTATTGTGTATAGAAGAGGCTATTAATGATTCACTATTGGGGATCATCACAGATCTTCTATTCCATCACTCCTAGTTACAAAGGTAGTTAATAGTGTACAGTATCTGATAAACTCACTTAGTTACAATACATAGATAACTATCGATAGATACAAACTTTTTCTGTTTTATTTAACTCAAAAAATGAAAAGAAATGATATGTATCTATGCCTATCTGGATGAGAATGGACTTTATTAATCTGAGTTTATAGATATGTTACATGTTATGACTGAATGTCTGCACATGACCTGCTCAGTGACTTTATTTCCCCTTTCAATTACACACAGAACAGGAGGGACTATGTTCTGTCTGTGCCCCAGTCTGCAAGTGGGAGGGGGTCCAGAAAAACAACATACCAGCAGTTAATTCGCTGTCCTGTAAATAATGAAAGGGAGCCCATTGAGTCTGAAGATTCTGGTTCGAATCCATTTCTTCACAAGGGTTCAGGTCAGTATGTGTCCTGTGCACGCTGTCTGAAAATCACTTACAGATAAACAGACAAACAGAAATTTGTTCCTGGGGGTGACAGCTGTTCAGATACATTCCCATAAACATCCAGTTTGGGAACGATGTCCAAACCAAAGTAAGTCACAAGGTTTCAGTTGGACTTTCTGATTCCCATATCACACGCAGACATACTTTATTTATCTTTGACCAATCACTTGATCCATTTCCATGTTTTTCTTGCTGGTGAAAGAACTTTTTATTTTTCCGGCACCTCTGGAATTTCCCAGGTTGCAGTTATGATGATGTGGAAAAACATCCGGCATAGCCTGTTGGAGAGACCTGTCGGGACTTTCACTGTTTCACTGCCATGGATTAAAAGTTTTTACCAAATTACTGCAACTCAGTATAATTTTATTTCTCATATAATCTTATATCAAAGTCGTCTGAATGAAATTCTCACTGTTATTCAGACAAAAACACGCAACCAGCACAGCAGCAATAAAAAGAATACCTTCATTAGTCCCTCAATGGGAAAAATTTATTGTGCTTCATTGCACCGCAGCAGGCAGCCACACAACAGCGCCAATAGTGGGGCCAATCAGGCGGTTAAGTGTCTGATCCAGGGACACTTAGACTGCTCGGTGGGGTTCGAACTGGCTTCTCCCGGTCCAAGGAGAAGGCTCTACCACTGGCTCTACCGTTGGCTCTACCACTGAGCCAACGCCTCTCCTCTAAAATTTCTGTGCTGCATTGCACCGCAGCAAGCAGCCACACAACAGCGCCAATAGTGGGGGCAACTAGAGCATTAGGTGTCTGGTCCAGGGACACCTAGGCTACTCCGTGGAATTCAAACCAGCTCCTCCTGGTCCAAGGAGAAACACTCTACCACTGAGCCAACGCCTCTCCTCTAAAACTTCTGTGCTGCATTGCACTGCAGCAGGCAGCCACACAACGGCACCAAGGTGTGAGTAACTCGGGGAGTGGGTGTCTGTTCCAGGACACTTAGGGGCTCAATGGGATTCAAACTGGCCGCTGAACCAAAGTCTCCCAGCAATAACTAAAGCAGGGGTGTAGCTATTGATTATTTCAATCATTGATTTATCTATCGATTCTTTTCCTTGTTTAATTCGATAAGAAATAATTTGTACACTTTTTATTCAACGAGTATTTGGTAATAAAAAAAATTATTTATGGTAAAACACTTCTAATCACATCTATTGAGCATCGCACATCCAAAAATGTGTCAAAGAAACTTAACAGTGGACTTTTAAATTGAAAATAATAAACAGCAGAGGGTTTTTTTGCGCTTTCATAAATTAGTTTGTCACCAAATTGTTTAATTAATAAATTTTAGGCTCAACAGGAAAACATTTAATTTTCAGCTTTTTGTTACTAGAACAATTATTTTAAGTGAGATTTTTGCGTCAACAGTCTGAAGTGAAAAACATAATGAATCATTCTCAAGCTGAAATAGAAAAAGAACAATGTGAAGAAGTTTTGTTTCGACTGGCGTCATGATCTGTAATGTAACTCATGCTTGTGCCACAAAGGGGAAATGTGCTTCTTCAATTTTTGGATCAAATGTGTATTTTTAAAAATATGCTAAAGAAAGTAAATCCAAAATAAAAACTATTGAAGTTGACATTTTTTTGTTGCTTGAACTGTCTTCTGATACTTTAGTCTCAACTACTGCTGCTAGCTTAGCAGCTAATGCTAACTACAGCTCACGGAGATTTCAGCCACGGACATTTGAGTCAAAAAACTGCAACCTAGGATATTTGAGCCATGTGCGCCCCCGAATTTAGGACATTTCAGCCACGGACATTTGGGCCAAAAACCTATTTTATGTAGAAAATTGTGATATTTTATGACTGATGCCTTCCTTCGTGGCATCAGTCACAACCTTCGTGAAGGACAACTAAACTTGTAAAATATTGTGATATTTTATGTAAAAAATTTATTGTAAATAAACAGTTGCACTACAGAAAAGAATTGCTTTTAGTCATTTTTATCACATGGCTCAAATAAAAAATTCTGATATTTTTAAAAAATTCTGATAAAATTCTGATATTTTTAAAAAATTCTGATATTTTATGTAAAAATTTTAGCGTAAATAAACAGTTGCACTACAGAAAATAATTGGTTTTAGTCATTTTTATCCCATGGCTCAAATAAAAAAATTCTGATATTTTTTAAAAATTTGATATTTTATGTAAAAATTTGATATTTTATGTAAAAAATTTTATTGTAAATAAACAGTTGCACTACAGAAAATAATTGCTTTTAGTCATTTAAAAATTTTTATCGTGCTTTTAGTCATTTAAAATTTTTTATCGTAAATAAACAGTTGTGCTACAGATTAATTGCTTTTAGTCATTTTTATCCCATGGCTCAAATAGCCTAGCCCTATCCCATGGCTCAAATAGCCTAGCCTAGGTTGCAGTTCTTCAAATGTCCGTGACTGAAATCTCCGAGTTACCGTGGCTCAAATAGCCTAGGTTGCAGTTTTTTGGCTCAAATGTCCGTGGCTGAAATCTCCGTGGCTGAAAAGACCGTTCACCGTGTGGAAACATGTTCATGGTGACTAAATTTCCTCTCCAGTGTCGCAAAATTACTCAATTCATTCGACGAATTGTTTCAGTCTTAATCTAAACTAATCAGAGCCTGGGTATTGCTGTACTTATAGCCTCTTTCTATAAGAGCAAAACACCGAAAAACCCAAATGAAACTTGACTGAGATCCAATTGAAAGAGAGATTCTCTCCCTAAATGGACAGATAGGAATTATCAGAATATCAAATCAAATTTTATTTATAAAGTACTTTTTCAACACAAAGTTCTGAACAGAACAAATAAAAACTTGAACATTAAAATCCAGATCATAAAAGCAACAGTAAGTCAAAAACCAGCATACATCAAAAATCACCCATGCATACAAAACACTACACACATGCATCAACATTCACACACACACTCCTCCCTAGCCCCATTTCACCTGAACGCTAGCTACTGTCTCTGTAACGGAAATAAAAATAAGCATGATGATGCTGTGAGGAAATTATAACTGGGGATCGATCCACACCAGGAGTTGGTCTTCCTATGACTAACCAAAAGTCACATGTGTCCTTGACTAGGCCAAAACCACAGGTGTCCACCCAGCTCCAGGAGACACGGGCACCCAGAGAAGCCACCTAGCTAAAGTGAGAGTCTGTCCATAGCCAGATATGGACATTACAGATGAGGTCATCTCCCTCTATTATAACATAGTTCCGTTTTTATCATTCAGTCGCCTTCTGAACCGTTTATCCTCAATGAGGTCACAGGGGGTGCTGGAGCCTATCCTGGCTGGTTTCAGGCAAGAAGCAGATACTACCTGAACAGGTGACCAGTCTGTCGCGGGTCCACTCATACAGACAACCATCCACATACACAAAACCAAAAAACAGAGTACATAGAGAAAACCCATGCATACATGTGAAGAACATGCAAACTCCCCAGAGGAAGACCAGTGTTTCAAGCCTCGCCCCCACTCCGGGACTCAAACTCTTGCTGTGAGGCCGCCGTGCAGCCAGTTCAGTCTCTATGTTTTTGATAAATAATCCACCGCCACCAGAATTTAGGAAGAGTGCTTCACCGCCCAACGGAGAATGGAGGAGAGGAATCATTTGTAGGGTACTGCACAAAAAAAGTTTTATTAAAGCGGAATGTTTTAAGCCTAACATTTTATAAACAGCTAAACTAGCAAACACCGTCTGTAACGGGCGGCAAACAACAACTGAAGGAGGAAAACAAATAGATTTGGCAGCTGATTTACTTTTCGGGTACTGGTCATTTTTCTGACAGACTTTGTAAAACTAGTTAAACAAAGAACTGCGAGCAGCATGGGGACAGGACGTGTGTCCACATGTGTAGAAAACTTCATCAGAAATATAAAGGACAGGCGGAAGTTTTAGCAGTCCTGAGGAGAGAGAAACATCCATTTTATCTACAAATAATCCAAATGTTATTGTTTATGGTGTCTTTATGAATGATTTTGTGTGTTGCAGCTGTTTGCACAGTAAGACACTTTTTCACCAATGGATTGTTTATTGAGTAAAAGTGTTTGTTACTGTATTAAATCAGTTAAGGTGTGAAATCCAGTGTATAGTATTTCAGCCCACTGTGTTGCAGTTTAAAAAACCTTCTGAAAACATAATCCGGTCTCATTCATCGATCACAGTGGATTATAAAGTAGATATCGTGGATAATTGTGTTTGTTTGCATTAGAATAACATGAAACTGTATGTATGAGTATGTATTTATGTACATGCACCCCATGAACTCAGCAATGATTTATTAGTGATCTAAATCATTCAAATCATTGGTGATATTCTTATTTTACTCCTTCAAGCAGTTTGAGTGTGTAGGAGCAGGTTTAGGCCGTAAATCTGCTGGTGTGTGCGAACAGGTCACAGCAAACAGAAATCAATCGCGTTCCTCTCTTATTTACCCTCGACAGCGTTGATTGAGTGCTGCTGAAACCTGTTTTTATTTGCTGCTTAAATTTAAACATGTCTGGAGCTGCAGGGTTTCATCTCTCCATCAATCCGTTTCATCCATCCCTTTGTTCTGCTGCAGCAGAAGCAGCTGAGTCAGCACGACAGACAGAGCTGGACCACACTGCAGCACTCTGCAGATAGACACAGATTAACAGACAGACAGATACATAATGACATTTACACCTTAATATGGAAACGTTTATTTCTATTTAATCTCATATTTGTTTGATTAAAGTACTTTTAAACTTTTTTGAAACATTTTTTGCTTGTTTTACCCCCGTCTAAATCAAGCCTTGATGCGAAGGCAAGTCTGATTTGCACCAACGGGGGCCATGTGTAAACTTGTTTTGTGGTATGCACCGCCCATTGCTAGAGAGAGTAGTATCTTGCATGAGTATTTGATGTGAAAAATGAACGTTTAATGCTTACTAGACATTAAATTTAGAATAATTTACATAAAAGGCAGCTGCAGACTGAGAGCAAGGACGACCTAGTCTGGAAGGTTAGGGGTAGAAGCTGGTACTAGCTTAGTTTAAGTTTCTCTTTAGCAGCATTTAGCTTTTATGTTTCCGTAGCCAAAAAGCTCTCTGACAGCGACAACAACACAACAGTATTCAAAGAAGCCCATTTTTAGCATTTATAAAGTGAAAATAAATATTTGTAGAGAAAAAAATCTCCAGAAAACAGTAGGAGAAGAATATGGGTGCTTATCTGAAATTGTGTTGTAATTTAAATGTTTTCTGAGAAAAAAGTGAAACACTCCTTCACTCTACTGCAAAATAAAGTGCAATATAAAGTGCGTTACAAATAATTTTTTTATTATTATTATTACTGGTTATTCTGATTGAACCCGATGGAAGGAGGGAGAGATGGACCTATACAGGTTGGCAAGACAGAGAGACAAAGATGGGAAGGATGTGCAGCAAGTTAGGGTGATTAAAGACAGGAATGGATGTCTCTTGACAGATGCCAGTAATGTGATGGGAAGATGGAAAGAGTACTTTGAAGAGTTGATGAATGAAGAGAATGAAAGAGAACAAAGAGTAGAAAACGTTACCAAAGTGGACCGGAAAGTGGCTAGGATCAGTAAGGTAGAAATAAAGAGGGCACTGAAGAGGATGAAGAGTGGAAAGGCTCTCGGCCCTGACGGAATCCCTATAGAAGTATGGAAGTGTTTAGGTGAGGTGGCAGTAGAGTTTCTGACTGGGCTGTTTAACAGAATATTAGAAAGTGAGAAGATGCCTGATGAATGGAGAAGAAGTGTGCTAGTTCCTGTTTTTAAGAACAAGGGAGATGTACAGAGTTGTGGTAACTACAGAGGAATTAAACTGATCAGCCATACGATGAAGTTATGGGAAAAAGTTGTCGAAGCTAGGCTAAGGTCTGAAGTAAGAATTTGTGAGCAGCAGTATGGTTTTATGCCTAAAAAGAGCACTACAGATGCAGTATTTGCCTTGAGGATGCTGATAGAGAAGTACAGGGAAGGTCAGAGGGAGCTGCACTGTGTCTTTGTAGATCTTGAGAAAGCGTATGACAGGGTACCTAGAGAAGAACTATGGTATTGTATGAAGAAGTCTGGTGTGACAGAGAAGTATGTTAGAGCGGTTCAGGACATGTATGAGGGCTGTAAGACAGTGGTGAGGTGTGCTGTAGGTGAGACAGAGGAGTTCAGTGTGGGGGTGGGACTGCACCAAGGATCTGCTCTGAGTCCTTTGCTGTTTGCTATGGTGATGGATAGGCTGACAGACGAGGTCAGACAGGAATCTCCATGGACAATGATGTTTGCAGATGACATTGTGATCTGTAGTGAGAGGAGGGAAGAGGTGGAGGAAAAGCTGGAGAGGTGGAGGTTTGCACTAGAAAGAAGAGGAATGAAGATTAGTCAGAGTAAAACAGAGTACATGTGTGTGAATGAGAGGGATCCAAATGGAAAAGTGAGGTTACAGGGAGAAGAGATAAACAAGGTGGAAGATTTTAAGTACTTGGGATCAACAGTCCAGAGCAACGGAGAGTGTGGAAAAGAGGTAAAGAAGCGTGTTCAAGCAGGCTGGAACGGGTGGAGAAAAGTATCAGGTGTGATGTGTGACAGAAGAGTTTCAGCTAAAATGAAAGGAAAAGTGTACAAAACCGTGGTGAGACCCGCCATGCTGTTTGGTCTAGAGACAGTGCCACTGAGGAAAAGACAGGAAGCAGAGATGGAGGTAGCAGAGATGAAGATGCTGAGGATCTCTCTGGGAGTGACCAGGATGGACAGGATCAGAAATGAGTATATCAGAGGAACAGCACATGTTAGAGGTTTTGGAGATAAAGTCCGGGAGGCCAGACTGAGATGGTTTGGACATGTACAGAGGAGAGAGACCGAGTACATCGGCAGAAGGATGCTGGATTTGGAACCACCAGGAAAGAGGGCTAGAGGAAGACCAAAGAGGAGGTTCATGGATACAGTGAAGGAAGACATGAAGATAGTTGGCGTGACCGAAGAGGATGCAGCAGATAGGGTTAGATGGAAGAAACTGACTTGCTGTGGCGACCCCTGAAGGGAAATGCCGAAAGGAGAAGAAGAAGATTCTGATTGAACCCGATCCTTCCAGAGCTGGGACGACCCAATCCGAGAGGGGAGGATTAGCATCTGGCTGTAATTGTTAGTGAGGTTTAACTTTAGGAGTATTTAGAAACATTGATTCAAGTTGGTTTTCGTAACCATTTCCGTTCCATTGTCTTCCACTTACCCGAGGCCGGGTTGTGGGGGCAACAGCCTCAGACGGTAAACCCAGGCTTCTTTCACCACGGCTGCATCCTCCAGCTCACCTGGGAGGATCCAGCTCACCTGGTGTTCCCTGTCCAGCTGTGGGACACAGCCTCTCCAACGGGTCCAGTGTCTGTCCCTTGGTCTCCTCCTGGTGGGGCGTGTCTGAAACACCTCACCAGCAAGGCATTCTGGAGGCATCCTAACAAGATGCCCAAACCACCCCAACTGGCTTCTCTTGACCCGTAAGAGCAATGAATCTACTCCAAGCTTCTCCCGGATGGCAGAGCTCCTCATTCGATCTGTGAGAGAGAGCCCAGCCACCCTGCAGAGGAAGCTCATTTCAACCTCTTGTATATGCGATCTTGTTCTCGTTTCCATAGATGAGGATAGAAACGTAGATCGACTGGTAAATCGAGAGCTTTGCTTTTTGGCCCAGCTTTTTCTTCACTCTGAACAAGACCCCGAGATACTTTACTCCTCCACTTGGGCAGGACACTGTCCCTGACCCACAGGTGGCATTCCAAACTTTTTCAGATGAAGACCATGGTCTCTGATTTGGAGGAATTGATTTTTTAACCATTTATAAAGTAAAATTCCATTTTTGTAGAAAAAAACAAAAGGCACCTGCATCATGTTGAAAAATATTATTAAGGGCGGTGCCTGGCAGGCCTCCTAAACACTTTGTAATGGAAATCTGAAACTGTAGTTGTTACTCTAAACTTTTTCTGTGAAGAAAGAGTAAAACTTTGCACATTCTGATCAAACCTGGTTTATTTGAATCCAACACACTGCTGTGTGAAGGACTGTCACAATGTTTATGTGGAACACAGAAGTATGTATAAAAGACTGAAAGTGTGTGTGTGCGTGCGTGCGTGCGTGCGGTTTGTCATGAGTCTGCAGAAACACCAACAGTTTTTATTAGTGCACCATCATGCTCATCTCCACCTGACATTTGTTTAATCACCACTAGAGGGCGCTGTTTGTCTTAAAAAGACTGTCTTCATGTTTAAAAACTAAAAAGTGGGAGATTTTTCCCTCTTGCTTGTCTTTCAGGCTGTTATCTTATGACCAAATCTAAACACTTTAATTTTATTATCCGATAAAAAAAACATGTTTATTGAAAATAATGTGTTATAAAGTAGGATTTTGTTTATAAAAATTTGCATTTGTGTAAACTTTTAGTAATTCAGAACTTCGAATCTTTTTTATGCTACGTGGATCCAATATTATTTGTCGCTCTGCACAATTATCGATAAGTTTGTGTTTTATGTGTAAAAGCAGAACAATTTAAAACTATTGGTTTTTCAATATAATGTATAACTTAAATACCTGAAATCCAAACTGAGGGAATAAACCTATATAAATGTGTATAAGCAGTAATAAACAGTCATGATTGGTTGAGAGTTCTTTGTGAAGAAAAACACATTATAATGACAAATTAAACATTTCTGCTTTTAAGAAAATGAAAAAGACTACATTTCCTAACATTAAAAGGAGTTTTTATTCATATTGTCAGATAAAACATATAAAATATTCCAGAAAAATACAACATATCAGCCAAGAAACATTTCCTTCTGATATATTTAGAACTATTTGTAGACATTGTGATGTTCTGGGATTAAAACAAGTGAAAAACAACAGGCGAGAGATTTCATTTCACTGAGCTGAGGAGAAAAAAACAAGTTGCAGCAGCAGAACAGATCCTTCCTGTACCCCTCTTCTGATTGGTCCGTGGACTGAGTTTGGGCAAAACAAGCTCCTAAACCCCTCCTCTTGAGCCAGTGACGTAAAACTGCTCCTCCCACCTCTTTTCCCTCCTATTGTCCCTCCTGTGCTCCCTTCTGGCCCTCAGTGCCACCTCCTCCCCAGGCTAGTTTGCTATCATCCTGTCAGGATGCATCAGGCTCATATGGTCCTCGGAGCAGAAAATGGCAGAAAGCAGGTCTGAGTGTTTTTACATAACAGCAGGTGGAAGGTTTAACCAATCCGCTGCTCCATCAGTAGTAAGGCACGTTTAGTAGGAGATGTGGACGGAGAACTTTAAACCTTAAAACCAGCAGAATGATGAGCTTATAGCTGTCAGTGGGGAGAATTTCCATTCGTTGTGTTCCGGAGTCATGGGGTAACAACCTCAGAAGGGAAACCCAGGCTTCTCTCACCCCAGCTGCATCCTCCAGCTAACCCGGGAGGATTCCGAGGTGTTTCCTGTCCAGCTGTGAGACATAGTCTCTCTGGGTCTCCTCCTAATGGGACATGCCTGAAAAACTTCACCAGCAAGGTGTTCAGGGGACATCCTAACCGGATGCCTGAACCACGCCATCTGCTTCTCTCGACCTGGAGGAGCAACGGCTCTACTCCGAGCTCATCCCAGATGGCAGAGCTCCTCACCCCATTTCTAAGTGAAAGCCCAGCCACCCTGCCGAGGAAGCTCATTTTGGTCGCTTGTACTGTATCTGCGATCTTGTTTTTTTCATAGGTCGGGGTGGGAACACAGATCTATTGGTAAACCAGAGCTTTGCTTTTCAGCTCAGCTCTTTCTTCACCACAACAGACCAATGCAGCATCCTGATTATTGCGGACCATCAATCCATCTGTCGATCTACCACTATAATTTATAACAACACTCCTCCCCAAGTTGGGAGGAATGTCGATAGAAGCCAGATTTTTTCAATGAGAATTGAGCACTTATTTGGGAGTGGCAGGAGGTGGACATTTAAAGTAGAAGCAATCGTAGACAAAAGAAAAGATATGGGGAAAAGATGACACCTCTGGACAGAATCTGAAGTGAACTGAGGTCAGTGAAATAAAGCATTTAAAGCAGTAAGAAAATCATAATGCATACAGAAATACCTGTGAGTGACGAACCATGTAAGATAAAAGGACCACATCATGGAAAAGATTAAGATATAAGCCCATTCCCAATCCCCATATTTGAACTCATTTTGAAAGCTCATTTGATTTTGCATACTTGCTGTACAGAGTTTCGATCCGTTACTTTTATGAGATAAAAAAAAAAATCAAAGTAAACAAAGTTACAAGCAATACTTCTTCACCGGAGACGTACTAACATCTTTAGCTTGAAGCTACATTCGTATTTTGAACAGTGACATCATGCCACATGTGTGGCTCTTTCTGTGTAGAATTGTGAGGTTTTACTTTGTGCCACCGAGTCACTAGATCTGATTTTAAAGTACGTAATGAAAACATGTATTTCCGGTCCTGATCACAAGGTAAAATCCGATTCCAATCGAGAATGAGACCAAGCAATCAGGACAGATTTTTGATCACTAATGGGAATCAGACATTCTTACATCCACATTAAGTCAGGAATTACTTGAAACTCTCCAGTGACCAACATCGAGAGTTGCTGTGGTGTTCGTCTCAAACTCAGCTGTTTTAATTTTTTTGCTAAGGCAACACCTCACCATTTGAAGACCATTGCATGATCCTAATTTGGAATTGTAGAGGCGTGGTTGGGGCGGGATGAAGATCAAGTTTACTTACGTCTAAGATTTGTTGCAGGTGTGACTTAGGAAGCTTAGGTTGCATAAAGGGCGTTACAAAGATTTTTTAAAATGCAGAGTTCGCATCGCATAAGAAACGGGCTTAAAATCTATGCAGGTCTTTTTAAATGAGCCCCTAGATATGGGAAGTGAGCCAGGGATTACAAAAAGTTTTAAAAACTCCCCAGAAACATTGGAATAAAAAGTAAAAAAAAAACATGGCAAAGCATCCTGGCGGGGTCCCTTTCTTTCTGCTGCCTCCTTTTCCATTCCCCAAATGCTATAAATGTGTCATCAAAAGGCCAAGGTGGACCCCACCTGGACCAAAAGTCATCTTTACATACAAAATCTGCAGAATTCATTCATAAATACAAAAATACTAGATAAAAACATCCCCATATGTCAAACAGTTCATTTTTTCCACTTTTTAGAGTCATTCCTCTTATTTTTTTTTTAAATAAACTAAATAAATATGAGTTAAATACATGGAAAAGTGTCCCGTGGGGCTTTCAGTCCCCAAAAACCCGACTCCGTTACTAATTGAAAGGATTTTAATTAATAATCACCCGAGTGACGCACATCCCACTCCGGCTCCGGTTTCTTCTTCCCAAGCAGGACCAGGAGAGGACGATGAGACTGGGGAATAGCGCCACCTACATGGCTTCATCTTTGGTGCAACAGCCCTAAACGAGCTGCTTGAAATGTTTGTTAAAGGTGCAATAGAAGATCTTTATCAATTATTTTTTGCAATCTTACTTAAATCTACCTTCACTGGATGGAGGCATGATTATAAAGAACTACAGATGTTGTGGAGCTTTAAAAACTTTGGCCAATTATTTTTGTACAGTAAGAAAAAACATTGACCCACGGTCAAAATCTGTTTGGCCTCCAACATGTATTTCTATTGGTTGGAGACGCAAACCCGAAAAGAATCCAGGAAAGACAGAGGGTGGTCTTAGTGATTACCAGGTATTCACAAAGAGTTGCTATAAGATCTTCCATACTGCCTTTAAAATAGTTCTCAGGTGGTTTGTAATAAATATTTCATCTGGTTTTATTGCACAGACCTGCGTTTTGGTTCCTCACATCAGAGGAACTGGGGTACTCCTGTTTAGATGGAGGCTGTGGTACAGTTCATCAGTCTCATGGGATCAGGACTTCACCAGAATCTCCATGATGTGGTCCAGCTCATTCAGGTCCATTAGACACGTTTGGAGACTCCCAGTAGAAGGATGGCTAGAAGGTCGTAGCTTTAAGTCCTCGTCGGCCCACAGCGACACGCTGACCGGCCACAGAGCCCCCGCTGACCAGGCCGAGGGCAAGTCCGAGGTCTCATACATCGAGGTATCGATGTCCTCAAAGATATCATCCAGAGCAAGGTCACTTAGGTAGCTGGTGGCGTTTCCTGCTTCACTGAAGCTAATGGTAGCAGGTGGAGGGGGGCTGCTGGGCTCCTGGGATGGGGGGGAGGTGAGGGTCCTACCATCCCCCTCCACACATCCAGGGCATGTCGGCGGCATGTCCTCCCTGAAGTCATCCCTAAGGAGACAAGGGTCAGGGTCCATACCCTGGAGGAGATCTGGAGTTCCGTCGCTCCGGATCTCCTCCTGAATCTGCCGGAGTGTGTTGATGAGCAGCACGGAGCGGCGCAGGCTGAGCTCCATCCCCGCCTGGTAGTGCTGCAGCTTCTTCAGGCAGAGGCTGAGGACCAGCTGGCGCTGTTGGAGGCGGCTCATGTCCGACTCCTCTCGATCACCTGCTTCTCCATTTGGCCTCTTATCCTCCGTCACCGCAGGTTCGGCCTCCAAGCAGCCCCACTTCCGTTTCACACCGCGGCCCAACATCGACCTGCAGATCAGATGACCAGTTAGTACCTGTTCAGGTTTTACTCCCACTAATCATCCAACTTTTTATTTTCTAAAACCCACTCACATGGATCATTGGGTATCAGAGGCATGCTGGTACCTGGCTCATGAGCTCATGCTGGCATATTTTTACCAAGTCACCTTACCCCTCACTGCCTATTAAACATTGATGTTAGGGTAGTTTTATGGCCGAACGTCAGAAATGGCACTAATTGAGAGTATAAATCACACATGGACCGCAACAAGAAAAACTGGACAAAAGCAGCTGGTCGGCATTCAAGCAGCCTGTACTTGCTCATAGAGAATGGACCAAAACTATAACATCATCCATTGGAAGATTTACAACATAGAAGCTAATATCAAACTGTTTGTGCTGCTGTTTGCAAAAAAAATTTTCAAATAATATTTTATACATTTGTTTCTTATTGGAGAATATTTTCTGTAACTTATTACCGAGCAGTATTTAGCATGTATTTTATTTTCCTATTTGAATAATGGGAAAACAAACTGTTGACTTAATAAACACACAAAGAAACATCAAGCAAATAAGTTTAGCATTTTGTACCAATACTAAACCAAAAAATAGCAGGACCATGACCTCAAAACCGAGGCTTACATAATAATAATAATAATAATAAAAATTTTATTTGCAACGCACTTTATATCTCCAATGGAGATCTCAAAGTGCTACAATGACCAAAAGGAACAACAAACAGCAAAATTGAATAAAACCACAACACAAAAAACAACACTAACTGCACCCCTGGCACAAATACAGTATATATACTCTAGTAGTTTAAAGTGTGAACCAACGCATCCAAATCGGGTATCATGGTCCTTGCCCGGTAATGGATGGAGTCTAAGTATCTCAGGGTCTTGTTCACGAGTGGAGGAAAGAAGGAGCGGCAGATCAACAGACTGATCGGTGCTGTGTCTGCTATATTTAGGAGCCTATATAACTCCATTTTGTTGAAGAAATGGCAAAAACAAAAAGTAAAGCTTTTGATTTATCAGTCGATATACGTACTTTCCTATCCTCACCATGGTAACCAGGATCTACGTTCCTACCCTCACCATGGTAACCAGGCTCTACGTTCCTACCCTCACCATGGTAATCAGGATCTACATTTCTACCCTCACCATGGTAAACAGGAACTACGCTCCTATCTTCACCATGGTACTTTCCTATCCTCACCATGGTAACCAGGATCTATGTTCCTACCTTCACCATGGTAACCAGGCTCTACGTTCCTACCCTCACCATGGTAACCAGGATCTACGTTCTTACCCTCATCATGGTAACCAGGATCTACGTTCCAACTCACACCATGGTAACCAGGATCTACGTTCCTACCCTCACCATGGTAACCGGGATCTACGTTCCTACCCTCACCATGGTAACCATGAGCTACTTTCCTACCCTCACCATGGTAACCAGGAGCTACTTTCCTACCCTCACCATGGTAACCAGGATCTACGTTACTATTTAGCTGTTTGTTGTTTCTTTTGGGTCATTGTAGCACTTTGAGATCTCCACTGGAGATATAAAGTGTGTTTACAAATAAAATTTTTATTATCGTTATTATTATTATTATTACTCTCACCATGGTAACCAGGATCTATGTTCCTACCCTCACCATGGTAACCAGGATCTATGTTCCTACCCTCACCATGGTAACCAGGAGCTACGTTCCAACCCTCACCATGGTAACCAGGATCTACGTTCTTACCCTTACCATGGTAACCAGAGTAGTTGGTCACTGAACGAACAAGATCACAGAAACAAGTGGCCGAAATGAGCTTCCTCCGCAGGTCGGCTGGGCTCTCACTCAGAGATAGAGAGAAGATCTCTGCCATCCAAGGGGAGCTTGGAGTTGAGAGAAACCAGATGGGGTGGTTCGGGCATCTGGCTAGGATGCCTCCAGAGCGCTTCGCCGGTAAAGTGTTTCAGACACATCCTACCGGGAGGAGACCCCGGGGCAGACCCCGAACCCCCTGGAGAAACTATTTCTCACAAGCTGAACAGGGAACACCTCGGGATCCTCCTGGATAAGCTGGAAAATGCAGCCAGGATGAGGGAAGCCTAGGTTTCCCATCTGAGACGAATGACCCCACAACCCGGCCCCAAATAAATTGAAGACAACAGAACGGTTTAAAGTAGTTACAAAATGACACGGTGAGATTCTGAGACATGTTCAGAGAATGGATCCTGAATGAGTCGTGTATGGGGGACGTGAGAAGTTCTGTGACTCATTCAGACAGTCTGATAGACTTTTACTCATCCACACACAATATCGTTACTAACAACCATCTCTACAAGACTCACACACAATTTAACAAGTTATATGTCCTTATAAATCCATTCAAAAAATCATTTACACTAGAATTAGGAACTCATTTCATTTACTTTAAGAGTTTAGATGAGGAACACAGCTGACCCCTTATCTTACCCCCTCCCCCAGATCTGTCTAAACTAAGTTTACAGAATAAATCTACCAAATCAGACTGATAGTGATAATGAAATAAAATGGTTTAAATAGTAACCTTACGTGTCCTTGGAAAGTGTCATGAGGAGAAATACGTCGTGCTGGAGGAGATCCGGAGTGGAAGGAATGTACATACAGTCCGTCCACGGTGAGTGGGGGGTGTGGGGAGAGAGCGAGAGAAGGCGGGAGGAAACACCGGGTGGGTGTGGGGAAAGAGGAGGGAGGGGGATCCTCCACAAATGTGATTGGATGAGCGTGCTGTCACTCAGGTTTCCGCCTCCGCGCCTCACGGGGCTTCGAATGTGCGGTGGTGCGTTCAAGGACGGCTGGGAAATTCAACAATCATACCAAACATGATCAAAATAAGGGGGTAAATCTAAAAAAAAGCCCGTGGAGTCAAAAAGTATGTGTACATCTGCTTTTTATTCGATCAAAATGAATTGATAACTAGATTTATTGATTAAGTTAGACTAAGGACACGTCTGAACAAAAAGC
Source organism: Neostethus bicornis (assembly GCA_902685375.1). Taxonomy (NCBI): domain Eukaryota; kingdom Metazoa; phylum Chordata; class Actinopteri; order Atheriniformes; family Phallostethidae; genus Neostethus; species Neostethus bicornis. The sequence goes on from LR738552.1 coordinate 22,192,760, forward strand.
CCTTTAAATAGACGCAGTTTAGTCAAAATTATGCTAAACCAAAAAATATGATTGCAGTTCTTTACTTTGTTCAACTTCTTTTGAACTTCTTTTGAAGTCTGTCTAAAAATACCTTGAAAGTAAATCAGTATCCAAATCTATGTTTTCCAGCTGCTGATGCTGAGTCCGAACAAGAATCAGAAAATATGATGACATTAGTCCTGTGCTCAGCTCTCTGCACTGGCTTCCTGTGGCTTAAATAAAAGAAAAGATGCTCTGTTTGTGTTTGAGTGTGAAATGTTAGGGTCATCTGAACCTCGTAGAACTCTAAGGACCACTGGAAACAGCCTCCTGCTGGTGTCTAGAATCAGGACTAAACATGGAGAACAAACTTCCTGAGGCTGTGAGACAGGCTGACACTGTAACAACGTTTAAATCTGAACCTCGAAGAACTTTAAGGACCACTGGAACCAGCCTCCTGCTGGTGTCTAGAATCAGGACTAAACATGGAGAACAAACTTCCTGAGGCTGTGAGACAGGCCGACAATGTAACAACGTTTAAATCTAAACTGAAAACAGTTCTGTTTCTGTCTGAAATTTAACCACTCTTTTCATCTTTTTCCAGATCCCCAGTTATTATTTCTTCACAGCAGCATCAGGCTATTTTGATTTTATATGTACTGTATGTTTGCTTTTAATTTGTTACTGTTTAATGATCTGGATTTTAGTTCTTATCTTAGTTCTTATTTGGCCTGTTAAGTACGTATATTCATGTTTGAAAAATGCTCCATAAATAAAGTTTGATTTGATTGTGTGGCCTGTCTGTACAAATAAGCTTCCCCTGCTTCTGAAATCCAGGACAAAACCCAAGTGTACCATATTTTCCCAGAAGTTGAGAAAAATTTAATCCATCTAATTCCGTCCATCTTTACTATTCTATACCAGACTGATGAGGCCTTGGTACTTGAATATGGTTTGGATCTGACTTAGGACATGTAATTAGTTACGTTACAAAATACTTCTCTCTAAAAGTAACTGAGCTTTAGTGACTCAGTCATAATGTCGTAAAAGTATTTGTTACAAACTTAAGTAAATGTAATTTTAAAACCTTCAAGATATTTGACAAAAAATGTACATGTTGAATAATATAGAACTTTTTCATTATTTAAATCTACAAACTACTATTTCTCACGAGTGGTAATGTTAAAAATGAAAATAAGTATTTAAAATCATTCAAACGTTAATCAAAGCTTTGACTGAATCATGTTTTGAAATTATACTCATGTTATAATGTGAATGTATCAGATATTTTACCGTATGAAATCAGGTCACAGCGTGAAAAGTATCATGTTATCACATAAAAACAGGATTATACGGCACTTTCTGTATTTTAAAACATTGCTTTTCATTCGTGACTTTTGAAAGGCGTCTTTTACAGTGTTTTAAAATTAAAATCGGGTGTAAAAACGTTCTTTTAAATGCTAACCTTTTAACACTAGAACTACCAACGCCGTCAATTTGACAATTCTCAGAAGTAGATGGTAAATGGACTCTACTTCTTATGTAGCGCTTTTACACCTGTCGCCACTCAAAGCACTTTACAGTGTAGCTCACGTTCACCCATTCACACACACATTCATGGTGGAAGCTGCCATGCAAGGTGCAAACCACCATCAGGAGCAATTGGGAGTTCGATGTCTTGCTCAAGGACACCTCGGTATGAACTCCTGGTGGGAGATCAAACCGGCAACCCTCCAGTTAAAGGGCGGTCGCCCTACCTACTAAGCCATCCTTCCCCACTGTGCCATCCCCATCAGGATGATGTGTAATTACTGTACGGGCTTTGGACTTTTTCTTTTTTTTTTTTTTTCCTGCGCCTGACAGTAGCGCAGTTAATGTTGCCCATAACCGTTGTGGCGCCACTCAACACTTACACTTTAGTGTATGACGTTATCGCCATAGTTCATCGCCATAGCACGTCAAAACAAATTTCTGACCTCGACTTTCATGACCTTGAAAACTTAATCAGTTTATCTATAGTCAGTACCAACTAACTGAGGGTAGTTTTTAAAAGATCCCTTCTGTGGTTTGGAAAATATTCACAAGAATGTGCAACCTTGGTCTTGATGAAGTCGACCTGTGGTCGCATGAGCCTGAAAATTTTATCAGTTCATCTATAGATGGTACTCGGTCAATGTGGGCACTTTCATTGAAATCCTTTCAGTGGTGTGAGATGTCCCACATTCACTAGCAGCCTGAGTGCTTCGTTCTTCTTCTTTTGGAATTTCCTTTCAGGGGTCGCCACAGCAAGTCAGTTCCATTCATCCATACACTTCCCTTGGTCTTCCTCTCGGTCTCATGTCTGGCAGCAATGTTCCCTCTAATTTTTTATGTCTGAGCAAATACGTCTTTCTTCACAAGGACAGTGTGACATCACACTGCTCTTTTGTGACGTCAGCAGCAGTGACGAGCCAAACTCCGAAGCAGCAGTTTGAAGCATTTTGTTTCAGAAAGAAAGAAGAAAGAGATATGCTCCAGAGCTCTGTCTCATTTTAACATCTCTAATTTAAATTGAGTTTTATTTTGTGCGCTGCATAGGTTTTCTTGTGCGCAATTAATCTGCGAGCAGTGCGCAATTGCGCAGGCGCGACCTTAGCGGGAACATTGTCTGGTAATTCTGTTTCTTTTTCACACTCCCCACTACTCTGGACTCAGCCCAATTACTCAAGGTCCTCCATTCACACATGTACTCTGTCTTATTGCGGCTAACCTTCATTCCACTTCTTTCCAGATCAAACCTCCGTCTCTCTAGGTTTTCTTTTAACTGTCGATGTAAAAGCCTCCCTCTGACCTTCTCCCCACTTCTCCATCAACATCCTCAAAGCAAATACTACATCTGTCTGACACATAAACACTCAAATTCTCAGCACAGGTTTCTACACATTACTTTTAATTTCACCCTTTAAAAAGTGCTTTTGTTTTATCAGTTGGAATACAAGTTAACCAGAATCCAAGGGTTATGTCAGGAGAGTAGTCTGTTCCCTCTGTGTCCTGTTTCCCCCCCTCTCTCTTGTCCCTGTGTGTGTGTGTGTGTGTGTGTGTGTGTGTGTGTGTGTGTGTGTGAGTGTGTGTGTGTGTGTGTGTGTGTGTGTGTGTGTGTGTGTGTCTGTGTATGTGGAGTTGGGCAGACCCAGCTGGGAGCTGCAACAAGTCACACCTGAAACTCTTCTATTCATCTGCTGCAGCATAAATGGATCAGTTTTGCACACACTCTTCGCCAGATCGTTTGTTTATCATGCTTGACCTGTTATCCAGTTTTTGGCTCCACCTCCTTCGTCAGAACCTGCCTAATTAATCTGCTTTTGTCTTCTTTATCTGAACTTTTCATCAATCTAATAAATCTGCTTTTGATTTCTTCAACTGAGCCTGTCTGTTGTGTCAAAGGTATATATTTTTGGCCAAAGCTCCACATTATGACAGGTTTGTAAGTCACGTCATCATCAGACTCTACCTCACTGAGTTAACCTCGTGATCGGTAACTTTATTGATTCTGTGCACTCTCGATGTAATCTTTCACATGTTGCGCGCTTTTCTCTTTCTTTCACTATTTTCGTCCCCATGGAATAAGCATGTTTCTGTGTAACTGCTGTCTAAGGAGCTGATTTTGCAATAGCTGCTCATTTGGTTGTGTAAATACTCGGTCCGTGTTCTGACACGTGCAGACAGCAGTCACAGGAGGGTTCTCGTAAATGACTGATTATTTCTTTTTTCTTTTTTGTGCTCATCATAAACTCTTATGATCCACTGAACCTGAGAGTACTCCTAATGCTTGGAGATGTCTAGAAATCTAAAAAAAAAACACATTTAGAAGCCAAAACAAAAGTCATAACCAATACTTAAAACTATATTGCCATGTAACTTTTTCATTTTATTTTTTAAAAGCATACAGTATATACACCAAAAGTACATTTAACCATTTTTTAAAGCCACTTTTAAAGCACACAGCAACAAATAATGGGTTTTCAGGCTCACATGACAAAAGGTCGACATCCCAAACGTCAAGGTCACAAAGTTTTGTGAACACAATTTCTCCCAAATCACTGGAGAGATTTTAATTAAACTGCCTTTTGTTGCTCAGTACCAACAATAAATGAACTGATTAGGTTTTCAGGGTCATGCGACAAAAGGTCACGGTCCCAAAATGAAAAAAAACCTACTACCGATGAATGCTTCAATCTAATATCACACAGACCTCAATCATTCAGATACAGATTCAGATATTAATACAGATTAATACAGATAGTGATATTAGGTAGGCGGAGAGATTTTGTTTGATACTTTGGTGTCGACTTATTTAAAACCAGAAACTAATGTGTTGCATAATTATGACCCATTTTAATAATACATTAAGTACTAACTATCAGTTTTGCCGGATTAAATTACATAACAACACTTTTAGAATGTGTATAGATAACAATATAATCATAAATACACCAATTACTTCCATATTTCAGCAGAAATCAGTTTTGGAAGCTTCTAGAAGGCCTAGAATGTTGCAACGAGTCCCTGAAAGCAACATTTTAAAGGGACAGATGAGTCAGAGGAAGAGGAAAGACGTGACCGGAAAAAAGAGGAAGGCAAACACCAAATAAGGCAACTCTTCATTCAGGCTTTTCTCTCTCTCTTCCGCCTCAACAGAGAAAACTCCTCTCATGATTTCTTTGTTTTTAACCCTATAGACAGACAGTCAGACAGACAGACAGATAGATTCATAGATAGAAAAAATAGATAGGTGAAGACTATCTTGTCCATGTATGTATGTACATAGCGCCACCTGTTAAAAGGAATAAACCGCATTGGTTAATAAAAAGAGGTTTTATGCATGTAGTCCCTCCCTTCAGGTACTGCTCTCCCTTCCCTCACATTTTTAAGAAAATGCACCAAAATAAAAAAATTGTTTCAAACTTTTTTTGTCAAAAAGTGTCATTTCAAAGTGTATGGAGCACGGTGGCGCAGTGGGTAGCACAGTGGCCTCACAGCAAGAAGGTTGTGGGTTCGAGTCCTGGGTGGGGGACGAGGCTTGGAACACTGTCCTTTCTGTGTGGAGTTTGCATGTTCTCCCCGTGTTTGCATGGGTTTCCTCCGGGTACTCTGGTTTCCTCCCACCCTCCAAAGATATGCATGCTAGGTTGATTGGCCGGTGCCAAATTACCCCTAGGAATGAGTCTGTGTGTGGATGGTTGAATGTGTGTAGCCCCGCGACAGGCTGGCAACCTGTCTTGGCTGATCCCTGGCTTTTTTTTCTTCTTGTGGTACCTCCCTCATCTCATTCATTGTTCTCTAATCTCTTTTCATTCAGTTTTTTCCACCACTAGTTGGTACAGTACAATTCACGTGTTGTCCACCCCTCTCTTTCTCCTTCTTGGGAGAGAGTTCTGTTTCAGATCCCTGATGGATCCTCTATGTGCCTGTCCTGGGCGTGGCCGGACTGAGGAGGCCTCTGTGTTTGATCTACCATCCCGTTTCCATCAGGATGAAAAACATCTACTGATTTCTTTAGAGTAGAATGAGCTAAGATTTTATTAACAGTCTGCTCGTCCTGGGCGAGGGATCTCTCCTTCATGTGGATCCCCATGGGGTTTCTTCTTTTTTTGGGGATGTTTCCTCGCCGAAATGGAGTGTCAAAGGGTGAAAATGGCCTAAAATGGTTTAGTTCGTGTTTGTGTATTTTACATCTTTATACATCTTTTCTTTGTTTTTGTTCTTTTTTTCAATCTGCAGTTTTTAATGTTTTTAATGTTTCTTTAATTCAAGTGATACAGAGTATAAACAGTGAAATTCTCTTTCATTCCTTCTCAATCGTCCAGTCTTCAGAAACCGTCAGAACGCCTTGGCTTTTGTTCTTTACCACACCTGTATCCTAACAGCATGTGTTTTAGTGCACATGCTCTGCTCATGCTCAGTCCCTCTCCTGAACAGGGAGTGCCATTTTTATGTAGACACACCAAAAGAAGAAAACAAAAGAAGATGCGCTAGCTTTGCTAACTTGATTCACTTTACACAGAATTTGCAGTTCAAAAGAAATTTGAAACTGTGTCGTGCATACTCAAAATGTTTGAAGCAAGAGGGGAAATGGGATCAAGGTAGTTTAAGCTTTCTTTCTTATTTTAAAGCAAATATCACATATTTGAGCTAACAAGAGGTAACATGTTTGTGTATACGTTATAAAACAAGAATTATTACGCCACAAAAACACATACTTTTTAATATAGTTTTTCAGATTTGGTGGTGTTTAACGGTCATTGGTCATAAGGCCATTGGTCCTTAGTTTAAAATGGTGTAAAGTTTGTATTTTTGGGTGTATTTTACTCTCTACAGTTGTATCCTGACATTTCATTCTCTCCCTCTGATGACTTGGTTTTTCCTCAGCTTGGCTTTTTGCTGACTCACCGTGCCGCCATTAATCTTTAACTATAGCTCAACCAATTCCAGGCAGCAAGCCAGCGTGCAGAACAAACTATAATTTTATGAACAAATGCATTTAGTTTGTCAGTGAAGATGTTAAATAGCTTCTTTCCATGGAAGAATGTCTAGTGAAACTCTGGTTGAACAGGTTTGTTCGAACAGTGTGATCCTGTTCTGAAGAGCTGTGCATATCTAACACAGAATCTCACACACTGTCCTCACCATGTGAGTGCACGTGGGGACAAAGGTCCTATTGCTTCTGTCTCAATTCATTTGATTTCAAATGAAGAAGATATTGATAGCAGGAATTCTTCTTATAAACAAATCCTTAACATTTATTTATTTATCTCATTTAAAGCTAAAATGAAAAATTAACGTTCCATTAAAACTTTATCGTAAATAAGATTTTAAATTTGTCTTCTGAACAATGTGTTTTATAATTGAAACGTTTGGATCACTCGATGGGTCACTTCTGGACAAATGAGGGATTACACAGACTTTATTTTAATTTTGTGTTGAATATCTCTTAGGGGGTTAGGGTTAGCAGGATGGGGTGGGAGATCAACGGGCGGATCGGTGCTGCGTCAGCAATAACTAGGACGCTGCATCGGTCCGTCGTGGTAAAGAGAGAGCTGAGCCGAAAAGCAAAGCTCTTGATTTACAAGTTGATCTACGTTCCTACCCTCACCATGGTAACCAGCTGTGGGTGGTGACTGAAAAAATGAGATCGCGAATACAAGCGGCCGAAATGAGCTTCCTCCGCAGGGTGGCTGGGCTCTCACTCAGAGATCGGATGAGTAGCTCTGCCATCCGGGAGAGCTCGGTGTCGAGCCACTTCTCCTCCACGTCGAGAGGAGCCTGATGGGGTGGTTCAGGCATCTGGTCAGGATGCCCCCCCGAGCGCCTCGCTGGTGAGGTGTTTCGGGCACGTCCCACCAAGAGGGGACCAAGAGGCAGACCCCAGACCCGCTGGAGAGACTGTCTCACAGCTGGCCGGGGAACGACTCGGGATCCTTCTGGGTGAGCTGGAGGATGCAGCCGGGGTGAGAGAAGCCTGGGCTTCCTGTCTGAGGCTGTTGCTCCCGCAACCGGGCCTCGGATGAGCGGAAGACGACGAAACGTAATATCTCTTTGGGGTAAATGCCTGGAACGTCTAGGAGAAAGGATGTTTATGGGAATATATAACCAGTAATCAGGGGTGGACCATACTTTTTCCACCTAGACCTTCAGTAGTGCTTCATCTGCATAAATCAGATCCCAATAACAATTTAATGGTTGACGTCTGTATCGATGTATGTGCATGTTTACATTCAAACCCCCGCCACCACAATTTCCCCTAAACTGCAGCTACTGTCTCTTTAACTGAGTTAATAAAACAAACATCTGGTCTGATAATGCTGTGAGGAAACAATAACTGGGAATCCACACCAGAAGTCAGCCTGCCCATGACTGCAGAGATCAAAACCACAGGGGTCCACAACACTTGGCTGAAGTGAGGGACCTACACCACCCAGGCCAGGCAGACCACGACAGCGAAGACCCCAAAGACTGAGCAGGCAGAGCTGGTGGGATGGAGGATTCCCATGAGGAAACATTGGACTAAGACACTGAATAAAACAATAGAATAATAACTAAAACCAGTAAAACAGGTTCAAACTGTTTAAGAAATAAATTTTAAAAATAAATAAAAAAAATAAATTGTGTAACTATGGGTGATTAAACAAATAGATATCAATAAATACATAAAATGCTATGAAACAAAAATCAATAAAAAGTTTTTCTTAAAAACATGAACAGACTCTGCAGCCTTGAGGTCCTCTGGCAGGCTATTCCACAGGTTTTTGATCTGACATTTGGTACTACTAAGTGGCCAGTAACTGGAGGACATTAGGATCCGTGAGAGGTCATACTTCAAAAGGAGGTCAGATAAATAGTAAGGGCCAAGACCATTAAGACTGCAGAGGTCATCCCAGCTGATTTTAGGAGAGAGGCAGGATACACCCTAAATAAGTCACCAGTCTGTTGCAGGGCCATACACAGACAATCATCCATACACATACTCATTCCTATGGGCAGTTTTGTAGCGGCCAATTAACTTACCATGCATGTTTTCGGAGAGTGGGAGAAAACCCACACAAGTATGAGCAAAACACGCAAACTTCACACAGAAAGACCAGTGTTTCAAGCCTTGCCCCCCCAATCCACAAACCGAATACTGACCTTTTTGCTGTGATTGTTCCAAAAACAGTGCCACCGTGCAAAATTAGAAATATCTTAAAATACAAATAAAAGCCACTTATTTTTAATTACGTTGATTTTCAGCATTATGCATTAAAATATGACTGACCTGGGAGACCAAATCTATAAACCGGGTCTGCAGAACTAAAAAGATTGGGAACCACTGCTTTAGGTCTTTGAGCTTGCTCAGTCATATTAAAAGAGAACCAACCAGTTTCAAACTGGTTCCACAAAGTTGTCAGGTACTAACCAAAATATCTTGGTATGCTGAAACTCAAGTTCTTACGGTATTTTAAAATAAGTGGCTACTGGCATATGGATATGGACACGTACCATTATCATAGCAACCACCAAACCCAGACATGTATTGATCTCTCCAGAGAGAACGTCTCTGCTGCTTCAGAGTCCAGTGGTAGCCGTTGTTCGTTGTCCAGTCTGAAGGCGTGGTGAAGTTTGGTTTCTAGGTTCGTAATAATTGACTTGACATAAAATTGGTGGCTTCACTATACTTTCTCCTCAGCATTCCATTAGTTTACTTGGCCTACCACTTGGTGGCATAGTTCCTTGTCATTTCCAAAATCTTCCACATTCTCATGATACATTGAATTCATAACACTACTCTATCCTGGAATACAGTATGGTGGAATATTTATCTCATCACCATGTTAAAATTCATGGAATAAAAAGTTCATTCCTTTTTTTTTCTTTTTAGTTTGCCCTTCCAGTTTTATCCCACGTAGTGCCAGGGAAAGCTTTGGCCCAGTGAAGTTCGAACCCGATTCTCCAGGTCGAAAGGCAGTAATTTTGTCACTAGGCCAACGCCCCCTGGGACCAGGAATAAATAGTTCAATCTGCGAGCTAAAACTTTATATTTGAAAAAGTAAACATCTTTCCTTCAGAGTTTCTCATTTAACATCTAATAAGAATAAAAAATTCTCTTTTTAGTAAGTTTTTTCCTAAAGCTTCAACATGGAGAAGGATGGCTGAGTGGGTAGAGTGACCGTCTTGTAACTGGAGGGAGGGTTCCTGGTTCGATCTCCCTGCCCAGAGTTTATGCCGAGGTGTCCCTGAGAAAGACACTCAACCCCATATTGCTCCTGATGGTGGTTTACACTTTTGAGCTACAATGTAGAGTGCTTTGAGTACCAACTAGGGCTGCAACTAACAATTATTTTGATGATCGATTAATCTGGCGATTATTGGCTCACTTAATCGGGTAAAATTGGCAACTTAATAAATAATAGTTTTTTGGCATTTTATTGAATGTAGTTATGCAAAACACAACTCATAACCACTTAAACAACATGTTGGGCTCATTCTAATAGTAAGTATAATTGTAAATCTTTCTGTGAAATGTAGTATATATGTATGTGTATAATGGAGTATATTTCCAGTTCTACAGCAAATATAAAATAATAAATCTACTTACTGTATACAGTAAAGGTAAATCACAAGCACCCATAAAATGTGTTTTATAGGACTGGCTAAAAAAACATAAAATGTAAACTGTTGACCATCCAGGATCACATTTAAAAACAAGAAATCGTTAACAGTTTTAGATTTGCAAATTTAACCTTGTTCAGAGGTATAGTACCAAACAAAAATGGCCTAGGTTAACATGAGTAAAAATACACAAAAAACAATCAAGTTGTGTAATATTAAGTGCAGTTGACAGCAAAAACTTTCTAAACGATTAATCGATGACTAAATTAGTCGACAACTATTTCAATAATCGATTATAATCGATTAATTCGATTAGTTGTTTCAGCCCTAGTACCAACGCAGGTTGAAAAGCGTTGTATAAGTCGAGTCCATCTACCATAAATCAGGCAAAATCAAACTTACAAACTTTTCAAATCGAAGAGGTGAATACATGAAAGAAACGAGTCACACACATCTGTATCATCTATCAATAGTTGCACCTTTTATTATAAAAAATATTTACAAAGATGCTACAATGTCTTAATATAAAAAAATGCATATATTTTACAATGATAATTAGTCTTTGAAGTTCTAGCTCCCATTCAGACTAGAGTGACATCCTTCAGGAGTGTTGTGGTAAGGTACTAAGCGCATGGAAATACTGTATCTTAGTCAATACATTTTGTTTCGCCTGAGTTTTATCTCTCTTCATCACTACACGGAACAATTTAGAAAAAAATGCATTTGATCTTCCACATATTTTCAGAAAAAGGCAACTGTTTGCATAAAGGATTTTAAGGACATTTGACTTGTCTACAGTCATTTGGACACGTGTGAAAGAGCTGCATAGTAATTTGAACATTAACCCGGTTATTGACATTATTTCTACCGATGAGAGAAAAAAAAAATAGCAATAAATAGATACTGCATTCATAATGGAGGGCAAAATGAGGATAAATATAATTTCACCGGGCCTCGTGGTTGAATCGATAAGTCAGTATGGCATGTCTGTACCAAAATAAAAATAAATACAATAAATAAAGCAATAAATTAGATGGGTTAACACAGAGAGTTCTTCATTTGTCAGAACAAATGAGTGAAAGAAATATGGCTTCTTGATGCGGTGTTTAGCCCCTTGGTTTTTTTCCTCAACGCTCAGAGAAAAAAAAAAAAAAGCTGAATTAAAAATGATTAGATGTGATCGTGAAAATCGAAGCAGGAAAAAGCAACGTTTGTCAAGTTGTCGATTGGGCTGCACAATATAACGATATCGAATTAATATCGCGTTGTCATCACATGGTTTTAGTTCATCACAAAATGCAGCGATCAGTCCATCTTGGATAAAGAAAAGATTTAACTGGGACTGATTAATTAGGTATTCATTTCAAACATATCTTTATAATTGAGAAAACTAGTCAAATAATATTTAATCGTTCCCATCATGATCATTTTATAATTGCCTTGTAAAAAAAAAAAAAAAAGTATCAAATCAAAGTCGCAAAATCAAACGCAAAAATCCAAATATGGTATTTTGTCGACATTGTGCAGCCCTAGTTATCGACCGCTCAGCAGGTCGTCTCCCTGCTCCGTGTAAAGCTTTTCAGAAAAATGAGAGTACAGCGTCTTGCGGGCGCCGTTTCGGACACCCATTACAGTCGACTTAGGATACCAAACCACGGGAAGACACGGTCTCGAGTCTGGCTACATTAAAATTTTAAAGACCACCTGGGAGGAGAAAATAATACGAAATGATGCTCCCAACCCCACCTAACCACCCCTCCCTCCCTCTGGCTGTATAATGCAAAAAATATATTTCTATATACACATACGTACATTTACATATATTCCATTCATAATTAGTCAAATCTTTAGGACAATATGCACCGATTCATAAATCTGGATTTACAATTTGTTCTGGTTCTGCTGCGTGTAGTGTGGTGTACTGTTCCTTGGTCCGTGTAATAAATAAAACAGGACAAAAAGGCGGATTGGACAGAGTATGACAGACAGAAAACATGGAAAGTAGGTAAATGCATCATGGTGTCGTAATTATCTTTGCCTTCTTGCAAATCTGAGAAACTCCAGGAGTTTGTCAAAGTGGGAAACTAACATTTGAGGATTTGGGGCACTCGGCTGGGAGGCCACCAGGTCTGTAACAGACGATTTAAAAAAAAAAAATCTAACATTTGTTAGTTTCCCAATTTGCCTTGAAAAACCTTCTACAATCTGTAAGAATACCACAAAGCGAACATGCACGTGTACCGTGCACAGCCTGCCGGACTCCGTGGGATCAGGATCCTACAATGATCTCCATAATGTGGTCCAGTTCATTCAGGTCTGACCTGCAGCTAGAGCTGGAGCTCAGGGCGCCGGGCCCGTGGGACGACAGGCTCTCCAGCAGGTCGTAAGGCCCCATCTTCGGGGCGCTCTGCATCCCCGTTAGCACCGTATCCAGGTCGTAATAGGACGGATCCACATCTGAAAACAGTTCCTCTAGAGCAGGATCTGGAGGGGGTGCCGGGTGCTTGATCTCAAAAGTCCCAAAAACCTGCTCACCTGTCCTGGAATCTGCACTAAGGTGGTCCCCTTCCTCTCCTTCTGAAACACACTCCTCACTGTCCTCTTCTTCGTCCTCTTCGCAACCGCCATCGTCTTCCTCCTCCTCCCAGCAGGGCTCCATGCTGAAAGGGCCGGCCAGGTAAGAGGCTGAGGACATTTGTGAGGGAAGAGGCGGAAGAGTGGACATGGTGACCTCCGTCTCCACCTCGCTCTCCATCACCACCTCCTCCGTATGGTAGCCTTCTTCCAAAGCGATGGCGGGGAAAGGTTTGGGGGTCTGCGCCGCCTGAGCGGCCGCATCAGTCTGCCTGCATAGCACCTCTGTGGCCACCAGGCGGTCTGCGGGACACTGCGCGGCCGCCAGCGCCTGGGTCATTATCTGCCAAGTGCCGTCTTGGGTCATCTCTTCTTGGATCTGCCGCACCGTGTTGGCGATGAGCACGGACCGGCACAGGTTGGGTTCCACTAGCATGTGGCAGAGCTGCAGTTTGATCAGCGACATGTCGAGCAGAGACTGCCGCTGCAGGCTGTACGAAGAGGACAGCGTCCGCACCGTCGGGGTCTGCTCACCGCTAGGAACAGCCTCTTCGCCGGGGTCTGAGAACTTACGTTTGGTGCCCTTCGGGAACATGGTGACTTTCTGCTGTGATGTGAAGCAAAGAGAAACACAATTAGGACTTGCTAATGCTCCAAGTTCCAACACTCACAAACAAAATGTGGGTTTTTACAAGCTGATTTTTATAAACTGATAGAAAGTTTGGCCACAAAAAATAAAAAGATGGGATTAATGTGCATAAAGAACTCAGAAAAAAATGGCTTCATATTACTTAAGTCGAAGAATACACACCTCTGTCAGCCTTGTATCATAATAATGAATAGCGTGTGTACTCAACTTTTCTGAGTTTGAAATTTGGTTGCATAGCCAACCTTATCAGTTCATCTATGGCTTATACTGAGTAACTGTAGGCAGGTTAATTAAAATTCCTTCACCAATTTGAGAGATTGCGCGTCCACAAGAATTTGTGGCCTTGACTTTTTTTTTGTTAATCTTTGGTGACCTGGCCCTGGAAACCTAATCAGTTCATCTATAGTTGGTACTGAGTTGCAGTCACATTAAAATCCTTCCAATGTCTTTAGGATATCTTGTTCAAATTAGCATCTTTCATGTTTATTGGCTTCTTTATGCACATTAATATCCATTTTTACTCAGGGTCCCCAAACTTTCCAAAAAGTATGTGAGTAATAAATAATCTGTGTCAGACTATGTGTTGTGTGGTTTAAAAAGGAGCTACACTCTGCTCATCTGCTGCTGTGATTTAAAATAAACTCTGAGCTACAAGTTAACAGTAAACAGTTTGTTATAATTGGGTTTTTTTTCTTAAAGTTTGCTATACCTTTCCTGTTGAGAGGCACAGGCAATAGCAAGGCAGCGTGGTCCCGGCTGCAGCGCTTCTAGTACTTTTGTACGAGCGACAAGCAGCTTTTGTTCTGCACCATTTCTGCCCATTTTAGGCCAGCCTGAAGCAAGACTCCTGCTGGGCGGAACAACCACACTTTTAACAGACCACTGAGCCACCGAAAATAGCATGGTTACCAACTAGAAGCGGACGCTGCATCAACACAAGCACAGACTACACAGACCTGGGTCAAGAAACAAACAAAAAATTTTTTAAAAAAAATAAGAGAACTCAGGTTACATAATCAGGGTGCTTCCAACCCCCGAAAATCCCTCACACACAGCCACCTGTGATCAAGAAAATAAACAGATGTTCTATCAATGGGATGCTTTCAAAGGATGAAAAAAGAAAAACATGAAGAATTCACAATAAACCACCAAGACCCAGTAATATTTAAAGAGAGTTTCAGGTTTCCAGTCCACACACGCAACACTTAAAAAAACTAGTAACACAATATTTTCTCTTTCACTGAAAGGAGGGGGAGGGGAAAAAAGTAGTCAACTTCCTCATTAAAACACGTTTCTGCACAAAAACACAAGACTGTGAGCGGCATTAAAAGCCATCCGACTCGTCTAAGTGGGACACCGAGCACTGGGGTGTTTCACATCCGTTAGAAAAAAAATAAGAGAATAAAACAAGTGGGGTTTCCAGCTGGGTCTCCTTTGAGAAACCTGTGGGTCAATATTCACACTTAATTCAAGAAGTTTTCAAAGAGAATGTTTGAACAAAACACGGTGCAGGTGCGCACATTGACATCTACGTTTTTCCTCATGATTCAAAGAAATTGTTCATTTTAAACACTACATTTTTAGAGTGTCATTTTCTCCACAAATTTGGATTCAAATTCACGCAAAAAAGGGACATTACGGCATAAAATCAAACGTCTAACTTTCAAACTAATTTAGAATGAAGGATCGCTTCTATCCGCGATCTCGTTCTTTCAGTCATCACCCACAGCTGGTTACCATGGTGAGGGTGGAAACATAGATCGACTGGGAAGTCAAGAACTTTGCCTCTTAAAATGAAGAAGTAGCCAAAAAAATGTAAATTGAAACCAAAAAAAAATAACTCATGCTTATGTTTTCTTTTCACCATTAGGATAAAATAAAAAATCATTTATTGTAACGTCTGTTTTGATCTTTTCTTGTTATGGTTACAAGCCGGTGTTTATGCACCTGCACTAATATAAAACGCTGAGGTTATTAAACCGAAACATCTTTCAGTTAGACGATAAAAATGAAGGCCCGTTAGTCAGTTTGGATCATTTCTCTTTCATATCCAATATTTTTCAATACTGCTGTAATGACTGCTCAAAATAAAAAAAACATCATAGTTCCATATGTTGTTCAAACTTAATAGAATTTTCTTGTTTTATTGAAACTATTCTATGTTTGGTTTTGTTTGATCATGCATAGTACTAATTTATACCATCAATAAAATGATGAAAAAATAGTTTGTAAAACTTTTAAAACGTCATTTATGTGGATAAAATTTTAAATGAAACTATTTATTTGCTACGTCTTACAAACTTGTATAATTGTTGCGAAACAAAAATTGAAAATTCAAACACGTAAAAATTGAAATATTGAGTTGATATCGCAACATCCGACAAAAAATAAAAATCGCAATCAGATATTTGTCGATATTTTAAAGTCATACCGATACCGCTAATTAGGTATTAGCAACTTAGACCATGTCCACACGTCGCCGGGTATTTTCGAAACTGGATATCCACTGTCCTCTGTTTTAGAAAAACTCGCGCGCACACGTAACCGTATTCAATACAACCGCACCCACACGAACCCGTATAAATACGTTTCCGAGTGCGGTTACACGCATGCAAGACCAGTAGTGGGCAGTATTTATCTAAACGTAAGTTCTGAACTAGGAAGGCTAATGTGACGAATAATAACCGACTGTAACTTCTTTCTTCTCCCTTGCTCCTCGACAAGAAGCAAGAGCAGTTCAGTGTGTAAAAAAAAAAAAAAAAAAAAAAAAAAAAAAAGAGCGTTTTTTTTTTTTTTTTTTTTTTTAGAGGATCCATGCTACCCACTGTCTGATATTAAAAACAAGGACGCACACAAATGACATTTATACATTAATTGTCGCAGGTAATGACGTTTAAAAACGCAAAATGTTGGTTATGCATGTCCACACGCAAAACCGGAGTTTTCCAAAATCTTCACTTTGGTCGGAGTTTTCAAAAACAACGGTTTGTAGTGGAAAAAAAAAAGACGGGTTTGTGTGGATGAGAGACCAAAACAGATAAAAATATATTCGTTTTACCAGATACCCAGCTACGTGTGGACAGGGCCTTAATGTGGAATTTCAAACAAAAATACGGAGTAAAACAGGCTAAACCGGTTTAACAGGCCAACAGATAAGATCAGTAAACACAAATTACACTAATTAGCACCAAACAGCTGGAAGTCTGGACGTTTTGTAGGTTCCTCGCTTGCATTTAAAAAGATTTCCAAACATTAGACAGAATAAAAGAGGAAGAAAAAGTCATTTTTGTAGCTGCCTGAAAAGGGTCAGAAAACATTTACAGACATGTTGTCTCCTCGATTGTGGTGGATTTTTGCTGGTCCCTGTTAAACAAGAAACACTAAAAAAAAAAACTAGTTCCTTAAAGAAAAGTGTGTAAAAAGGTGAATTAAAACAGGAATAAAAGGCAACCAAAACATAAGAAAAGGTTTACTGCAGAGAAGTAAAACAGTTTGGAACATAGGTATAATTTACAAGAATTTACATCAACGTTTTTTTCCAAACACCCTGAATATCTCACATTTTTACTGAAATCAACAAAAGAATTAATTAATCAATTACATTTGGACAAACTATTCACCTGTAACAGACATTTAAAACATAAAAATATATTAGCAAATCTCTGAAATGATATCAACGTTTGTAATTACTGATTGATATTTACTGTGGTTTTCGGTAGAAAAAGTTGACATTTTCAAAAATTATTAACCTATAAACCACCTGACTAATCATGTGTGTGAGCTTATGACTAATTGCCCTTAAAAGCCCACACACATCCGGACCACCCACCACCATGCATGTGTGTCCTGCAAACATCAAAACTTATTTATCTGTTGTGATTCATTTCAAACACAAACATATTAACTATTGACCTCCCACCCTCCCTACACACACATCCAGCATGTATATAAATATATAAATATATATATTTTAAATAGATATCTGACTATGCATATCACCGCCCGAACGACAATACCACAATCTCATGAAACATTAATAATCCGCAAAATTTTTTGCTAATTGACGCCGCTGAATTTCATTCTATCTAAACGAGCTTAGAGGCTTTCAAGTTTTCAATCCACAGTATTATGCAATTTTGAAATTCGACTGGCAGAAAGTATGTTTTTGTCTTTAAAGCTACAGGTTGAGGACACTAAATCCTACATGTGTAAAGGGAGATCAGATTACAGCAGCCAGCCTGGAAAGCTATGATGTAAGCTGCGCTATGCTTCTGATGGTAAGAAATTTAATAAACTTTAGGGGCGTAGCTATGAATTATATCAGACTCAACACTATAGGAACAAATTGTATTTTCAGCTTTTCATTAATAAAACAAATATTTTAAGTCAGTTTTTTGCAGAAACAGTCCGGAGTGAAACTTCGGATTTCTGAGGAAAAACAAGCTGGATTATTCTCAAGCCGTAAAAATAAAAAACAAGAGATCCTTTTGATAAATATGTCAGCTTTAAACGCATATTTGAGACACATATAAAGGAAAAAATGGATTTATCTTTAGGATTCTTTGTATTTTTTTGTTCAAATGTTTTAACGTTCTATGCTAATTGTGACATTCTGTATTGAACCATGTTATTTGCCTTTTTAAACTTAAAATACAGAAAAAAATCCAATAAATATCCAATGTATTAACTGGATATTTCATTTTTGTCTTCTTAACCACTTATTCCTAACGGGAGAACGCAGGTGCCAGAGCCTATTCTAGCTGGTGTCAGGCAAGCGGCAGGGTACACCCCGAACAAGTAACCAGTTTGCTGCGTGTTGATGTAAAAGGAGGTAAACATGCGAAATTTGAAAATACCAGTGAATGGTCAATCCTGTGCTGTTTGGGGAATCATTTACATGGTAATTAGCAATGTTAGCTCTAACTGCCGAAATGAAACGCATGTGACCTTCCGGCACAAAACCGTACGGAAGATATACTTTTCGCAATAGTATAAAATAAATTACTAAATTAAAAATGTTTGATTTCTGAGTTTATGCAACATACGCAATAAAAATGTCAAAAGAATACTTTAGTATGGGTAAAACTGCAAAACTCCTATCGTTAATCCATTTTAAGAGCATTTTTGTAATGGGATGTAGAGGTCTCGCTAAACATCGTCCGTGGTCAAATTTTGTTAATCCCAACATTATTGGCGACATTGTCAAGCTTGGAACTAACTCCCTCTTCCGCCCAAAACAAACCTAAACACCTTCATTTATAATACAACCCAAATTAGCACAAAAACATCTTTTCAAGTAAAATTGTGCTATGGGTGCTTGAAAGTTGCTTGCTAATTGGTCGAAATCAGTTTGCACATGCTTACTACTTGTATTGAGCCACTCAGCGTTCTTAAATATGGAGGATGAAATTGCGCATTTACTGAATTTAAAGCATTAACAACTGTAATAATTTGTCAAATTTGCTTGGAGAATCCTTTGCACAACCATGTGTGTAGATGGCAAAGAAGACGCGAAGAGAGATTTAAATGAGCGGAAAGCATTCTGAAAAGGACCAACAAAACCAAAACTTCAGGGATTTTCTATTTTATTACTTACAGGAGGCAGCACGGCCGCCTCATTACAAAAAGGTATTGGGTTAGAGTCCTAGAGTGGGGAAGAGTCTTGAAATGCCGGCCTTACTGTGTGGGGTTTGCATGTTCTCTCCAATTACAAGTGGGCTTTCTCCAAGTATTCTGGTTTCTTCCAAAAACACACGTTAGGTGGATTGGCCACTGTGAAATCGCCCCTAGGCATGAGTGTGTATATGGCCCGCAATAGACTGGTGACCTGTATGGGGTGTATCCTGCCTCTCACCATAAATAAGCCAGGTTAAGCGGTTCAGAAGACTAAACGAAAAAAAGTATACAGTTTTGTATTGGAGGATCGCAAATGATACATTCCTGCTCATTCAGATCAAACTTCAGTAAAATATAAATAAATTAAAAAAAAAAATGAATTACTCTATTCATCCCTCTCCGGGGAAATTTGTGCTGCACTCCTTACACCGCAGCAGGCTGCCCTTCGACGGCGCCAATAATATCGTCACTATTACTTAATATTCTGATTAAAAAGTAACAACTGAACTAAATCCTTAAGGTATTTATCCTTTTTTTTCTGAGAAACAGTGTAAAAGTGTTTAAATTGTTACTGCATCCATGTAAACATAAGCAAATACACCTGGTGACGCGTTTAAAGTGATCTGTTAGCTTGAACTATGTAAACGAGACACATGTCCTGATTTACACATGATTATATTCTGAATTGCTATGAAATGACACTATAAATATTTAAGTTGTTGAAAAAACACAAGGTCAGATTTGTTAGGTTTTTCTTAAAAAAAAAAGGCTCTCTTTGCGTCACTGGTTTCCATCAGAACCCATCCCCCACCGGCCCCTGAAAGCAACACTTTCACACTGAAACTAAATACAAAAATATCAACAAAAAATCAGCTGAATGAGTGAAAAAAAAAACATTTTTTAGAAAAATGTAGTTTAAAAATAATTATTAAAAGTCTTAAAGGTGATGAGTCGCTTTAAAAGGCGTCTTGTCGCTGCTAGCCACATGCTTTTGTCTTTTCAGCATCGACAATGAAGCCATTTTGCGCTTGATGCTAAAGGCTAGGCGGCTAACTCTGCTAGCTAGCCGGGATAAATCTTCCCTACTACCTCTAAATAAACCTCTAAAGATAGGGAATAATGTGTGGAATGATTTAAAAACACTCTATTTACCCCACCCTGTCTGGAGGTGTTATAAAACAGGAAGATAATAAACTACAAGCGAGCCAAACATCCACCGCGGTGCTTCCGCTTTCCTGGCCGAAAACAAGAGTTTTCACCGCGACTACACTTTTTAACTTTCCCCCCTAAAAATAAAGCAGCGTTACCCTAATTTTTTAATTAAAATGAAAGCATGATCGAGTGTTTGTCCTCACCTCTTGTTTTGTGTTACTTTATTCCGGTCTCGGTCATAGGATCGACGGCAGAGAAAGCGGAGATCAGGTTCAGATGAGATCATTCATGCCACGGATTCAGAAACTGAAGCAGCGGCGGAGCTGGAGGGGGGAGGAGAGGGGAGAAAGAGGGGGAGGGGAGAGCAGACAAACACACACATGGTGGGACGACACTATTTTATTTGTACAACCTAATGTTACAATCTAAGTGACTCACTTTGTAGATTTAATTCAATTCAATTTTATTTGTTTTTCCCAAAATCACAGAATTTCCGTCTCAATTGGCTTCACAAGAAAAAGAGGAATGTATAAACACAAATACACAGCAAGAAAAATAACAAACAAATGCTAACTAAACAAGACTAGCACATTTATGCACTTAGACTCTCCTTCTCGGTGAGGAAAAACTCCTAAAAAACCCATCAGTGGGGAAAAAATAAGAAACCTCATGGGGATCCACGTGAAAGAGAGATCCCTCCCCCGGGACGAGCAACCAATGTGTCACAGATTATTGTTTAAATATTAGCTTATTCTAATCTACAGCTAAATATCTAAAGAAGTCAATAGATGTTCTTCATCCTGATGGAAACACGGGAGACTCCTCAGCCCGGAGACGTCCATTTAAAAAAAGAACATGAATGTAAATACACAAAAACTTAACCAAACAATTTCAGCACATTCTTGCCTTTGGAGCCTCCTTCTCTGAAAAGAAAAACAGCACTGCAGGGGAGAAAAAGGAAACCTCACGGGATTTTAATCATGATATAAAATTTTACATAACGCAAATACACAAAAAAAACTAAACAATTTTATTGCATATTCTTTTCGTCCCAAGGTCTACTTTTCAAGTATCAAACCTCCTGAGATCTACCAGTCCAGTGTTAACATCACAAATGCATCCAGATCGTTTCCAGATGCAGTAAAAAAATTTAAAAAAACTCACGACATGTTATGTTGTTGTTACACAACCATTAAGACATCATAAACACACCCTCTCGCAAACACACACAGAAATTTCTCCCTCTAAACACACAGACAAGTTCCTCTCTCTCTCTCTCAAACGCACACAGACACATACACACAGAGACAGGTTCCTCTCTCAAACACACACAGACATACATACACAGACAAGTTCCTCTCTGTCTCAAACACACACAGACATACATACACAAACGAGTGGCTATCTGTCTCAAACACACATTAACAAATTTTCTTTTTTCTCGCTCACTCTCTTTTTCTCTCTCTAACACACACAGACGTTTTCCACGGACACGCAGTCCTTTGGGAAGGGCAGCGGTCATAGTAGCACCAAGTGCTGCTAATTGAGAACAGGTTTAACAACATGCTTTCACTTCACAATCCAAAAATCTGGAAAACGTTGCCAGAAAAAGTTGCCAGATTTACGCTTTTTTGAGAAAAATAATATATTTAGGAGTTGCTTAATTTTAGCGTCTACAGCGGTTATATTTAGTGTTAAAGTCGCTGAGTTTACAATACTGACTTCATTTCATATTTTTTTTTCCCTACATAACTAGTGGTCGACTTGGAATCAGTCTGGGGGATATCAGTAGACCACGATCGACTGATTGGGCATCCCTGCATTAAGCCTTCCTTCTTAGTGAGAAAAAAACTCAGCAGTGGGAAAAACAAGAAGAAACCTCGCGGGGATCCACATAAAGGAGAGATCCCTCCCCCAGGACCAGTAGATTGTTTATTAAATATGATCTTATTCCACTCTACAGCTTTATATCTGAAGAAATCACTAGATGGGCTTCATCCTGCTGGAAATAAGATGAAAGACCAAGCATAGAGGCCTCCTCAGTCTGGCCACGCCCAGGACAGGAACAGAGGATTCACCAAATCTTTTCAACCAGGCTTCCATCCTATCTACTTTCAGGTGAGAGGCAGAATACACCCTAAACAGGTCACCAGTCTGATGCGGAGCCACACACACAGACAACCATCCACATACACACTCGTTCCTTGGGGTAATATCATAGCGGTCATGATGTACAAATCATTAACACAATCCATCCTCACTTTCGATACTACATCTTGGTACAACTTCCTCTCCTGCAAACAGAAAACAAAACCCCCAAAATCACAAATCAAGCTGGAAAATAATTGGTTCACCGCAAAAAAACCCTCCACTTTCCTTTCTGTACAAACATGCTGTGATCAGAAAGGCCATGCTGATCACAGATGATCCACTACAAGCCCTTCATCAGACCTTTTTCCTTCAGGCTGGCAATACAAAATTTCAGTCAGTCATCTTCTTATCCGTCTATCCCTTTCAGGGTTGCGGGGGGTGCCGGAGCCCATCCCAGCTAATTTAAGGCGAAGGGCAGGGTACTCCCCAAACAGGTCGCCAGTCTGTCGCGGGGCCACACACACACATTCATTCCTAGGGGCAATATGGCACTGGCCAATCAACCTAGCATGCATGTCTTTGGAGGAAACCGGAGTACCCGGAGGAAACCCACGCAAACACGGGGAGAACATGCAAACTCCACACAGAAAGGACAGTGTTCCAAGCCTCATCCCCACCCGGGACTCGAACCCACGATCCTCTTGCTGTGAGGCCACTGTGCTGTAGAAAATTTCCGTTCCGTTCCGTCATCTTCCGCTTGTTCCGTGGTCGGGTCGCGGGGGCAACAGCCTTAAGCGGGCAGCCCAGGCCTCTCTCTCCCCAGCTGCATCCTCTCGCTCACCTGGAAGGATTCCAAGTCGTTCCCCGGCCAGCTGTGAGACATAGTCTCTCCAGCGGAGAGTACAAAATTTCATTCTCCAAAAAAAAAAATAAAAAAAATCCATTGGACATTATTCATCCCAATTAAATCAAAACCCCAAACAAACCCTTTCATAGGTCAATAGTGTGTGATTTGAAATGTTTTAATGTTTGCTTGTATACTGTGTGAGCCCTCTTAAAAGAAAATTTCTCCATTGTCAAACAAATAAAGTTTTCCATTCATTTTCATAAAGGAAAGATTCCTGCTACAGGACAAGCAGCCAATGTGTCTAAGATTGCTAATTCAATATTATTATTTGAATATTGGGGTGTTCTTTAACACAAATGAACAATTCCTCCAAAAATTTATAGTTATAAACAGTTGTTCAAATTGAAGGTGTTTTGTTAAGAAAGAGCTTGAATGCGACTTAAAACCCACTGGGGTTTTTGGACTTCTCTGGTGTCTGCGTTTGTCATTCACATGACTGCTTGTATTATCCAGCAACAGGAAGTTATGAGGTCCCTGTTATAGAGGTAAAAGAATTTCTGCATTGTTGAATTTTTTTTCCTTAACTCCTCTGCCCCCACATGTAGCCCCTCCCATGTGATAGGTTGGTCTGTTCTGGCCTAAAGGTCAATCTGCAAAGAAACTATGTTTTTCTCCAAATTCACAGTCAGGCATACACATAACCATTGGCCATTCAGGCAGTTTACAAAAAAGTTTAGCCTCTAAAAAAAGAAAAGTAACACTTGTACCAGAATATATACTTCCAAGCAAGAAAAAAATGTTTTGCTTTTTTTTTTGCATTAACCCTCAAAAATGTTACTAAATTTTCTCAGCATTTGCAAGCAGGAGAAATTCTTTGCTTCTTAGCTTGAACTATGTAAAATGTTTCAATTAATTTGAGTTTATTTAACCATGTGAGACAAGCCGTTGACCTGTGCAGGGTGTAACCATGCTTTTCCCTGAGCCTGGCCAGGTTATGCTGAAGCCAATGTTCCCAAGCTTCCTGAGGACAAGGGGGCGGAGCTAAAAAAAATTTGCTCTTGTGACGTCAGCAGCAGGGACGAGCCAAACTCCGAAGCAGCAGTTTGAAGCAATTTGTTTCAGAAAGAAAGAAGAAAGAGATATGCTCCGGAGCTCTGTCTTATTTAATCATTTTTAGCTTAAATTGAGTTTCTTTTTGTGCGCTGCATAAGTTTTCTTGTGCGCTATTAATATGCGAGTAGTGCGCAGTTTAGAGGGAACATTGGCTGCAGCACTTTTTTGTGAACCTTTTGGATTGAGTAGTTCACAAAATGACTGACTGGATTTTATCACATAATTTTCCCAGACGTTTCACTGGTAAGTGATAAATGTGAAAGAAACGTTAGTTTAACTTTCAGAACAACTTTAGAAACTGTGCTGCACGGTGGCGCAGTGGTTAACACAGTGCCCTCTCAGCAAGCAGGTCGGGGTTCGAGTCCCATAGTGGGACACGGCTTGAAACACTGGTATGTTCTGCCCGTGTACTATATCACTAGTTTACTCCCACTCTCCAGAAACATGCATGTTCAGTTGATTGGCCACTATGAAATTGCCTGGTTGTGTGTGTGTGGCCTTGCAACAGACTGGCGACTTGTTCGGGGTGTACTCTGCCTCTCGCTTGGAATTAGCCATGATAGGCTCCAGCACCCTGTGAGCCTGTTAGATCGGTTTCAGAGGATGAGAAGAAGCGTTCAGAGGACAAAACTTTGGAAATTGATTCACAATCTGACTCTGAATCCCAACTTCTGTCCTACTGGGTAATGACTTCAAAGGGATTCTTTCTGAATCAATTCAATTTTATTTGTATAGCCCAAAATCACAGAATTTCCATCTCAATGGGCTACACAAATTTCCCATGTGTGGGATTATTAAAGTATATTCTGATTCACAAGAAAAAGAGGAATGTATTAACACAAATACACAGCAAGAAAAATAACTAACAAATGCTAACTAAATAAGACTAAATAAGACTAGCACATTTATGCCCTTAGACTCTCCTTCAGGGTGAGGAAAAACTCTTAAAAACCCATCAGTGGGGAAAAAAATAAGAAACCTCGTGGGGATCCACATGAAAGAGAGATCCCTCCCCCCGGAAGAGCAACCAATGTGTCAAAAATGATGATGTGGAAAGAGAAAGAAGCCACCTCATTTGAAGTCTGCTTTACACTACATAAGAAAGACTAAAAGAACCACTTCAGAAATTTTTACTTAATTTGGAAGCCATTTACTAACTGGACAACTGGACTGAGTAGGGCGGCATCAAATTTTTGGGGGGTTTTCTTATCCTGTTTGGTATTTTTTTTTCTCATCCACCCCAATTTATTTGTTTTGTCATTTTGCCTCGCAACAGGCTGGGTAGCTGTTCAGGGTGTACTCTGCCTTTTGCCTGCAACCTGCCAGGATAGGTTCTGTAACTTCCTGTGAATGTGACAGAGCTAAGTAGGTCAGAAGATGAATAATTGTACTGTATTTTATTTTGTTAAAAAGAGAAGGAAAAAAACAATTGATATATTTGAAACAAAAGTGTTGTTGAAAATAAAAATCATCTTTTCCCCGTAACACTACCAAGTATATCCGGACATGTCACATGTCAACATATGTTCCCCCTCTCTATGTTCGACTTTTCTTTTCTAAAAGAAATTTCTACTTTTCTCCTTTTTTCTTTTCTTTGGCTAAAAAAAAAAAAAAAAAACAGATTTTCCATAACATTAAGGCAATTTTTGTCAGTCTAATAGTGGATAGCAATATTTTTCTACATATTGTATGGAAGTAAAAAATATCAGTATTGTGACCACACAAATATGAAGTGTAACTGAAGATCCTTTAATCAGTTTAACTGGTAATTCAAAGGTATAAACCCAAGTTACCTGTAAAAAAAACATATATTTCTCCCATTTTCAACACTAACTACCAAATGAACTAAGAGGACACTAGAATCGCTTTGGACAGGAAGGGTATGGGCAGACTCTATTTCCTGAGGAAGCTCAGGTTCTTTATTTTGGGGCACTAGTTGCTAGAGATGTTCTACAAGCTTGTGAACATACTGCTGGAGATTTTTACAAGTGAATCGCTTTGTTCATCATTGTTAACTTCTAAATAAAAATAAGACAGGACTTTATACATATTATTTCTTCACATAAAAATTTCCAACACAAAAATGGGTGAAATCTTTGGGCGAAATAATTACATTACGCAAACGATTCTCTGATTTCCAAGTGTGCTTCTCTGTTTAATTCCTCATTGTTTTTTTTTTCTATTTGCCTCTTTAACACTCCCACTAACTGATAAAACCTCCCCACTTTCCCAGTTTTTTCACATAACTAAATCAGTTTTCTCACATGTTTATGTTCCTTATTCGAAATAAAGGATTTCCATAGAAAGAGACCTGATTGTATAAATCCAAAATTCAGAGAGATGGTCTTCATTACAATTCCACAAAAAACTATAAAGATTTCCTTTTCAAATTGACATCAGTATTTTGTCCTAAAGCAGAAGTAGTGGGAAAAAAAACAAGAGTAGACAAGAACATAGATACCATAACTCATAAAAAAAGGACAAAACACTAACAAAAAAAAAAAGAAACAGTCTATTTTGAGCAAAAATTGAAAAAAGAACAATAGTCTTACTTTAAAAAGTAAGAATTACAGTATATTTCTATCTGTTGGTGCAAGACTGATTAGTTTTAAGCCATTGTTTCAAATATGTTAGAAGACTTAAATTGTTTGAATAATTTTTAGTTTGTTCTGGCAGACAGTTCCATAATGTTATGCCTGACAGGCACAATCAATTGACTAAGTCTAGTTAATGCTCTTGTAGCTCTGCCAGGTTTAGCATTTTTATAGCTAGAGGGACAACTTCAGAGTTCCCAGGCAAAAGCAAGGCTTGAGGATTCCCAGGAAGAGGCAAGACTTTGAGATACCTGGGCAGAAGCAAGGCTCCTGGGAATTCTTGGCAATGGCAAGGCTTTGTGAGTTCCTGGGCAGAAGCAAGAAATTGGGGATTCCTGGACAGAGGCAAAGCTATGGGGTTTCCTGGGCAGAGGCAAAGCTACGAGGTTCCTGGGTAGAGGCAAGGTTCCACACAAAGACAGAGAAGGCAACAGCTCAACAAAGATCCAAGAAAGGACCGGACTCATAAAAACTGGGGACAAACAGGAGGCAGGTATTTCAGGTAGAGACAATAATGGCCAGGAGGAGTTGTTTTAGGAGGCTGAAGAAAAGGTGATGAAACGGGATTCCTGACAAAACAATTGCTAATTCTTGAACCAAGAAAACAAGCCAAAAAAAACCAAAAAACTCCTGTAAAAAGAACTCGGCAGTGGGAAAAAGAAGAAACCTCATGGAGAGCAACATGAAGGAGTGATCCATCATAGGGCGGACAGGCAATGTATCTAGGAGTGTTAATCAAATAAAACCTAAACTAAGAGATGGGCTTCACACTGATGGAAATGGACTGTTTGACAATTTAAAACATATGGAAAACATTTAGTTTTTTTCATTTTAAGTAAACTGACAAAAGAAAAGCACTCAAGGATGACGAGAAAAGAGGAGATAAAAACCAGAGATGATGACCACAGGACAGAAAAGCCAGGAATCAGACAAGAGCAACGTGGATACATCAAGCACGAAGGCTTCCTCACTCTGGCCACACCCACAGCTAGAAAAAAGATGATCTATCAGAAATCTGAAATGGAACTTACTCTGAAAAACTTTACCTTCAGCTTCACTTACAGACACCCTACTGGTGGCTATAGAAGTCCATCACAAAAAAATTTCACAGATTAAAACAGAAAGAGTCTCAGACCACAAGTAAAAGGCTACAGTGCAGGGCCACCAGCTATGCAGATGACAGTCACCATGGCAACAACCAATCAGAGATAGCTTTCCCCCAATCAGAAAGAGACTGGATGAAAATAGAACAAACCGTATCCTCAGTATGAGGTGAGAGTTTCTCAAAACAGCATGAGTTTAAAATATAAAACTAATCATCTTAAACAGAAAAAAAAACTACAACTAGATAATTATCTGGTTACTAAACTGTCAATAAATGAAAAAAAAAAAACCCTAAAGTATTTAAAAAAAAAAAAAAAATACGACTAAGTACAAAAGAAGAAATCAAAGCTAAAATTAAATTAATTTTCATAGTAATAGGGTTTATTACACGCTGGTTGAATAATTCTTTTATTTCCCAAAAATATATTTAGTTGGTTGACTTGACTGAGTTAATAAATAAAAAAAAAATCTAAAGTTTTGTAAAGTTACAATACAAGAGACGCCCACTGACAGAGGGATCGGTGAGGCGTCTGCAATAACTATGTTGCTGCATCAGTCCGTCGTGTGAAGAGAGAGCTGAGCCGAAAAGCAAAGCTCTCGATTTACAAGTCAATCTACGTACCCACCCTCACCTATGGTCACCAGCTGTGGGTGATGACCGAAAGAATAAGATCGCGAATACAAGCGGCCGAAATGAGCTTCCTCCGCAGGGTGGCTGGGCTCTCACTCATAGATCGGGTGAGAAGCTCTGCCATCCGGGAGGAGCTCGGTGTCGAGCTGCTTCTCCTCCAGGTCGAGAAGAGCCAGATGGGGTGGTTTGGACATCAGGTCAGGATGCTCCCCGAGCGCCTCACTGGCGAGGTGTTTCAAGCATGTCCCACCGGGAGGAGACCAAGAGGCAGACCCCGGACTCGCTGAAGTGACTATGTCTCACAGCTATCCGGGGAACAAATCGGGATCCTTCAGGGTGAGTTGGAGGATACAGCCGGGGTGAGAGAAGCTTGGGCTTCCGGTCTGAGGCTGTTGCCCCACGACCCGGTTCCGGATGAGCGGAAGACGACAGAATGGAACGGAACAATAGAAGAAGCGAGCTAAACCGAGTTAAATTTAAAACTTTGTGTATTTCATTTAAAATGATTTAGTTTATGATCAGAAATATACAGTATATAGTGTAGTTAATATTCAGTTGATTGACTGAATCAACAAATGAAAAAAAAAACCAAAGTGATGCAAAAATCACTCAAAATAGTGATGAAAGAAGCAAACTTAAACTAAAATTTTAGAAAATGATAGCAAGTGATAAGATGCCTGATGAATGGAGAATTGTCCTTGTTCCTATTTTGTCCTTGTTCCTATTTTTAAGAGGGAGGTGTGCAGAGTTGTGGCAACTACAGTGGAATAAAACTGATCAGTAATACAATAAAGTTATGAGGAAAAGTTATTGAAACCAGGCTAAGGTTAGAAGTGAGGATTTTTTATTTTATGTCGAAAAAGAGCTGTTTCTCTATCATGTCTGTCTGCGTCACACTCCAGCTTTGGGCTGATAGAGAGCGGGCTGCTGGAGGATCATTGACTAATTATAAAACTATCAGCGTTTCCGTTTCATTTTATTCACTTTTAATGTTTTTATTGTGTCAGCATGTTGTTTGGAAAGAAAAACACTCAAATAAAACATCTTGTTTAGTGGAACGTTTCTTCTTTTATTTTGTCAAACTAAAGATTTAAAGAACTCTACCCGGCCTGGAACTTAACAAAAAATTAATCTTGTTTTACTGTTTAGCCGTCTCTTAAAATCTTAAACTTGGTCTTTTGACAAAATTAATTACATTATTGGAGCTTTAGAGCGTTTTTCTTTTCAACTAACGAGGCTGCTGCTAACAGCTTGTATATGTGTCATATTTGTAATTTTTTAAAATGTACTGTATTCAACCTTCAATGGGAACATTTCTGTGCTTTCATTGCACCACAGCAGGCAGCCACGACGGCATAAATGGTGGGAGAAACAGGGGGCTAGGTGTCTTCTTCAAGGACACCTAGACATGAGCTCAGTGGCATTTGAATGGGCTTTTACCAGTCCAAGGGCGGACATTCTACCGCTGAGTTATCGCCTCCCCCCATTTTAGGGCTTAAACAGTCTTTAAAAAGCACAGACATTGATAAAGCATTTCATAAAATGTATGTCCTTGTATAGCAACAATAACTGTTCCTGACGCCGTCAAAGGTCTAAATAATTTAATCAGCGTTTAAGTCATAGAGATGACGCAGCATTTTGAA
Source organism: Neostethus bicornis (assembly GCA_902685375.1). NCBI lineage: Eukaryota > Metazoa > Chordata > Actinopteri > Atheriniformes > Phallostethidae > Neostethus > Neostethus bicornis. Next base: position 22,222,899 of record LR738552.1, read on the forward strand.
GCTAGCTGCTTAATTTAACCAACAAGGCGCAGAGCCATGGCCACTTTACTGCATTTTTATGGTTATGTGGCTTTATTTATCTAGTTTGTTTGCTTGCTTAGTTGCCTTTAGCTTTTCAGCTGCTTTTAACTTTATTAAGCTACATTAATCCCCATCACCATTGTAGACTCTTTCCGCTTCCTCGGCACTACCATCACACAGGACCTAAAGTGGGAGCCGTCCATCAGCTCCCTGATCAAAAAGGCCCAGCAGAGGATGTACTTTCTGCGGCAGTTGAAGAAAGCCAAGCTGCCCGCCCAGATGTTGGTGCAGTTTTACACAGCCATCATCGAGTCCATCCTCACCTCCTCCATCACCGTGTGGTATGCTGGAGCCACAGCCAGGGTCAAACACAGACTGCAGCGCATTGTGCGCTCTGCAGAGAAGGTGATCGGCTGCAGCCTTCCATCTCTCGAAGACCTGTACGTCTCCAGGAATCGGGGGCGTGCTGGTCGGATAGCAGCTGACCCTTCCCACCCTGGACATGGACTTTTTGAGCGACTCCCCTCGGGCAGGAGGCTCCGGTCCATTCGGACCAGAACGTCCCGCCACAAAAACAGCTTCTTCCCTTCTGCTGTTAGTCTAATTAATACTTTATAGCCTGAACCCCACATCTCTTAGTCACCTCCCTCTTGTCACTTTACTATCTTTATTATTTTTTATTATTTTCTATGACATTGCACTACTTTTCTTTTTTCTTTCTGAGCACTCTGTTTTGTTAAAATTATTTTTATTTATTTTATTTTTTATTATTTTCATCTTATAATATTGCACAGCTGTATCAAAGCAAGTTCCTAGTCTCTGATATTCTCATTAACATGGCAATAAAAGCATTCTGATTCTGATTCTGATTAAGTTACAATTAAGCTACATTAGGCTTCATTAAACTACAGTAAGTGTTATTAAGCTACAATGCGGCAATTGTGACATTGCAATTGTGGCATGTATAAGGAAAGGGGAAGAGCGTGAGTACAGAGTCCTAATGGAGAAATTCGAGAGCTGGTGTGAACAGAATAAGCCCCAGCTGAAAATCTCCAAAGCCAAAGAGATGGTGCTAGACTTTCGACGAGCCCTCTCCACCTTCTGCTCTATTGCCATCAAAGATGCAGGAGTGAAGGTGGTGTGCTTATATAAGTACGTATCCGGGTCTTCAGTGGGACAACAAGTTGAACTGGTTTATGAAGATAGAGTCTGTGTACAAGAAAGGCCAGAGTAGAAAGTAATTCCGAAGGTTTCTGGCCTCCTTCAAGGTCTGTCCTACTCTGCTGCACATGTTTTGTCAGGCAATTGTGTCAAGTATTTTTTTCTTTGCAGTTGTGTGTAGGGGGCAGTGTGAGGAAAAAGGACACTCCGAAACTAGTTGTTGGGCTTGGCCGGGACCCTGTGGAAAAGGTGGTGGAGCAGATTGGCAAAGATAAGATCTGTCCTGTCCAATCAGTCACCCACTGCACACAGTCTTCTCCAGACAGAGGAGCTCTGTGAGCACCAGACTTCCCTCACTGAGCTGCTCCACAGACAGACAAACTCTTTCGTGCCTTGTGCCATCAGACTCTTTAATGCAGCTGTGTCGGGCAGTAGCAGAACAGAGCTGCTGTGATTTTACTGATTTGACCTTTACATTCGATTACGTGTACTGTATTCTTTTTAGCTTGTTTACTTGTCTTTATACTTTTTTTACCTGCTGTATTTATGAACTGTTCCTAATCTATCTATCTATCTATCTATCTACCTACCGACCGATCTATCCATATGTCTATCTAACTGTATAAAGCTACATTAACCTGTATTAAGCTACAAAAAACTGTATTAAGCTACATTAACCTGTAGTAGGCTACAATGAGTTCCATTAACCTGTATTAGGCTACGTTAAGCTGTATTAAGCTACATTAACCTGTATTAAGCTACATTAACCTGTATTAAGCTACGTTAAGCTGTATTAGGCTACGTTAAGCTGTATTAAGCTACAGTAAACAGTATTAAGCTACATTAAGCTGCATTAAGCTACAGTAACCTGTATTAAGCTACATTAACCTGTATTAGGCTACAGTGAGCTACATTAACCTGTATTGAGCTACGTTAAGCTCTATTAAGCTACATTAAGCTTTTCAGCCATTTTAGTTGTTGTTGTTGTTGTTGTTGTGTGTGTACCCAGTTTTTTCAACAGCTTGTTTTTAAGCATTTTGGCTTTACAGTTTATTCTTTCAGCAGAAAGGCATTACAGTTTAAAATCACAACAGCATGGCATTCACCCAGCTGTTTTCTAAAAACAGCTTAACGTGTAGGTTTTGATTTATTTTATTGTTTATTGTTCTAATATATATATATATATATATATAAATACACATACATATATAGTTATATATATAACTTCCGGGTTTGTTTGTATATTTTTCCCTATGTGTTTCTACAAGGTTCCGCTTCTAGCATTTTCTACACCCGGAGGATAAACGGAGGAGCACCAGCGGAGGCTTCTAGAAGCATCTAGCATCGTGTAGCAGCGAACCGGCCGGCTGGCAGACACACACATTTACCTCTTTTCTGTTCTTAGCTGACAGATTTCAAGTTTTCCTGTGATTATTTCTCTGTAGACATGGCTAAATGGGGAGAAGGAGACCCTCGTTGGATTGTAGAAGAGCGAGCCGATGCTACTAATGTCAACAACTGGCACTGGTGAGACACGATGGAAGGACATTGGTGCTAAATTAGCTTCTTATTTAACAACCTCTTAGCAGTACTTTTCATTTTGGTCTTTAAATTCATTTAATGTTAATGCGTTAAGTTTTAATTTTTTCAAATTTCAGTTGAGAAAACGGAAACATTTTGCGTTACAATAAAGATGTAGCATAGTTAGCTGCTGTCATTCCAGCTGCATGTCTGTTAGTTGTAACATATTAACAGCATGCTTTCTGCCACATGGCGCTTATTTGACGCCCTAAAGCGGTGGAAACTGTTAGAATCTCTAAAAGAAAATCTTTATTTTATCCACAAAAGTCTATAACATGTTTCCAATCCAGAATGAATCAATCTGATCTGTACCTGAAATTCATAATGCTATTATTTGTTTCTGAATATGTTTGGTTCTGAGATCTTTAAATGTTTTCATTGAATCGTGATCCCCAACTGTCACTGGACGGATTTGCTGCTGAGTGTGAAGCGATGGGGATGGAAATCATTGCTTCCAAATCAGAGACCATTGTCCCCATCCAGAAAATGGTGGAATTGCCCCTGTGGGTCAGGGTTCTTCCCCAAGTGGAGGCTCTTGTTCACAAGTTGGGGAGAAGGATGGAGTAGGAGATCAGCAGACGAATTGGTGTGGCGTCCGCAGTATTCAGGACGCTGCTTTGTTCCGTCTATGTGAAGAAAGAGTGGAGCCGTAAAGCATAGCACTGGATTTACCAGTCGATCTATGTTCCTACCCACACCATGGTAACCAGCTGTGGGTAGGGAACGAAAGAACAAGATTGCCAAAACAAACGTCTGAAATGAGCTTCCTCCATTGGGTGGCTGGGAGCTTTGAGTAGAGCTGCTGCAGCTCCTCTTGGTCGGGAGAAGCCAGGTGGGCTGGTTTGGGCATCTGGTTGAGATGCTTCCAGAACGCCTCGCTGGTGAGTTGTGTCGGGCACGTCCCACCGGGAGGAGACCCAGAGACAAACCCTGTGCCCCCTGGAGAGACTGTCTCACAGCTGGACAGGGAACCCTCAGGATCCTCACAGATGAGTTGGAAGATGCAGCCAGGGTGAGGGAAGCCTGGGTTCCCCATCTGGGGATGTTGCCCCAGCGACCCAGGTCCGACTAAGTGGAAGACAACAGAACGGAGAGCTTTAAATAATTTAGATTTGTTCATGTTGAAATTGGACTTCTGGTGTCTTAAGTGGCCAAAACTATTAGAAGTTTAAAATATCTTATCAGAATCAGATGCACTAAATTAAAACCGTATATTGAGACAACATGGGAGTTATTAATTTTTTTTAAATATACTTTATCAATCCCTCATCGGGAAATTTATGTGCTGCATTTCACCTGAGCAGGCTGCAACCTATGATGGTGCCAATGGTGCGAGAAACGAGGGGTTGGTGTCTTCTCCAAGGACCCTAGACGTGCACTCAGTGGGATGCGAACCTGTGAACTTCCGGTTGACTTCCGGTTCGCGGGCGAACGCTCTAACCACTGAGCCACCATCTCCCCATGATTATTTACAGAATATTTTACAGTGCAGTATTAAAGTGACGATGCTGTATTATAGTGATTATTGTCGTTGCCGTAAAGTGTCTTTAGTGCCGGTGAGTTGGGTGGGTAAAGGATAGAAAGCAGTGGGATGATTGCTTCTTCAGGGGTTATCTCAATGGTCCTGTACCGCTTTCTTGATGGGAAAAGTACAGTCTGTTTCTTAGGTGGGTGGGTCCGTTGCTATGCTTCTGGCCTTCTGCCGATTCTGGGAGCTGTAGACCGAGGCAAGATCTGTCAGCCTCCACCACTCGGGCCAAATTCTTTTAGTCCTGTGTAGTGCAGCTGCCATACCACACAGTCATGTTGACAGATAGGATACTCTTAATGGTGGCTCTGTAGAAGTTCATTTATGCTGTCAACACGCTCCAGATATTTATTTCACACTCAATTTAATACCATAGAATGAGCTGTGTTCAACCTTACAAAACATGTTTTTTTCATATGGTGACGTGTCTAAATTTAATCTGTATACAGACGTATGGTGTTTGTATAAAAATACATTTTATTAAAAGTGCCTTTTAAAAAACGCTCAAGGACGTTTTGCTCCACGAGGGACGAAGTCAGAAGGAAACAGACCTGAGACAAAGTATAACTGGGCTTCCAGTGAGACCTGGTTTCTTGGACCTGCCTTGTCCACTGTTTCCTCAGCTTCTCGTCTTTCAGGAATAGAAACACAGAAATATCTCCTCCTGGCACATTGGAATAGCTTGTCACCACACATCGACGAGGCAGTTTGGTAAAATTGCACCAGAATTCAGTGACATATAATAGTTCTATGCTGGAAACAAACATCCACGGTTCCTCTCGCTTTCTTCAGCTGCGTACGTCCAGACATGTGACTCTCGTTACGTCACGCCTTCTAAATGTGTCAAGGGTCAAATTTTGAAGCATAAGATATGAACGTGTCCCAATAATGGTGGAAAATGACTTATTTCCTCATGGAGGCGTAATGGTTACTTGAATACTGTCATAACTAGCCATAGAGTTCACCTTATGAACTATAAAACAGAAGTGTTTTAATCATGAGAAATGAATAAACTGATCTGTGTACGGAAATGAAACGTGGCTGGTGGCTCAGTGGCTCAGTGGTACAGCATTCACCGGGTTAGATTCCCATTGAGTTCATGTCTGGGTGTCCTTAGAGAAGACTCCTAAATCCCTGTTTTCCCACCATTGGCGCCGTTGTGGCAGCCTGCTGCGGTGTGATGCAGTGCACAAATTTCCACGATGAGGGAACAATAAAGTATACAAAACAAAAGGAAAGAGATCGTACAGAAAGATTTGCATTAAAAATTGTTAGTTTGGTTTTCTGCTGGTTACGAATGTTCGTTTTTTATTACTTTGGGTTTCTTATTGACTTTTCAGGACTGAAAGAGACGCAACAAACTGGTCGTCTGATAAATTGAAATCGCTGCTTGTGGGTTTGGACGTGGAGAGCGAGGAGGGAAGGTGTGAAGTGACCGAAGTCAGTAAAGTGGAGGGAGAAGCCTCCATTAACAACCGCAAAGGGAAACTCATTTTCTTTTATGAATGGACCATAAAAGCAGAGTGGACCGGTGAGTACGCAGGATGTTTAAACATATGAATAAATAAATGTGGAAAATTCAGTTCTTTTAAAAAATTCTTTTCACAAACCAGGAAAATCAAAAGCAGGAGTAAAATATAAAGGATCGATCGAAGTTCCCAACTTGTCTGATGAAAACGACATGGAGGATCTTGATGTGAGTGTCGTATGTGTTTGTGTGTGTGACGATGGAGTACGTGTGTGTGCTCATGTTCATCCTCTGACTCATGTTCAGATTTCTGTATCGCTGAACAAAGACGAACCCGACACATCGCTGCTGAATCTGATGAAAACAAAAGGGGCTGAGAAAGTCCGAACGGCTCTTGGAAGCTACGTGGACTTTTTAAAGTCAGGTTGGTGCAAAACAACACAAAAAAAGTTTGAGTAATATTTATTTTTGATGTTTCTAAAGACAAACAATAGAATGTTTTATTTCTACCTGCATTAATCAGTATTTTAAACAAGTTTCGAAGTCCTTTAGAGTACCAGAACAAGTCTGAGATTAAAACAGATCAAATGTATTTGTGAGAGAAAAAATCTGCATGTTTCTTGGTGATTTTGCACTGAAAAAAAGATCAAATTTATTTGAAAAAATTTGAATTGAAATTTCACATCTGGTTTTTATGACATAGAAGAAAATCTTTAATTCAGCCACAAATTGTGCAAGTTGTTCCTCTTAAAAAGATGAAATAATAACAACAGAAGTTCTGTTGCAACACTTAAAGTCTTGGGATCAAACTGAAGCTGTTCAGGAAAGATATTTTAATAATTATATCTTTAGACAGAAAGGATGAAGCAGAACCGTGCAGTGTTGTTTTCATTGACGAAACATTTTTTTCATGACGATGACGTAACGATAACGAAATAAATATGACATTTTGGTGATGAAAATGTGACGGGACGTTTGCCAGTTTCTGTTGACGAGACGAAAATGTAACGAAATAGGCGTCAGACTTTCACATTTCGGTGTGTAAAAAGAAAAACACAGCGGCTGCATTCTGTCTCTCACGGTGGCACACCCCCCACAATGCTGCATGTTCACACCGTCTACACAACACACCTCCAGCCACGAGGAAGTCACAAACCAAGGTGAAAACAGCAGCAAAGAGAGAAATATGGTCAGAAACTTAAAGTTTTCCACATATTTTGCGCAAACAGCATGCTAACTTCAAGCTAATGCTAGCTTGTCGGCGCTGCTAACTTTCTTAGTTAGCTTGGTTGCGTTAACGACTGCTTTAAAGACACAGTGCAATGTTTACTTTGTTTACAGGGTTATTAAGAGGTGTCATTTTTAAGTATGCATAAGTTACAACGTTCCTCCCTCACTGAAGAATTTCTTTTTATTTTACGTTGTTTTATAATTTTTGCTGTTTCGCGCAAGTTAAAGCTCGGCAGGGTTTTTTTTTTTTTTTTTTTTTAAACAAATAACCTCCAGTATTCTCAGTAATAAAGACACGATTGTTAAAGTAAGTTTCTTTTTTTTTACACTAAAAACGTTCTTAGTCTTCCCCGACGAAAACTAGATTAAAAACTCTTAGGTTTTCGTTGACTAAAACAAAATATAAAACGATGATGAAAATGTGACTAAAACTTAAATTAATGTTTTTCCAAAGACGAAGACTAAAACAAAACTTAGATGGCTGCCAAAAACAACAATGGAACCGTGACTTCTAAATCTTTGACACATTGGTTGCTCGTCCCGGGGGAGGGATCTCTCTTTCATGTGGATCCCCACAAGGTTTCTTATTTTTTCCCCACTGATGGGTTTTTTAGGAGTTTTTCCTCACCATGAAGGAGAGTCTAAGGGCATAAATCTGCTAGTCTTGTTTAGTTAGCATTTTTCAGTTATTTTTCTTGTTGTGTATTTGTGTTAATACATTCCTCTTTTTCTTGTGAAGCCCATTGAGACGGAAATTCTGTGATTTTGGGCTATACAAATAAAATTGAATTGAAGCATCATCAATGCACCACTGGATGAAAATTAATCTTGTGACATTGCAGATGCTTATTGAAACAATGTCACAGCGAATGCCGTAACCGAAGCTAGAGGTGGTCCAATGAAATACTAGTGTGTCATCCTTTTTCTGGTGGCAACTTTTTTTTTTTTTGGGCCAGGCAGTGTACAAGTAATTCTTTGGGGGGGTTGTTTGGTTTGTTTTTTTCACCATCTATCACGATCTCTATAGTTTAATTTTGCATAATTGTCATTTAAAAAAATCTGGAGTCTTAAATTCTGTTAAATTTGTTTTGTGCAACTGTTGGGAAAAAAACAAAGATGGAGAGAGGCCTGTAGTTTTTATCACAGAAAAATAAGCGAACACACATTAGCACGTGGAGGTAACTTCGTTCTGTTTAGTCTGATGAACTATTTATCCGGTTGTGGTGGGCGCCACAGCCTATCACGACTGATTTCAGGTGAGGCGTGGTACACCCCAAACAGGTCACCAATTGTTGCGGAGCCTCAAACGCAAATTACTCATACATATACTCATTGCTTGGAGCAATTTATTTCTTTAATTTTTTTAATCAATATCAACTTAAATTTAGAAGTTTGGATACTCTACGGTTTCCTAGAGTGAGACCGAACAGACACTCTTAACTTTACTGATGTGTCACATTTCTAAACAGTCATCGCGAATCCTTCCAATTTCTTTTTCTTGCAGAATTTACTCAGGGGATGATCCTGCCGACAGCAAACGGCATGGCTAAGCCGGAGTCCACGTCGCAGTCCAAAGCCAAGCTGGATAAAACTCAGGTTTGTTCGTCTGCTGCAACACGTCTTTTATAAAGTCTCCTTACAGGTGTTAGAAGTAATATTCTGTTTGTTAGATTTCCTCCTCAAGCAGCTCAGCCGCTCCTGTTAACACTGGAGTTAAAATCCCAACCTGTAAATTCAGCATCAGGGACACGTTTCTCACCTCTCCGGCTGATCTCTACAGAGTGTTTCTCAACCAAGAAGTGAGTCTTAAAAACTGTTCACTCCGTTTTTTCAATGTTTGTTTTCTAAAACAAGTTTTCTGTGAAATGTAAGATCTTTTTTTTTTACTTTTAAAAATTTGGATTACCGTATTTTTCCAAATACAGGACGCTGTTAAGTCTTAAATTTTCTCCAAAAAATACGAAGCACCAAATGTGCTTTAACTTTTTTTAAAAGGACATTTTAAGACACTTTGAAGATTGAAGTTTTCGGTCAGAAAGGAAAAGAATTCATAAGGTTAACATGTGTGTGTGTGTCTCTGCAGATGGTTCAGGCGTTTACACACGGCTCTGCCACCGTGGAGGGAGAACGAGGAGGAAAGTTCCGTCTGCTAGAAGGAAATGTATATGGAGAGTTCACAGAACTGGTGAGGATGAGGAGGTTACAGTTTGGTTCTGATCAGAGGGATTGTTTTTGAACCTCCGTCTATTTGTTCCTGCAGGTTCCTGATGAGAAAATAGTAATGAAGTGGCGATATAACACCTGGCCTTGTGGTGCGTATTTTCACTTACAAACATTATTTTCTTCTCTCTTCCGTTCCGTCATCTTCCGCTTGTTCTGGGGTCGGTTCGCGGGGGCACCAGCCTCAAACGGGCAGCACAGGCCTCTCTCTCCCCGGCTGCGTCCTCCAGCTCACCTGGAAGGATCCCAAGTCGTTCCCCGGCCAGCTGTGTGGACATAGTCTCTCCAGCGGGTCCGGGTCTGCCCCTTAGTCTCCTCCCGGTGGGACAGGGGGGTGGGCATTTTGACCAGATGCCCGAACCACCCCATCTGGCTCCTCTCAACCTGGAGGAGGAGCGGCTCGACACCGAGCTCCTCACCCGATCTCTGAGTGAGAGCCCAGCCACCCAGCGGAGGAAGCTCGGTCCGTCGTGGTAAAGAGAGAGCTGAGCCGAAAAGCAAAGCTCTTGATTTACAAGTCGATCTACGTTCCAACCCTCACCTATGGTCACCACCCACCGGTGGGACGTGCCCGAAACACCTTGCCCGCGAGGCGCTCAAGGGGCATCCTAACCAGATGACCGAACCACCCCATCTGGCTCCTCTCGACCTGGAGGAGGACCGGCTCGACACCAAGCTCCTTCTCTCCTCCTCCTTCTCTCTGAGAAGCAAAAAAAAGCAGAAATGTTTTATCCATTTTTACATCTTGTTTTCTACCCGTAACTTATTTTGATGCACAACGAGAGTTTTTGTTGTTCAAAAAACTTAAATTCAAATGTACGTTTTTACTTGAAACCAACATTTTATAACAATTATAGATCTACATGTATTGTTTCCAGATTCTAGGTTTTAGAGTAAAGTGTTAAAAATAAAAGTTGGAGAGATTCATGACATTTTCAGGCAAAAAAGGGTTTTTTTTTTCTTTCTTTCTTAATAAAAAGCAGCAATTAAAAGCAATGTATATAGTGCAACAAATTAAAAATTGTTTTAAAAATAATAAAACAAGACACATAAACTATACTGAGCTGAACATGAGGCTGTATGTCCTAAAAATAAATCTCAGATTTTTAAAAATATAAAAACATCTTTTGTAACATCATGATTTCTATTGATGTTTTTTCACTCAATTCAAAAACAAATTAAAGATGCTCTGGCAAAAAAAAATCTCGGAAAAAGTTTTTACCTTTAAAGTTTTTTTTTTGTTTAGGATTAACACGCTATTTAGAGAGGTTTTAAAAATCTACTATTGAGCCAAAACACCTCTGTAAACACACGAAGACGTGTATTATTTTCTACCTGGAGTTCCACAATAAAACTACTTTCAAAAGTACCGTATTTTCACGACCCTAGGGCGCACCGTATTAAAAGGTGCAGTCCAAATTTTGCGTGCTCTGAATTTAACACACACATAAGGCGCACCTGATGATACGTCGCAGGTTGTACTTTATATACATATCCTCTACTACATACGTCCGCCTTACAACAACACACACACATATACGCGCGCGCACTCACACACAAACGTGCGTATCTAAAAATAGATTGGGAGCAAAATTGAGTTTGGTTGTCTTTATTAAACATTAGTTACAGTCGTCATAAAGTCATTTATCAAATCCATCCAAGTCCTCATCCTCTGTTTCAGAATCAAACAGGTGTGCTAAATCCAACATAGCAGGTTCACTTTCCTCACTGTCAGAGTCACTTTCTGTACCGTGTGGCTCCTCGGAAATGATGCCTGCTTTTGCGAAAGCTCGGACAACAGTGCCAGCAGACACATTAGCCTTAGCAGCTACAATCCACTGGCAAACTGTGGCGTAACTCGCCCGGCACTGCCTTCCACGCTTCGTGAAGCTGTGGTCTCCTCTGGTCATCCATCGCTGCTGGAGTCTTTCCTCCAACTCTGGTCACCTCGTCTTATAACCGCGGAAACTCAGCTGCGTCTTCTTCACCTATCGCAGCTCGTTTTCCAGCTTCCTCCACTTACAAACCATCGACTTGTTCATTTTAAATTTTCTTGCGGCGGCTCGATTCCCATGTTTCTCCACGTAGCTGATCGCCATCAGTTTAAACTGAGCTTCATAAGCATGTCTCTTTTCCATTTTCAGTGTTGTAAAAACAGAAATGTTCTGCATAAAGTACACACCTGTTCTTTAATACACAATCCACGGCCACACTTCACCCTTTAATGTTCTCATGTTCTCAACTGCGTCCACCTCGTGGTTCTCTAACACGTCCGCAAATCAGAAATCAGATAAGAGTGCACCGCTCATTTTGAAGAAAATTTGAGACTTTTAGGTGCGCCTTATGTTCGTGAAAATACGGTAACTAAATACCAGCTCCATGCAGGTCGGGATGTGTATTGATAAGGATTTATAGATCCTAGTCCTCTTATTGATCCGGGTCTTTAACGATTCTCTTATCGATACTTTTAAAACAAAAATAAGTATTATGAACTTAAAAACTTTCATTTGGATCACGGTGGAACTCACAAACAAAACAATATTTAAATTAAATATACCTAATTTAAAAACACACTTAAGTTATAAATAATAACATTAAATATAATTTAACAGCCTGTATTCTGATCCAATTAGGTCACAGGGTTTCTCCCTTTCTCTCCAAAGTTGGTTGGTGAAGAACACTACAGAACTTTAAACTTTTTTTATTGTTGTTTTATTGTTTTTATATCATAAAACATGGAGCACGTGCGTTTTCAAGCGTGCTTGTGCCATAATTTATTAGCATATCTGTTGCATCGGAGTCAAAAGTGTTGCGGCACGTGTGACCGGAACCAATAACAGATCCGTTTGGACTATAGCGTTTATCGGTCCAGTCAAAATGACGGCTGCGGAACCGGTTCTGAAAAAAATCTGGTTCTCGATACCCATCCTTACTCACAGGGATCCTCCTGCTAGAGAAGTCTGTGTAATTCCTCGTTCATCCAGGAGCGATCCATCGTAAAAGAGTTTTCAAAGTGTCTTCTGAACAGTGTGTTTGATGATCGAGATGTTTTAACTTTCGTCTCGAACTGGTTTATATAAACCAGTGCTTCTTAAATTGTGGGGCGCGACGCAATGCCAAGGGGGCCACGTGTGACCCTGTGGAACATGTTGGTTTTTTTTTTTTTTTTTTTGCCGTACTAGAATAAAGTGTAATTGCACATCCACAACAGTAGTTAGCGCTCTATTGTCAATGTATGCATAGGGAGTATTAACTCTATGATGTAGAGCGGGGGTCCCCAACCTTTTCTGCGCCACGGACCAGTCTTAAGGTGATGACACCATCTGGAAAAAAAATGGCTTTTTAAATCAATAATATTAATAAACTTTAATCCACTCTATCCTCACGAGAAAATTTATTAGCAGCGTCTTTATAACGTGGAAACATTATCTCTGCTCGAAGGTACTCTTGTTTTCATGGTAACGGTAAACATGTACCTTCAAATAAAGGACATGACAAAAACAAAGTGATTAAAAATTACAGTTTTGTGCGGCCCGGTACCACATGGCCCACGGCCTGTTACCAGTCCGCGGTCCGGTGGTTGGGGACCACTGATGCAGATTTTTTTGCACCGAACATTCTCGAACACAACACAGAGCGAGGTATAGGCTTCGAAAAGCTGTGCACTGCAAAACGTGCTCCTTGTAACAAATTGTTTGATTCATTTTTGTTTTGTAGATTAAAGTGTTTTATATTTTGTGCTCCTGACGTAATGTTGCCTATCAATTTAAATTTATTGATTTATTTACTTATTTTTCAGTATCAATTGGTTCAACTAGTCAAAAATGTTTATTATAGTTTAATAGTAGAAAAAAGTTTCAAAAAAAGTCTTCTGGACAGTTTATTTCTTGATCGAGACGTTTCGACTTCCATCCGGAAATCATTTTCAATCTGAATGAAATGGACTGAAAACTGGATCTATTTATACTAACCTGAGTAACAGGTAAAAAAATAGTAAGGAAGGGCTTGACCAAGGAGCCTGTGTTACCTATGATGGCCATGAATGGCTCCTATTGTAGCCACAGACCAGTAAACGATCCCTATTACAATAATGCTAAAAGCCTAGTGAATAGAAATTCCTGCTAACGAGAGGTGTGAATCTGGGTCACGAGGTGTTCTCTTTGGTCCATGGCTTCAAAAGGCTGCTGTAAATCCCGGGCAGAATGTATCTAACGCCTCCACTCCGATTCAGTGAGGGATTTTCTTTCTTCACAAAGATGGCTTCCTTCACACCCCTTTCAAACCATCCTGTCTAAGGATGGTTAGAAAGGATGAAAATGATCGGATTGAAGGATAAAATTATCAGATTGAAAATGACTTCCGGATGGAAGTTGAAACATCTCGATCAAGAATTAAACTGTCCAGAAGACTTTTTTAAAACTTTTTCTACTATGGATCACTCCTGGATGAATGAGGGACTACACGGACTTGTTGCTAAAAAAGTTTATAGTTTAAATAAGAATGTAAATTTTTTTTTTTTTCCCAAAGTTAATTGATATACGTTGCTTTTTTTTGTTTGTTTGTTTTCTTTAATGTTGATGAGGATACAATGCAGAGGTATACTTGGAACAATTTCATAGACGAATGATACCAATTATAGTCACGGCGGAGAGTGGGGGCAGCGCAAAATATTTTCTTCTTCCTAGGGGGGGCGCAACAGGAAATAATTGAGAAGCACTGATTAAAACTAAGATGAGTTAGTCCAGCCCCTAAGGAGGAGGAGCCAACACCAAACTTGTGGTTGTGGGTCTTATTAACAATGGTAGGGTGGGTCGTATCGTAACTTCTATTTTTGTCTAATTGCCATCTATTGAATTTGAAAAAATAAAATTAAAAAAAAAAAAATGACGCAAAATGTTTTCTTATATAGATTAATTACTTATGCGATTATTAAAATAATCTATAGTTCCATACCCGAAACTAAATGGGAGTTTTTCTGACCGACAGAACATTACGCCACCATCACGCTGTCCTTCCTGGACCGCAGCAACGAGACGGAGCTGAAGGTGGAGTGTCGAGGCGTCCCGAACAACGAGGAAGAGCAGACCAAGGAGGGATGGAAGAGATACTACTTCCAGGCTATCAAACAGACATTTGGCTTCGGATCTCGACTCTTCTGAATCTTCAGCTCTTTCTGTTCACGTTTGTTTCTTTGGTTTTTCTTCTTTTGTCTGCCGTCACGGCTCAAACATGCGGTAGGACGCGCTGATGCCTGCTCGGTAGCGTGTGTGTAAATGTCAAACATTTCTGAGCGTATTTAAGATTAAAACTCCCTCAGCTTTTCAGTGGGACAATGTGTCTCTGAACGGAGCGTGCCATCTGGACAGGACGGGGGGGGTAAATCAGAGGAACTTACTGAAACTACTCATGGAAATTTCTCACCTACACATCTGTTATTATTTCACCAGTTGAAATAAATCTTTTTTATTTCTAGAAAACATAATGAATGTTTATTTTGTATCTAATTTGAAATGAAATGGAGACATTTGATAATGAGCCTAACGGGTTGGGGCCGAAGGACGAGTATCTGAAAATTTTGTTGAATTATTATTCTCACGTTGCATGTAAAAAATTTCTTTTCCCAAAATTTGGCTTTAAACCCATTCAAATATTTATTCCTGACTTCATGTAAAAAAAAACATTAGTTACTTGAAATAAAAACCAACTCCTGTCAGTTCGTGCATTTGCTTTTTTTTATTCATCTCTGTACATTTTGTTTTTACACTAAATGATTTATTTACAATTCAGTTGCAACGTCTTTAAAACATTAATTTACAAGTGCTCTAAAAATAGGAAGCACAAAGGCCGCTATTAAGTAAAATAAGCACTGTTGGTTTTAAAGATGCTCCTGAAAAACAAAAAAAAAATCTCATCCAGACAGAAGTGTGTTGCTTAGCAACAAAAAAAATTGTCAACAAAAACTTACATTTTTTTTAATATAATTCTAATATCTACATTTTAATGGGAAACAAAAAGTAAAAAAATAAATACATATCTGAAGACTTTTTTAATGTTTGCTACTTCCAGGTTAGCAGAACTGAGCGTGCTCGGGATTCTGTTGGCGTGTGCATGACACAGATGAATCCTACAAGAAAAAAAAAAAAAAACAATCTGTATTCGACCATTTTTGATGAGAAAGTATTTTAAAAATAAGACAAGAATTCCTAACAATATAAATTGGGCGACACAGTGGCCTCACAACAAGAATGTCGGAGGTTCGAGTCCTGGGTGGAACGAGGCTTAGAACACTGACCTTTCTGTGTGGAGTTTGCATGTTTTCCCTGTGTATGTGTGGGTTTCTTCCCACCCTCCAAAAACATGCATACAAGGTTGATCGGCTGTTGTAAAATTGCCCCTATGAATGAGTGTGTATGTGTGCCCCCCCAACAGACTGGTGACCTGTTCGGGGTTTACCACGCTTCTTGCCTGAAATCAGCCGCAATAGGCTCTGGCATTATTAGGGATTTATTAGGAATAAACGGTTCAGAAGACGAATGAATAAAATCTTGGAAGAGAAACTGGCGTGAGCCAACATTCTGGAATGTGGTCCCATTTCCATCAGTTTTACCAGTAAGAACACAGAGTCCCAAACCAGAGAACAAATATCGCATTTTAGAGTTTGGAAGAGTCGATAAAACCCGGTAATAAACACAGACCCCAGTGTGACCAATAAATTCTGTAAAATGACGTACGCTGCTGGAGCTTGTGTTGCGTTCAGGTTTGCAGAGTTTCTTTTTTGCTGTTTTTTCTTCTGCATCGGACACTTTTTTTACCGGAACTTGGAGTCTTTTCTTTCTTTAAAGACATAAATATACAGAAATAAACATGCAATCGGTAGCAGAGATGAAGATGCTGAGGATCTCTCTGGGAGTGACCAGGATGGACAGGACCAGAGGAACAGCACGTTAGAGGTTTTGGGGATAATGTCAGAGAGGCCAGACTGAGATGGTTAGGACATATGCAGAAGAGACAGAGAGAGAGGTTATCTTTGAGATTTTTAGATTTGAAGTTACTTTAGTTCCATTCTATTTTGCAGTATTCCGCTTTTCACGAAGGCAACAGCCTCAAATGGGAAACCAAGTCTTTTCTCAACCTGGCTGCATCCTCCAGCTCACCCGGGAGGATCCCGAGGTGTTCCCCAGCCAGCTGTGAGACATAGTCTCTCCAGCCGGTCCTGGGTCTCCTCCTGGTGGGACGTGTCTGAAACACCAACAAGGCCTTCGGGAAGCATCCTAACCAGATTCCTGAACCACCCCATCTGCCTTCTCTCCACGTGAAGGAGCATCGGCTCTACTCCACGGTCCTACTGGATGTTAGAGCTCCTCACTCTATCTCTAAGTGAGAGCCCAGCCACCCTGCAGAGGAAGCTCATTTGGGCCGCTTGTACCCGCGATCTCATTCTTTCGGTCACCACCCACAGCTGGTGACGATACGTGAGGGTAGGAACGTAGATTGACTTGTAAATCGAGAGCTTTGTTTCTTGGCTCAGCTCTTTTCTTCACTGCGTTACTTTAGATTGTAACTAATTACTTTTACGATATAGTAACTGAGTTTTTAAATTAGTTACTTTTTGAGAAAGAGATTTTCTAACAGAACTACTGTATTTTTTTTCCTCTTCCTTTATCTCCTGCAGTCCCAGTGACGCCTTGGGCTCAGTGGGAGTCGAACCAGGTTCTCCCAGTCAAGACGGTATCACTACCACTAGGCCAACGCCCCTGGGACCAGGAACTACCGTATTTTCACGGAAATGTTTTAAATTTTCTCCAAAATAAATGGAGCGTCCTATGATGCAGTGCGAATAGTGTGTTGTGTGACTTTGGGAAAGTGGGCGTAGGAGAGGACAACAAGACCTCAACAAGAACACACACACACATTCATAGATCCTTTTAAAATGGACTTGTATTGTATTCTTAAGTGATGGACTTCAGGAAGACTAGTGGGTACCATGGTAACAACAAATCAGGACACATTTAAACATCATTTAAAAACATAAGAAATGATTTTTGACTAGTTCGTACTTTATAATGTCCAATCAAACAGGATTCTAAGTGAATGTGGTCAAATAACGGCATGGCTGCCATGTTTTAATCTCAGTATCTACCTGTATAAAGGCCACATATTCATGCCCTTACGGTCCTTCTGTCTCTTCGGAGACGCGGCTCCTTCTGGCAGGTCTTTCAGGAAATGGAAAAGCTTTTCTGACTCAATGCACTGTTTCCTAAATCAGCCAAAAAGAAAACAAATTTGCATCTTACTGCCCTGTGAGCGTGTAGCACAGCGGTCGTACTTACATGTGATCCACAGACACCACGCTGCTGAACTTAGACTCGGTTATCAGACAGGTTTTGGTGAGGAGAGACTTTAAGAAGATCTCCATCGCTCGAGCTGACCGATGACGTTCAGGAAAGTTCTGCTCTGGAATTTTTCCATTCAATTCAAGGGACTCATGAAACTCAATAAAATCACATAGATTTCCTTCTAACAATCAGACAAGATTAAAGACTTTCTTCCGTTCCGTTCATCATCTTCCGCTTGTTCCGGGGTAGGCTCGCGGGGTCAACAGCCTCAAACGGGTAGCCCGGGCCTCTCTCACCCTGGCTGCGTCCTCCAGCTCACCCGGAAGGATCCCAAGTCGTTCCCAAGCCAGCTGTGAGACATAGTCTCTCCAGCTATGTCTCTTTGATGCGCCCCTTGGTCTCCTCCCGGTGGGATGCACCCACGAAGCGCTCGGGGGCCATCCTGACCAGATGCCTGAACCACCCCATCTGGCTCCTCTCGACCTGGAGGAGGAGCGACTCGACACAGAGCTCCTCCCGGATGGCAGAGCTCCTCACCCGATCTCTGAGTGAGAGCCCAACCACCCTGCAGAGGAAGCTCATTTCGGCCGCTTGTACCCACGATCTCATTCTTTCGGTCACCACCCACAGCTGGTGACAGACTTTCTATCAAATAAAAAAAAAAAAAAAGTTGACACAAAGGTGTCAAACAGCAGACCTCCGTCTGCCCTCCTTTACAGACTTGTCTGAGTGTCATCAGAGGTGATTCCTTTCTGAACATACCCAGCTTCACTTTGGTGCATGTGGAACTAAAGATGGTGGACTGGTGGTGTTTGACAACAACAAATAGTGTTGTTCCACCACAGTGAAGAATGTGAGTTGCTGTCAAGATGTGGAGCTTCTAGTGACAGTTTAAGATCTCATTATGATTCACTGAAGCTGAAAACCATCGTTGCAATGGTAACCCACATTCCTCCAGGGTACAGCCAACTGTCATGTGTTCCACCAAGGGGCTGTTCCATCTCCACCCTACCCAACTCAGCACCGATTAGCAGCTGTTTGGAGCTCTTTCTTAGACTGATTGGATTAATAAACTATTCTGAACTTGAAATTATTAATAAGAAACGCTCGAAGTGCATCTGATGTCCGGGTTGATGAAGGCTTTTAAATTTGAGGACCTTAACTTGTGGTGGCAAGACCCTGAAAACATAATCAGCTCATTTATAGTTGGTACTAAGTAACTGTGGGCAGTTTCATTAAAATCAACTTGGGAATTGATAAAAAAAAAAAAAAAAAATTATTACATTTAATATTGATTAATTATAAATATGTGAATAAATAACTACCATACAAATGTGTGTGTCTCAGAAGAAATTATAATCAGAAAATGTATTTCTTTTTTTTTTTTAAAAATAGCCATACATAGAGGTTTAACATGAATTAATCAGCGATTACAGCTTAATGTTCCAAAAAATTCTAAATACATAACAAAAAGAAACCTATTATTTAATTGTATTATTGATTTATAGCAAAACGCATTAAAAAAAACCAAGATAACATTGCGCCACACAAATTGTTTACTAAATTTACTGTTAAAATAAATATGTTTTAAATGGTTTTCCAGCCCATTCCTTCCTAAGAGCAAACATGCAAAAATGAATAGATTTAAATGTCATTTTTTAGGACAAATGGCTATTGTTTAGAAGAAATTCGAATTAAAACTACAACTCCCAGCATGCCCAAGGCTGCAAGAACAAATGCTGCGTTAAAGGATCAGTGTAAATTACAATCATCAGTCCAAAAATGTCAGTTTTTAACACAAAAAATGATCCCAAAAGATACAAATGATGACAGGAACCGCCCTCGCGATCCTCCCCACCTCTGTGTTCTTCTGCATTATTTTTTTGATGCGACCCTGCAAAAAATTACATTTAATAAGAAACGCATGACACTTTAACGCACTAAATTACAGAAAGCAATAACCTAGAAGGTTTTTAAGTATATATATATATATATATATATATATATATATATATATATATATTATTAGAAGTTAGAAGTACATCGCATTAGAAGTACATCGCATTAATGTAAAAAAAATGGTAGAATAAATTATTCAAACTCGTCTAACTTTTTTATTTTACTTTTTAATTTGACTTTTTAAATTTAGCGAATAAAAATTTCCATAGTCTTTAAACGCCACATGCTAACTAGCATCATGCTAACTGAGTTAGCTTATTAACTATTTATTTTACTTTTAAAACATTTTTAACTGGTTCATTTTAGTTCTACTTACAGGAGAAAACCGTACAGTATATTTTCTTTTCTGTCCAGGCATTTTTTCCGAGTTTTACCACGCAGTTTATCCACAGTTTTCATCTTTTCAGCGTGAATCTGTGTAGCGTCCATTTGTTTTCCTTTACTGAGAAGTTTGAAGGAAAAAAACATGTGACCCTAAAACAGGCGCCATGACACTCAGTCTCATTAAAAATCATCTGTTTAATGATTTTAAAAAAATACACTTACTCTCATCATTCCAACAATTATATTTCTAGTGAAACTATTAAAGCCGTGTTTTTGTGTCTGACAGCAAATTATGAGCAGTAAAATTAATCTAATTCTTTATTAATTTGACCAAAATAAAGTAGAAAGAAACAGTTTTTGGGGTGCTTTATAATTACACACATAAAGATAATAAAACTGAGGAACACAAATGTTTTGAATGTTTATTTTGTCTTGATTTTATATTTGAATATTTGATAGTTTGTATCAGGGCTCTCCAACTCTCAACCCGTGGGCCAACTGCGGCCCTTTATGAGATCATTTGCGAACCCCGTCTTAATATGAAAGATTAATGTTAATGCAGCAGCATAATTGATTTGAATGAAACTATTATTCAGTTCCGTCATCTTCTACTTTTTCGAGGCCAGGTCGGTAGGGCAACAGTTTCGGATGGGAAGCCCAAGCTTCTCTCACCCCGGCTGCATCCTCCAGCTCACCCAGGAGGATTCTGAGGTGTTCCCTTTCCAGCTGTACTCTGGACTCTCCAGCAGACTCCTAGTCTGCCTTCGGGTGTTACCTTGTGGAACATGCCCAAAACACTTCACCAGCGAGACGCTCGGGAGGCATCCTAATCAGACATCTAGACTTGCTTCTCTCAACCTGGGGTCGTAAGGGCGCCGCAGCCAAACCCAGCAGATTTCAGACGAGAGGCATGGTACACGCTGAACAGATCGCCAGTCTGTTATGGACTACATACACATACAGAGATACACATTTAATCGTTTTTCAATTTTCCTGTTTGTGCCAAAACTTTATAATGTTTTATGGTTGTGTAATTGTGTAATTATGTCCTGAATAGATAATTAAGTTTTGGAAAATTTACAGAAACAAATGAAATTTATGTGTGTAACTTGTGCTTAAGTTCTTCTTCCATGTGTGGTTTTTGTGAGCTTCAGGGTTGGATGGAGGCTGTGTGTGATTTGCTAGGACAATGAAGCTGGAAACATGCTGACTCCGCAGGATATGTACAGCTACGCACTGAGAGTTAGACTAACTTTACCTAAAGTTACCTGTATAAAAGATTTGAGCATTTCTGTGTGACGAAGGCCTGATTAGATTGCATGATGAGTTTTATAGAGTTACAGAAGAAATGAGGGTGAATATTGGAGTAGTAGAATTCTTATCAATACTTGTGTTTACTCAAAAACGTAAGATGAGAATTAACCAAACTCGGTATGAATGAAGCCCATCTGTTACATAAGTTTAATTCTAAAGCAAAATTTTTTTGTGAAATTAACTATTAAACCTAGAGCTAGCTTATGCAGCTAAGGATCTGACCGCCAGGCCCATCTGCTCCTTCCCCCGACTCCTATGGCCCATCCTGCAGGTGGTGAGCCCACTGGAAGGGTGGCCCATGTCCCCTGTTTGGGCTGAGCCCTGCCAGGTCTCATGGGTAAAAGCCCGGCCCCCAGGCGCTTACAATAAAGCAATTAAATTGAACCAAGCTAATAGTAACTAATTATTTAATAAGAAATTAAACATCAGTGTACTGTTGTACAATGATGAATTAAAATGATGATTCAGAAACGCTTTACAAATAGTTTAAACTTATTTGTGATTACAAAATTTAAAAGAAAACTTGACAAAACAAGAATAAGTCAACGCCAATGTGTTAGATATGTGTTCGGCTTACTTTTACCTTTGTAACCTTAACCTTTGGTCGCATGACCCCAAATACATAATCAGTTCATCTATATTTGGTTCTGAGCAACAGTGGACAGTTTCATTCAAATCCTTTCAGTGCTTTGGAAGGTATCACATTCACAAGAGTTTGTGACCTTTTGGATCTTAATCTTTTGGTTGTAAGACCCTGAAAACTTAACCAGATAATCTGTAGTTGGTACTCAGCAAATTTTTAACTTTTGTTCAAATGTTAAAAATATAAAATTTGCCAAATATTTTGTATATATTTTTTACATTGCATTTCAGTAAACACTGGTGATTAAAACACACATATTTGTGCTAAAACCCCAAAATATTTTAAAACGCATTGTTGCTCTGTGGTAGAATTTTTGCCCTTGGACTGGAAATTCTCCAGAATTTTGTGGAAATGAATCCAATCGAGCTCATGTCTAGGTGTCCTTGGGGAAGGCATCTAACCCCCTGTTTCTCCCACCATTGACGCTGTCGTAACAGCCTGCTGCAGTGTAATGCAGCACACAAATTTCCCCGTTGAGGGATGATTAAAGTAATTCTCAATCATTTTCACATTTTCTGAAATTTAAATATTTTTTTTATTTAGCAGCCATGATAATCCTGATTGACATCAGTTGTTATGATTTGTGAGGTGTCATTTTAATAAACAGGAAAAAAACAGTTATCTGGTTCATAATAAATTTATTCATTGGAAGAAAAAATTGGGTATTGACCATTTGCAATACAATTGTGGCTCTCTAGTGGTCCGCGGACCGCTGTTTGGGAAACACTGGTTAGTAATGTACTCATCTTAGAAATCCTGCTCTTTTTCCACATATGGGCGTTTTCCCATTTTGCGCAATCAATTTGTTAATCGAGTCAACGAGAGGTGAGGGGTTAGGCATAGGAGTTAGGACTTCGGCTTTGGAATTAGGGTTTGGTGGTTTCCCAAAATATTTTGCAATTACTTTTTTTTTTTAAAGGAGCTTGCTATACTATTTGTAAATGTTTTACGCTGTTTACAAATTGCGTAGATTTCTAAAATGAGTACAAATGAGTACAATTTACAGCAGTGAATAGTGTTGCAGTACCAGTGAGCAACCAAAGGGGGGCAGCAAGAAAAGGGTATTGGTAAGGTGCCAGTCAGTGGTGGAACGTAACGAAGTAAATGTACTTCGTTACTGTACTTAAGTAAAAAAAAAATGTGTATCTGTACTTTACTTAAGTAAAATTTGAGACCTGTACTTTTACTTCACTACATTTTAGAGCAAATACCTGTACTTTTACTCCGCTATTTTTTAAAAGTGTGTTTGACATTTTTCGTTACATTTTCGTTCAGGAATTTGAAAATACACGTTTTTTTTTTTTTTAGCGCATTTTGAAGCCGCATCGCCAAAATTAAAAGAAGCAGTTGATCGGGAGAAGTTATGAATCGAGGACCAATTAGAATCGAAAGTAAACATATTCAGCGCCAAAAAACTAACATCAAATATAAAACAAATTAAAAAGCGTCAGAAGATCGTTGTTCGTTGTGTTTACTTCTAAATAAAAATTTGAGCCATCCATACACAGGGCAGGGGCGGATCTAGAATTGTCTAAAGGGGGGGGGGGGGGGGGGCAGGACGTCATTGACAAAGCCAACATAGGGTGACATCTCCCCAAAACATTAAAAAAAAAAAAAAGTGTCATTTTCCTGCATTTTGGTGCCCATTCGCTGGCCCTGCAAGGGTATGGCAGAGTATTTATCTGTGACCCTCCAGCACAAAATATAACATTTGAATTATGATCGAATACTTTTACTTTTTACTTAAAAAGTAATATTTACACCAATTACTTTTGTACTTTTACTTAAGTAGATTTTTTCAATGCTAGTTTTACTTTTACTTAAGTTTTTTTTTTTTGCCTAATTATCTGTACTTTTACTTACGTACAAAAAGTGAGTACTTCACTTTTTAAGAAGTACTTTTAAGTACTTAGGATCAACAGTCCAGAGCAATGAAGAGTGTGGAAAAGAGGTGAAGAAGCATGTTCAAACAGGCTGGAACGGGTGGAGAAAAGTATCAGGTGTGATGTGTGCCAGAAGAGTTTCAGCTAAAATGAAAGGAAAAGTGTACAAAACCGTGGTGAGACTGGCCATGCTGTTTGGTCTAGACGCAGGGGTGGGCAAATCCGTTCCTCGAGGGCCGGTGTCCTGAAGGTTTTCCATATGTTCTTACACCTTCACACCTGATCCTGTTAATTGAGTCACTGTGCCAAATTTTATTGGCTGTTGATTTCACTTTTTGTGCATCAGCTGTATTGAACCAGGAACACAATGAAAACCTTCACGACACTGGCCCTCGAGGACCGGATTTGCCCAGCCCTGGAGGAAAAGACAGGAAGCAGAGATGGAGATGGTGAGGATCTCTCTGGGAGTGACCAGGATGGACAGGATCAGAAATGAGTATATCAGAGGAACAGCACATGCTAGAAGTTTTGGAGATAAAGCCTGAGAAGCCATACTGAGATTGTTTGGACATGCACAGAGAAGAGAGACCGAGTACATCGTACATTGGGGGAAGGATGGCTCGGTGGGTAGGGCGACCGCTCCGTAACCGGAAGGTCGCAGGTTCGATTCCCCGCCCAGAGTCCATGCCGAGGTGTCCTTGAGCAAGACACCGAACCCCCAGTTGCTTCTGATGATAGTGGTCTGCGCCTTGCATGGTAGCTCCTATCATCAGGAATGAATGTTGTGTGTGTGAATGAATAATGCACATATATGTAAATATATTTCTTTGAGTGTCTAGAAAAGTGCTATATAAGATCAATGCATTATTACATCGGCAGAAGGATGCTGGGTTTGGAACCACCAGGAAAGAGGACTAGAGGAAGACCTAAGAGAAGGTTCATGGATACAGTACAGTGAAGGAAGACATGAAGATAGTTGGCGTGACCAAAGAAGATGCAGGAGATAGGGTTAGATGGAACAAACTGACTTGCTGTGGCGACCCCTGAAGGGAAATGCCCAAAGGAGAAGAAGACAAAAAGTGAGTACTTCATCCACCACTGGAAAAGGGTATCAGTAAGGTGACAGTGGGGGTTGCAAGTAGCAGCAGTGTTGCAGTATCAGTTAACAACCGGTAGAGGCAGCAGGTAGCAGGGTATTGTAATATCAATGAACAGCCAGTGGGGGGCAGCATGTAACAGCAGGGCTGTAGTACCATAAACAGCCAGTAGTGGCAGCAGAGGGAGTGTTTACAGCATGATCCTCTGACTGATCGCGTGGAGTTGAAACTAGAGACACAGAGAGGAGGTCGCTTTAATACTTTTTATTATTTTTTTAAAGCAGAAAAAAAGTTTTCTAGCCGTTTGAAAGAACAGGATAAGTTAATTTGGTTTAAATGGAGACTAACTGTTGATTTGTTTTGAATTATTTCTTGATATGAATCATTTAAATAAGTCTGTAAAAAGCATTTGAACTGCATGGTGTGCTAGGTTAGCATTAGAAGCTAATAGGCTAGGTGTGAGCGAGGTTCAACCAAAGAGGAAAAGAAACTCAAGATTTTTACAAGTTTTTCTGGACTAATCAAGTAAAGAACCAAGAGTCCAACCCTGGATTTGGCAGTGTGTGTTATTAAGCAGCATGTCCAGTCAGGTTGACTCAGGTTTGACAGCAGCTAGCTCCTCCAACACGGTGCAAGAAAACAACCAAACCAAGTCAGAATGTGAACTCAACCTGGACGAACACACGGACACACACAAGAAACTCAAAGAAAACGACAAAGAGAACAGCCATGCTGACTGTTCTGGGGAAACAGTGAAAAAGAAAGTTGTAGAAGCTCCTCCACCCAAAGTCAACGCCTGGACCAAGAGGACCACAGGAAGAGTTCCTGTTAATAATAATAATACTATCACATCTATATCCCAGGAGAAAGGTCAGATTTATCATTTAAAACATCTCATATCTACATTTTATTCACATTGCTGCACTTTGACAGCTTCATAGATGCATCTCAAACTTAAAAACTTACTTAAATATGTCATTAAATCATATTTAAATGTGTTAAATCTTGTATAAAACAGGATTAAGTCTAATGTCAGCCTGTGAAATAGCTGCTGTAGGTTGCATATTTGCCCCCATCCCCCCTTGTGCTCGGATTGCCTCTGAGCACCACGTGTTGATTGCTGACAACTGCTACTTCTTTAGCTTCTGCAAGATTTAAAATTCTAACATCTAAATGGTGATCAAAGGCAAGGAGTGTGTGTGAACCAGGGGATCAGTGACATTTCGAGTGTTTCTGAAGGGTATCAGTGTGTGGATTGTTCATTTCAGATAATGTGAGAAAGTGGTAAAAGCTAAAAGCAAAGAGGCTAACTAGTGTTTTAATGTCCAATGGCCTGTCTGCCTGCTGTTCCTCCCACTAGTCCTCCTCCTCCTGCTGTCACTGCTGACAGCAAACAGAACAACCCATCGAATTATTACAATCAAACCAGATAATAGACAATATCACAGCTTAAAAAGTCAAACTAGACTCCATTTCTCATGTCACTAGTGACACAATCAATTTCACAGTTGATCAAAATTCACACATTTCCTCATTTCTGAGTTTTTTTTTATTTTATTCAGTCAGTCATCAGTCATCTTCTTATCCGTCAGTCCCTTCTGGGTTGCGGGGTTGCCGGAGCCCAACCCGGCTAATTTTAAGGCAAAGGGCAGGGTACACCCCGAACAGGTCGCCAGTTTGTCGCGGGGCCACACACATACAACCATCCACACACACATTCATTTCTAGCGGCAATTTGGCACCGGCCAATCAACCTAGCATGCATGTCTTTGGAGGGTGGGAGGAAACCCATGCAGACACGGGGAGAATATGCAAACTCCACATAGAAAGGACAGTGTTCCAAGCCTCGTCCCCACCCGGGACTCGAACCAACGACCTTCTTGCTGTGAGGCCACTGTGCTACCCACTGCGCCACCGTGCTGCCCTTTTCAATTTTATTTGTAGCCCAAAATCACAGAATTTCCGTCTCAATGTGCTTCACAAGAAAAAGAGGAATGTACCAACACAAATACACAGCAAGAAAAATAACTAACAAATGCTAACTAAACAAGACTAGCACATTTATGCACTTAGACTCTCCTTCTCGGTGAGGAAAAACTCCTAAAAAACCCATCAGTGGGGAAAAAATAAGAAACTCCGTGGGGATCTACATGAAAGAGAGATCCCTACCCCTGGACGAGCAACCAATGTGTCGAAGATTATTGTTTAAATATTAGCTTATTCTACTTTACAGCTACATATCTAAAGAAGTCAATAGATGTTCTTCATCCTGATGGAAACACGGGGACTCCTCAGCCTGGCGATGGCGTGATTATCTGGTGTGATTAAAAAAAAAAAACTATTTGACAATCACTTTGATGCACAAGGGTGGCAGGGGTCTTATTCAGAGACAGATTGAGGAGCACTCCCATCCAGGAGGAGCTGAGAGTTGAGCGGTTGCTCCTCTGGGTCAAGAGAAGCCAGATGAGGTGGTTCAGACATCTGGTTAAGACAGTCTGGTTAAGACAGGAGCTAGTGCTTTAGGAGCTATACTAAAGCACTAGCTCCTGTCTTAACCAGGAGCTAGCTGCCCAAAACACGCTCGTGAGGTGTTTTGGGCACGTCCCACCGGTAGGAGACCCAGAGGCAGGCTCTGAACCTGCTGGAGGGACTATGTTTCACAGCTGGACAGGGAACACCTTGGTATCGAGTATGCAGCCGGGGTTAGAGAAGCCTAGGTTTCTTGTCTGAGGCTGTTACCTCCGTGACCCAGCCCCGAGTAAGTGGAAGCCCACGCAATGGAACTTAATTGATGACAAAAATAATCATGTGTAAAGCTAAGATTACAACAAGTAAAGCCTCGCAGCTAGAAGTTCATGGATTCGAGTATTGGAGTGGGGCCGTGGCTTCAAACACTGGTGTTTCTGTGTGGAGTTTGCATGTTCTCCAGATGTATATGTGCATTTTCTCTGGATTCCTCCCACTCTCCAAAAACATGCATGTTAGGTTGATTGGCCGCTGAGAAATTTCCCCAAGGAGTGAGTGTGTGTGTGAATGGTCGCCTGTGTATGTGACTGGTGACCTGTTTGGGGTGTATCCTACCTCTCGCTTGAAATCAGCTCGGATAGGCTTCGACGGCCCCATGAGGGAATAAGTAATTCAGAAGACGGACTTGTTTATTTGTTAATAAACAGGCAACACAAAAAACACATCACATTTTTTTTATCAAACTATCAATTAAATATTTTAAATTAAACAAAAACCCTCTTATGATCTGATCGATTAGGTTCTCACCGATTTATCTGAGTGGACAACAAAGCAGTCTTTTTGTCATTTATCTTATTTTAAAAAACAGGAAACTACAGTTTTCTGGGGAGCGCGGGGGGTTGTTGTTTTTATAGATTATTGTTAAAAAAACCCTCCCAAGTTAAACAGTTACATTAAATTTTTCTGCAGTCGAACTTTAAATTTTTTTTTCTTGTAAATTCACCCATAAATCAACGTGTTTTCAGGTTGTTTTTTATCTAAATATTGCTGACATTTTCCCGTCGACTGGCCTCGTTTTTTCTGCCACATTTAAACTTGTTAGAAATACTAATAATTTAAGGTTGTTTGTCTGATTTTTCTCTCGTTTAACTTCAAGCATTAATTGCAAAGTTTCCTATATATTAAAGTTTTATAGAGTTTTTATATAAATAAGTTTTTTTTTGTTTAAATTTGATCTATTTTCTGTCTTTGTGATGAAAATGTAGTTTGTGTTTTAACTAGAATCAATAAGTTTGGGGGATTTTTTTAGGCATTCTAAGTATCTTTTCCATAAAATTGCGGCCATATGTGTTGAATCGACAGCCTAATGTGAGTTCTGAAAGTGTGTCAAAGCGCACGGTCACTGAGGGGAAGCTATATTTGAAGTGCACAAGGCATCATTTTACAGGGTTACTGTACAACCAGCCTTGTGGGTGGATGTGGGGCATACACCCATTCACATGGACGCGTGTCTTATCAAGCCGGCCATCCTCTGCCTGCGATAGGAACCACTCCCAGCCTGCGGAGCCTCCACCACATACCGCTGCTGGCTGTACACAAAACAACCCCAACTAGTTTAGTCATTAGCTCCCTGGAAAAGGAGGGGGTGGTGGGGGGATTGTTGTTCATTCCCAATGCTGCCTGAACAGAGCGCAGCATTGAGCAACCATTCCATATGCTTTTTTTTTGTCTGCTTTACAATCAAATACTTTTATGGTCATCTTTTTTTAGTTGTGTTTTATGCTCTGCTGCCCGTTTAATGTAAACATGTCCCTTTCACTTCTTAACGTAGTGTCGTCAGATCAACAAAATGCTCTGAAAGTCGTCCGAGCCACCAAGCAAAGAACAAGAAAATCCAGCAAGGTAATGCAATTGTTTTCAACTTTTCTCTCCAACAGGTTTTTTATTAAATAGATCATTTGTTATCAATTTATTGTGATGAAGATAAAAAAGTTTCAAAAAGTTAGTTTCTAGTCCCAGTTTTTTGCTCCACGTGGAGTGGGAAAGCGACATCTGTTGTTAGCCGGTTTAAACTGCCATCGTCTACTTGTGTTTGCTTTCCCAACCAGTTTTTCCACGTCGCTGCTCCGAGGCAGCTTTGCAGGAGAACAATCTGCTCTTGTGGAAAAAAAAAATAAATGTCTTACATGCAGCTTATTGGACAACATTTATTCTGTCATTTTAACACTTTATTGACTTGATTTTATTAATATTAAAGCTCTTATCTAGATGGCTGGCATCACCTTGAGCCTCTGTTGTACTCATTTTAAAATCTACGTGGAGGGCGGGGGGTACGCAGTAAAACGCGGCAATGATTCAACGACTAGCGAGAAGTGTTACGGTTATGGCTGGGTTGAAGGTTTGCGAGGATGGAATTGCTTACGAACAATTTTCAAATTGCGTCAATTTCTAAAACAAGTAAGACACCTCCACTCAATTTCATTTTACTTCAGCAACTAGTCAGGGATTGCACGCATTAGCTTACGATCGCAGCAATTGGAAAACGTGGGTTCAATCACGAACAGAGACGATGCGTCAAACACAAGCATCCTTCTGGGTTTGGTCATAGTTCGCTTGCTTTTTTTTTTCGTGTTTCATCTGTATTGTGTTGGACTGTGAGTAGCCTCTGGGGGAATCAAACCAGGTTCTCCCGGTTGAAAGACGGCAACTCTGCCACTAGGCTAACGCCCCATGGGACCATAGTTTGCTCGCTGAAAAAAGGAGATCCATCTTTTTATACGGTCCATATCGGCAATAATTCCCCAAATTGAGAATTTAAAGAGTTTAGAAAGTTTATTCAGATTTGTTTTTACTCTCTGTTTTCTGGACTACCCTGACTGTTGGGGGTGCATTATATACGTCATATCCGGTCCTGACCAGAAAGGAAAGATTGGTTAAAGTAAAAAGAACCGGCACCGTCATAGAGCAAGTGAAGCTAATGCTGGGAGGTCGAACAATTTCCACACAAAGAAAGAAATAATAATAATAATGAATTACTCTATTCATCCCTCACCGGGGAAATTTGTGTGCTGCACCCCTTACACCGCAGCAGGCTGCCCTCTGACGGCGCCAATGGTGGGAGAAGCGGGGGTTAGGTGTCTTCTCCAAGGACTCTAGACATGCTCTCTGTGGGACGCAAACTCGCGAACTTCCGGTCCGCGCGAGAACGCTCTAACCACTGTGCTGCTGTCTCCTCCTATAGTCAGACGTATCAGGCTAGCTCTCTTCGCTGCTGCTTTTCGATCCAGTATTTTATTGCTACTTTTATCGCATGAACTCTTAGTTTTACTTTTGTAAAATACTGACTTACTTTGAACCTTTTTGCTCGGGCATCTGAGAAAGAGTGTGAGCAGCCCCTCTCTTTCACAGTGCAGCAGGAAAGCAAAGAAGGGCGAGTTTCTTTAAGGCAAATCGGAACAAAGTTGCATATGTTTCGTTTACATGGTTGCTACGCCACTACACCTGCATCGTAATCGGTCTAAAAATTGATGTCGCGAAACCGTTACAAAATACCGTTTTTGGTATCCCATCTGTAATCCTGGGCACTGAATTATCTGGTTTGTAAAATTTATTTGAACTTTTTTTTTTTTAAACAGAAATTAACATTCAAACATTATAAAACCTCCAAAAACTTGCAGGCATAAAACTTTTTGCAGAACCGTTCTTCTACTTTTTATGCTTTTTAAATCACGTAACAATGTTCACCAACAGCAGGAACTACTTCCTGGTTTGGACATCTGGCCACACCCACTGATCCTGCTACAAACAAGCCTATTGGCCGGATGTGAATAGCCTGACAAATCAGTTGGCTGCTCAAAAGGCACACAGAGATGATGTAAACTGGTCGAGACGGAGCAAAAAATAATAAAAAAAATGGCAGGTGTTAATATTATGATAATGATTCAACATCAATATATCACGTCGGCCAATTTCAGTCGAACTCAAATTGAGGTCCTTTATTCTGTTTCAGTGTTCCTCTCTGTTTATTCCAGCTCTGTAATCTGTGACTTTAAACCTTGATCTCTCATCTGTTTGTCCTCATGGATGCACTGGACCCACCGTGTTTGTGTCGCCCTCCCCTGATCCCCTTTCCAGATGGAACACTGACCTCCGCTTGCTCAGACTGTGCCGGTAATCTAATGTTTCTTCTTTTCCCCGCAGTCCAGCGACTTCAGCGACATCACCAACTGGCCTACACCTGGAGAGCTAGCCAAAGAGGTACGTTGGACGTCATTACTGGTTTTACAAATGTTTTTAAACAAATTTAAAATAATTTTATGATGACGTAATCAAAATAGAAAATGTTTCTTTAATATAAATAAAAGAATCAATGTTTAGATTAAAAATAGTGGGAATAAAAAGTGTGACGTAATCACTTTTGTGGACACGCCCAGTTAAAGATGGCAGACCGCAGCCAAGGTGGTCAAAGATCGCGGCACAAAAATATTTGCAGCATTTCTAATTAATAGAAGTATGATTATTCCGAGTTCAGTATGGACGCTGCATCG
This sequence comes from Neostethus bicornis, assembly GCA_902685375.1. Taxonomy (NCBI): domain Eukaryota; kingdom Metazoa; phylum Chordata; class Actinopteri; order Atheriniformes; family Phallostethidae; genus Neostethus; species Neostethus bicornis. Next base: position 22,254,677 of record LR738552.1, read on the forward strand.
GTCCATCGTGGTAAAGAAAGAGCTGAGACAAAAAACAAAGCTCTCAATTTACAAGTCGATCTACGTTCCAACCCTCACCTATGGTCACCAGCTGTGGGTGGTGATCGAGAGAACAAGATCACGGATACAAGCGGCCGAAATGAGCTTCCCCTGCAGGGTGTCTGGGCTCTCACTCAGAGATCGGGTGAGGAGTTCTGCCATCCGGGAGGAGCTCGCAGTCGAGCTGCTCTTCCTCCAGGTCGAGAGAAGCCAGATGGGGTGGTTTGGGCATCTGGTCAGGATGCCCTCCAAGTGCCTCGCTGGTGAGATGTTTCGGGCACGCCCCACGGGGAGGAGATCAAGAGGCAGACCCCGGACCCGCTGGAGAGACTATGTCTCACAGCTGGCCGGGGAACGACTCGGGATCCTTCTGGGTGAGCTGGAGAATGCAGCCGGGGTGAGAGAAGCCTGGGCTTCAAGTCTGAGCCGGATAAGCAGAAGACAACGAACGTAAAAAAAAAAAAAAAAAAGTATGATCTTGCCTTTTCCTCGACTTTGGTCACATGACATTTTTACAATCGCGTTCTGACGTAAAACATACAGGATGTGGAGGACGCATTAAGCCGTCGGGCTGTCTGTGCATCCATATTTCAGTAACACCTTTTGATAATGCCACACCTCCCAAAGCAGAGAAGGACTTTTCACAAAAACTGTGCGCCGTTACTCAGTACCATCTATAGATGAACTGATTGTGTTCTAAAGGCAAAGGTAGAAATAATGAATTTTAAAAAAATTGACCATTGTCGATGTCGGCATTTACATTTTTGTAAAGAAAAAAAAGGATTTCTACGTTGTGACGAGTCACCTCCAAGTTGTTGTATCGTTTTACCACCAACACCAAGTGAACTCCTGCCCTTTGAACTCTAATAAATCTACACTAACTCCGCCTCGTGACCCATTCATACAATTAAGTCACGTAATTAAACATGACAACATGAAAACAAAAAAAAAATATTACACGTTATGTCTGCCTTCTACTTATTTATCACTTCGAGCTCAAATTTATTATTCTAGTTTACTGGCAGAAGCGTATTGATCGACGCTTTGATATTGATTTATTCTTATTGCGTTAAACTTCATTTTAACATTAGATATTGTTTATTTTCCAGCAACAGCAAAACGTCCTGAACAACAACGGGAAGAAGCCTCCGTCCCGCAGAGAGCGCGACAAAAGGAGAGAGCGGCCGGACAGAAAGTCTGAGAGCAGCCACGATGGAGGAGAGAGCAAGGAGAACCAGGAGGCGCAGCCGGACCCGCTTGCAGAGCTGCCCAAAGCGGGGCAGGATGCCAGGAGTGCCGCTCTGAAGAAGAGAGGAGGTGAGGGTGAGGAAGTCTTCCTTCTCTATGTGGAACCTGGTGCATGTCTCTGCATGGGAACCATCATCAGGGCTGCTTGTTTCTGGTGTGCGCATGCTCTGCCGGGATAATCTAATAATTCAATCCCCCACGTTTTCTAATCCTCGTGTATGAGCTCAAGGCAGGTTCGAACTTCATAAATAGAAAAAAAAACCTTTGAACAGACGGTTAAAACTCGCCATGTTTCAAACTTCTCACACCACGGAGTTATCATTCGTTACAACTCGGACTTTGATCTTTGAAGCCAGCGTAGCCAAACCTTCACACATCAGATAGTACAGCTTCAATCTGTAATAATCTGTGTAAAAATGCTAGAACGAAACTCACAGAGGGTTACATATCACATAAAAATTATTTAGGAGGTCACAAACTCTTCAAATTTAATTACATGAAGAATAAATTAAAAAAGTACACATCAGTAAAACTGAAATAAAAGTTTAAACTGTAAGTTGTTGTTTTAAAACGGGTCTGAGGTAGTGGTCCAAAGGTTTGTCATCCATCCGTGATCGTTGTAGTTTGACACACATGGTCATGGCTAGAGGAGGAACTTTAATGCCCCACGACATTTAAACAGTGGTGGATGAAGTACTCACTTTTTGTACTTAAGTAAAAGTACAGATAATTAGGCAAAAAAAATACTTAAGTAAAAGTACCAAAAAAAAAAAAAATCTACTTAAGTAAAAGTATAAAAGTAATTGGTGTAAATTTTACTTTTTAAGTAAAAAGTAAAAGTATTCGATCATAATTGAAATGTTATTTTTTGTGCTGTAGGGTCACAGATAAATACTCCGCAGGGGCGTGACCCCTCCCCCCATCCTCTCCCGCCTCTTTTGGTCCACAAAAAAAAAAAAAGAAGAAAGGAAAGGGGACAAGTCAAGCTATCCCCTTACAGTGCCAGCAAATGGGCACCAAAGTGCAGGAAAATTTGTCAATGACCTCACGCCCCACACCCCCCTCATTTAGAAAATTCTAGATCCGCCCCTGCTCTGTGTAACAATGGCTCAAATTTTTATTTAGAAGTAAACACAACGATCTTCTGACTCGTTTTAATTTGTACTATATTTGATGTCAGTTTTTTTGGCGCTGAATGAATGCGAAAAATGTTTACTCTCGACTCTGATTGGTCCTCGATTCATGACCTTTTCTCCCAATCTACTGCTCCTTTTAATTTTGGCAATGCGGCTTCAAGATGCGCTAAAAAAAAAAAAACTGTGTATTTTTCAAATTCCTGAACGAAAAGGTAACAAAAACTGTAAAACACACTTATAAAAATAGCTGATTAAAAGTACAGATAGTTGCTCAAAAATGTTCCGTTCCGTCATCTTCCGCTTGTTCCGGGGTCGGGTCGCGGGGGGAACAGCCTTAAACGGGTAGCCCAGGCCTCTCTCACCCCGGCTGCATCCTCCATCTCACCCGGAAGGATCCCAAGTCGTTCCCCGGCCAGCTGTCAGACATAGTCTCTCCAGCGGGTCCGGGGTCTGCCCCTTGGTTTCCTCCCGGTGGGACGTGCTCGAAACACCTCGCTTGCGAGGTGCTCGGGGGGCATCCTGACCAGATGCCCGAACCACCCCATCTGGCTCCTCTCGACCTGGAGGAGGAGCGGCTCGACACCGAGCTCCTCCCAGATGGCAGAGCCCCATGATCCTAGGAGCTATGTTGTCCGGGGCTTAATGCCCCTGGTAGGGTCACCCAAGGCAAACAGGTCCTAGGTGAGGGGCCAGACAAAGCGTGGCTCAAAGATACCCCTATGAAGAAATCAAACATGGCCAAGTTGCCTTTGCCCAGACGCGGGTCACCGGGGCCTCCCCTTGGAGCCAAGCCCGAGGGTGGAGCACGCGTGCGAGCGCCTGGTTGCCGGGCTTTTACCCATGGGGCCCGGCCGGGCTCAGCCCGAACAGGGGACATGGGTCACCCTTCCAGCGGACTCACCACCTGCAGGAGGGGCCATAGGGGTCGGGTGAAGGAGGAGATGGGTGGCAGCCAACGACGGGGACCCTGGCGGTCAGATCCTCGGCTGCACAAGCTGGCTCAAAAATGTAGTGAAGTAAAAGTACAGGTCTCAAATTTTACTTAAGTAAAGTACAGATACACAATTTTTTTTAATTAAGTACAGTAACGAAGTACATTTACTTCGTTATGTTCCACCACTGCATTTAAACCACCCGTATGGAAACATTTTGGATTCGCTTTCAAATTTAACGATGAATGAAAAGGGTTAGAGCATGAGATGAATGCAGTGCTAAACGTGTGAAGCATGGCCACGCGCTTGAAGCGACATCACCCGGGTGTTTCACTGACAGGAGTTAAAAAAAACTGCTCTACAACCGCTTATCATTTAAATAGCCTCTTGCTACACAATCCAACCCGGTTTCGCGTGTCCAAAGACGCATAACAAGGACTTTAAACACAGTGAAAGTGCTCAAGAAATGTTCCAACATTCCGTCGCACACACACACTTCTACAAACAGATTGTGTTGGCGTTAATAAGCAGGAGAAGAGAAAGGAATACGTCAACGCTAAGGCATCAATATGCCTCCAGTGTTCCTACATCACAAATTGTATTAGTTATTTGAAACACTGAAAACACAATCAGTTCATCTATAGTTGGGATTGAGTAACTGAAAAAAAACCAAACCTCAAATCTGGGGAGACGGTAGCTATGCGGTTGAGCCACATCAAGATGCCTTCAGTTGTACTACACCACAAATTGTATTAGTTATTTGAAACACTGAAAACATAATCAGTTCATCTATAGTTGGGATTGAGTAACTGAAAAAAAAACAAACCTCAAATCTGGGGAGACGGTAGCTATGCGGTAGAGCCACATCAAGATGCCTTCAGTTGTACTACACCACAAATTGTATTAGTTATTTGAAACACTGAAAACATAATCAGTTCATCTATAGTTGGGATTGAGTAACTGAAAAAAAAAACAAACCTCAAATCTGGGGAGACGGTAGCTATGCGGTAGAGCCACATCAAGATGCCTTCAGTTGTACTACACCACAAATTGTATTAGTTATTTGAAACACTGAAAACATAATCAGTTCATCTATAGTTGGGATTGAGTAACTGAAAAAAAAACAAACCTCAAATCTGGGGAGACGGTAGCTATGTGGTAGAGCGTTCGCCCGCGGAGCGGAAGTTTACGGGTTCGCATCCCACTGAGTTCACGTCTAGGGTCCTTGGAGAAGACACCTAACCCCCGTTTCTCTCGCCGTCATAGGTGGCAGCCTGCTGTGGTGTAGAAGTGCAGCACACAAATTTTCCAGTAAGGGATTAATAATAATAATAATGAATTACTCTATTCATCCCTCACCCGGAAAATTTGTGTGCTGCATTCCTTACACTGTAGCAGGCTGCCCTTCAACGGAACCAATGGTGGGAGAAACGGGGGTTAGGTGTCTTCTCCAAGAACCCTAGACATGCTCTCTGTGGGACGCGAACCCGCGACCTTCCGGTCCGCGTGCGAACGCTCTAACCACTGAGCCGCTGTCTCCTCCCGTCTATTGGGCAACACTGGAATTGCAGGAAAAAAAATTGATTTAAAAAAATGTATTTATTTTTATAATCTCTTCATGTTTGGCGGGCTAGATGTGGCTCTCGGGTCGTAGTTTGCCCACCTCTGATCTAAACCCAAATAAAAATGGACCAAATGATCAAAATACTCCAAATTATCATCATCACCGACTGATTTTGTAGCAAAGATTTTTCTAGAAATGATTCTAAACCCTGAACTTTACTGTGGATATTTTACGTTTCCCCGGTTCCCCCGTCATATACGTTCCAGATAGTCTCAAAGTTTTGAAGCTCAGCTACACATCCACATATTTTCTTGTTGTTTTATGTTTTGGTTTTCACAGCCAGAGAATTTTAACGCAGGTTTCAACAGCATCTGATTATAGAGTTGTTATTTTAATGGTTTAAAAGGATCGTCGGAGGAGAGTTTTTTTTTTTTTTTTTTTTTACATTCTGTTCAGTAAAAGTTTCTTAACTCAGTTTCTTGTATTTTTTTTTTCAGATTAAAAGTTGTATTGTTTGTTTCTGTGTCCCTCAGTGTTCAGGTTGCCCCTCTTTGTCGAACCGATTGCGTCTCAGAGACAAAAATCTTTTGTTTTCTAGCTTTTTTTTTTTCTGTTTGTGTTCTGGAGTCTTCAAGCTGTTTTCTCGGTGTGTAATCACGGCTAGGAAACAAACGTAAGTGGGTTTCTCTGCCGATGGAAGACGTGTCGCGGGACGATGGCGAGAAGACGCCCGGCGACTCGGACCCCTTCAGCACCTCACCCGACCCTTCTTCGCCCAATCAAACGCTGCATAGTAACCGAGCGCATGATAGCGGCCGGAGTAAGTTTTTCTCAGCTGGCTGTTCTCTTTTTTTTTTGCCTGCTTCTTTTTCACACTGCACGTCTCACTGAAAGCACGGCTTCTCATTTGATTCGTTTGAAATTTTAATATTAACGTATTTATTGGATGTTTTTTTTTTTTATTCCTGATCTGATGAAAACGTTTTACGTTTCTCTTTCTCTGCAGGTTGGAGAGCAGAACCACGGGATTACAGCGACGACACGGCCAGCGTCCGCAGCGACCGAGGAGGGATGAGAGGAAGAGGAAAAGGACGTGGGCGTGGCAGAGGGCGCGGACGAGGTCTGGTGCTCTTGCTCGCCGTCTTCCAACCATATTTTCACCGTTTTCCTCGCCCCATTCTCTTCATGCTTTCACCTTTTTCTCTCAACACTTGCCGGATTCGCACTACGTCTTCATCATATTCTCACCTCGTTTTCACTGGCTTCAGATCGTAATCTCACAATGTTACAGTCATTGTACTCTGACCACATCCTTGTCGTGTTATCCCCACTTTCCCATCGTGTTCTCAATCTAGTTATCACCGCAATCACATCACAATCTCATCCTGATTCGGCCACGTAGTCCACACATTTTCACCTTGTTCTCATTGTATTCTCACCATATGTTGTCAGCCTTTGTCTGTTCACCATACATTCTAATCACGTTCTCACCTGCACGCTACGTTACCGTCAAATGATCACCACGTTCTCACCGTTCTGACCAAATCTCACCACGTTTTTTTCCCTTCGTTCCCACCATGTTCTGATCGTATTCTACACGTTCTTGCCATGTTCTATCCATGTTTTTCACATTCTGAACACGCTTTTCCGACTTTCTTGCGGCGCTCACACTCTGTCCTTCCCATCTCGTAACGTTCTCACCATGTTCTCATCGTGCGCACCAGCATTTTCTCGACACGTGTGTGCAACGTTCTGGCCATGTCTTCACCAGATTTTGACCACGTTCTCACCCCTTTCTCCTCATATTCATTTTGTTCCCACCATGTTTTTGCCCGGGTCTTGGGTCCGGGTCCCACTATGACAGGGTCCTGCCCCAAGTGGAGGAGTTTAAAAATCTCGGGGTCTTGTTCACGAGTGGGGGGAGGATGGAGCGGGAGATCGACAGGCGTATTGGTGCAGCATCAGCAATAACTAGGACGCTGCATCGGTCCGTCGTGGTAAAGAGAGAGCTGAGCCGAAAAGGAAAGCTCTCGATTTACAAGTCGATCTACGTTCCTACCCTCACCTATGGTCACCAGCTGTGGGTGGTGACCGAAAGAATGAGATCACGGATACAAGCGGCCGAAATGAGCTTCCTCCGCAGGGTGGCTGGGCTCTCACTCAGAGATCGGGTGAGGAGCTCTGCCATCCGGGAGGAGCTCGGTGTCGAGCCGCTCCTCCTCCAGGTCGAGAGGAGCCAGATGGGGTGGTTTGGGCTTCTGGTCAGGATGCCCCCCGAGAGCCTCGCGGGCGAGGTGTTTCGGGCACGTCCCACCGGGAGAAGACCAAGGGGCAGACCCCGGACCCGCTGGAGAGACTATGTCTCACAGCTGGCCGGAGAACGACTCGGGATCCATCCAGGTGAGCTGGAGGATGCAGCCGGGCAGAGAGCCTGGGCTGCCCGTTTGAGGCTGTTGCCCCTGCGACCCGACCCCGGAACAAGCGGAAGATGATGGAACGGAATGTTTTTGCCCTTTTCAGATCATGTTCTCGTAGTATTTTACTCATTCTTTAACACATTCTGATCCTGGTTACACTAACGTCGTCGTCACGTTCTCACCGTATTTTCACCTGACTGCGTTCTCCTCCTCCCCTTCCCTTAGGTCGCTACGAGTACTCTCTGAACTACCGAGACGCTTCGTCCTCGGATGGTTTGCAGGTACCGTCAGAGTTCGGCACCAACATGGTTTACTACTACGACGACGGCAGCAAGGTGCAGATGTACGCAGTGGATGAAAAGCTTCTGAAGGAGTACATCAAACGGCAAATGTGAGGATCCGACTTTCTGTCTCTGATTTTCAAACATTAAAATGGAAATATTCTGACTTTTTTAAATCTATAAATGTTGTTTTAGCACTAAAATACATAAAAATTTGTGTTTGAAAAGCCAATTTTTTCTTATGGCTTCAAACATTGTAGAAAAAGCTGCGATTAAAGACCCCGATCACAACATTAAAATGTGTGTAAAGCTGTCCTGAAAAAACTAGATTCCTCTCTTGTGTCCACATGTTCTGTTGACATGAGACAGAGATAGAGTAGATTTAAAAATTAAAATTCTAATTACAGTACGAGCAGTTAAATCAGTGCCATGCTGGTAACGAGAAAACAATCCGTAGCATTTAGAAACATGTTTAAATGAATCAGAAGCAGGGATGAGATGTCCCTGCGTCGTCCTGCAGAAGGCAGCGTTGCCTCTGTCTGTGCGTCTGGCAGCTTTGGCCTGAATACAGATCAGACTCCCTGCAGAGGAGGGTGAGGCAAACTCCTAAATATAGACTGTGTGCTTCGGAGAGGACAGGCAATAAATTATAACTCGGCCTGAGCGGGGTTACGTGAAAAATGAAAGAAAGAAAAGAGAGAGAGAGGGGGGCACGAGGGGAATGGGTGAGAGACTGTAGTCGTTATTCAGAGTGCTCGGTCAGCCGGTATTACTCTGTATGAACTTGTATTGACCGCCTGCAGGCTCTACCGTGTGTGTGACATGATGATGTGAAGTGGTGTGACAGCAGCGGACTGGCAGAGACTAGTCCTCTAGGAAAGCAACTTGTCTTTTCAAATCAGATCTCTGCGACTGTTAAGTCCTCATATTTTTATTTTAAAAAAAAAGCCTCACAACTGACACAAATGATTTTTTTATTGATTTTTATAGATGAATATAAGCACAAAGTTTTCTCAACAAGCTTCACGCAGTAAGTTGAGCAAAAAAAATCCAACCAGTTTCTACAAACAAGTCTAACAGTAAAACCTTATGAAACATCAAATTAGAAACTGGTGCAGGATGTTGAAAGTTTGAAAAGGGAGTTGTTTTTTTGTAAATGTATGATTTTATTATTTAAATTCAAACAGAAGAGTTACAACAGTAGCTTTTACAAACTGACGTTACCGCGACAAGAAAAAGAGAAAAGCTGACAATTGAAAAAAAAAAAATCAAATGCACGTACTGTATGTTAACCGTTACGGTTTAATACCTGCTTAATATTCATTAGAGTTTACAGGTTAAAGTGAAGGCTAACCAGATTTGAAAAATTTGGTTAAATTCAGAGACATCGATCCTCATTAAAGCTGCAGATGCTAAAATTTGGGTGTAAAGATTGTGAGCAACCTAGGCGATCAGCTCATCCGGATTTAACAAATCTACCTGACTATACGACGTGGACAAGTTTCTGTGTAAATATTCAGCGAAATTACATGAGCACAAAAATGACAAAAGAATAGACAATACTGGTTTGTATATTTATCATGTTTAACAGGAACATGCATTTTAATAGTTAGTTGGAAGAGTGATAAAAGTTTACTCCTGGCGAGGCAGAGAAAATGCAGGTTGTGCAGCTGGAGGACGTCTGTTTCGACGCGTTAAAAACTTACACAGGAATGCCAATACAAAGTCTGCAAAAGCCTACTTAACACAAAAAAAGATTTAAGGTATTTTAAATGGAAAAGTGAGGTTACAGGGAGAAGAGAAGGTGGAAGATTTTAAGTACTTAGGATCAACAGTCCAGAGAAATTGAGAATGTGGAAAAGAGGTGAAGAAGCATGTGCAGGCAGGCTGGAACGGGTGGAGAAAAAGTATCAGCTGTGATGTGTGATAGAAGAGTTTCAGCTAAAATGAAAGGGAAAGTGTACAAATGAGAGCGGCCATGCTGATTGGTCTAGAGCAGTGTTTCTCAAATAGTGGCGCGATGCCAGGGGATCGCGGCACAATGCCGTACTAGAATAAAGTGTAATTTCACATCCACTACAGTAGTTGTAGTTTATAGTGTAAATAAGAGTTTAATTTTTTTTTAATTTCAAGTTAATTGATGCACTTTAAATCTTTTCTGTTACAGACTAAAAAACAATGTTAATAAAGTTGTTCTTTGTTGTTCGATACAATGTTATGCAGAGGTGTACTTAGAACCCGGGATCCCCAACCATTTCTGCGCACGGTCCGGTTAAGTGTCTGATAATATTTTCACGGACCGGTCTAAAGGTGATGAGATCAGCCTGAAAAATTGGCTTTTTAAATCAATAATAATAAACTTAAATCCACTTCGTCTTCACGAGAAAATTTAATAGCAACGTCTTTATGACACAGTAACATTGTCTCTGCTCGAACGCGCTCTAGTTACTAAGGTAACGGTAAACATACCTTCAAAATAAAAGACATCACAAAAACAAAGTGAATGTCTCCTCGCAGTAAGACTAAATAATTCAGAGTTCTGAGTTTCTTCTGCTGGAACCAGACAGTCCCATTTTGACCTGAAACCTGATGAGTGTTTCTAAGGTCCAGTCTGCTTCGTAACTCTGTAACTCCCCTTAGTAAAGAAGCTTCCTAATATTTTTTACTCATTTTGCTAGTTTAAGGGTTTAAATTTAATGGGACGATGCATCATTGGTGACTTATTGATCAATGTAAGGAAGAAAATCCAGTGACTTTTCAAATTAAAACATCAGTATGGCTCGAATAATAAACCAAATGGAAATAATGGAAGTTATTTCTTCTTTCTGTGCGGCCCGGTACGACATGACCCACACGGCCCAGTACCGGTCTGTGGCCTGGTGCTTGGGGACCATTGCTTATAACAATTTCATAGACAAATGATACTAAATATAGTCATGGTGGAGAGTGGGGGGTGGCGGGGCACAGAATATTTTCTTCTTCCGGGGCGGGGGCGCAACAGGAAATAATTGAGAAGCACTGGTCTAGAGACAGTGGCATTGAAGAAAAGACAGGAAACAGAGATGGAGGTAGCAGAGATGAAGATGCTGAGGATCTCACTGGGAGGGACCAGGATGGACAGGATCAGAGGAACAGCACATGTTAGAGGTTTTGGAGATAAAGTTAGAGAGGTCAGACTGAGATGGTTTGGACATGTACAGAGGAGAGAGAGAGAGTACATCAGAAGAAGGATGCTGGGTTTGGAACCACCAGGAAAGAGGCCTAGAGGAAGACCAAAGATTTGCAGATGTATCCGATTTACTGACTTCTGTCCCTTTATGTCGTGAAATAAGAGTATGGCAGAACCTAAATCTGAAAAAAACATCTAGACATGTTCATTAAAATGACGCTTGTTTTCAGCCGCTGTACCTTGGGGTATACCCTAAAAGAGACAGGAACACTTCGCTTGATAAATGCCACGTGCAGACTGGCGTATCTTTTGTGTGTGCCTGAAATTTACACCGTTTTGTGCGCACTTTTGAATATTTTCCAGTGAGACTAATCAAAGAGTTTGTTTCCTTCCAGCGAGTATTACTTCAGCATCCATAATCTGGAGCGAGACTTCTTCTTAAGGAGAAAGATGGACGTGCAAGGTTTCCTCCCCATCTCCCTCATCGCAGGTTTTCACAGAGTTCAGGCGCTCACCACCGACATCACCCTCATCGTTGAGGTAAGCCACTCCCTCCTACCTCAAGTGAGCCGGCCGATCATTGGCTTCCAGCCTTCATGGACGTTCCTGTCTCCAGGCTCTGAAAAACAGCAAGGAGGTAGAGCTGGTTGACGATAAGATCCGTTGTAAGGTAGAGCCAGAGCGCTGGCCCATCCCCGTGCCTCCCATCGTCGGATCACCCCGCACCGACTTCTCCCAGCTCATCAACTGTCCTGAGTTTGTTCCACGCCAAAACTTCAGCTCCTCAAACTCTGGTAGGTTGCAACATAGTTTGCTCTCAATGTGAACTGTGACGTGATATAAAGTTGTACTGGACTCTAAAAAAAACACACGATGCAGTAATAAAAACGGAATAATACACAGATACAGGAAGTTACAGTATTTTCCGCACTATAAGGCACACTGCATTATAAGGCGCACCTTCAATAAATGACATTTTAAAAAACGTTTTCCATATATAAGGCGATCCGCATTATAAGGCGCTACAGTAAAGGCTATTCAACTTTGTCCTCTAACTGTGGCCATCTCGCTTTGTTCCCGCGGAAACTCTGTTTAGTCTTGTTTACTTGGTGCAGCGCATCCTCTTGCTTCCTCCACTTCCTCACAATTGATGTTAAACTCTCTCGCTGCGGCTCTATTCCCGTGTTCCACTGTGTGACCGATCGCCTTGAGTTTAAACTCTCCGGTGTAACAGTGTCTCTTGGTAGGAGCCATTTCCGGGTCTTTACACAAACACACAAATGGAAATGAGACGCCTTTTCATATATCCCAGCATGCACTGCACACTACTTCTACGGGGGAAATGGAGTCGGCGGCTGCTTACCGCAGTCGCGACACCTGTTGTAGCTCAATATTAATCTATATATAAGACGCTCCGGGTTAAACGGCGCATCGTGGACTTCAGAGAAAATTTAAGGTTTTTAGGTGCGCCTTATAGTGCGGAAAATACAGTAATCTTTTTCTACAGGTGAACCAAAATGCATCAGACTCCTGAATCAGGACAAAGTGTCCCTAAATATATTTTACAAATCTGAACTCAAGCATCTTAACATTCCAATTCATGCAACACAATGATGTTACAAGCGGTTCTAATTTTTTTTTTTTTTTTTAATTTTTACTCACTCTATTCATCCCTCACCGGGGAAATTTGTGTGCTGCATTCCTACACCGCAGCAGGCTGCCACGACGGCTCCAATGGTAGGAGAAATAGGGGGGGGTGATGTCTTCTCCAAGGACCCTAGACATGCACTCAGTAGGATGCGAGCCTGCGAACTTCCGGTTGACGCTCTTACCACTGAGCCACCGTCTCATATTAGAGTCTAAAATTAGAGTCCTTAATAACACGACTTAATGGTTCATCAGACTAACGGAAAACAATGAACAAGATGAAAAAGATCTGTTTCTGCTTTCTTCCTCTACGTCAGAGCAGTTACCATATTACTTTAACCGTGTGCGTGATGTCACATGGTCGTGCATTAATGGAAACTTGTAAATCAGATGTTTTCAAAGAGAAATCCATCGAGTAAAAAGTAAAAATTTTTGACCAATTATTGATGTCTTTAGAGAGCAAGTTTAATCAGTCGAACTTTAGATAAAAAAACTGCGAATAAATATTTAGTCAACCATGCTATCTCACGATGCTCCATCTGAGGATTTCTTTACCTCATCTCCACGTGGAGCTGATTTTAACTTTTATACTTTCTCTGCTCCTCCAGCTCCCACCGAGACTCCTCATGAAACGACGCTGGACTCGGCCGAAGCTCCCCCTTCCAGCCAGGAGACGACCCCGACCACCAACAACTCCACAGAAACTACCGCCCCGAAACCCGACTCAGACACCTGGATCCAGGTGGAGAAACGCCACCGACAGGCATCAGGAAAGACCAAGGTAGGCTGGAAGAACGAACTGAACAGTCTCACTGCAACGAACTTTAACAGCTAGACGTGGATGATGTGTTATCCTTTACGATTTATAGTCAAAAAGATTTTCTATTGTCATTTTTATGTACTAAAAACCAGAAATGACCAGGTTAAATTTTCTAAACTAACAGCATAAAATACGATTAAAACGTCACATTTTTCTAATCTTTTATTTAATCCCTTTTCTTTCTCATCCTTTCCTCCGTTGTTACTCTTCCATCACTGCCTCCTCTCCTTCATCTTTGGGCCAGCAGCATGTCAGTGATGACGAGCGTGCTGCTGGTTCCTCTCCCCCCTCGGAGCTCCAACCTGACCTCCTCCCCCTTGCAGTTGAGTACCTCCCCACTCACCCACCCACTCACCCATCTCATCTCGTCTTGATCTCATCCTTGTTTTTTTTCTTTTGATAATCTCCATGTGCGGATAATCCCTCGCTTTTTTTTTCCCCTTCTGATTTTGTTTGCAGCTGTTTCCTCTGATGCACGCAACGCTCACATTCCCCTCGTTTAGTCAAACAGATTTAATGAATAGTAATGTAAAATAAACAAACCTAGTTACAGTCATACTGTCGTGTGTCCGTGGATGCATCACGGTTGCCAAGCGAAAAGTAACTTACAGCGTTAGAGGCGCTGCAGAGTGAAATTTTCTTATCTCTGAAACTAATGGAAACTAGGGCTGCAACTAACGATTATATTGGTTATCGATTAATCTAGCGATTGTTGGACCGATTAATCGATTAATCGAATAAAAATGACAACTTAATGGATTAACTGTAAAAATAGTAACTTTAATAAATAAAATGACCTGGGTCCATCTTTACCACTTATACTATAATCAGTACATCAGTGTTTAAATTTTGTTCTTACCCTCACAATGGTGAGGGGTAACCAACTAACAGCACTCATTTGTTGTGAGAAAAAATGTGCTTTGCAGTGTAGAGGAGGGGGTCTTGTATCCTGGATTGAATTTAGCGATCTTTTTTTTTTTTTTTAAACCCCTCGCCTTCCACCATTGACAGCGGCCTCATATCGGATGCAATAATTTCCAAAATAAGAGTCCGTGAGTGAAGCGCTCTGCTTCATTCGTTTTTCCAGAGAAAATAGTTCATGTTGGGTTGTTTTTTGCAGACAATAAAAAGTGTTTTTGGCAACCTCTGAACTTGTTTTATTAAAAATAACGTCCTGTAATCTTAATTATCGCTCCGGTTTGCCGTCTCCCGCTTTGAGTCCGACATCGTTTTTTTTTTTCAAATGTTCGCGCAGGGACGTTGCACTTCGGTGCAAAAACGTGTGCGTTTTGCAAACTTTGCAAATTAACGCGAGTCTTTTTCACATTTAGCGGAAAATGATCCCAAACATTGGATGATTTTGTTTTCTTTTTCTTTCTGCCATCTTGTTGAATCTGCCTGATCACGTGAGGCGGGGTGAAATGACGCCCAATGATTGGCTGCTATCTACTCCTCCTCCTACTTTGGTAGCTCGCATAGTCAATTAGCTCGTTACTGACACATTTGGAGACCAATTAAAGTGCAGTTGACAGTTAAAACTTTTTTGACGATTAATCGATGACCAAATTAGTTGACAACTATTTTAATCTATTAAATCGATTAGTTGTTTCAGCCCCAATGGAAACAAACCAAAAACAGCAAATAGATGTTTTTATTTGGGTCCATCGTTATAACGTGATGCTGTTTTGTGTTTTACAAGCTCAATTTTTTTTCTACAGGGTATTGTTTTCTGCATGCTGATTGGCTGCACATACAGTAGACCAATGGTGGTAAAACTTAGTTCTCACAGTATAAGGTCAATTTTACTGGTAGACCCTGGATAAGTGTAACTATATCATAGTTTGCCCCATATCATGCGTGTCCCTAACTGTAAATCTGGATCTCAGTCCTAAATCCACCAAGAGGCTTGTGCAGCGCTGTGTGCAAGCCTCTGAAGAAGCCAGTGCAGAGACCTGTAGACAGGACCAATATGATCTTCTTGGTTCCAGTTGGGACCTAAGGAGCAGTATTCTTGATGTACTGCTGCTAAAACAAACGTCCTTCTAACCCGGTTGTTCTCCTCCAGGGAGAAAGGAAGCCATCTTCTCCTCCCAGCCACCCGGCTCCTCCTCAGACTGAGCCCGACCAGGAGGAGCTGGACTTCATGTTCGACGAGGAAATGGAGCAGATGGCGCCAAGAAAGAACAAGTTCACATGCTGGTCGGACTCGGAAGACTCGGACTACGAACTGGACGACCAAGACGTGAATAAGCTCCTGATTGTCACTCAAACTCCTCCCTACATGCGCAAGCACCCCAGCGGCGACCGGACCGGCAACCACGAGTCTCGGGCCAAGATCACGGCTGACTTGGCTAAAGCCATCAACGACGGGCTGTACTATTATGAGCAGGACTTGTGGAAGGAAGAGGAGACCACTGAGTGCAGCAAGGTAAGATTAACTTTAATTTTCTGGAAATAGAAGCTCATCTGCTGCACAGAAAGATTAGTTAACCTGATCAGGAGCCTCATTTGTAAAGACAAGCAAAAATCTTAATCTGAGGAAATGTTTCTGCTCAACTCGAAAAATCAAATCTCAGGTGTAACCCAACTCGATGTCCATCCCGGCACCAACTACACCTCATGAACGTCAAATATGAATCCTGCAAATGACGTGATGCATTTGTAATGGTATTCAAATGAGCCGGTGCCGCCTGTCACTACTCACGCATGAATGCGAAGTGTGGCAATTGAAAGTCAGCAAAGAGGGAGGAAATCGCCATTACAACGCTATAAGTGGCGCACAGCAATCTGTCAGTGATTCATTTTATTACTGTGCTAATTATTCTTTGCACGTTAGTACCTCATTCTTTCGGTCACCACAGCTGGTGACCATAGGTGAGGGTTGGAACGTAGATCGACTTGTAAATCGAGAGCTTTGCTTTTCGGCTCAGCTCTCTCTTTACCACGACGGACCAAGCTTCCTCCACCGGATGGCTGGGCTCTCACTCAGAGATCGGGTGAGGAGCTCTGCCATCAGGGAGGAGCTCGGTGTCGAGCCCCTCCTCCTCCAGGTTGAGAGGAGCCAGATGGGGTGGTTTGGGCATCTGGTCAAGATGCCCCCCGAGCACCTCGTGGGCGGGGTGTTTCGGGCACGTCCCACCGGGAGGAGACCAAGGGGCAGACCCCGGACCCGCTGGAGAGACTATGTCTCACAGCTGGCTAGGGAACGACTTGAGATCCTTCCAGGTGAGCTGCAGGATGCAGCCGGGGTGAGAGAAGCCTGAGCTACCCGTTTGAGGCTGTTGCCCTCGCGACCCGACCCCGAAACAGGCCGAAGATGACGAAACAGAACATTAGTACCTCAGTAAGTTCCTAGTCTCTGAATCTTGTTCACTGACCATCAAAATAAAAGCCTTTCTGATTCTGAAATAAAAAGAAAAGTTTTGACCTTAAAGTAGCGACAAAAAAAGAAGCTACCTGTGCACTGGGAAGCTATGTAGGTCGCTACTGGGATAATTCACAGCTATATTTTTATTGTAAATGATCTTATTATTTGTTCTTATCTTTACATGTCGGATCTGAAATACTGCATAAACGTGTGTGCGCTGTGATTGGCTGCGAGTATTTTCTATTTTAAAAACTACAGATTCATCCTTTTACAAAATGAATATATGCACAAAATGTATACACAAATAAAATTTTTAAAAGTCTTTTTAGGGTGGTTAATTAACATAATTTAATAATCATTGATGAGATAAATAATAGAATTTACTGTTTAAATAAAATAATAACACATATTTCTCTACTTTTGTTCTTAACAGCGCATTAACTAACTTTTTATGAAAGAGTTCAATCTTAGTTTAATTTAAATAAATTGAATCCATATTTAATTGAATGAAGGAAGGATTTAAATTAGGTCCCTGCAGATTCCAGGTGCTAATTTTTCAGTGTGGTCAGCTGGTCGGGATTCAAAGGTCACCTGTGGGAATCGCTTGGCCTGAACACACACATGCGTGCTCCCCAAGGCCGTTTTACGCTCCGCTCAGGCTGACGTGGAAAGTTTAAAGTCTGCCACACATCTGTTGTGTCACAGCGTCTGTCATCACTATCAGCTCACAGCCACGCTCAGACCGCTACGCCCTCCTTACCGGGAGGAAATGACACTTAATCAACTATGAACTGCTTCCTGATGCGTGTGTGAACCTGGGCCCGACAGCATATGATTATTTTGAGACCGACGCCAGGTTTAAAGTGTCTAAAAAAGATGAGTTTCTGAGAAATTGGCCAATTTATAAGTTTTAAGAACCATTTTTTTACTATTTTTATGTGTTAAAGTCGTCAAAGTCAAAGTCGTTTTCATGGAAAATAAGATGAAAAAGGTCTGTTTCTGATTTCTTCCTCTATGCTGGAGGAGAATCCACTCAACAGTGGTGTCGCTCTGGCCGATTGGTGAGTGCTTTTCGGCAGAAATCCATCGGCGCCAGTCGGCAACATTTTAACCGATTATGATGTTTCGTAACTGCGAAATCGTTTGATTCAATTGGTCAAACTCGTTGTGAATTTTCAGACTGTGCTTGTTCTCTCTCTGCTGGACGAGATGAAGGTTTCCTCTCTTTGTGTTTCTCAGCAGGACGTCGAGAATTTTAAAAAGCTGAATGTCATCAGTAAAGATGAGTTTGACACCCTCACCCCGAAAGTGCCCGTCGACCCCAATCAGGAAGTCCCTCGCATGCCAGGTGGGTTTGAGCAGCGAGTTTACAGAGAATAGAATCACGTAAATGAACATTGTGTTTGGTTTGTGCAGTGGCCAGCGAGGCGGAGCTCGCTCACTCTCTTCCCACAGCGGTACCGGAATCACCCAGGTCACACCAACTCAGAACCCCTCGTACTCCTCGCACCCCCGGACGTCAGGACCCTAACAAGACCCCCCGTTTTTACCCAGTCATGAAGGAGACTCCTACCATCGATGGACAGGTGAGATTGAGATTGAAAAGGATTGAGACAGTGATCTTTCTGTGTGGAGTTTGCATGTTCTCCTTATGTATACATGGGTTTTCTCTGGTTTCCAGTGTCCAGAAGACAAAGCGTTTCTACCAAATGGTTTTGCATTTTGTTCCAAAACCTGAACCAAAAACAACCCAAACTATGACCTCTTAATCGAGGTACATACCGAGCCAGGATTTTTGTAGATGTATGTATTGTACCAGCTGGTAGAGGACAGCAGATCAGAAGGAAGGGCGGGGTCTCTCAGACAATGTGACCATTAGTTGTCGTTCAGATACCGACAGAGTGTTCCCCTCCCTCAGGTGCTTCTGTCACCCTGCTTCAGTGCAGTGAATGTGTGATGGGCTTGAAACCTGAGAATGAACATGATTTCCGTCGTTCAGGCAGTAAGAAGCAAGTCCAAACAAACAACGAGAGGAGGGGAATCAGCATTTTCAGGCTGACGGAATTTTACATAAAAAGCTTGATGCAACATGAGCTGTGTGACTGGAAATAATCCTCTTAGCTGTAACCTGGTGATGACAGGTTACAGCATGAGGTTCTCAGGGTTTTTTTTCTTTTCTGCTGCCAGCAGTGTTAGAATTCCCATGAACATGTAACCCTGGTGATTTTCACCTCTGCCAGTGCCAAAGAAGTATCACGATACTTGATAGCTCCAAGAGTTTCTGCGAGTGTTTTGGCGGGGTTTCTGCTTCTGGCTGTATGTGGGTAGGCTAGGCGAAAGACAGCTAAGGTACATTAACCCTACCGTTCCGTTCCGTCATCTTCCGCTTGTTCCGGGGTCGGGTCGCAGGGGCAACAGTCTCAAACGGGCAGCCTAGGCCTCTCTCTCCCCGGCCGCACTCTCTAGCTCACCTGGAAGGATCATAAAGTCGTTCCCCGGCCAGCTGTGAGACATAGTCTCTCCAGCGGGTCCGGGTCTGCCCCTTGGTCTCATCCCGGTGGGACGTGCCCAAAACACTTCGCCTGCGAAGCGCTTGGGGGAGGGCATCCTGACCAGATGCCCGAACCACCCCATCTGGCTCCTCTCGACCTGGAGGAGGAGCGGCTCGACACCGAGCTCCTCCCGGATGGCAGAGTTCCTCACCTGATCTCTAAGTGAGAGCCCAGCCACCCAGCGGAGGAAGCTCATTTCGGCCGCTTGTACCCTCGATCTCATTCTTTCGGTCACCACCCACAGCTGGTGACCATAGGTGAGGGTTGGAACGTAACCCTACCGTTTTATGCCTTATTTTGTTTATATTTATCTGACCGTTATGATTTCAACTTCTAGGTGCCCGTACTTGTGTGTTACAGCAACTGGTTGAACTTTGTAGGTTTAGGAGGGAACTCGTGACTTCGTGTCTTGTTTTCCTCTTTAGCATGCTTGCGCTAATCTAGCATTAGCTAATCGGCGCTAACAAACGTGTTTCGCATTAATGGTTTGAACTAAGAGTACCGCAGATGCCAAGTTTTTGGCTTCACAAAGTGGGAGATTTTAGAGGCGGGGCCAACAAGGGGAGGGGCTATGGCATGACATAACGTCACATCCGCTCATGGACATCACCCGCCATGACAGTTTGCGTTAAACAAACCGTTCAAAACATGAGAAAGCTGGTAGAAAATTGTGTCTTGCATGTGTTACCACCTAGCGTTATGTATCAGTACGAAGAGGAATTACTACCAGGAATACACACCTGTACTGCTTGTTCATGCTTTGTTTTGAAGCTCGCACACGTAAGCTGTTACATGACCAAAGTTCCTGGATGTTTGACTTATTCCATACGTTGACCAAAAACAACACTGGCAATAGACCATGCAGATCGCTACTAGCAGCTTTCAGATGCACACCTGCAGCAACAGGAGATGCCATGTGCTTAGCCTCATTGTACCTAATCATGTTTATGGAATGCACTAGTGTTTATCATGCGGGAGTTTTATTAGCCTTGGCGGGTGAGCGTGAATTAGGTCCTAATTAGGTCAGGTGCCCGTCCTTTTTCTTGTAGGTGAGCTACTTGGAACTGGAATCTAGATCTTAAACAATAAACCTCGTGGTCATCATCAAACTCTGGTTGATACAGCCATCTGCTGTAGATCATTTGTTTCATTTTGTAACTTTGTATGTATTGTAAACTATTTGTTTTTCTGTTGTTTCTGTACACGTTTGGATCATACCCTTTTGCCTCAGTTTGAGTTGAATTTTAGAATCTTCTGAAACTGGTCTGGGAGGCTTAGAAGTCGTGGTCAAAGTGTATACACTCCGTGTTGGGCTACAAACAGCTTTGCATCGACATTCTAAAGCAGGTTCATTTACAGGCAGCTTTGCATCTCCAGTTAATCTATCAGAGACAAACCTTAAACTAAACTTCCTGGTGTTTCTTTTGCATTTAATTTCCATACGTGTCTGTGTGTCTTGTTCAGATGCAGTTAAAGTGTTGGTCATTTGTTTGGGTTTTTTTTTATAACAGTGTGTGTGTCCAGAAGCCGAGTTGGACCGTTTATTTCACACAAAGGCCGTCAGTAGGTCTCTATCTAAATATATTGACCACTCAATAAATGTTTATGGTTATGAAAATAATCTATATAGAAATACAGGAGAAATAGCTGAAAGATCACAGTTAATTCCACAATAAAAGTTTTTACTCAGTAAACAAATTAGAGGTTGAAAAAAGTGTTGTCTTTTCAAACATCCGCAGGACACAAATATCTTCATAAAGACGGCATAAAATCCATCTTTTTCCCTCCTCAGCATTGCTAGAAGTCCAGGCTGTTCCTTCATATGTCTGATGAAGTTTTCTGCATGTGGACACCTGTCCTGTTCCCATGCAGCTCACAGTTCTTTACTTTGTTCAACACATTTTGAAGAGTGACAGTTAAAGTAAATAAAACACAGCATCTATTTGTTCTCTTTAGTTGTCAATTGCTGATGAAATAAAATAACAGTTTTACAACAACAAAAGAAAATTTTATTCACATTGGCCCACTAAATTGTCTTGCGAGCTTAGCCGGTACACTCTGTCCAATCAACAAGTCGAAAAACGATGATGTAGATAGAAGTCCTGCAAGAAGACCATTAAAAACAAACTCAAAATCTAATTGTTGGAAGCAAAATTTTAATTGCTGTTCATTTTTTAGAGCTCCGCCCATTTAAACTACCTGGCCACAAATACTGGCTGAAATGCGATTGATCAAATGCTTTTAATTTGAAAACACACCGTCTCTTCCATCGGAGAAGGGTTAAATCAATTATGTATTTGACATACTTTAAAAGTAAAAGATTACATATCAAATATATGTTCATCCACGTTTTAGATGCCAAGAAAGAAGAAGACCCGGCACAGTTCGAACCCCCCTCACGAAGCTCACATCGGCTGGGTGATGGATTCACGTGAGCACCGACCTCGTTCTGCATCCATAAGGTCCGACTGCTCAGTTGCAATTGAATAAATTCTCTTCAGAAGTCAGTTTGTTCATCTTATCCTGCATCGCTCCACAGCAGCTCCAACGCCTCCCCGTCCGAAGGAGCGCCGATTGGAAACTACGCCTGCACCCCTCAGTCGCTGCCCAAATTCTGGCATCCATCACACGACCTGTTGAGGGACAATGGCTTCACCCAGGAGGGATATCACAAGTACCGCAGACGGTGCCTTAACGGTATGCAGCCTGCATGCACCTCTGTGTGTGCCAAAATGAAAGCTGTGGTTTTATTTACTTTTTTTCTTCTCAGAGAGGAAACGGTTGGGGGTCGGCCTGTCCCAGGAAATGAACAGTCTGTTCAGGTTCTGGTCCTTCTTCCTCAGGGACAACTTTAACAGGAAGATGTACGAGGAGTTCAAACAGTTTGCAGTGGAAGATGCCAAAGAAAATTACAGGTTAGAACCAACTATAGATGAACTGATTAGGTTTTCAGGTAATTTGCCCAAAGGTCTTTGTCACTGGTTTGCAAAAGCAAAATAAGTTTTTTTTTTATTACAGAATATATTAATTTCTTACACGTGTGACTGATTCAACCTCACATGGATCTCAACTTTTCAGTAGTAATCCAGATTGTGAAATGAACCGGATGATCCTCATTTATGAGACTCAAATATTCTAGGTGGAGCAAGGGTTTCTGATCTCTATATCTTGTTATGTAATCTAAGTTTAAAAAATTTGCATCAGTAAAAAAAATCTCATTCGTTACTCAACTTGATCTCCCAGCCACGCCTCTAGAGCTCCAAATATGGCTCGGGCAAATGTCTCGATGACACCGATGCCTCTCATTACAAAGCGTAATATCAACAAAACTGAGGAGCGTAAAGAATTGCTATTTACAAGCCACTCCCGTGGTAACATCTCCTACAATCGCAAGGCAGTTAAGTGGGACGCGGTCGCCGCGACAACTCATTGAGTCTCACAATCTGTTATTGAAATAAAAAAAGAAAAAAGATTTTATCTTAAAGTAGCCGCAGACTAGGAATCCATGTCAGCCATTGTAAGGAATCCAAGCAATCCCCAACTTTATGTTCTAATGATTATTATCAATATTTTCTTGTGTGTGGGGTATCCAATAACGTGTAAGAGTAGGTCCACAACAGTTACGAAAT
Source organism: Neostethus bicornis (assembly GCA_902685375.1). Taxonomy (NCBI): domain Eukaryota; kingdom Metazoa; phylum Chordata; class Actinopteri; order Atheriniformes; family Phallostethidae; genus Neostethus; species Neostethus bicornis. Next base: position 22,277,478 of record LR738552.1, read on the forward strand.
GAGTTCAAACATGGTGATTCTACAATCTGCAACATTTTTTATAAATAATCATTTCCATGATGTGGTCCATTTTTCTTATGACAGTCTTTCTAATTGTTTCCTCACTGCTTCAATGCTTCATTTCACTGTCCTCAGCTCAATTCAGGGTCTGTCCACAAGTGTCGTCTTTTCCCCATTGCATCTTGAGATTTGCGTAGTCCCCTACACCTGACCCTCAGTTTCCTGCGGGTCAGGGAACAGGGTCCTGCCCCAAGTGGAGGAGTTTAAGTATCTCTGGGCCTTGTTCACGAGTGGGGGAAAGATGGAGCAGGAGATCGACAGGCGGATCGGTGCGGCATCAGCAATAACTAGGACGCTGCATCGGTCCGTCGTGGTAAAGAGAGAGCTGAGCCGAAAAGCAAAGCTCTCGATTTACAAGTCGATCTACGTTCCAACCCTCACATATGGTCACCAGCTGTGGGTGGTGACCAAAAGAATGAGATCACGGATACAAGCGGCCGAAATGAGCTTCCTCCGCAGGGTGGCTGGGCTCTCACTCAGAGATCGGGTGAGGAGCTCTGCCATCCGGGAGGAGCTCGGTGTCAAGCTGCTCCTCCTCCAGGTCAAGAGAAGCCAGATGGGGTAGTTTGGGCATCTGGTCAGGATGCCCCCTGAGCGCCACCTCGCTGGTGAGGTGTTTCAGGCACATTCCACCGGTAGGAGACCAAAAGGCAGACCTGGACCCACTGGAGAGACTATGTCTCACAGCTGGCCAGGGACGACTCAGAATCCTTCCGGGTGAGCTGGAGGATAAAGCCGGGGTGAGAGAAGTCTGAGCTTCCCGTTTGAGGCTGTTGCCCCCGCGACCCGGCTCCGGATAAACGGAAAACGACGGAACGGCTTCACACTCATACTGGTCAGCAGTGATCTAACCCCAGTACAGGGAACACTTAAACCTCCATCTTTCTACAAACCAGACCGAGCTCTAACCACCAGTAACTCACAGAGAACATGCTGTGGTTATTTTTATCTACGTAAACAAAACTAAAGCCGGAGCATCACATGGAAACAAATGATTAATGTCTGCAGACGTGTAATTAATGTTTTTTTTTTTAATCCTGTGGAAAACTAGTTAATTAATAACACCTTTTAGGCTCTGATTAGAAGCTGTGAAATTGAGGCCTCCGGCTTTGCTTAATGAACTCTTCGTTTGTGTCACTGGTGAGGAAAACACCAGCCTTCGTTACCATATGACAATACGGTAGATCTGGGCTTTTCTTTTTTTTTTTTCAGAAATACTTGATAACAAAAAGAGCTCAGGACAAGTTTTAAACTTAATTATTTTTTTACATAAAAATAAAAGCCTCTGCTGAGACCAATCACTTGTTCCACCCAGTAGACACGTTGGTCTGGTTTTACTGTTGTTAATCACCTCTGAAACAAAGCACCTTTGTTTGGAAAGACTGTATGGAAAATGTCCAAACCAAACTGTCCTCCCACAGGTATGGACTTGAGTGTCTCTTCAGATACTACAGCTACGGTTTGGAGAAAAGATTCAGGTTAGATCTCTTCAAAGACTTCCAGGAGGAGACCCTTAAAGACTTTGAGAGAGGTAAAACTCCACAAAGAGCCTCACTTATTCAGTCCTTCTGACAAAAGCACACGATCAGATCATTAAAGTACTAAACTAACCATGTTCCTGAAGCCTCTTAACACTCCTAAACTTCTAAAAAATCTGATAGGTAGGACTGTGAGTCACAAGTTAGATCAACAGGATTATCAGATGAGTCAGAGAAGCCAGACTGAGATGGTTCAGACATGTTTAAAAAGAAAGAAAAGGATTATATCAGCTCATAATGTAGCGTAATGTCACGACCATTCGGCGCACCGTACGAAAAGGCGCAGCCTCAGTTATGTGCGCCATTGCTGTATTTAACACACACATAAAGCGCACCGTACGAAAAGGCGCAGTCTCAGTCACACACCGCCTTACAACAACACACACGCAGGCATGCAAATGTGCGTATTAAAAAATAGATCGGGAGCAAAACTGAGTTTGGTTGTACTTTAAGTAGTAACGATACTAAAAAAGCACATTACCGGTAATAGTCTTTATTTAAATCCGTCAAAGTCCTCATCCTCTGTTTCGGAATCGAACAGCTGCGCCAAATCCAACAGAGCAGGTCCACTTGGCTCCTCGCTGCCAAAGTCACTGTCTGTACTATGCGGCTCCTCAGAAAGGATACCAGCTTTTGCGAAAGCTCGGATAACAGTATCAGCAGACACGTTAGCCCAAACATCTACAATCCATTGGCAAACTGTAGCGTAACTCGCCCGGCGCTGCCTTTCACCCTTCGTGAAACTGTGGTCTCCTTCGGTCATTCATCGCTCCCACGCCGCTCACACTTCACTCTTTAACGTTCTCATGCCTTTTCTTTCAGGTCCGCCTCGCGGGCACCGCGTTTTATTTTAGGTCCGCCTTTTCTCACACACAAGGCGCACCGCACAAAAAGGCGCACCGCTCATTTTGAAGATAATCTAAGACTTTTATATGCGCCTTATGGACGTGAAATTACGGTATTTGTATCCAGGCTGGAGCTACCTAGTGCCTCACTCAATTTAATTTCACCTCTGATACTAGGTCAGGTTTGCAGGCATTAGCTTCTAATTAAAAGCCTGAAAATGTTTGACCAATAAGCAGACAGAGATGACGCCACGATGTCATACTCAAGCATCCATCTTGGTCTGAAAAAAGAATGTCGACCGTGTTGGCAACAATTCCCAACATTCAGAATTTAAAGACTGTGTTTAGAAAGTTTATTCAGAAGAAGAACGTGGTTGGAAAAGTTTGTTTTTACACTCTATTTTCTGGACTACACTGACTGGTCGTGTGCATTACATACGTCATGTTTGGTCCCGACCAGAAAGCAGCAAAAAAAAAGTTTGAAACTTTGAGACAGGAGGCGTAGTGGAAGACCAAAGAGGGTTATGGATGCAATGAAAGGGGTTACTGCTTTATTAACCGTTAAGAGGCGCTGCCCCGCGCGGCTGCCTGCTGCGATGTCTCCTGGTTTTTTTTTTGGCGTCTGGTCGTCTATTTTTGCATTTTTTCCACTTGGTTTCTGTTTGTCCTTTGCCTGTGTTTGGTCCCGTTCTGGAGATGAGACTTAGTGCGCTCTTCGGACGTCGTTTTGGACTGCACTGTTTTGCTTCAGACGACTGTTTTGAGGCTAGCCGTTTTTTGGGTTTAACGGCTATCTCTCCGTTTTGCTGGTCATTGAGTCGTTTCGCTTTGTTAGCGTGGACTCAACCAGCAACTAGCTCTCAGAACCAGATCCACCGTGGCTGGAGGAGTCTATGCAGTCCCAAAAGAACTGAGAAGGAGACGATCAGAAAGGAGGCGCTTTGAGCCCAGTGTCCCTGCGGTTGTCATGGGTAACATCCGGACGCTCGCTGGCAAGATGGAGGAACTGGGGACGCTCGTTCTGACCCAGCAGGAATGTGGAGGGGTCACTTGATGTGCTTCATTGAAGCCTGAGTTCGTGGACTCATTATGGACTTTTTTTAACCGTTCAGTCGCCAGCTTTTACACCGTGTAAGCGGACCGGGAAGGCGTCAAATTTCCATTCGGGGATTAATAAAGCATTTTCAATTAAATTCAAAGAGGACATGAAGGTAGTGGGATGCAGGAGACAGGGTTAGATGGAGGAAAGGGCAGATCAAATCGACCTGTAAAGTATTTTTAAATCTTTTTTAATCTTTGTTTTCAGGTCAGCTGTATGGACTGGAGAAGTTCTGGGCCTTCCTGAAATATTCAAAAATGAAGAACCAGCCCATCGACCCCAAGCTGAGAGAGCACCTCTCCCAGTTTAAGAACCTGGAGGACTTCAGGGTTGTGGTGGGTGTGGCACTTTCTACTTTATTAGCATTAAAGGAAGATTGAGCATTTCAGATTAGGTCAACGTGACACAGATCATGTTTGTAGAAGAGAAGTTTGTCCTGATAATGGTGGGCGGGTATGAGGTAGGGGGCTAGGAATTCTTTAGGTGATTAGCTTTACTATTCACAGATTTGGAGTGGATCTATGGTCCAGATGTCAGAGGGACATCCAGCAAGAACATCTGGAACAAACTAATTATATTTAAAGTTAGTACTTGATCACTCATAAAGGATAGAGCCATGCTGTTTAGGGCCTTATAGGTTAGAAAGAGGATTTTGATTTTAAACTCAATCAGGAGCCAATGGAGAGACCCTGGCACGGGAGTAATATATTCTCTTCTATGAGTTCCTGCTAAAAGTCTTGCTGCTGCATTCTGAACCAGCTGAAGACTTTTTAAGGAGGATTTATGGCATGCTGCGAGCAAAGCTTTACAATAATCCAGTGCTTCTCAAATATGAAAGGGCCTGGGGGAACATCCTTTTTTTGTTGCTCTACGAGAATAAAGTGTAATTGCACATCCACTACAGTAGTTGGCAGCGGCGCTCTCATTGAGCATGTGCAGGGAGTTTTAACTCTATGGTGTGGGTTTTTTTTTTTGCACCAAGCATGAAATAGAAAGTGCAATAACCAAACAAGTGGAGGCCGAAAATTGTTTTCTTTTAGAAAATAATTGAGACGCACTGAATTAATTCAACCTTGATGTAACAAACGCATGGATTAGTTTTTCAGTATTACTTTTTACATGAAATGGTTCGGATTCTAAAAATGTAGCGAAGGTGAAAAAATGCAGTTTTACTAGCCTGCGCTATGTGAGCTTTAATTGATAAATGTGGGTCAAGTAACACGCCTAGGTTTCTAACCGTGAGGCCAGAGCAGTGGTGGATGAAGTACTCACCTTTAGTACTTAAGTATATATATAAAGTAAAAGTACAAAAGTAATTGGTGTAAAAAAATTTTTTACGTAAAAAGTAAAAGTGTTCCACCATAATTCAAATGTTATTTTTTTGTGCTGTAGGATCACAAATAAGTACTCTGCAGGAGGTTGACCCTCCCCTCCTGCCTCTTTTGGTCCACAAAAAAAAAAAGAAGGAAAGGGGACAAGTCAAGCTATCACCCTGCAGGGCCAGCAAATGGGCACCAAAATGCAGGAAAATGAGTCTTATTTTCCAAAATGTTCTGGGGGGAGGCCCCCAGTCACCCTATATTGGCTTTGTCAACGACGTCACGCCCCTCACCCTCCTTTAGAAAATCCTAGAACCGCCCCTGCTCTGTGTAATGATGACTCAACTGTAGAATTACACACAACGAACAACGATATTCTGACTCTTTTTAATTTGTGCTATATTTGATGTTAGTTTTTTTGGCGCTGAATGAATACGGAAAATGTTTACTCTCGATTCTGATTGGTCCTCGATTCATTACTTCTTCTCACAATCAGCCGCTCCTTTTGATTTTGGCGATGCGGCTTCAAGATGCGCTAAAAAAAACCTGTGTATTTTTCAAATTCCTGAATGAAAATGTAACAAAAAATGCAAAACACACTTTTAAAAAGTAGCAAAGTAAAAGTACAGATATTTGCTCAAAAAATGAAGTAAAAGTACTGGTCTGAAAATTTTACTTAAGTAAAGTACAGATACACAATTTTTTTACTTAATTACAGTAACGAAGTACATTTACTTTGTTACGTTCCACCACTGGGCCAGAGGCCACAGTTTCTTCATCAAGGAAGACTGCTCGGTCGGTCATTTTTGGGACCTACAATAATGAGCTCAGTCTTATCTGAGTTTAAGAGGAGATAATTAATTGTTATCCAGGTCTTTATTTCCCTGATGAAGCAGTGAGTTTTTCTACACGGTCATTCTGGTCAGGTTTAACTGATATATACAACAGTGTATCATCTGCGTAACAGTGGATATTCCTATTGTTTTCTTTGGTTGTTGCAACATTGTAGAGCAATAAAATGGTGTCAAACAGTTTATGGCAGAATAAAAAACAAAACCAAAATAATTTCAAATCACTATCAAACAAAAACAAACAAAAGAACCAGTCATACTGGAGGAATTTTAAGAGCCAAAGCTGGCACACTGACATTCTGTTGCTCTTACGTTTATGAATATTTAACTAGCTGATAAAACTGGTCTGAAGTCTGTCAGCTCTTGATTATTTAGGAGTGAAAACAGCTTGTGTTGCACATCTCTCTGCAACAACAGTGTTTATTTCTGGCTTGAAATATTATTCAGTTACATTTTGTCCAGTTTGATGACATTTTTTTCCCCAAAAATAGAAAAATATCTGCAGTAGTTTTTTTTTTGCTGGTTGGAAAAAATTATCTGGACACTAAACAGGGCTGCTGCATATCTCAACAAAATCAAATTTACAGTTAAAAACAATGTTTTTTAAAAATAAAATTAATTTAAATTATTTTTTACGGGATAATGGAACTACCATTTTAGTTGGACACGCATGCATGCGACCCAGAGAAATCTGGAACTTGGAGTCATATTTTTGATGAAATCCAATGTTTTTCTGTTTTATATCACATGTTAATTCTAAAGTTTAACATGTGAAATTTGGGAAAATTTATTATTATTATGTAGTTTTGTCGGTGGGAGACGAGTTTGTGTTGATTCAATGATTCTTGATCCCCTCAGCCACCAATGGGAGAGGAAGGGGTCAAGAAAAGCCAGTACTCGTCCCCGGCCGGGGATGAAAACCGGCGCCGGCGTCATCCCTCTAACACTACCTCAAAGGCAACGGCGACCGCCAAGGCCGCGTCTCCTCAGACCCCCAAAGACAGCGCGCAGAAGGCAACGACGGCGCCACCCGGACACGGAAAGAAAGACGCACGAGCTGCAAAGAAGGAGAGTCCAGCGAAGTGAAGACGGAGGGCAGAGTCGATGGAGGGCGGAGCCGCCACAGAACAAACGGAACAGAGAAGCCGCCTTCATGTGATTGTTTTTATCAGTGCATTTCATTTAAACTAAGCATGGGCTGTGTGCTTGGATGCGTTGGCCTGACAACTCGTCACGTTTACAGAAAAACGAACAAAAAAAAAAATGCATTCCCTGCATTTTGCCTTCTTGCTTTCTCTCTTTCTCTAAGATGCCAAACGTAAGCCGCTCTGATCGCTGCAGAGCTTCTTAACTGTGATTCTGTCTGCCAAAGTAAACACACGGCAGATTTAATAATGAGTCTTGTGCCTTAATCATGGTCACCACGGCGACAGACGTGCGCTCAGACAGAAAAAAAACAAAACGTATCAGAAAACCTGCTTTTTTAAAAACGTCTTCCTGATTCATTTCTAGGTGTTTTTAAAGCAAACACCACCTCTTAATGTTGTTTTTTTTTTTTTTATTATTATTATTTGGCCAAATATCAGTCTTTATGTTGACAATCAGGATTAAAACGAACATTTCTGAGTCTGCCAAGGCGACATATTTAGTCCCGTTTTACACCCATTCGTTTTAATTTATTTTTATTTTTCCATTTACTTGATTAATGGAATAGTCTTAGTATTTGCTGCAGTTTTTAATGGCTTTTGCTATTGAATGATTTAAAAAAATAATAATGTTTCTGCTAGAATTTCTGGGGTGTTAAGCTAGCATCAGATCATGAACCGTTTTATTAGCTTGAAGTTTACTTCATATTATATTTGAGGCTTGGTGCTCTAGAGCACTTTAACTTGTTTTATTTTTGTGGACTGGTTTTAGAGTTGAAATAAAAAGAAAAAAAATGTAAATACTATAAAAATCTTTGCTATTCAATTATTCATTTGATTTTAAGTGATTTGTTTTATCATTAGTGTGTTCTTTTGAGTGTTTTAGGATGAAGAAATGCATGTTAATGAATTGTAAAATGCAAAAAAATATAAAATAACAGCTGATTGTACAGGCTTGTGTCTGCGTGATCTGTCCTACTTTCAAACTGTTCTTTTTTTTTTTTTCTTGACATTTTATTCACTGAGGCATCGCTGACGGCAGATCTGGAGCCCGATCAGCCGGTTTTTAGTTCCAGTAAAATCCATCCGTTTATGATCTAAGATGACTGAATCTAAGACGAGTTTTGTTCCAAATACCTGCTTGTAATCTTTTAAGAAAACATATGAGAGCTGAAAATTAGAGCCCAAACATTTAAAGTAGAAAAAAAAAGTAAGAAATTATTTGTGAAATATGTTTATAAAGCACAAAAATATGAAATCTTGTCATTTAAATTCTATTCACATCTATTGCATTTTTTAAAACTGTTTGTGAATCAATAGAAATATTTTTAATGTTCTAACTTTTATAGAAACAAGTTCCCTGACAAAAAAACATGTTCCGGTGTGAAAAACTTATTGTAATTACAAGAAGAAAAAAAAAAACAACTAAACACAGGAAGGATGGATGAAAAAATATATGAATAAACCTCATAAACAAAGACCATCCTTCTATAGAATAAAGGTCACAGGAATGATTACAGTTAATTCCTTTTCTGAGTTGCCCATCCTTAACGGGATTGCAGGGGATGCTGAAGCCTATCCCGGCTGATTCAAGGCGAGAGGCAGGGTACACCCCAAACAGGTCACCAGTCTGTTACAGAGCCAAACACACAGACAACTATCCACACACCCACTGATTCCTAGGAGGAATTTCATAGCAGCCAATTAGTCTAACACGTAGTTTTTGGAGAGTAGGAAAAAACAGGAATACCCAGAGAAAACCTACACATAGACAGGAGGAGAACATGCAAACCCCACACAGAAAGACCAATGTTCCAAGCTTTGTTCCCACCTGTGACTCGAATCCCTACCTTCTTGCTGTGAGGCTACTGCTAACCCCTGCACCACCGTGCTGCATGAGTACCGTTACTCCTCTCAAAAAGTAACTGAGTTAGTAACTCAGTTATACGTAATATTGTAAAAATATTTAATTACAATGTAGAAACTCATTCTAAAAATTTTGGTGATCTCCTTTATGCATTTTCTTTCTACAGCAAGTCCATGAACCTCCTCTTTGGTCTTCCTCTAGGCCTCTTTCCTGGTGGTTCCAAATCCAGCATCCTTCTTCCGATGTACTCGGTCTCTCTCCTCTGCACATGTCCAAACCATCTCAGTCTGGCCTCTCTGACTTTATCTCCAAAACCTCTAACATGTGCTGTTCCCCTGATATACTCATTTCTGATCCTGTCCATCCTGGTCACACCCAGAGAGATCCTCAGCATCTTCATCTCTGCTACCTCCATCTCTGTTTCCTATCTTTTCCTCAGTGCAACTGTCTCTTGACCAAACAGCATCGCCGTTCTCACCATGGTTTTGTACACTTTCCCTTTCATTTTAGCTGAAACTCTTCTATCACACATCACACCTGATACTTTTCTCCACTCGTTCCAGCCTGCCTGCACACGCTTCTTCACCTCTTTTCCACACTCTCCTTTGCTCTGGACTGTTAATCCTAAGTACTTAAAATCTTCCACTTTCTTTATCTCTTCTCCCTGTAACCTCACTTTTCCATTTGGATCCCTCTCATTCACACACATGTACTCTGTTTTACTCTGACTAATCTTCATTCCTCTTCTTTCTAGTGCAAACCTCCACCTCTCCAGCTTTTCCTCCACCTCTTCTCTCCTCTCACTACAGATCACAATGTCACTCAGAACTCGTTGTTAGTGTTTTATTTCAGTTTAATTACAACAGTATACAAAGAAAAAAACGTAGAAAGAGTCTAAAGCCCAGGAACGTCAAAGATTAACGTAGCTACTGTATTTAGACGCCAACTTCTGAGAACCGTCAAATTGATGGCTTTGGTAGTTCTTGTGTTAGGAATCCAAAATACTAGCCTCGACACTGTTCATCAGTTTATAAAGACGATATATATATACATATATACATATTTATATATAGTTCGCCACTCCAATTCAGCTAATTTTTCTGCCAAATCAGGCGAATGACGTGGAAAACTAATTGCACCTCTGAATAGCGTCATGAGATAGAAAAAAAAATGGGGGGAAAATACTCAATGTTGTGATTGAAGCCTCCAAAATGGATAAGCGGAAGACGACGGAACGGAATGGTAAGAGGAGATGGTGCCTCAGTGCGTAGAGCGTTCGCCCGCAAACCGAAAGTTCGCAGATTCAGTCCCACTGAGTGCACATCTAGGGTCCTTGGAGAAGACCCTAACCCCTCGTTTCTCCCACCATTGGCGCCGTCATAGGTGGCAGCCTGCTGCGGTGAAATGCAACACAATAATTTCCCGTGAGGGATTAATAAAGTATTAAAAAAAAAAAAAAAAAAAGATAATTCTACATTTCCCACCTGGTAAGATTCAGCTGCCTCGCCTCCACTCTAGGACTCGAACCCCTGACCTTGTTGCTGTGATGCCACTATCCAGCCCGACATCTGACTTCAATAATTTAACTCATTATGTTACAATTCACTTTTTTTCAAACAGTAATTCAGTTACAATAATATGAATATAATTAGTTACAAACGAAAGTAAATAATTTTAAAACTTTAAAGATATTTTCAGACCTAATTAAATAAATCTTAAGTAATTATGTTTTTTAATTAGATATAAAAACACTGATTTAAATATTATATAAATGTGTTTGTTTCTATTCTTTTTAATTCGTCAACTGGTGGTGGTGTTTTTTCCGCCTGGCTGTGAAGCCCGTGAAGGCAGCATCTGTAACTAGCAGTATGGCGGACGATGGAGACACTGCGAGCAGACTAGTAGAAACAAGCGGTGAACAGGACGCATCGGAGGAGTCAGAAACATTTTGCACGGGCGGAATGTTGTTAAATCTCAGCCTTTTTGTTGTTTTGGTGGTGGTTTGCTTGGTGGTGTACCGGCGGTGGGGTAGGAGGCTGGGAGCAGACGCGGCCCGTGATGACCAGGCCTCAGCTCTTCCTAAGATGAGGAGACGGGACTTCACTTTGGAGCAGCTGCGGGACTACGATGGAGTACAAAACCCTCGGATTCTCATGGCTGTTAATATGAAAGTATTCGACGTGACTTGTGGGAAAAAGTTTTACGGTAAAGGTGAGTAAACGATCCATTTGCCCATCCCGGGGCAGACATTTTGGCGCTAATCGCTGTAGCATTGTTAGCATCAGTTAGCATTGTGTTGTTAATCAACAGCTAGCTGTTTGTTAGCTTCAGAAAACACGTTAAAAACCGTTAAAAACTGTTGTTTTTATTCCGTTCTGATTGAATCTGTTTAAAATAAAGAGTTAGCAACACGTCCTCTTGTTAAAATGCAGTCTGTTTATATCAGAAAAATAGATTTTTATTATAAATACAAACACATACGAGTTTGTTTGGGACAAATTTCTTTGATAATTTATGATACTTTTCTTTATAAAAAACAAAATAAACCGAATATATAGTGTTTGGTGTAACGCTGCAACTGAGTTAGAAAAGGCGTTACCTTGTGAGTAACTAAGTAATCTGATTAGTTACTTTTCCTACAGTTTAAATTCATACATCACATATTTACATCTGATTTTAATCTTAAATGAAATCTCCAAAAAAAAGTAGTCTGAAGCCCAAACTTTACTATTTTCAAAAGACTAAAACTCAGAGTTCTTATGATTTACATTTGACTATCGTATTTTCACGATTCTAACGCGCAGTCTCAGTTACGTGTTTCATTAACTATGATGTCTAAACATCAAAGTAAATAGTTCAGACACACTTACATATTAAATTAATTGCTTAAACATCTTACAGTTTGATTAAGGGCTGCACAGCAAGAGGATAGGGTTCGAGTCCTGGAAGGGGGCGGGGCTTGAAACACTGGTCTTTCTGTGTGGATGTATGTGTGGGTTTTCTCCAGTTTCCTGCCACCCTCCAAAAACATGTTCATTAGGTTAATTGGTCACTCTGAAATTGCTTTGAGGAATTAGTGTGTGCCAATTCAGGGTGTACCCCGCCTTTCAATTCAATTTTATTTGTAAAGCCCAAAATCACAGAATTTCCGTCTTAATGGGCTTCACAAGAAAAAGAGGAATGTATTAACACAAATACACAGCAAGAAAAATAACTAACAAATGCTAACTAAACAAGATTAGCACATTTATGCACTTAGACTCTCCTTCACGATGAGGAAAAACTCCTAAAAAACCCATCAGTGGGGAAAAAATAAGAAACCTCGTGGGGATCCACATGAGAGAGAGATCCCTCCCCCGGGACGAGCAACCAATGTGTCAAAGATTATTGTTTAAATATTAGCTTATTCTACTCTACAGTTAAATATCTAAAGAAGTCAATAGATGTTCTTCATCCTGAAAGAAACAAGGGGGGCTCCTCAGCCCAGCGATGGCCTGGACAGGGATTTTGCCTTAAATCAGCCTGGCACCGTAGGTGCCACAGCTCTGGCAACCCCCCCACAATATTTTTTAAAGTTTTCATTTCGTTTATTCCGTCGTCTTCTGCTTATCCGGGGGCGGGTCGCGGGGGCAACAGCCTCAGACGGGATGCCCAGGCTTCTCTCACCCCGGCTGCATCCTCCAACTCATTCGGAAGGTTCCCGAGTCGTTCCCCAGACAGCTGCGAGACATAGTCCCTTCAGTGCGCCAGGTGTCTGCCTCTTGGTGCCCTTCCGTGGGACATGCCCAAAACACCTCACCATAGAGGAGCTCGGCGGCATCCTGACCAGATGCCCGAACGAACCACCCCATCTGGCTCCTCTCGACCTGGAGGAGGAGCAGCTCGACACCGAGCTCCTCCCGGATGGCAGAGCTCCTCACACGATCTCTGAGTGAGAGCCCAGCCACCCTGCGGAGGAAGCTCATTCCAGCCATATTCATATTCTCTTACTTGTGAAGTTTAAATATTTAAAAGTCAGTTCTTACAGAATTTTGCAGGAATTTTTATATGATTGTTTTGACCTGATTTTACAGCAATTTTTCTAAAAGTTGAGGTTAAAAAAGTCGACTTTTTTTAAACCCCAAAAATGTATTTTTCTGGATAGAAGAAGCTGCTGAACACGGCTTCATTTTTGGTAAAATATCATTTTTCTTTCTTTAATGTGAAATTACACTGTGACCGAAATAAATAAATAACAAAAAAACTCCAGACGGAATATTCCAACCTGATTTTAATTTGAAAGCACTTTAAAATCAAATGGGAAAAGTAATGTTTTTTGCCCAAAAAAAAAAAGCATTGTAAAATGATTTTTTGATGTTATGACATAATAAGTTTCACATTATGGTGAGATTTTTTTGGCATCCTTCTGTCTCTAGAGACAATGGATTTTGCACGAGGTGCTCAGTTTAACAATCAGCCTGTTGATTTAGTTTAAGCTTCATGCACCCGATGAAGCCAGTGAGTTGTGGTGGGGTCGTACCTTATGTCCCAGAGACTGTGAGTTCAGTGACCATCTTACTGGAAAGAAATCAAACATAAAAATGTGCAAAATTTGCTTTTATTACTGAATTGTAAATAATTTTATTTGGATAACTCTTGATGTTTTTCATGGGGAATAAAATAAATAAATCCACATTTAAATTAACAATTGACTGTAGAATTTTTTTAATAAAGAAGCTGAAAATATCTTGTAGGCTCACTGAATTTGAAACCTATTCATTTCCCACTCAGTTAAACAGCGCCGGATATCTATATTTAAAGTTAAACCTCACACAAAATATTGTAAGTGAAATTGTATTTATATTGAAATGAAGATTAGTCAGAGTAAGACAGAGTACATGTGTGTGAATGAGAGGGATCCAAATGGAATAGTGAGGTTACAGCAAGGCTTCTCAAATAGTGGGGCACGCCCCCTTAGGAGGGCGCGATGCCAGGAGGGGGGCGTGTGACCCTGTGGAATATGTTTTTTTTTTTTTTTTGCCGTACTAATAATAATAAAACTGTTCTTTGTTGTACGTTGCCTTTTTGTTTTTGTTTTCTTTAATGTTAATGAGGATACAATGTTATGCAGAGGTGTACGTATAACAATTTTATAAACAAATGATACTAATCGTAGTCGCGGGGGGGGCGCAACAGAAAATAATTGAGAAGCACTGGGTTAAAGGGAGAAGAGAATAAAGAAGGTGGAATATTTTAAGTACTTAGGATTAACAGTCCAGAGCAATGGAGAGTGTGGAAAAGAGGGGAAGAAGCTTTTGCAGACAGGCTGGAACGGGTGGAGAAAAGTATTGAAGAGTTTCAGCTAAAATGAAAGGGAAAGTGTACAAAACCGTGGTGAGAGCGGCCATGCTGTTTAGTCTAGAGACAGTGGCATTGTGGAAAAGACAGGAAGCAGAGATGGAGGTAGCAGAGATGAAGATGCTGAGGATCTCTCTGGGAGTGACCAGGATGAACAGGATCAGGGGAACAGCACATGTTAGAGGTTTAGGAGATAAAGTTAGAGAGGCCAGACTGAGATGGTTTGGACATGTGCAGAGGAGAGAGAGTACATCAGAAGAAGGATGCTGGATTTGGAACCACCAGGAAAGAGGACTAGAGGAAGACCAAAGAGGAGGTTCATGGATACAGTGAAGGAAGACATGAAGATAGTTGGTGTGACCAAAGAGGATACAGCAGATAGGGTTAGATGGAAGAAACTGACTTTCTGTGGTGACCCCTGAAGGGAAATGCCGAAAGGAAAAGAAGAAGAAATTGTAACATGAGTTTTTGGCTATTTGGTTTTCATCACAAGAAAAGCCTGTTTTCAAAATCCTTCTATCGGTCAGAAATATAATTCTAAATGAAATCTGTATGCCGACCTGCAGTCTTTATACGTTTCATGGTTCTATAGAACACACGTAGACTAGAACCAGACACAAGTCTTTGGTTTCTGACACCTTGCCGGGAGTGTAAAACATTTTTTTTTACCAGTTTCTGTCACTTTTAGTCGGCGTACACTATCAAAAAGTGTCAAAAACCAAGTTTCTGCTTGTTTCCGCTACGCTGTCTGTTATAAAAATCTCTAACTTTAGTGTCTGATAAACAACAAAGTTGTTTTTTTAACCAATTAAACAAGATGTTACTCCCGGCTTGCCGTGTGTGTGGTGCGTTTGTCACAGCGGTTCGAATAGAGGAGGAAACTCGTCTGTGATTCAGTGTGATCTGAGTTCTGTGCGTACTCGGCGGATTCTTAAATCCTATTTTTTTTCAGGAACGTTACACTTTCTGTGTTTTTTTTTTTAAGGAGGAAGTTTGTTTGCTTCATGACACTGATTTCAAACGCAATTTTTTCTACCTTTCTAAAAAAGACACTTTAAAAGAAATTCTTCTTCTTTGCCTTGTTAAAAGCAATAAAAAGTGGAACTGGATCGTCACCAGCTCGTCTGTCCCTCTCAGCTCCGGTCTGGACTCGCTTTAGCCCCGACGACACGAACATTTAACCCATCAGAGCACGCAGCTGTACATCACAGTCAATAACCGTTTATCTCACGGTGAAAAAATAAACTTGTGACTATTTATCCTCTAGTGAAATGTAAAAAGAAACATTTTAAAAAGTGAGGTTTGACTCCCCCTTCAGCGGTTCCTCTAACTTGGCAGGCCGACGTGTCGGCTCTGCAATAAACTATAATTATTGAAACTTATTCCCAGCAGTCTCACATGTCGGCCTGCTACTTCACACCAGCACGTCAGGGCCAACTAGGCCTGAATCTGTCCACATCACCACTTGATGACACAGTTTTTGGACTTGTTCAGTTCATATCAGGCTGGACTTAGAGCTGACTCCGCTGCCTGACCTATTAATACCACATTTTCACGCTGTTTGGACCTAACATGCACTCTATGCATCAGTAAATTGATTTAGTAAGAAGCAGTTTGAGGTGAATATTTTGCGTTTAAGCAGAAAGTAATTTTGTGTGTTTTCCTGCAGTTTGTTTCGTGCTTTTTGTCTGTAAGTTTGATGTTAGTTGAGCAAGATAAGAGCATATCTAATCTGTGTGCTGATAAGCTGTTTCTCTTCACGGACACTTTAACTTGGTGTAACTCCAGTTTTCTGAAACCATTTGTACCGTTAATAAAGATAAAAAAAAAAGAGGAAGGATGATTTTTTCACATGCAAGTCAGATGATGATTTTCCTGAAAGATAAAATATTTTACCAGCAGCTTTTGGCAAAAATCCGAGTGACTTTATCTCACTGTTTTCTTTGTAAAAATATTGGTGACTAATAAAACCTGCATGAGCAGAAACTCAGCAGTTCCACTTTAAATCCAGACATTATTAATCAGAAAATCTACATTACTAGGGCGTCATTAATCAAACTTGTGTACGCTCAAATCCATGCATATAACAACTTCTACATAAATCAAGTGCTTCATGAAAGATACGGAGTGACGGACTGTTGCGTTCTTTAAGGCAACCAACTCAGAAACTGCAGACGCAAATCCAAAGACAAGGAGAGAAGACGATGTCTGGAGAGAGCTGAGGACAGATGACATGTTAAGAGCAGCACAGAAACAATTAGAAAACACAAATAAATGCCTGTCAGAAGAAACATTTTCAAGACTACAAGCATGATGTTTGCAGATGACATTGTGATCTGTAGTGAGAGGAGGAGAGCGGTGGAGGAAAAGCTGGAGAGGTGGAGGTTTACACTAGAAAGAATTGGAATGAAGATTAGTCAGAGTAAAACAGAGTACATGTGTGTGAATGAGAGGGATCCAAATGGAAAAGTGAGGTTACAGGGTGAAGATATAAAGAAGGTGGAAGATTTTAAGTATCTAGGATCAACAGTCCAGAGCAATGGAGAGTGTGGAAAAGAGGTGAAGAAGCGTTTGCAGGCAGGCTGGAACGAGTGGAGAAAAGTATCAGGTGTGACGTGTGATAGAAGAGTTTCAGCTAGAATGAAAGGGAAAGTGTACAAAACCGTGGTGAGACCGTCCATGCTGTTTGGTCTAGAGACAGTAGCACTGAGAAAAAGACAAGAAGCAGAGATGGAGGTAGCAGAGATGAAGATGCTGAGGATCTCTCTGGGAGTGACCAGGATGGACAGGATCAGAGGAACAGCACATGTTAGAGGTTTTGGAGGTAAAGTCAGAGAGGCCAGAATGAGATGGTTTGGACATTTACAGACGAGAGAGAGCGAGTACATCAGAAGAAGGATGCTGGATTTGGAACCACCAGGAAAGAGGACTAGAGGAAGACCAAAGAGGAGGTTCATGGATACAGTGAAGGAAGACATGAAGATAGTTGGCGTGACCAAAGAAGATGCAGCAGATAGGGAAGAAACTGACTTGCTGTGATGATCCCTGAAGGGAGATGCCGAAAGAAGAAGAAGAAGCTGCTAGTTTTTCTTTTGGCATCGAATCATAAGGTTTATGTAAAGATGCAGCTATTTTGTGCAATGTTTTTTTCACCTCAGTGGATGAATGAGAATCAGTAAGATCGCAGAAAAATCAAAGGAAAGAAGATAAGGCTACTTTTCATGTAAATCAGACGAAGAAGTTCATATGATGCAAGTTTTAAGTTGAAGGCCATCAATTTTGTTATTAAAAACCAGGAAAGAGATAGCCCGACCGCACACATGCTCAGTATTAATGAATCTATCATGAGACGCACATGAGGGAGGCGGGCGGGAAGAGTCTGCAATGACAAAACTGTAGAAATGCTTTCAGAGGACATAAACGCAGGTGAACTTGAAAATGTCCTGGAGGATTGGGTGAGCACAAAGAAAGCAGGTGGATCTACTGTACAGATCTGTTTTGTTTTAATCAGCAAAGTTGGGGCTGTGTTAAAAAGCAGTGTTCAGGTACGTGTACAAAATACTTCTGTCAATACACAGTAAATAACCTTATTTTCAACCTTATCTGCACCATATGTAAAAAAAATTTAAAGTTATTTTTAAAAGAGTGAAAAGTCCAGAAAATCCAGAAATTAAAATAAATGCACATTGTGAAATCACATTTTAACAAATTTTGTGCTCCTTTTTCTCAGCAATATTTCACGTCCCACACTTCTTCTTCTTCTTTTGGCATTTCCCTTGAGGGGGTCGTCACAGCAAGTCAATTTCTTCCATCTAACCGTATCTGCTGCATCTTCGGTTACATCAACTATCTTCATGTCTTCCTTCACTGTATCCATGAACCTCCTCTTTGGTCTTCCTCTAGTCCTCTTTCCAGGTGGTTCCAAATCCAATATCCTTCTGCCGATGTACTCGGTCTCTCTTCTCTGCACATGTCCAAACCATCTCAGTCTGACCTCTCTAACTTTATCTCCAAAACCTCTAACATGTGCTGTTCCTCTGATCCTGTCCATCCTGGTCACTCCCAAAGAGATCCTCAGCATCTTCATCTCTGCTACCTCCATCTCTGCTTCTTGTCTTTTTCTCAGTGCTACTGTCTCTAGACCAAACAGCATGGACGGTCTCATCACGGTTTTGTACACTTTCCCTTTCATTCTAGCTGAAACTCTTCTATCACACGTCACACCTGATACTTTTCTCCACTCGTTCCAGCCTGCCTGCAAACGCTTCTTCACCTCTTTTCCACACTCTCCATTGCTCTGGACTGTTGATCCTAGATACTTAAAATCTTCCACCTTCTTTGTCTCTTCTCCCTTTAACCCAGTGCTTCTCAATTATGGATGTACACTTGTACACACGGTTTTGTACACTTTCCCTTTCGTTAGTATTTGTAGATTACTATTTCATTAGTACACAACTAGTATTATTTAATTAGTATTCATTATTAATAATAGAAAAATCAAGCTGGGAATTACTTTCTGATGTGTGGCTACTTGCTTTCGTCGTCACCGCTATAAATTCAGAATGTTTCTTTTTAATTCACCGATAGATCAATGTGTCATTAACAGTGTTGCCGTGGTGACCGTATGTTAGGTTGATTGGCCACTGAAAAAAGTGTGTGAGAGAGTGAGAATGTGTGTGTATGTGTGTGTGAGAGAGAGAGAATGGTTCTTTGTCATTATGTGTCCCCCGCATTAGACTGGCAACCTGATTGTGGTGTACCCTGCCTTTCGCCTGTTACCAGCCAGCAACCCTGCCCGGAATAAGCGGTTCAGAAAATGAATGACTGATTGTATCAGAGTACTGGACTTGATCCTATAAATATGTCTGTTTATAATTTTGTAATTTTTGTAAAAAGCACATAAAATGTAAAAAATTATACGTTAAAATCCAATCTCTACTTCTGTTTGATCACAATATTTAATCAGAGGATTTAAAAATGGATTTAAAATTTTTATGCCTTTTTTTTTTTTTGTTCTAAACGAATCGTTCATTAAAGCTGAAAAAGAGCTTTTGGAGTTTTAAACGCGCCCATCCGAGCATCAGTAACACCGTGTGTCGCGTTACGCTATCGATTTCATCTCGGCGAGGGCACGAGATGAAAGACGAGAATCTGCTTGTTCACAAAAGTCGCTTTCGCAGAATCTGTCCTTTCTCTGAACGCCTACGTTGGGTCACCAAGGCCTCTTCAGGTCAGCCGGCGCGAGGCAGGACGCACACTGGATCGAATACAGACACTCATTCTGATTAAAGCCTCGGTTCTTCTGGGGTTTGAACCAGCAACCTTAAAGTGGCAATGCCAACTTGTTTCTTTGTTGCTTTAGAACTGGGGGGTCAAACGCAAATACTCACTGATGCAGAAGAGCCCGACAAATTATCCGTTTCTCCTTCAAAAAGAACGACGCTCTAAACCCAATTTGTCAACATAAAATTTCTTTTTTTAATGTGTTACAAACGAGATTTTTAAATGATGTAAACGTGATCGGTAATTTTCATTTCTAATGTGAAATGTATGCCTTAAATGTGTTGTCGTCAAACCTGTGACAAAGCGAGTCCCCGCCCCCAAAAAAAAACCAAAGCAAAAACAACATATTTTCAAACATAATAACAAAACTTATTTCCTTGTTCATATAACAGATACAGAAAAAGGAATAGGATTTCAAAAGTCTGTTTCTGCTTTCTTCCTCCGTGACAGAGCAGATTCACACGCTGGTGCATTTACGAGACATCTGTAAATACGAGTGTTTGGCGCACAGTGTTTCACATAGAAATTTTTTGTTGCCAAGCTGTAACATTTTTACCATGACGATGTCTATGGAGAGGAAGTAGTGGAAGAAGAGAGAGGTTTAAAGTGTCCTGTCGACTTTCAGCTGGCCAGCTCCAAAAGTCACTGATCATCTTCTCTGATTTTCTCCTCCAGATGGTCCTTACGGCATTTTCGCCGGGCGGGATGCTTCGAGGGGCCTGGCCACCTTCTGTCTGGAGAAAGACTCGCTGAAGGAAGAGTACGACGACCTATCGGACCTCAACGCCATACAGATGGAGAGCGTGAGGGAATGGGAGATGCAGTTCATGGGTAGGTGTTCCAGATGACCACACCTGCAAAGCTGCGTTTACACAGAAAAAATCTGTTTGTTTCACATGTTTCGGCACTCTGGTGTCCACCCGGCAGCCGTTAAGTGATGGGTACCGTCCACTAAGACGCATCATTAAACTTAAATTAGTTTTCTATCTTAAAATTGTTGCATCGGTCCGTCGTGGTAAAGAGAGAGCTGAGCCGAAAAGCAAAGCTCTCGGTTTACAAGTCGATCTACGTTCCCACGCTCACCTATGGTCACCAGCTGTGGGTGGTGACCGAAAGAATGAGATCGCTGGGCTCTCACTCAGAGATCAGATGAGGAGCTCTGCCATTCGGGAGGAGCTCAGTGTCGAGCCGCTGCCCCTCCAGGTCGAGAGGAGCCAGATGGGGTGGTCCGGGCATCTGGTCATGACCGCCCCCCAATCAGCCAATCAGCTTGGTTGTAGCAAGGAAAGGGGGTGTGGTCATTCACTTTCCCGCAAGTACATTTGCAAACGTTCCCAAAAAGAATTCATCATCATGAGGAAGAATGTTTTGGAGCCTAAATAATGTGGAAGCTCTGTTTTTGGAGCTATTTTTAGGTTCTGTTCTCTACCTTAAAATGCCAAATGATATCCGAGGAATTTGACATTGAGTGTATAAGAAAGTTTTGTTTCCTATTTAACCCTATGTAACGCTTTCTTTGCTGCCGTACGACCATGTAAACAATCAGTTTAAATTCCATTTATTTAATAGAGTCTTAGAAAATTGAACAAAGTAAAAATGTACTTTAATATCCTTTAAAAGTTTGGAATTTCACCAAACAGTTTAGATTACTCCCCAAAACAAACATTTAAAATGTCAAAAGAATTACCTTCAAATAGGACAAAATAATGATTAAAATCTTTTACAGTTTATGGGTAAGAACCAGCAGCACAGAGAATCAAACCAAATTTGTCCATGTGTGATTTAGAAGATAGAACGGGCGTGGTTACATTCTACATACTAGCACGCTGATCATTTTAGCTCTTTTTAAAACAGAGTCCAGATGGATTCTATAATTATCTGCCTCTAGATACGGAGATTCATTTTATCTGTTGGTAAAAAATAACCTGAACACCATCTCACCGTTTATCACAAAAATAACTAAATATATTCTGGTAGCAAAGGATTTATGTGCAGTTTAAATCCAAGATTTAAGAACCTGGTGGAGGTCCAATGATCTTCAACACTATAAATTAGATACCCAACGCAAATCCCAAATTATACCAAATTCATCACCGAAAGAAACTCATGAGTCAACAGTGATATTTTCCTAAAAATGACCTTTTCATATTTTGCTGAATAGGCATTAATAGTGGAAAATGTATATTTTAACAATGCATAGATGTAAAATTTTATGATGGTGGAGAGAAGTAAGAGTGGAAAAGAGCTTTTCATTGACTGAGGTAGAGTTTCCTTATTATTTGACCCATGGATCAAAGTTTAACATCTGTTTTCCACCGTCTTCTACAGCAAATCCGTGTAATCCCCTATACGTCCAGGAGTGATCCATTGTAGAAAAAGTTTCAAAGTGTCTCCTGGACAGTGTATTTGATGATCAGATGGAAACAGAGACGTCTGTATCAGCAGACACGCGTCCAGAGGACAACTTTGAAACCTTTTCTATGTTTTCTATAGCAACTAAATTTAGTTTATTTCAACTATCAACTTATCAGAGGTCACCTGCCAGAGCAGAAACCCACACTTCCCAATACTGGGGCTCATTTCCCAACTTTTCAGGTGAGATCCTAGAGTGTCATAGATCAACAGGTGGATATAGTCCTTTCCGATGGGAGATGTAGTCCTTCCTGGTTGGGAGATGTAGTCCTTCCTGGTTGGGAGATGTAGTCCTTCCTGGTTGGGAGATATAGTCCTTCCTGGTTGGGAGATGTAGTTCTTCCTGGTTTGGAGATGTAGTCCTTCCTGGTTTGGAGATGTAGCCCTTCCTGGTTGGGAGATGTAGTACTTCCTGGTTGGGAGATGTAGTCCTTCCTGGTTGGGAATATCGCATTAGGATTTTTCTGTTAGAAATTACGAGTTAGTTATTCAAGGTTATTTTTTTTTTATTCAAGCTGTTAGGCAAGAATTGTAAACTTACCATGGGAACAATATGAAGGGTATTTGGTCCAAATTAATTTACAATACAGAGACTAGAACCATCCTCTGTTTAGCGTCAATGTTTTCTTCTATAAACACTCAGAAAACAAAGATTTTGTAATGAATCAAGGCGTTATGAAGTTTGAACAATGGATACATTTTGTAAATCCAGATTTTCTCATCTGTAACCACAGCAGCCGAGAAAAAGTTTAATGTCTAACAAACTCTAAATTCCTAACTGTACTTTTAACAATAACTGTTGTACATGTTTTTCATTTTTCAGGTGATCTGTAGCATTGAGTATTTTAATGCTGAAAACAAAAAGTTTCTTATGAAACGGAGCGATTAGTAGGTTGCAAACATTTACACCTAAATCAAATGAGTGCGTGACATTGTTGTTGAAATTCTTATTTTACTTTCATTTTATCGTGTTGTAAAATAGGGGTGTGGCGGAGCATAGATCTGAATATATGTAGGTGTGTTCTTTATAATTATGATTTTTTTCTGCTGCTGCTGTTTTTATCAAGGTCACACCTAGAAAAGGACACGACCCTTTTTATAAGCCACGTCGAGCGCATTCCCTGGGTACGCCTGGAATTTGCTTCTTTTTTGATATCCTCTCTGTTTTCATTCCAGAAAAATACGACTACGTGGGGCGGCTGCTGAAGCCCGGAGATGAGCCGTCTGAGTACACGGACGAGGAAGACCTCAAGGACCACCTGAAACACGAATGAGTCCCCTCTCACCGACCAAAGCCAGAAGCCCCCAAACAGCTGTGACAGACCCCCAATCTTCCACCCGGATCCTTTCTTCTCCCCGCCCCATCCCTCTACTCCTCCCCCATCACTCCTCCCTCTGGTACTGCGGCTGCTTTGAAGGGCTCAAGTCTCGGCCAGACGCCCCCTCCTTCTTGTGAGGACATGTCGTGGGGCGGAGCTCCGAACTGATCAGTGGCTCACCTGAAACTGCTTCAGAGAGCTTTTCAATCACTCAATCGTTTTTTTTTTTTATCCCTCCCTCTCTCCCCCGTCACACCCATATCTTCACAGGGCAGAGCCGTGGCCGAGGCGCCCCCTGTTGCTCGGGTTGGGTTTTCCTGATTTGTCACCCTGTGATTGTTCTGTAGCATAGAGAGGGGGCGGGGCTCCGCATGTTTGGCTTTTATTCAGCTTTTTTTTTTACTTTTTTTTTTTTTTTGACGGGACAGGTCGCCGATAGAAACGGAGTAAATCAGTGATTGGGAAAACAAAGGGAAGGCAGTCCTAATCAATCGATTTGTTTACACGCCCCAGAAGCCAGCTGCACGTCTGTAGACCCCCCCACCCACTCAAACACACACACACCCCAAATGATCCAAGTATTAACTGTGCCTTATTCTGTCCAACCGGTCTAACGGAGGGATGGAGGGGTGAGGGGTGGATCCTCGCCCCCCAAACTCGGCCCCACCCCCCCACGCCTCAGGCACCAAATGAAAGGCAGACGTCCCGTGCACAGACCCGTTCACCCTGTAAATAGATCGACGAATTATTCAGTGTTACTGCCATATTTATGTAGTGGATGGACTCCATATACGTATAATGCTGTGTCGTATTGGCCAAACGCCCCATCACCGACCCTCCGCTCCCACCCCCCAGCCCGTGTATTTCTTTTCTCTTTATTTTCTCCTTCTTTTTAAATGTGGGTGAATTTCCAAAAAACTAAAAAAAAAAAAAAAAAAAAAAGTAAGTAAATAAAATTGAGCGTTGCAACGTGCTGCGGGGTCGGAGGCATTGCTTATCTTGTAAATATCATTTTATTAAAGCATGTGCAGCAAAAGTGAGCTATGCCGAAGTTCCACCACATTGTGTATTTAAATGTTGGCTGTGTGTGTGCGTGCGCGCGTGTGTGTATGTCAGGCAGGAAGGGATTCGTTCATGCATAATAAATCAGTTTGGTTAATAACAGAAGATGTCTGAGATTTATTTGCCACGGGGGGCTAACGGTTGATCGGTGAAATATTTTGCCCCTCGGTGGTTTTCAGTCAGGGTTTGTTGCCCTGGAGACGGATCAGACACACTGAACACTGTCATGGAATGAAACATGTGTGCACAGGTTCCAGCACTGCAGGCATCAGACCAAAGGTTAGAATAACATGTGAAAATACTTATTACTGCCATGTGTTGTGTACGCAACAACCCCAAAAGGTTCACAGATAAATCTACCTCTATGCCTTCAGTAGTGCTCCGTTTGAATCAATCAGCTACTCGTTACGAAACCACTTCACCAAATTATTACAGAAAAAAAATGGTTGGGGCATCAAAGATGAAAAACTTCAATAAACACCTTTCATTTCATCGCCTTTCGCTTAATTGGGGCTGGGTTGCAGGGACATCAACCTCAAGACGGGAAACCCAGGCTTCTCTCATCCCAGCTGCATCCTCCATCTCACCTGGGAGGATTCCAAGGTGTTCCCTGTCCAGTTTTGAGACATATTCTCTCCAGTAAGTGCCTGCCTCAGAGTTTCCTCCCGATGGGATGTGCCTGGAACATGTTACTAGCAATGCAAATGAGGCATCCTAATCAGATGTCCGAACCACCTCATCTGGCTCATCTCGACTGAAACACCTGTAATCTATAAACAATCCAGAATCTTCCATTATTCAAACAACTACGGTATTGAAAATTATCCATAAAGGTCTCATAAACTTCAACAATATGTAAAAATTAAATTTTTACAAACCAAAGACTCATTCGTTGTAAATAATTTCATCTCTTTCCTCAGCAACGCTAAAAGTCCAGTCTGTCCTGTCCTGCTGAAGTTTTCTACACATGTGGACACCTGTCCTGCCGTCCCATGCTGCTCGCACTTCTTTACTTTGTGCGAAGTATTTTGAAAAGTCTGTATAAAAAAATTACTTGCTATGCTGTGACTGTACAATCAGCAAGTCTGAAAACAGTGACGTAAAAAGTTTGCTGTGAGACCCACATAGTCTACGTTAAGTCGATTTATGTTCGTACCCTCACCTATGGTAACCAGCTGTGGGTGGTGTCCGAAAGAACGAGATCACGGATACAAGCGGCCAAAATGAGCTTCCTCTACAGGGGGGCTGGGCTCTCACTCAGAGATAGAGGGAGGAGCTCTGCCATCTGGGAGGAGCTTGGTCTCAAGTAGCTCCTCCTCCAGGTCGAGAGGAGCCAGATGGGGTCGCTCGAGCACCTCGCTGGTGAGGTGTTTCAGGCATGTCCCAACGGGAGGAGACCAAGAGGCAGATCCCGGACCTGCTGGAGAGACTATGTCTCACAGCTGGCCGGGGAATGACTCGGGATCCTTCAGGGTGAGCTGAAGGATCCAACTGGGGTAAGAGAAGCCTGGATTTCCCATCTGAGGCTGTTGCCCCTGCAACCCGATGCCGGATAAGTGGAAGACGGAAAGGAAGACCCACAGAAACCAACTTGAAATCTGGTAGAAGCAAAAGTTTCATTCAATTTTATTTGTAAAGCCCAATATCACAAGACAAGTGTCTCAACAGGGTTTAGATAATAAATCAAACAAAATAGGTAAACATAACTAAACAAACTCAGATCATTCCTGTCCTTCGACCGTCCTCACTGAGGGGTAAAAAAAAAAAAAACCTGTGAATCCACATTAAGTTCAATGTTCCGCATTGAGGAGGCGGAATAGACAAAACCTTTCTAACCAAATCAGTGTCAGCAAATGAAGCAAAAAGCTACAGTAACTGGGATCAACAGTTCTCACTGGTTAGGTTACAAATGCAGGAGGACATCAGCTCAAGCATGGCCATGAAAATAAACCACCTGCTGGACAAAGAAGGCCATCCCACTCTAGAATAAAGTTCACTGGTTGTAACATATCTTAAAGTAGAAGATCAAATAGTGGATGCAGCAACATTTTTGTCTCCATCCTCTTTATGTTAGGAAGTTCTCCTTTTGGCATTTCCGTTCGGTGGTCTCCACAGCAAGTCAGTTTCTTCCGTCTAACCCTATCTGCTGCATCCTCTTCGATCACACCAACTATCTTCATGTCTTCCTTCACTGTGTCCATGAACTTCCTCTTTGGTCTTCCTCTAGGCCTCTTTCCTGGTGGTTCCAAACCCAGCATCCTTCTTCCGATGTACTCTCTCTCTCCTCTGAACGTGCCCAAATCATCTCAGTCTGGCCTCTCGGACTTTATCTCCAAAACCTCTAACATGTGCTGTTCCTCTGATCCTGTCCATCCTGGTCACTCCCAGAGAGATCCTCGGTATCTTCATCTCTGCTACCTCCATCTCTGTTTCCTGTCTTTTCCTCAGTGGCACTGTCTCTAGATCAAACAGCATGGCGGGTCTCACCAACGGTTTTGTACACTTTCCCTTTAATTCTAGCTGAAACTCTTCTGTCACACATCACACCTGATACTTTTCTCCACTCGTTCCAGCCTGCCTGCAAACGCTTCTTCACCTCTTTTCCACACTCTCCATTGCTCTGGACTGTTGATCCTAGATACTTAAAGTCTTCTACCTTCTTTATCTCTTCTCCCTGTAACCTCACTTTTTCATTTGGATCCCTCTCATTCACACACATGTACTCTGTCTTACTCTGACTAATCTTCATTCCTCTTCTTTCTAGTGCAAACCTCCACCTCTCCAGCTTTTCCTCCACCTCTTCCCTCCTCTCACTACAGATCACAATGTCATCTGCAAACATCATGCTTATAGTCTTGAAAATGTTTCTTTTGACAGGCATTTATTTGTGTTTTCTAATTGTTTCTGTGCTTTTCTCCGAGTGGAGAATGGAGGAACGGGTGTTCCTCTCTATGTTAGGAACAATGACTACATAAACTGGATGTAACAAGTTACTGGCTCCATAACACCTCAGTATCCATAGACTTCTATTCAATAATTGCCAATAATTGGATCTGGACAACAGACTAGATTGGTCCCCAAATACTAGAAAAGGAAAGAGCTGACTCTACTTGAGAAGGCTGAACTTGGATGAATTAAATGATCAAGTCAGACTCTGATGGCCTTTATGGAAACCACTGATTTTCATCTACCTGGCAACAAATGATGGATGAAATGTGATCTGTGATATCACAAATAGCATCTAGTTCTCCACCCAACATCAAAGAGAGCAAAGGCAGCCACTGCTAATTACTCCTACTTATCATGAGGCGGGGTATAGGTGGAAAGTGGATGACCCAGCTGCAGACAGAAAACGTAGTTTATTTGAAGTTGGCAGTCTATAATTACTTTGGAAAGAAAAACAAAGTTTCAGTGGCAAAGGTTATTGCAACAATGTGTATTTGGTCAGGTAACCAAGGGGACCTGGCTGGAAGGGATTGTATGACCCGACATGGAAGTCCGGGGTGATTGCGCTTAAATAACTGGCAGGGTGCACGGATGTGTGGAATCTGTAATCATCCTCAGGTGACCCCGATCAGGTTGACGAGAAACGTCCAGGGCTCCCTCTGGTGGCAGGAGAGGAGATCATGACACTATTAATGAGCATATTTTAATCTGATCCTTGATGTGATGTTTTAACTGAATCATTTGGAGTGGGAACGAGAGCGGAGCTGCTCTTATCAGTCCAACTCTTCCCAGTTTTATCACAGAAAAAAAAAGGGAGGAGGAAACTAAATGG
Source organism: Neostethus bicornis (assembly GCA_902685375.1). NCBI lineage: Eukaryota > Metazoa > Chordata > Actinopteri > Atheriniformes > Phallostethidae > Neostethus > Neostethus bicornis. The sequence goes on from LR738552.1 coordinate 22,305,393, forward strand.
TAGGAGGTTTTGTAATTATTACTTTAAAAAATGTTGTCATTGTTTTTTATGTCATAATTTAGATTATTTTGGTCATTATTATAATGTTTTTATTCGAAGCTGATTTTATGTTAATTTTAGGTCAGTACCTCCAACTTCCTGGTTTGGCTACAACCAAATATTTCCATTGGTTGAAGGACCAAAGGAGAATCTTAACAGAGTTTTTGGGACATCAGTGTTAGAAGATTACCGCTTGATAACTTTAACAGGTTTAGTTTTTGATTAAACAAACAGAGAGAAGATGAAACCTCCACGACGTACTTCATTTCCTGTCTGGATGAAGCCCATGTGTTACATCTGCTGTGGAAGATGATCTGATTGACGCTTCCGATGCTAACCATCACACAAACGGGATGATAAACATATTTTGCTATCATTTTGTTTGTAATCTTTTGCAGAGTGGTTAGGCTCCCTCTCAAAGATAAAGGAAGGAGCTTAGAGTAGAGCCGAGAGAAGCCAGATGGGGTGGTTTAGGCATCTGGTTAGGATGACTCCTGAACGCCTCAATGGTGAGTTTTTTTGGGTACGTCCCACCGGGAGGAGACCTAGAGGCAGACCCCAGACCAGCTGGAGAGACTATGTCTCACAGGTGGACAGGGAAAACCTGGGTGAGCTGGGGGATGCAGTCTGGGGGAAGAGAAGCCTGGGTTTCCTGTCTGTTGCTGTCGTTTCCTGCGACCCGGCCCTGGGTAAGCGGAAAAGAACGAAACTGTGTAATCTATTTACACAGTTACTGTTACAGTTTAGTTACTTTTAGTTTTAGTTACTTTTCTGTCATGATGTAGAGCTGAGGTCAAAAATATACCCTTGACAGAACAGACAGGCTCAGATGAAAAATCACAAGCAGATTTATTAGATAGATAAAAAGTCCAAATAAAGAAGACAAAAACAGATAAACTAGGAAGGTTCTGATGTAGGAGCTGGAGCCAAAAAGCTGGATAACAAGTCAAGCATGAAAAGCAACAATCTGGCAAAGAGTGTGTCAAAAATTGTTCCATTTATGCTGCAGCAGATGAGTAGAGTAGTTTCAGGTGTGGCTAGTGCGCACACACAGGCAAGAGGGAGGGGGGAAACAGTACACAGAGGGGGAACGGACTACTCTCCTGACATTTTCCTGCAGTTACAACGCTGTTATGTTACTAAAAATTCAAAGTAATGTTACTTTGATGTGTTTAAATAAATTATATATCCACTCTGTTCTCCCATGCTGGAGAATTACCAACAACAGTTTAGAAAAGTTTCTCCTTTTTCTCTAAAACCAGCTTTATTGGGTAGAAAAGTGAATTTTTTTTCCCTTTTACTTGTGAAGTTATTCCTCGTAGTCGTAAATGTTTAAAATTGCTGCTCTACTTAAAAACAATGACGGTCAAATATAGCTCTGAAACGGGAATGTTAGCATTACGCCGTTTATTTAAACATAAAAGTTAAAAACGGCTTTTATTTTAACATAAAAAGTTAAACATAAAAGTTAAAAAGTCGGGGTCTTGTTCACGAGTGGGGGAAAGATGGAGCGGGAGATCGACAGGCGGATCGGTGCGGCATCAGCAATAACTAGGACGCTGCATCGGTCCGTCGTGGTAAAAAGAGAGCTGAGCCGAAAAGCAAAGCTCTCGATTTACAAGTCGATCTACGTTCCTACCCTCACCTATGGTCACCAGCTGTGTGTGGTGACTGAAAGAATGAGATTGCGGGTACAAGCGGCCGAAATGAGCTTCCTCCGCAGGGTGGCTGGGCTCTCACTCAGAGATCGGGTGAGGAGCTCTGCCATCTGGGAGGAGCTCGGTGTCGAGCCGCTCCTCCTCCAGGTCGAGAGGAGCCAGACGGGGTGGTTCGGGCATCTGGTCAGGATGCCCCCCAAGCGCCTCGCAGGCGAGGTGTTTCGGGCACGTCCCACCACCAAGGGGCAAACCCCGGACCTGCTGGAGAGACTATGTCTCACAGCTGGCCGGGAAAAGACTTGGGATCCTTCCGGGTGAGCTGGAGGATGCAGCCGGGGTGAAAGAGGCCCGGTCTGCCCGTTTGAGGCTGTTGCCCCCGCGACCCGACCACAGAACAAGCGGAAGATGACGGAACGGAAAAGTATTGTAAAATTACTTTTGACACTACAGCGTAAAACTGTAATGTTAAAAACATGATTTGTTCAAAGCTCCGACTAATATTTAAGTTTTGTTTTGTTTGTTAACAACTCGCTGAGAGTTCTTCTTCAAGAACCCATTTTATTTTGAAAAAAATCTTATAACCGCTTCTATATTTATTTTTATGAGGTGAAACATTTAAAAAGTTCATTATTTCAAGTAATTATTTATTAAATCTATTTTTTTTAAAAATCATCTTTTCAGATTTTTTCTCGTTCACAATTAAAGAAAAAAAATTTATTAAATTGAGCTTTTTATTTCTGAAACTTAAAATTTAGACTATTTTTCAATGACAAATCTTTCAATTCTGCTTTTAAATTGAATAAAATATAATATGAAATATTTTTGCTCTAATTTGGAATTATTTTTACTAAAAATATCTTATATCTAAAGTAGCTCAACAGCGCCTCTGTCTACCTGCGGCTGAACTAGAAACTACATGATGAATGTGCGCATGCGTAGTGGAACACTTGTCTTAGCGAATTTAGAGATTTTTAAGGAGAATCTTTTGCGTTTAATCTGTTGATTTCTGATACTGTCTGCATCAAATCCTTCCTGTAAGGAAAAGGAGACATTTTTTAACAGAAATAAACCCATCTTTCTTTGTTTCTGAATATTTTTTGGAGTGCTCCTGATTTCTGCACAGACATGGCAGAGCATCTCTCTCAGAGTGAACTGGATTATCCTTTTAAACTTCTCGAGTATTTCAATGGATTCAGAGTCTCAAAGGTGACTGAATACCTTCTTTTTTATTCATTTGATTTTTGTCTTCAGTAGATTTAGATTATTACTGTAAACACAATAAAAATTAAACATTATATCAAGTATTTTACGTTCGACACCAGGGGCGAGTCAAGATTATTTTTAAGGGGGCTGCAGCCCTGCATCATGCTGTTGAAAGACCACCCAACAGAGTCGGTCTGTGCTGCTGGAACAAGTTTTAAAGCAATTCTCATTTAGCAAAAGCAAGGCAAAGCTCTGAATGGGCATAAAATTTGGAAATACTTTTTGAATATTAATGAATGAAATGTATTAAAGTGATTCAGACTTTGTTTGAGCCACCAAAGAAGACCCTCTGAGTCCATCACTGCATTTGTGTCTTACATTATTTGCTCAGTTTTACTTGTTTGAGTCACACAGGAGCAAATAGCAGAGAGCATAAAGAACTTCTGGGCAATTAGATAAAAAATATGTTCATATGTCTGTTCCAAACCATTCTGCCTTGCAGCTAAAACAATATCCTCCATGTCTACAGGTGATATTTTCAGCATGTGAACTTGGGGTATTTGACCTCCTGCTAGGGTCCCAGGAGCCTCTCGATGCTCAGCGTATCTCCCAGCAGCTGCAGACTAGCTTGGACGGGATGGAGAGGCTGCTGGATGCCCTGGTGGGAATAGAGATCCTGGAGGTTGAGAACAAAGATGGAAGAGGTATAATAATAAAAAAAGATCTTCAGTTTTGATTGGAGGATGGATTTTGAGGGGTCAAAATAACTTAACAACTAAAAGGAGTAAAGGGAAGCTCTGGTTGCTAAGTAACCAAATCCCGTAGCTTTTCACTTGATGATTATGTAATGATGTCATGTCTTTTTTTCCACCACAGCTCTGTACAGCAGCTCGGATGTAGCAAACCTTTACTTGGCCAAGTCCAGCCCCAAGTCTCTCCATGACATGATCATCTATCAATCCCAAACCATCTACCCACTATGGAGCAACATGGTGGATGCTATCAGGTCTGTGAGGTTGTCTGGATCTAATCATCATTTTCAGTTTTGTGGCTCACACTTTTCTTCTTACAGAGAAGGAAAGAACCAAAACCAGAAGACCTTCGGCCTCCCGCCTGAAGAAGTTTTCCAGGCTATTTACAGGTAGGTGTTGGAGGATGGTTTTGTGTAATTGTTCTTATTTCACATTCCAATGAACTTGGTACGTTTTGTTAGTATTATTTTAAAACCAAGCATGACAGAAAAGGATTTGTTCGTAGACCTCTGAGACAGGATTGTCTTGAGGCACAGAGTTGGGGAAGGGTCCAGAAATTTTTCTGCTGCCTTGAAGGTTCCAGTGAACACAGTGACCACCATCATCTCTAAATGGAAGAGATTTAAACCCAGCAGGACTCATCCTAGATCTGGCCAGCAATATAAGCTGAGTAATGAGTGGGGGGAGAAGGTCCTTGGTTGGGAAGGTGACAAATAACCCAATGGTCTCTCTGTCAGAGCTCTAGAGGAGAAGCTGACCAGATAGACAACCATCTTCACAGCAGTACACCAATCAATTCTATATGGTAGAGTGGCCAGATGGAAGCCTTTTCTTACTAAAAAGCACATGGAAACCATCTGGAGTTTGCCAAAAAAAAAGCACCAGAAAGACTCTCAGATTGTGAGAAACAAGAGAAAAATAGAACTTTATGAAGTGAATGGTCGATTTTCTGCATGGAGAAAACCAAGCACCGCTCATCACCAGGACAGTAGCTTCCCTATAGTGAAGCATGGTGGTGGCAGTATAAATACAATTTGAAACAGTATAAAGCAGGGATCACCAACCTTTTTGAAACTGAGAGCTACTTCAAGGGCACTGAGTAAAGCAAAGGGCTACCACTTTGATAATACACTTCTGAAATAACAAAGTTACACAATGTACCTTTAATTTGATATTATTATTAATGATAATTTATGTGAAGATACTGATTGTTAATGATCCATCACAATAATTATTTCAGTTTGATTAAACAAGATAGGAAACAGATACATTTCAATATGCAATATCCAAGTGTTTCATTTTCAAATGATCACTTCCACAACATTATGAAGGAAATCTTTTTCAATTTTCATTAGCCACCAACAGTTATCAAATCATAAACTCTGAACCATGTTTGTACAAATGATTGATTATGTAAGATGTAACAAATATCTACTCCTTTCAAAAGAAGGACAGTCGCACCGCAGATGAGACGCACACAGTTTTCTTTCACGTTAGTAAAAAAGAACTCTTCCTCCCATTCTCTGTGAAAATGATAAGTTTTCTTCCTTTTTTCTGCCATGTTTTTGTGGGTAGAAAACACGTTCATAACCTCATCTTTGCAGCGCTCATGTTTACGTTTTTATATATTCGTTTTTAAATTTACACCACTGTAAATGTAATTCAAAAAGAATAGCAACATAATTAAATAAAATTTTAGACAGAGCTAATTCATGATTAGTGATTTTATTTTTAGAACTGGCCTGCGGGCAACTGATGCGGTCGCTGCGGGCGACCTGGTGCCCGCGGGCACTGAGTTGGTGACCGGGTTGGTGACCCCTGGTATAAAGTGTATCAAGTTGCAAAGCCAGCGCTTATTCTTTTATATTCAGTGTGGCGTTCAAATAGAATCTGTGTGCCTGATGGGAAAGCTCCCAAGTACTTTAATTTCCATAAATGAAATAGAAAACCACTTTGGGAATGTTTTGAGTGGGTGAATAACGTTGAAACATGGTAAAAACCACAAAAACTTTTAATTTGCATGATACTCTATGCAGGTCTGAGGAGGAGATGCTGAAGTTCATGGGTTTGATGAACTCTTCTTGGGTTCTTGATGGACACGATGTTGTGACTGCGTTCAACCTGTCTGGTTTTCAGAGAATTGTCGATCTAGCAGGTAAAAGGAGATCAACTTGTAAAGATTTAATACTAGAAATAAAATTTGTAAATGTTTTTTCTCTCAATAAATTACTCTTAGGTTGTACTGGAGCACTGGCCTGTGAGATGGCGAAGGTTTATCCTTCGTCTTTCATCACTGTGTTGGACCTGCCCAATGTCGTAGAAGCAGCTCAGAAACATTTCCCGCTGGACTGTGATTCTATTTCCTTCCAAACCGGTAAATCTCAAAGAAAAGATTAAATTCTTTAAAAAATGTTTCAAATTTTTATGTGTTGGAGATGAAAATAATAATAATATTAATAATACATTTTATTTAAAGCATCTTTTAGGTCACCGAAAGACACTGTACACAGGAAAGCTAACATGACAAAGGGGAGGATGAGACACAGGTGCAAACATCACAGAGATACATGTGAGGACTTAGGGCAAAGGGCAGAGCAAGAAGGGAGAAGAAAATTCCAGAATGGGATTAAACCTTATACCTCAATAGTTTTGAGCTTGGATTTCAATAATGGGAGAAAATTGGGATTACGTAGGTCAGGAGGAAGGGCATTCAAATAGCAGAGGGCCCTTCATGGTGACAAAACAGGCAGATTGGACACGAAAGTGGAGAGAGGAGGAGGAATAGAGAAAATGAGAGGTAATGGAGATGTGTAGAATATCAGAGATGTAGAGTAGAAACAGGTTATATGGATTCCTTTGAAGATTATGAGATAAATCTTAAAACTAATTTTTTTGTTTTATGGGAAGTTTTGGCTCCTCCTTGAGCTGCTACCTTATTGCGCGTGAGGTGTTTGCATGCCCCATTGGTCGTAGGAGCTATGTTGTCCAGGCCCTGGTAGGGTCACCCAAGGCAAACAGGTCCGAGGTGAGGGGCCAGACAAAGCGTGTGAAGAGGCCAGGATGGGAATTAGCGCCTCCAAATCCGAGACCATGGTCCTCGCCCGGAAAAGGGAAAAGGCCCCCTGTGGGTCAGGGACAGGGTCTTGCCCCAAGTGGAGGAGTTTAAGTATCTTGGGGTCTTGTTCACGAGTGGGGGAAGAATGAAGCGGGAGGTCGACACGCGGATCGGTGCGGCATCAGCAATAACTAGGACGCTGCATCGGTAAAAAGAGAGCTGAGCCGAAAAGCAAAGCTCTCAATTTACAAGTCGATCTACGTTCCAACCCTCACCTATGGTCACCAGCTGTGGGTGGTGACCGAAAGAATGAGATCGCAGGTACAAGCGGCCGAAATGAGCTTCCTCCGCAGGATGGCTGGGCTCTCACTCAGAGATCGGGTGAGGAGCTCTGCCATCCGGGAGGAGCTCGGTGTCGAGCCGCTCCTCCTCCAGGTTGAGAGGAGCCAGATCGGGTGGTTCGGGCATCTGGTCAGGATGTCCCCCGAACGCCTCGCGAGCGAGGTGTTTCGAGCACGTCCCACCGGGAGGAGACCAAAGGGCAGACCCCGGACCCGCTGGAGAGACTATGTCTCACAGCTAGCCGGGGAATGACTTGGGATCTTTCCTGGTGAGCTTGAGGATGCAGCCGGGCAGAGAGAAGCCTGGGCTACCCGTTTGAGGCTGTTGCCCCCGCGACCTGACCCCTGAACAAGCGGAAGATGACGGAACGGGAAGTTTTGGAGGATTGATGTGATGTGGTGGGATAATGGGGTCCTGGTGATGATGTGGGCTGCAGAGTTTTGGAGGAGCTGTTGTTTTTGGAGCAATTTATTGGGCATACCAAATTTGAGCGAGTTGCAGTAGTCAATCCGAGAGGTGACAAGACTGTAAACAAATTTAGTAGTAGTGTAAGGAGTGAGAGAACAGTAGAGACGAGATTAAAGTAGGCGGAACGGGTGATGCTATTAATGTGAAATCGTAAAGAAAGTGTCCTGTCGAGGATGACATCCAGACTCTTGACCTCAGGGGAAGGAAGGACAGGGAAATCAAGAAGATGTAGGAAACAGACGCACAGCTGAGTACAACTTGTTTATTGAGGACGAAGGGATGAGTGAGGGAAGATTGTCAAGACGGTCCAGGTGGTAGGTCAATATGGACAGGCATGAGTCCTGGACAGGCATGTGTCCTGTGCAGGTTTGGTAGTGTTACACTTGGGTGGCTTTCAAACTTGAAGAACAGTCTATGATAAGACACCATAACAACCAGCACCCAGACTCAGGAATGTCTGGAACGCCTTAGTCTGCACAGGAAAGCTAACATGACAAAGGGGGAAGACGAGACACAGGTGCAAACATCACGGAGATACCAGTGGGCAGAGCAAGAAGAAATGAGAAAATGCCAGAAAGGGGTGATCATGAGCAGATTAACTTTCTTAATTGAATTGAAAAAGGAGAGTGGGGGGTTTGGGGGGTAAAATGTACACAGGCTATTTCCACATTTTAATCTTTTACATGCAGGAGATTTCTTCTCTGATGATTTGCCGCCTGCTGATTTATACGTTCTGGCCAGAATTATTCATGACTGGCCTGAAGAAAAGTGCCTGAAACTGCTCAAGAAGATTTATGACTCTTGTAAACCCGGTGAGTTAAAGGTCTTCTTTTTGCTTTTCTGTTTTGGTAACAAACAGGGCAGAATACTGGTACCACTATCATTTCAGTCAACCCACACTGGAACGCTATCTGTTCTTTCTTTTGGTCCTTTTTTTTTTGCACACACTATATTTTTGACTTTCTCTCTATCAGGCGGAGGTGTCTTGTTGGTGGAAGCTTTGCTGTTTGAAAATAGGCGTGGACCGGTTATGGTTCAGATATTTTCCCTCAACATGCTGGTGCAGGCGGAGGGCAGGGAACGTCCACCATCCCAGTACATCCACATGCTCAACAAGACTGGTTTCAATAATGTTCAGGTCTGCAGGACTGGCAAGTCCTATGATGCTATATTGGCCATCAAATGAGGTGAACTGTGCATTTCACACCCGGGCCTGATCCCCTCCCATGCTGCTCGGAGGCCTTTACTTTGTTCAACTTCTGTTTTTTATTTATTTGTTTTATAAATAACTGAAATACTGAGAATTCAGATCATTTTACACATACATAAAAGAGAAAAGAGTCAGTGCTGAGTTGGTGTGTGTACAGTCCAGACCTTTCACCAGTTAAAGAATAATTTATGTGTTGATAATTAAAACTTTACTGTGGCAGAAATCCGACCAAAAAAGAAAAAAGAATGGAATTAAATTTCAACACAAAAACAAAGAACATTTTTGTTTAGACCTTCTCAAGGTCATTTTCATAATAAGTTGTTACAACACAAAAAAAGTACTCAAAGGGCGCTGACCTCCACCCCTTTTTCCTGCCAGCTCATGGGTGCATACCTGGACAGGTCACCAGTCTGTCTAAGGACCACATAGAGCAGGGGTGGGCAATTAATTTTTATCAGGGGCCGCATGAGAAGCCTGAATTGTGTCAGAGGGCCACCAACTTTCTTTCATTGTAAAATACTTAAATTAAATATTTTGAATAGCTGGTACTGTACTGATAATCAGAAAAATAAAGCACTCTGTAAATATGTATATTAGGTTATGTCAAACTGTGGTCTACTGGTTAAATAAGAAAAACAGTTATTGAACCAGTGCAATTTATTTTTTAACTTGTTAATCTCCACAAACAATAACATGTTTTGTTGAAAATACGGCATTCGTTATCAACTTTTCTTTTCTTGGGGTGTGCCGACATCTTGGGGATAACCTGGCGAACAGCATCACCTTCACTCGCACACGTGTATACGTGAGTGAAGGTGCTACGTCTACGACGTGCATACGTAGCGACGTAACGCTTTTCAAAATAAAATTTCAAAATAAAAGTTTAAAAAAAGTTTAATTTATGGTGTTTATGATTGGCCTCACGCGGGCCGGACAGGGACGTACAAAGGGCCGGATGTGGCCCGCAGGCCTTAATTTACCCAGGTCTGACATAGAGGCAGTGGTGGAACGTAACGAAGTAAATGTACTTCGTTACTGTACTTAAGTAAAAAAAATTGTGTATCTGTACTTTACTTAAGTAAAATTTAAGACCGGTACTTTTACTTTTACTTCACTACATTTTTAGATCAAATATCTGTACTTTTACTTCGCTACTTTTTAAAAGTGTGTTTTACATTTTTTGTTACATTTTTGTTCAGGAATTTGAAAAATACACAGTTTTTTTTTTTAGCGCATCTTGAAGCCGCCAAAATCAAAAGAAACAGTTGGTCGGGAGAAGAAGTAATGAATCGAGAAACATTTTCTGCATTCATTCAAAAACCTAACATCAAATATAGTACAAATTAAAAAGAGTCAGAAGATCGTTGTTCGTTGTGTTTACTTCTAAATAAAAAGTTGAGCCATCATTACACAGAGCAGGGGCGGATCTAGAATTTTCCAAAGGGGGGGTGGGGCTTTGACAAAGCCGATATATAGTGACTGGGGGGCCTCCCCCCCAAAACATTTTAAAAAATAAGTGTCATTTTCCCCTTTCCTTTCTTTTTTTTTTTTATGGCCCTAAAGAGGCGGGGGAGGGGGGTCACACCCCTGCAGAGTATTTATCCTGGTTACCATGGTGACACCCTAAAGCACAACAAATAACATTTGAATTATGGTCAAATACTTTTACTTTTTACTTAAAAAGTACAATTTACACCAACTACTTTTGTACTTTTACTTAAGTAGATTTTTTTTATTGGTACTTTTACTTTTGTAAATTTTTTGCCTAATTATCTGTACTTTTACTTAAGTACAAAAAGTGAGTACTTCATCCACCACTGCCTATTGACTATATAAAGTAACTAGTTGGAACATTGTGAATATTTTCAGTGGTGAAAAAAACTACATATGAACAAAGAGAAAATAAAAGCTCTTTTATTTCAACTATGCAAAAAAAAAAAAAAAAAAAAAGCTAAAGTTAGCTAAAAAGCAAAAAACAGAACTCTAAAAGCTACAGAACAAAAAAAGAGCTTGAGTTAAAAAAAAAAAAGAATAGATAATATTTAAAAAAAAAGAAAAGTTACAGAACAAAAAAGAGTTAAAGTTCTGAAAAAACAAACAAAAAAGAACAGACAACTATAAAGCTGAAACCAATTTTATTTGTATAGCCCAAAATCACAGAATGTCCGTCTCAATGGGCGTCACAAGAAAAAGAGGAATGTATCAACACAAATACACAGCAAGAAAAATAACTAACAAATGCTAACTAAACAAGACTAGCACTTAGACTCTCCTTCACGGTGAGGAAAATTCCTAAAAAACCCATCAGTGGGGAAAAAATAAGAAACCTCGTGGGGATCCACATGAAAGAGAGATCCCTCCCCCAGGACGAGCAACCAATGTGTCTAAGATTATTGTTTAAATATTAGCTTATTCTACTCTACAGCTAAATATCTAAAGAAGTCAAGAGATGTTCTTCATCCTGATGGAAACACGGGGGACTCCTCAGCCTGGCGATGTCCAGAAAAAAAAAGCGTTACGTCGCTACGTATGCACGTCGTAGACTTTTACTCCGCCCTCAAAGAGGAGAACTTAGTTTCCACACCTGAGGAGGTATTAGTAGCAGTATTAGTCTTAGTAGCTAAAGTTAGCTAAAAAGCTAAAATAAAATAAAAAAAAAGCTAAAGTTGGCTAATAACCTAAACAGAACCTTTTAAAACCCTTGGTGACCCAAACAATGTCCTGGATCATCTCCAAAATTTAATGACTTCTTCATCTTCCCACTTTGGACAATAATTTATCAACAAGTTATAATAAATTTCATAAAAATCCACGTAGTATTTTTTGAGTATTCTTGTTCACACACTCGTACTCTTCATCACACAACCTTTTTGGCCGAGGTAATGAAATAGAAACTACAAGTTAAAGCTAAATAATACTACAGTCCATTCCAAAGTTATTACATTTATTGTACTGTTTAAATGAACTACATAATCTAATTAATAGTTGGTGGGACAGATGAGGATGCAGGAGACAGGGTTAGATTACCCCCCTTGCACTGGCAGACTCCCCCATCACCACTGTAGACTCTTTCCGCTTCCTCTGCACTACCATCACACAGGACCTAAAGTGGGAGCCGTCCATCAGCTCCCTGATCAAAACGGCCCAGCAGAGGATGTACTTTCTGCGGCAGTTGAAGAAAGCCAAGCTGCCCGCCCAGTTGTTGGTGCAGTTTTACACAGCCATCATTGAGTCCATCCTCACCTCCTCCATCACCGTGTGGTACGCTGGAGCCACAGCCAGGGACAAACACAGACTGCAGCGCATTGTGCGCTCTGCAGAGAAGGTGATCGGCTGTAGCCTTCCATCTCTCGAAGACCTGTACATCTCCAGGACTCGGGGACGTGCAGGTCGGATAGCAGCTGACCCTTCACACCCTGGACATGGACTTTTTGAGCGACTCCCTTCGGGCAGGAGGCTCCGGTCCAAAAGGACCGGAACGTCCCGCCACAAAAACAGCTTCTTCCCTTCTGCCGTTGGTCTAATGAATACTTTGTAACCTGATCCCCACATCTCTTAGTCACTTCCCTCTTGTCACTTTACTATCTTTATTATTTTCTATTATTTTCTATGACATTGCACTACTTTTCTTTTTTTTTCTGAGCACTCTTTGTTTTGTTAAAATTATTTTTATTTATTTTATTTTTTGTTGTTTTTGTCTTATATTATTGCACACCTGTATCAAAACAAGTTCCTAGTCTCTGATATTCTTCACTGACATGGCAATAAAAGCATTGTGATTCTGATTCTGAGATGGAAGAACTGTCTTGGGGTGGCGATCCGTGAAGGGAAATGATGAAAGGACGAATTCTCTGTTGTGATGTGGTTTTCTGGTTTAATGTTTTTTCCTATTCTGTTTTCTACTGATGTCTTTTTGCACAATTTGATCAAATTTTTGTGAAAAGTTGCACTTTCCTCATGCCTTTATTCATTTTTCTGTATATATCTTTTAGATATTTTAAAAATGTTTCTAGTAAAGTCTTGTTTGATGTTTTTTTTTCTCTTGACATTTTTTATTGTATTTTCAGTGTTTTTTGTGCTACGTAGTTCTTTAATTTTAGAAACAAAACCCGTAGAGGTATTAAAGATTTTTATTGGAGTTATTACATAAAAAAATAGTATTTCCTTTAAACAAGTATTTTTATTGATAAATCTAGATAGATAGATTCTCAATTTACAGTATTACGTGGTCATACCAGTGTTTTTTTTTAAAAATACACAAATTTGACGGGCAGCACGGTGGCGCAGTGGGTAGCACAGTGGGCCTCACTACAAGAAGGTCGTGGGTTCGAGTCCCGGTTGGGGACGAGGCTTGGAACACTGTCCTTTCTGTGTGGAGTTTGCATGTTCTCCCCGTGTCTCTGTGGGTTTCCTCCCACCCTCCAAAGACATGCATGCTAGGTTGATTGGCCGGTGCCAAATTGCCCCTAGGAATGAGTGTGTGTGTGGATGGTTGTATGTGTGTAGCCCTGCGACAGACTGGCGACCTGTTCGGGGTGTTCCCTGCCCTCCGCCTTAAATTAGCCGGGATGGGCTCCAGCATCCCCCCCGACCCTGAAGGGGACAGACGGATAAGAAGATGACTGACTGAAATTTGACTAATTAATCTCAAGATTAATTTCATTCAACTTCTGAATTATCCCTGTTTGGGTTACAAGGGGTTAGAGGAACTTAACCTGGAGATGGGGTACACCCTGAACAGATCTCCAGTCTATTCAAGGGCCAGGGATCGACAACCTAACCAGTTGGGTGGGAGCTTGAACAGCTGTGTTCCACCAAATGGCTGTTCATCCTTTATTCCATCAGGCAGATGTTCCACCAAACTCCAGCCCGCCCCACTCTGCACGACCTACAGAACCTGAACCTTCTGAACCACCTGTTCAGAAGCCGTTTTGGAGCTCTCCCTCTTGAACTGTTTGGAGCTACAAGACACACAAATTTCCCCAGTAGTGAATTTAAAAAGTATATTAAATTGAATATAATTCAGTTTAAAATGGCCACTAAGAATGAGTGTGTGTGGTTCTGCAACTGACTGGCAACCTGTTCGGGGTGTACCCTGCCTCTCGCCTGAAATCAGATGGTTTCCCGCCAGAAAAAGACTAACAAAAAAAAACAACCTAAATTGTTCGTTCGTTCGTCATCTTCCGCTTGTTCCGGGGTTGGGTCGCGGGGGCAACAGCCTCAAGCGGGCAGCCCAGGCCTCTCTCTCCCCGGTTTCATCCTCTAGCTCACCTGGAAGGATCCCAAGTCGTTCCCCGGCCAGCTGTGAGACATAGTCTCTCCAGCGGGTCCGGGGTCTGCCCCTTGGTCTCCTCCCGGTAAGACGTGCCCAAAACACCCCGCCCGCGAGGCGCTCGGGGGGCATCCTGACCAGATGTACGAACCACCCCATCTGGCTCCTCTCGACCTGGAGGAGGAGCGGCTCGACACAGAGCTCCTCCCGGATGGCAGAGCTCCTCACCCGATCTCTGAGTGAGAACCCAGCCACCCTGCGGAGGAAGCTCATTTCGGCTGCTTGTACCCACAATCTCATTCTTTCGGTCACCACCCACAGCTGGTGACCATAGGTGAGGGTTGGAACGTAGATCGAATTGTAAATCGAGAGCTTTTCTTTTCGGCTCAGCTCTCTCTTTACCACGACGGACCGATGCAGCGTCCTTGTTATTGCTGATGCCGCACCGATCCGCCTATCGATCTCCCGCTCCATCCTTCCCCCACTCGTGAACAAGACCCCGAGATACTTAAACTCCTCCACTTGGGGCAGGACCCTGTCCCTGACCCACAGGGGGCCTTTTCCCTTTTCCGGGCGAGGACCATGGTCTCGGATTTGGAGGCGCTAATTCCCATCCCGGCCGCTTCACACTCGGCAGCAAATCGATCCAGCGAGAGCTGAACAGCTGAACCTAAATTGTTCACATAATTAAACGATCAAAACAGGAAGTTTCATCGCATAATATTATTATTTTTTTTAATTTTATGCTCATTGTCCGAAGTTTTTTTTTTTTTAACAAAGAATGACAAAAATGTAGGGGTTTTTTTTTTTTTTTGGTAAAAGGAATGTTTTTTTTTATTTTTTCACTTAATTTATTTTTATGTTCTAAAACCGTAACCTGACGCAAATAGAATAAAATAACTTTCAATGCGAAAAGAATACATGTATGTTTAGCTGATTTTTTTGTTACAGCAAATAGCGAGACAAATGCACTGTGATCACTGACAGATCGGTGCTTTGATCGTCCGGCAACTAAGTCTGACAGATGTTTTTTTAAATAAATTAATTAATTAAATAAAACCCAAAGTATACTCTTGGCATAATTTAAACTAAATTAAATGTAATATTCGGCACCCCACCGACCCAGTTAGGGGTAAAGCGTTTCAAAAAACGAGTGAATGAAAGATGGTGACATGGAGATGATGCTGCTCTCTGGAGGCGTGTAGTTGTAACTGCAGAGTTTCCCTCTTCCTGCTCACGTACTGCTGCGCTACGCCACGCTGCGTTGCGCAGCGTTTGTGAATGCTGGTGAATCGGAACTGACGGTAAACCCACTGCGCCTCAACATCAAACTCTAACCCCGGCTCGCATCGGCCCCAACCTGCGCTGTATGTACTCCAATTTTATTACACTCGTAAAATCATCCTGGAAATGTTAAAAAACTATCCTACTTGAATGATTTCTGCTTGTTTTTCTTCCTGTACGTTTGCATAAAACGATTCTTTTAGAAAAACACGACATCGTCATTTAAAATGGCGCCAAAGATTAAGCTGAAGCAGCTTGTAAACATGTCACATTAAAGCGTTTTGATTCGATTTAAACATACATTCAAACTTTTATTAGAGTTTAAACTTTTAATTTAAATATTTTCGTGGAATTTGAAGTTATTTGGATGAAAACATGACCCTTAACCTTTGACAGTTAGGTTCTAATGACAGGCTAATATGGCTAATGCTAACAGTTAGCATCTCATTTGATTCTTTTACTTACGTAAAATATTTTTTTTTTAAATAAATTTTGCGTTTGGGTTTTTTTTTAGTTTAAAAATATAATAACTCACATTATTAAATTTATTTGGTTTGTTTCGGTAGGCCTTTAAGTTGCATAACAGTATGGATTAGCATTGATGCTAACGCTTTTATTCCTAAACTACGCTTAAAACATATTCAAATAAACTTAAACTCAACTGTTAAAAGTTTATTTATTTATTGGACATTTATTTTTAGCTTTTTCTGTGTTGATATTAATGTTTCTGGTGTGTTTTTAGTGTAAATTAACACGAACTAGTTTGAACTCCAGTTAGCTTTTAACTATTTAATTAGTATTTTTTTAAATAATTTGTAAAGTAATACATGTAAAAATGTTTGTGCATGTCTGTTATTTACATGACTTGAATCTGAACTAGTTTAAGTGAATAAATCCCAGTTTTATTTGTAAAATAAGTGAATTTTAAGGTTAGCTGATTATGCTAACTGTTAGCCGTCAACAGGCCTAAAAGTTGCATAACAGCTGAAAATAACGTTAAAATAAAACAAAAAGTCATTATAACTCTCTAAAGTTAATAAAAATGTAGGAACATAAAGCTTAGTTTTGTGCGTTTAAGTCTGGTGGTTGTCATGGTGATTTTAAAGCACTTTTTACGTGTTTTTTGTAGCATTAGCGTTTTAGCTTCATTTCTGCTGGAAAAACAAATACGTAACTTCCTCTCAACCGATGACGTCACTTTTAGATTTGGTAGGTTTTTATTTTATTTTCATAAAGGGAAATTTATTTAAACGTAATTTGGGTCTGATTTATGTTATTTTGATTTTATTTATTATTTTATAATAATAAAAAAATCATCTTAAATGCGAGTTATTTGAGTCCCAGGTTGCATGACAACAGTAGATGGATTTTTTTAATAATAATACTTCCAATAATTATGAATTTTACTTATATAGCGCGATTCAGGACTCTCAAATATGCTTAATTATAACCAATAAAAATAGTATCAGTTAATAATGAACTTAAAAATGGAAGAAAGTTGACAAAAACCTTCCAATGATAACAGATTTGGTTCTTTCTGTTTAACTATGTTGTCGGATTGTTTTTAAAGGTTTGCGACAGTTACGATTTTTTAAAAGTTTTTAATTTAAAGTAAGTTTTTATAAATGCTGTACAATGGCCTCACAGTAAGAAGCTCGGGGTTCGAGTCCTAAAGTAGAAGGCTTAAATCACTGGTCTTTCTGTGTGGAGTTTGCATGTTCTCCCTTTGTATGCGGCTTTTCTCCAGGTTTCCTCCCACCCTCCGAAAACATGCATGCTAGGTTAATTGGCCCTAAAAATGAGTGTTTGTTTGGATGATTGTCAGTGTGTGTGGCCCCGCGACATACTGACGACCTGTTTGGGGTGTACCCTACCTCTTGCCTGAAATTATTCAGGATAGGCTCCGGCACTCTCGTGACCTCATTAGGGATAAGTGGCTCAGAAGACGAAACAGAATTAACTGTTCATGTTTGAGTCATTTGTGTGGGCGGACAAGTTTCTTAACGACAATAGATGGGTTCGCACTCATCGCAACATTAATGCTTAATAAACATATAGAAGAAAGTTGATAAAAAATCCTCTTTAATTTTTAATATATATATTTTATTTTTATTTTTTTTTATTTTGAATTACTCTATTCATCCCTCACCGGGGAAATTTGTTTGCTGCACTCCTTACACCGCAGCAGGCTGCCCTTCAACGGCGCCAATGGTGGGAGAAGCGGGGGTTAGGTGACTTCTCCAAGGACCCTAGACGTGCTCTCCGTGGGACGCGAACCCGCGACCTACCGGTCCGCGGGCGAACGCGCTAACCACGCGGCCACCGTCTCCACCCATATATTGTATTAATTGTCTTTTTCTCTAGTTATCATCGAAAAGCTCCTTTAAGTGTTAGGAAGTAACTGAATATTTGTATTTAAAAATACATTAGAATACAAATTTTAATTCACATTGAGTTCACGTCGAGGGTCCTTGCAGAAGATACCTAAACCCCCGTTTCTCCCACCATTGGTTCCGTCGTGGCAGCCTGCTGCCGGTGGGATGCAGCACACAAATTTCCCCCGGTGAGAGATCAATATAATCTACAAAAAAAAATTCAGAGTAACTTTATTTAATTACTTGTTTATTTGTTTACATAATGTAGATCTATATGTTGCATTTTGGAGATGATGCTCGAAATTAAAATGCTTGGTCTAAATATATTTACAAGCCGATCTACATTACAACCCTCACCTGTGGTCACCAGCTGTGGGTGGTGACCGAAAGAAGGAGAATGCGGGTACAAGCGGCCAAAATGAGCTTCCTCCGTAGGGTGGCTGGGCTCTCACTCAGAGATCGGGTGAGGAGCTCTGCCATCCGGGAGGAACTTTGTGTCGAGCCGCTCCTCCAGGTCGAGAGGAGCCAGATGGGAGCACCTCGTGGGCAAGGTGTTTCAGGGACGTCCCACCGGGAGGAGACCATGGGGCAGACCTGGGACCCGCTGGAGAGACTATGTCTCACAGCTGGCCGGGGAACGACTTGGGATCCTTCCGGGTGAGCTGGAGGATGCACCCGGGGTGAGAGAGGCCTGGGCTACCTAATTGAGGCTGTTGCCCCTGCGACCCGACCCCAAAACAAGCAGAAGATGACGGAACGGAACGGTCTAAATATATATCTATGTATGAGCGGAATATTTAGTACTTTCTGTTTAAATATGACCAGGGACAGGGGGTTTTTCATTCTCAGCATTCCGAATGCCACCACCCAGGATGCACCACACAACAATAATATCTATATATACTGTATAAAAGTTTACTCTGTTATTTTAAGTCTGTAAGGCATCGTTGAAGCACACGTGGAGGAATCATACTTTGATGATTGAGGTGTTACGTGTCATCTTTTTTTTCTTTCCACCAGACAAAACTTTATTTGGAAGTGTTTATTTTGCGTCCAGATGGGAGGTTTTCAAAGTCTGAAACAATAACACATGTTTCTAAAATCTAACTGGTGTCTAAAAACTTGAAACTACTGGACACTCCCTTCTCATTGTCTTTTTTTGACCATCGTAAATCCTTCTACTCTCTCCCTCTTTTTTCAAGCTGTGAGTTATCTTTTTATCTTAAAGTTTCACTTTCTGTTTTTTTTTTTTTTTTTTTTTTAGGTGTCATCAGGCCGGACCATCTGAAACAAACAGCAATGAAGCGAAGCAGGCACCCCAGCAGCAGTGACGACTCGGACAATGGAAGTAAGCAAAATATTCTCTCATGCTGACTCATTGTGCGACAGGAATGAGACCTGCCAACCAAACGGATGCGAACAAAGGAAGTGATTGAGGACGTTGTGATCCAGTAGTTCATTTTTCTGTCTGTTTTGATGTGTTAAAAATGTGTCTTTCTTATGGTTTTCACCAGAGTGAGAGTGTCTGTGCTTCCCGTTCAGGACAGATAAAGAAAAAAAGAAGGAGAAAGAGAAACAAGGGCCAGAGATGGACACGAATAAAGAGAAGGATTAAACCTGTGTATAGAGGCAGGAGAAAGAATAGGGGCGTGAGACGGATTTGCACCTTCAGAGAGATACTGGCAGGTCAGGAAAGGTTCAGTGCATGTCATTTGTTTTATCATCATTTCTTAAATCCCAGGTTTTACCTACGCTGCGGTGAGTTACGATATTTATAAGCTTTTCTTTAAAAATATAGTTTCTGGATACTTTGAAGGTTTTCTGAGGGAGTTCTTTTGAAAGGTTTTTAGCTTCAGACAAGCTAACAACCTGTCCTCTGATCTTTGGCATTCCAAAAGTACAAATGAGATATTTAAAAGAAAAAATCTGCTTATGATCTGAACAAATTTGCTTAAAATTTGCTTTCGGTTTTTGTTCTCAAGGTAGGAAAAGTTGGAAGCAGCAGATCGGTGCAATTTGAACGTTGCACCGATGCGTCGTGGTAAAAAGAGCTCTTTATTTCAGGAGTTGTTGGCCTGTTTTACAAATTGGATGAAACTTTTTTTTTGTGGTTACAGCTTGGGCTGCACAATAGATCGATATCAAATCGACATCGGAATATCATCACATACCAAAAATTATTGTTCAAACTTAAAAATAATTCAGTTAATAAGAAAGCTTTTTTAAATATTCAAATATTCCATTTATTAAAATCTTAATTATGTGCTTGTGGTAATTTTTTACGCTATTTAATATAATAAAAACATTTTTAAAAAGTTTGGATTTGATATTTGATCAGTATTGTGCCACCCTGCTGATTGCTCATGTTCTTTGTTTGTATTTGGTTTAGAAAATGTCCAACAGGTTTAGACGTCTGTGTGATTCATGTTTGTCTCTCAGGTATCTCCACCTGCTGGTCTCAGCATTCATCGAAGCACCGCAGGTCGACGGGACAGAAACCATCAGAGGTATGACTGCTATTTGGAAATATCAGCAAGTTTCTGTTTCCGGGGTGTCTTAAGTGGAAAAAAAATAGTGCAAACCTAGTAAACAACAACAAAGAAAAATCCATAAATTAAAAAAAAGTTTTTTAATTATTATCAAACATGGAGAATTCACAATTTTATTTAACATTCTTAACTAAAAAATAAGGGTGCCCAGTGGCCTCCTAGCAAGAAGGATGGGTTTCAAGTCCCAGAATCGGGGTGAGGGTTGGAACTTCGCCTTTCTGTGTGGAGTTTACATGTTCTCCTTTTGTCTATGTGGGTTTACTCTGGTTTCTTCCCACTCTCCAAAAACATGCATGTTAGGTTGGTTGTTTCTAGGAATGAAGTGTGTGTGTGTGACCCCGCAATAGACTGGTGACCTGTTCGGGGTGTACCCTGCCTCTGACCCGAAAAGAGCCGGGATAGGCTCCAGCACTCCCCAGGATTCCCCTTAGAGATAAATGGTTCAGAAGACAAAACAAAATTCAAAGTGTATCTTTTTAATAATAATTTGCCGTCGGTCCTAAACTGTTTCCTTGTTTGCGTTCGTGTTACTGTTGGGTTGTCTGTTTATAAAAAGCGAGCAGCTCTTGAAAACTGACCTGGGAAACTAATTAAATTCACTATAAGTTAGTTTATTAAATTCTCATTTTTATTTTCTTCTAACTTTCCTCTTGTAGTTCTGATTGGTCAGGCTAAATAAATGTGAGTCCTGAACCCCAGTTTCAACACCTGATTTGATGGGTGATCGTTTTTTGTTTTTAACGCATAGTGGTTTGCTGAGTCAGAGTTGCTATCTGACTCGCCCAGCAGAACGCTTGGCCTTGAGTTGGAAACATATTTTCTGTTATCTAGCAGACTGTCTGTGGACTTGGTCCCTGCCAGCAGCTGGTCTCTCTCGCCTTTCAGCTGGAAACCAATCAAATTAAAGCAAAACAACGGTGCTTGTAAAAGGATCCTTCTGATTGGTTGGTTTTTGCTACAGTAGCGGCACACATAAATATGAGTCACTTTAACATTGAAACATGTTTGTTCTCTGTATCAAGAATAACCAGGGTTTTTTTTTTTTTTTTTTTTTAATTAAAATATTTTTATTGAGCTTTTTTTTTATTTTAATAAACAAGAATCGTGTTTTCTAGATCTATATGCAGAGATTTTTAATCCAAAAAAGCAATAAATACAGTAACAAAATAAAATCTGTTTGTTCTTTTAATCCAGTTCAGAGTAATAAAGCTTTCAAATTGTCTGCATGTGTGTCAGGTTTTTCGTACAGATTTTATCACAGCCATGAAACTGCATGATTCTCATCCGTTGAACCCTGAAGACTACTATGTACTCGCTGACCAGTGGAGGCAGGAGTGGGAAAAAGGGGTGCAAGTCCCAGTCAGCCCCCAGTCCATCCCCCAGCCTGTCGCCAGGTACAAACACCACACACTTTTCTAACCCTCAGGTGGAAACTTACAAGTGTTTTTTTTTTTTGTCTCTCTGGCAGAGTCTTGGCAGAGAAAGAAAGAGAGGTGATGTTCGTCAGGCCGAAAAAACTGATCCGAACGTCAGGCTCAGAGGCACTCGGATACGTGGACATCCAGACCCTGGCGGAGGGGATGTGCCGCTATGACCTGAACGAAGACGACGTTGCCTGGTTGCAGATTATAAACGGAGAGTTTGCAGAAATGGGTGAGTCACAGAACATTTCGTTTATGTTTTTTAACCTTAACGGGGAATTACCGTATTTTCCGCACTATAAGGCGCACCGCATTATAAGGCGCTAAAGTATCCCAAAATGAATAAACAGCTGTTTTATTATTTTCTCCGAGATAAAGTATTACTGTTTTCGTGACACAGTTTATCTTCCATTGGAGGTAAACTCTGTTTAGTCTTACTTACTTGGTGCAGCCCATCCTCTTGCTTCCTCCACTTCCTCACCATTGATTCATTGATGTTAAACTCTCTTACTGCGGCTCTATTCCCATGTTCTACTGCGTGACCGATCGCCTTGAGTTTAACCTCTTAACACCCACCTATTTTCGGGCTGTGCACAATAGTTGGACATACATACTTATTACAGCAGCATCTTTCAAGTCACATGCTTGTACTATACATCAAAATAAAGCTTAGACCTTCTAGTTTCTGTAGATATGTACATGGAGAGTGTCAGAATTTCAGAGCCTATCCTACAGTAGTTCAAACATAAAAAAAATTGTAGAATTATAGCCTCGCCTAATTTTTTTCATTTTCCAATGTCCCTAGCCAAGACATACTTCTTAGTAGGCATAATTCCTTCCATTTGTATGACAAAAATCTTGTTGACAACAACTGTGTAAAGTTTCAGATCTCTAGGTACAAGTGTTTTTGACCTATTGACCTTTTACTATAAAAAGTGTCCATTCGGCACAAATCTGTGCCAAAATGTGCCAAAGTGAATTTTTGCCATTCTATCACTTTTTTAGTCATAAAAAATGCATATTAGTGTTTCTGTGACTTTGAATGCCTCCCACAGATATTTTTTTTCATAATTTTTTAAATGTATATTTTAATATTTTTTACTGTAATTATAAATTTTTCCATAAAAATTATGCACAAGAAATGAAATATACAACTGGATAAATGATATGTTGTGTATGACAACAACTGTGTAAAGTTTCAGATCTCTAGGTACAAAAGTTTTTGATTTATTGACCTTTTAGTATAAAAATGTCTAATCTGAACAAGCAACAAATTGAATTTTTGCCATTTTATCACCTTTTTAGTCATAAAAAATGCATATTAGTGTTTCTGTGACTTTAAAAACCTCCCACAGATCTTTTTTTTTTCCTTTTTTTTTTTTTTATTTTTTTTTTTTATTTACATAATTTTTGCTGTAATTATAATTTTTTTTCATAAAAATCATGCACAATAAAAAATTTTCGGATAAAAAATATGTTCCAAAACCACAGAAATATAGTTTGCTAAAAAAAAAAGTTGAAAATAAACTAAAAAAACTTTCATCTGTGATCAACTCTTTCACTCAGTGTCTGCTCCTCATTCGCGTCATGACGCACAAAAATGGCGTCGTTTGTTTTGATAAAATTTCCGTTACGCAGTTGAAATACACGCGATTCTATTGGTCCGGTTTTGAACCAATCCCCTCGTTTTGAAGGTGGAAGTATCAGCTTTCTTTATTGGCTAATCATATATTTGTAAGTGACGTCGTTAGCCCGCTAGAAGCTAACATGCTAGCAGTGCTGTTAGCTGAAGGAGAACCGCTTGCTTCATTCAAAGCCTTGTAAAAAACAAACCCTTTATCGGAATATTTTGCGAACGGTCTCAGTTTGTAGATAACTTCGTAAAGAAAAGAAACATACCCAGGATGAACTTAAAAACACAGCTAGGCAGTTATTATGGAGATTGGAACGCGACCGCTACTATTTCTCGCAGAAAACAAAAACACGTTTTCTGGAGTTTTTCTCCAAACTGGTTTACTTTTGAGAAAATACAATTTTATATAGTTATTCTGTGGATTGTTACGGACAAAATGAGACCAATCACATGAAGATCGAACCCGTCTCAGCCCATTACGACTGGATCATAGGTGAGAAATGCGCTCCAAACAGTTTGATTTTATTTGCGAATAGTTTGCTATTTCTTCTTGAAACTAGTGAAAACATAAGAATGGATGCTATGATCGTTTTCTTGAAAGTCTTAGCTTTAAAACGAGGTATAACTTAGTGGAGTTGAACAAAGAATAAGTGTCTTTATGAGTGAAGAAAAAACAAAAACCCACAAACGTACCGTGGGCGGGTCAGTGGATGTTAAGAGGTTAAACTCTGCGGTGTAACAGTGTCTCTTGGTAGGAGCCATTTCCGGGTCTTTACACAAACACACAAATGGAAATGAGACGCCCTTTCATATATCCCAGCATGCACCGCACACTACTTCCTCTACTGGGGAAATTGAGTTCGGCGGCTGCTTACCGCAGTTGCAATACCTGTTGTAGCTCAATATTAATCCATATATAAGGTGCTCCGGGTTAAAAGGCGCATCGTGGACTTTAGAGAAAATTTAAGGTTTTTAGGTGTGCTTTATAGTGCGGAAAATACGGTATTTCTTCTTTTGGCATTTTCCTGCTACGGCAGCCACAGAAAGTCAGTTTCTTCCATCTAACCCTATCTGCTGCATCTTCTTCGGTCACTCCAACTATCTTCATGTCTTCCTTCACTGTATCCATGAACCTCCTCTTTGGTCTTCCTCTAGATATACTGATATACTCATTTCTAATCCTATCCATCCTGGTCACTCCCAGAGAGATCCTCAGCATCTTCATCTCTGCTACCTCCATCTCTGTTTCCTGTCTTTTCCTCAGTTCCACTGTCTCTAGACCAATCAGCATGGCCGGTCCCACCACGTCTTTTTACACATTCCCTTTCATTTTAGATGACACTCTTCTATCACACATCACACCTGATACCTTTCTCCACTCGTTCCAGCCTGCCTGCACACTTCTTCACCTCTTTTCCACACTCTCCATTGCTTATAGCTAAAGCTAATTTCCATCACTGGGTATAAAACACAATTTAATGAGTAAATACATCAATTAAACACAATCAAGTGTTCAATAGAGTTCACAAAGACCAGAATCTAGATCACAGTTCTTCATTTAAACTGTAATTTCTTATTTTACAGAAGAAATTGGGAACGTCAAAAACAAACTTTATAAATGTATCAATAAATGAGCATTTTTTTTCAAATTTATTAGGCTTACTGGTCACTGCAAAGTGACCCAGGGAGTGTGTGTGTGTGTAGGAGACTGGTGATCCGTGTTCTGCTAACTCGCTAGGAAAGGTTCCAACAGCTGTTATAGAATCGATCTTTCTGCTTGTTTGCAGCTCTACCGCCGCTGGACGAGCTCACCATGGAGCGGGTGATGGAGGAGTTTGAGCACTGTTGCTATGAGAACATGACGCACGCCATGGAGACGGTGGAGGGCCTTGGCATCGAATACGACGAGGACGTGGTGTGCGACGTGTGCCGGTCACCAGACGGGGAGGACAACAACGAGATGGTGTTTTGCGACAAGTGTAACATCTGCGTCCACCAGGTCGGAGATCGCCGAGCCGTATCCGTACGGGTGTTATAAATATTCTAATCTGTTTTTGTCTTACACGTCACCAGGCCTGCTACGGCATCCAGAAAGTTCCCAAAGGCAGTTGGCTTTGCCGAATTTGCGCGCTGGGCATCTTCCCAAAGTGCCAGGTGTGTCCTAAAAAGGGTGGAGCCATGAAGCCCACCAGGAGTGGAACCAAGTGGGTCCACGTTAGCTGTGCCTTGTGGATTCCGGAGGTAAAGATCAGCTCAGTCTTTCTGGCTTCAGACCCTTTGGCCCCTGGAATCCTCTCACGTCCTGTTTTTAATCTGCCGTACAGGTGAGCATCGGTAATCCAGAGAAGATGGAACCCATCACCAACGTGTCCCACATTCCTAGCAACAGGTGGGCTCTGATCTGCTGTCTGTGCAAAGAGAAGACCGGAGCCTGCATCCAGGTACAGACACAATATAAGATTTTATTATTTCTGACGTCCTCTTTCTGATCTTTATATACCGTCAAACTTCTTCCAAGTTATGAAGTGTTATTGTGACTAATTAAAACAAAGACGTAACCGAGCAGGAGCTGTGCTCTATCTTCCACGTTGTCACATGATGGCGTCATGTTCATAAACCTTATCAAACAGCTCCGAAATTAAGCAAAAAACTTCTAAACTTTAAGTAAAACACAATATTCTACAACATTAGGGTCAATTTCAGGCAACAAAAGTCTATCTCTTCAACATTCAATCAATTCTACAAGTGAAATGAGAATTTTTGTCTGTAACAGAACACAGTAGTGCACGCTATGTTACCACGCAGCTACACCGGTAGTGATACCAATGCCGTTAAGGCTGAAGCTGATTGCTTTGGTAAAAATCGATGACGTGGCTTCAGGGCCAAAACGATACCAGTTTCTGTACCCCATTTGTAGTGACGAGAACATTCTGACGTGTGATTGGTTTAACATTCACACTCATTCTCTTCTTACCTTTTTTTAGTGCTCTGCAAAAAACTGCCGCACTGCCTTCCACGTCACCTGCGGCCTCCACGCCAGCCTAGAAATGAACACCATCCTCACAGAAGAGGACGAAGTGAAGTTCAAGTCTTACTGCCCCAAACACTCTGGACTGGAAGGCACCGAGTCGAAAAGCCGGGACTCGGGAGAAGAGCAGAAGGAAGAAAAGGAGAAGAAAGGGAGGAGGAAAGGCAGGGTGAGGGTGGAGGAGAGCGGTAGTGTTCCTTCGCTCATCCACCAGTCACCCAGCAGTCAAGAGGAGAAGAGAGTCAACCTCCGCAAACTGAAGCTCCAGGAGATGGAGGAGGAGTTCTTCCAGTTTGTTGAGGTGGAGGAGGTGGCCAGTAACCTGAAGTTGTCCCCAGAGGTGGTGGACTTCCTCTACCAGTACTGGAAATTAAAACGGAAAGCACACTTTAACCAACCGCTGCTCACACCCAAGAAGGACGAGGAGGAGTGCCTGGCTCGACGCGAGCAGGAGGTGCTGCTGCGCCGACTGCAGCTCTTCACACACCTCCGACAGGACCTGGAGAGGGTAGGTCTCCACTTCTGCTGGACCTCGTGGAGCTCAAAAAAAGATAGAGGCAAAAAGAACATAAAAAGAAGGCAAAGTGGGCGCAAAGCCTGCTAAATTTAATAAACTGCCCTCATTCAAAGAATCTGTTGGTAGATTTGACACAAGTTCAGACACATGTTCATAGTAATTACACCATATTTATTTTATGTAAGAGTTATATTTATTTATTTATTCACGCACCCAACACGTGTTTATGTGGTCAGCACATTTTTACCATCCTGCGTTTGGAGCATCAAGTCAAAGTTTAAAGTTTTCCTGCCCTTGAGTAAGACGTTTTCAATGAGCTAGCCGAAAAAAAACCAAACAGAATAGACAACTCCCCCATATTGTAAAATAAGGCGCAACGCCTATATGTAGGCATATTCTTTACGGTTCCGCTTGTTTTCGATCCCGCTTCTTGCGAACTTGTAAAAGGGACAGTTCTAATGCCACACACCCCTTGATGTACTTTTATTTTCAGTGATTTAAGCAACCATTCATGAGTTTCATTAAAAAGCATTTCAAAAAATTCCATACAATTTTGATAATTTGAAACCTGGTGTAAAAGAGTGTCAGATCTGGAACCACTGGAAACAGATGTGAGGTGGGAGCTATTTTTGAATTACAGGTAATATTCCAGTGTGAATAGACCTCTTGATTTGTCCAGGTTTTACAGATTACAGAAGACTTTATTGTCATTGGACCACAAGAGAACAACAAAATTACAGTTCACCATACTGGAGATGAAGGCACACAAAGAAGTAATATACAAGATAGAGAGCAGGAGGACAGGCAATCATGTCCAGGTTTTTATTTGTCATATGGATGGATACACACAGTAAAGGGAGGTTTACTTGGTTTTTATTAAACAGCCTCCAGAGGACAGTCAGATAAGAGAGGAACTCTATATTGATGGAAAAATACTTTGGAGTTCAGAGACAGCAGGGCTTTAGACGTAGACACAGACAGAGCAGGAACATTTTATTCAACGTTCACATTCCTCGAGGGAGCATTCAACCGTGTCCCTCGGGAAATCCTGTGGAGGGTGCTTCAGGAATACGGCAACTCTTGGTCCTTGTTAAAGAATATTTGGTCTCTGGGTGACTGGTTCCAGAGCTTGGTGGCAATTGTCATTTCTTCCAAGATCCTGGAGCGCCTGGCGGTAGAGGTGGGCAATATTTGGAGTAAATCCATTCATTTCGATTTACAGTTTCAAGCAATGCTGTTTTTTTTTTTTTATTTTAAATGAAAATTAATTTTTAAAAATATTTTTTTTGTTAGCTAAACTAATGCACTGCCATGTTTCCTAACATCTATGTTAGCCAAACATTGTAGATTCACATGCATGAGAGCGACTTTCTGTAGCCCAAAAAAGGTGTGATCAATTTACTAGTTTTCTTTAGTTATGACTGACGAAACTGTAGTGTAAGTTTATACAGTTCCTGATAGTTTACGTAAAAAAAAACTGGTCAGAAATTGTCTTCTCCATAACTCTGGCAAGGACATGTTATCAAGTTCAAGTCTACTTGAATTTAAATGTACTCTAGTTCTGCACAGTGCTCACAGATTAAATTTAGAATTACATTACCAGCAAAAATTAAGGATTTAGAACAAAAAGCATTTCTTACGATAATAACTTAGGCGGGAGGCGTTGGCTCAGAGGTAGACTGTCCATACTTGGACCAGGAGAAGCTGGTTTGATTCCTACTGAGCCTATGCCCAAGTGTCACTGGAGCAGACACCTAATTCCCCTAGATTCCTCCACCATTGGGGCCGTTGTGTCTGCCTGCTGCGCTGCAATGGAGCAAAGTAATTTCCCCACTGAAGAATAAATATGGTATGTTTAAAAAAAACTGAGACGCTAAAGCACATGTCTCACTATTAATAGAATAATCTTTAAGGTGTTACATTTAATCCTATGGTTTTCAATCGAGTGGGAAAAGAAAATGTTTAAAATTCACTGAGCTTAAAATAAGATATGTTCCGTTCCGTCATCTTCCGCTTGTTCCGGGGTCGGGTCGCAGGGGCAACAGCCTCAAACGGTCAGCCCAGGCCTCTCTCTCCCCGGCCGCATCCTCTAGCTCACCTGGAAGGATCCCAAGTCGTTCCACGACCAGCTAGTCTGTCCAGCGGGTCCGGGGTCTGCCCCTTGTTCTCCTCCCGGTGGGACGTGCCCGAAACACCTCGCCTAATTCACCACCTGAAATCTAATTCCAATCAGACATTATATACTGCTTTATCCAACTATTTAAAGATCTCACAGCCCAAAATACACATCATTCGTTCATCTTCTGAATTGCCTACCCGGCTGATTTCAGGCAAGAGGCAGGGTACACACTTAACAGGTCGGCTGTTTGTTGCGGGGCCACACACACTCATTCCTTGGGGTAATTTCATAGTAGACAATCAACCTCGCATGCATGTTTTTGGAGGGTGAGAGGAAACTGTAGAAAATCAACACACACACAGGGAGACCATGCAAACTCCACACAAAAAGGTCAGTGTTTCAAGCCCCGTCCCCCGTCCTGGACTTGAACCCTGACCTTCTTGCTGTAAGGCCACCACAAAAATAACCAGAAACAGATAATTGCATTATGAGTTATTTAGGTACAGATAAGATTAATTCATTCTGCATTTGAAAATTTTAAACATGTATATTTTTGGAGAATATTTTGGAGTTCCCGACAGTTTCCACCGCTTTACGTGTCATAAATACCGCGGAAATCAGTACAACCTTAGATAATGTTAAAACAGATTAAAGTTTACTAAAAAAAAAAGATTTTAAAGAGTTTTACATTTTTCTTTTTTAACTTTAATGGCGAGTTTTCGCAACGCGGCGAGGATACAAACAGTTAGCTAAATTTCTTTCCCCGATACTAAATAATATTTACCTGATTTAAACGGGATTTTTAAAAAACTATCTTGTATATTTCTGGCTTGAAATGTTATCAAAAGAAAGATTTTGCAACAATTTCCCCGGTTTTAAGTTTTTTTTTTTTTGCGACTTATGCTAGCAGCTAGCAACAGGGAAAATAACTTGTCCGGAAAATAAAAACTACGTGTATGACCAAACTAAACAATTATAAATATATTGTTTGTGATTATCATTTAAATCTTTTTCTAAAAAAGATTTAGAAAATCTTTTTTTTTTTTTTTACTCTTTTTTTTTTTTTTTTTTTTTTTTTGACGACAAAGCCGTTTTGCGCATGTCTGAAACGCTAATGAAAACGTCATTTCCTTTCTTTGATAAACGTGTTTTTTTTTTTTATTTAAAAGAACAATTGAATTCTTTATCTATAGAAATAATAATAATAAACTAGAAAAATATTTTAATAGATTTTTAGGTAGAAGGAAACATCGTACTTGTCAAGACATTCCCCCTGCTTTCAAACCTTACCGAGCACCCAAACACCGTGTTTATCGGCCATTTTGATAATCACAAAGTGGGTGACGTAACGAGAGGTAACCAACCCTCCTCCGACTGCACTGTAACAATGCCCACCTGGAATGTGCTATTATTGGCTTGAAATTGTGTCATTTTGGAGGGATTTTAATGTATGACACACTTTGATAAAACACTGAGGTGTTTTTTGGGGGGAGGTTATGTATGTATTTTTTTAGTAGTATAAAAAAAATTACAATACGCTCCTATTTGCTAAAATCACAGTTTTCTGGGATTAGAATACGGCAAAACCATATAACTCAACAGGTATGAAACATTTAAAAAGTATCTCAGGGTCTTCTTCACAATGGAGAAAAGATGAAGCAAAGATCAACAGATTAATTGGTGCAGCGTTCGCAAAAATTAGAACGTT
This sequence comes from Neostethus bicornis, assembly GCA_902685375.1. Lineage (NCBI taxonomy): Eukaryota > Metazoa > Chordata > Actinopteri > Atheriniformes > Phallostethidae > Neostethus > Neostethus bicornis. The sequence goes on from LR738552.1 coordinate 22,336,026, forward strand.
GCATTAGTTCATCATAGTGAAAAAAAACTGAGCTGAGTAGCAGCGCTTTCGATTTACCAGTTGATCTATGTTCCTACCCTCATAATGGTAACCAGTGTAGGTGGTGTTCGAAAGAATGCGATCCTGGATACAAGTGGCCGAAATAAGCCACTTGAAATGATACAAATACTTGCTTTCTTTCAGTTGCTCTGATTCATGTTAAAACAATGTTTGCTGTAATCTGTTAAGAAGCATGGCGGTACATCAGTTTTGCTAGCATGGAAAACATTATTTAAAAACACATTGTTTTTAACTGCAAATTCAAATTGATTTATTGTGCAGCCCTACTGTTGGCCAGGAAACTCCGTGATTTACTCCCAGATAAGCTGATTTGCGATTAATCAGACATTTTTTAAAAAAGAAATTTAGTCCAGCATCCATTGGAAAATGTGACCAGGGTGAGGAAGCCTCAGCAGAGACTCAGAATACAGTACGATTAGAAATGAATGATATATGTACTATGTTGTTGCTCTCCAGGTTCGTAACCTGACCTATATGGTGACTCGGAGGGAGAAGATAAAACGCTCGCTGTGGAGGGTCCAGGAGCAGATCTTCCAGCATCAAGTCCGCCTGCTTGACCACGAGTTGCTCAGTGGTGAGTTTCCAACATGTTCCTTCTATAAGTTCCAGAGCCTCATTGGCTAAGAATTGCGTCAATCTTTGGCTGATTGAGCGTATTTACTCAGCTCAAGGACACTGCTTGCTTCACAAATCTTGAAATTTAACTCTTTATGTAACGTAAGCTTCCTAAATCACACCTACGTCTGTAAAAGTCCATCCTGCCCGAACCACGCCGATAAGAACTCCATAAATAGATCATGGAAATGACATGATACATATGCGAGGTATTCAAATGAGCCGGTGGTTTCTGAAATTACTCATGGCCAAAAGTGAGGTGTTGCTATTACGCAGCCGTGGAAACGTCTCTTACAAACAAAGTAAAATGGAATGGAGTCACCTTGGCAACTCACAGAGGTAAGATCTTAAGCCCGAGCCCGACCGGTCGGGCCTAAAAATGTCTATTATTACTTCAGGTCGGGTTCGGGCTTCTCTCTCGCTGACTTTTTTTTTTTTTAAATAAATATATGTCTATAAAATGTAAACTAAAACGAGGTGTGTGTACTAAACTAATAAATACTTGTTATAAAATTATTTAATTTGGATAAAACAGAGAAGTAATGTTTAACTACTAAACAGGATCCGCAGAGCCAGCTCATCCTCTGCGCACGTGAACGCCTCCTCTTAATTTGGTAATCCTCCCCTGCGCATGTCTTTTTTTTATTTATTTTGAACTGGTATCCCCGATATGAAGGAGTAAGAAGTTAAGGATAAACTAAAGGCAGGAGAACTGAAAAGACAAACACGCACCGGTAAGAGTGAGGTGTGGAAAAGCTTCAAATTTATTGTTCAAAATGCTACAGAAACTTGCGTTGGTTTCGCTGGATGTAGTCAATGTGGCGCTTTGCTTTCATATGACACCAAAAAGACTGGCACCTCGATGCTGAGCGGGCATTTAAACAGCTGGACTGGGAAAAGTGATGATCGTTAAAGATCTATTTTATCATTTGTTCCAAAGACCGTCCCTCCTCTTCTAAGCAGCCCATCACAGACAAGTGCGTTAGGGGTCCGATATTGTGACTTTTTTTTTTTCATTAAAAAACGTGTTCTTGAAAATGTTCCTATTTATAAAAAAACCCTCCGCCTCCCGCGTCCTCGCAAATAAAATATGACATTTCGGGCTTGTTTCGGGCTCGGGCCCGCAAATCACATTGATTGGTCGGGCTCAGGCCGGGTCGGGTTTTATTATCCGCGGGCTCGGGTCGGGTCGGGCTGGATTTTTTTAGGCCCGATCTCACCTCTGCTCTGACACATATTGATCTGTCAGTGAAATTAAAAAGAGAGAACGTCCTAGCTTAAACAGTCAAAAGTAGTCACACCCGGGGAATCCATATCAGCCACTGGAGGAGGTCCAAGTAATTTGAGCTTGATGGTTTAATAATAATTATTAACCACAAAGCACTCTGAGAGCGAAGACCCTTCATTAAGGTCTGTGGAAAAAACTTCTAAAGCAGACTTCCTGTGTCCTCTGCTCCGCCTCTTAAAGTGCCAGTGTGTGACATTAGACTTTAAACAGAACTTATAAAAACACTCCTTGAGACAAACGGTTCAGGACCCAGATCATTCCCAAAATTTAATCACTTTTTTATCTTTCCAATTGTGGGTTTATTCTGGAAATTTCATAAAATTTAACCCTAAAGTAAGTTTGTGTAAAAGTCTGCTTAGATTAAGATTTTGACATTTGAGGCGCCTGGTTAACCTGCGGCTGCTTCTTTCTGTTTCAGGAAATCCTTCTGCAAAGGACCTGGAGAAGCTCTTCTCCTTTGACTGGTTGTCTCAGTCCAGCTCCTCCTCCAGCCTGAAAAACAAGCGAAGCTCTCAGAAGCGTGAGAGGAAAAACCAGCCCGAGTCCTCCAACTTTCAGAAGAACAATCAGATCAAAACACTGGATACAAAGGAGAGCAAAACCTCTCGGATCAAAGATGGTGTGTCCACGGAAACCACAAACATTTCAGACGTGAGCCAGGAGGCCACGCTCACAAAGCTACAGAGGTCAGACGTCATCCAGGAGACCGCCGGGTTTAAAGTCCTAAAAGCTGAAAGCAGAAAAGGACCCAGGAAAGAATCTGAACAGGAAGTTGTTCTGAGACGTGAGCAGGATGAGAGAGGACGGAAGAGAAGGAGCGACGTGATGGAAAACAAGTTTGTTCCTAAACATCTGGAGAAAACCGTGTCTATCAGGCTGGTGGACATCAGGAACTCGGACTCAGACGAATACTTCATAGATGAAGGACTGACCAGGAAGAACTCCGTTTCTCTTGACGTGTTGCCGAGCAACAAGTTCAACCTGATGAGAAAAAACGCGACTCCCAGCTGCCCCGGCTCCTCCGCGCCCGGACACTTAAAGAGTTGGGGCAAGTTTCGCATCCCGAAGCGAAGCGAGAAGCTCCAGGAGGAGGAGCTGCTGAGCCTGAGCGGGACACCATCCTACCCCCGCACGCGACACCGCACCGGCACAGAGAACCACGACTTTTCCTCTGACTCTGCCCCAGGAGAGGGCGAGCTAGAGCCATGCCTGAAGCGCTGCCACTCCCATGAGCTTCGTGGCGACTCAACGCTGACCCGTCGCTACGGCTCCGACATAATCCGGCGAGGCGTTCTGGCCTCCTGATGCTTGCTCTTTTTAACCCCGCCCCCTAAAAGCAGAGCTGATATTTATTTTTATTTGTGACATAAATGTTAAAAGTTGAAATATTTCTTTATTTGAAGCTACTTGTATTTTTTATCCCTGTGATGTAGAAAGATGTGGAGTTGCCATGAAAACACTTGCTTACCAAGATGCGGTCGCTGCGCAACGTTGTCCATCTTTCACCAGTCCGCTGCACATACCGGAAGTCCGGCGGCCATTTTGTGACTTTTTAAATCGGCTGCTCGTCAGCACTTAAGTGTGAAAGAACTGCGATCGTATCCATTATGTGCCTAACTTTTAATTTGAAGCGTTTGCACTAGGAGAGAAACGGCACAGTTCGGAGCGAACAGAAATGTTATTTTTACACTGAAAATAAAAACATGCGTTTTGTACCCTCGCCTGCTGCTCCACTACTGTTATGCAAAAAGGAATTTCTGGGTTGTCTGAAAGAGGAATAAAGTCTCTACGGACAGAAGAGTGTGTATATGTGTGTGTGAGATCACTACTAGTGAGACCAAGTCACAAATCACTTCTTGCAACTACAACCGGATTCCAAAAAAGTTGGGACACTTTAGAAATTGTGAATAAAAACTGAATGCAATGATGTGGAGGTGCCAACTTCTAATATTTTATTCAGAATACAACATAAATCACAGGTCAATAGTTTAAACTGAGAAATTGTATGATATTAAGGAAAAATATGCTCATTCAAAATTTCATGGTGTCAACAAATCCCAAAAAAGTTGGGACAAGGCCATTTTCACCACTGTGTGACACCCCCCCTTCTTCTTAGAACACTCAACAGACGTCCGGGCATTGAGGAGACCAGCTTCTCAAGTGTAGACATAGGAATGTTCTCCCATTCTTGTCTAATACAGGCCTCTAAGTGTTCAATCGTCTTGGGTCTTCTTTGTCTGACCTTCCTCTTAATGATGCGCCAAATGTTTTCTATAGGTGAAAGATCTGGACTGTTGGCTGGCCAGGTCAGTACCCGAATCCTTCTCCCACGCAGCCATGATGTTGTGATTGATGCAGAATGTGGTCTGGCATTATCTTGTTGAAAAATGCAGGGTCTTCCATGAAAGAGACGACGTTTGGATGGGAGCATATGTTGCTCTAGAACCTGAATATATTTTTCTGCATTGATGGTGCCTTTCCAGATGTGCAAGCTGCCCATGCCACACGCATTCATGCAACCCCATACCATCAGAGATGCAGGCTTCTGAACAGAGCGTTGATAGCAACTTGGGTTGTCACTGTCCTCTTTGGTCCTGATGACATGGCGCCCCAGATTTCCAAAAAGAACCTCAAAACGTGATTCGTCTGACCACAGAACAGTCTTCCATTTTGCCACACTCCATTTTAAATGACTCCTGGCCCAGTGAAAACGTCTTCGCTTGTGGATCTTTGTTAGAAATGGCTTCTTCTTTGCAGAATAGAGTTTCAGCTGGCAACGGCGGATGGCACGGTGGATTGTGTTCACTGACAATGGTTTCTGGAAGTACTCCTGAGCCCATGCTGTGATTTCCTTCACAGTAGCACTCCTGTTTTTGATGCAGTGTCGTTTAAGGGCCCGGAGATCACGGGCATTCAGTATGGTTCTCCGGCCTTGACCTTTACGCACAGAGATTTTTCCAGATTCTCTGAATCTTCTGATGATATTATTCACAGTTGATGATGACAACTGCAAACTCTTTGCAATTTTTCGCTGGGTAACACCTCTCTGATACTGTTCCACTATCTTTTTACGCAACATTGTGGGAGTTGGTGATCCTCTACCCATCTTGGCTTCTGAGAGACACTGCCAATCTGAGAAGCACTTTTTATACCCATCATATTGCCAATTGACCTGATTAGTGCTGATTGGTCTTCCAGGTGTTTGTTGTATGCTCAAATGACTTTTTCCAGCCTCTAATAGGTTCTTGTCCCAACTTTTTTGGGATTTGTTGACACCATGAAATTTTGAATGAGCATATTTTTCCTTAATATCATACAATTTCTCAGTTTAAACTATTGACCTGTGATTTATGTTGTATTCTGAATAAAATATTAGAAGTTGGCACCTCCACATCATTGCATTCAGTTTTTATTCACAATTTCTAAAGTGTCCCAACTTTTTCGGAATCCGGTTTGTAGTTTCAATTTCTTAAAATGTGACGTATCGGAGGCCAAAAAATATTTTGTCAGCCACCTGTTGTCCTTGTTTTCCCTCTAGTAGACCTGGAACTTGGAGAGGCATTGGCTCAGTGGTAGAGTGTTTGTCCTTGGACAAGGAGAAGCTCATTGGAATCTCACTGAGCCCCCTAGGTGTGCCTGGTGCAGACATCTAACCCCCTAGTCACTCCCACGCAATAGTGGGGGCCACTGTCATGGCTGCCTGCTGCGATGCAATGCTGCAAAAGTCCATTGAGGCACTAATAACGGAGTTCTTAATCTTAAAAAGATGAGTATCATGAGTTCACAGTGCCTCCAGAAAGTAGTTACAGCGCCTCACTTTTACCTCATTTCTAGTTCCTACCTCATTCCAAAGTGAATAACAATTATGTCCTCACAAGGAGCTCAAAACATTCCCTCAGTGAGGGACTGGCTCACTGGTACAATGTTCGTCTTGGACCGGTAGATGCCGGTTCGATTCCTATTGGGCCCATGTCTTAGTGTTCCTGGGGAAGACGCTTAACACCAGTTACTCCCACTAGGGGGCCATAAATATAGTATGTTTAAAAAAATAATAAAATAAATAAAAATAATGACAGTAAATATTTTTTGAAGTGGAAAGTTTATTAAAATTAAAGTCTACTGGAGGTCAAACAAATAATTTGTTCCGTTAAAAATATTTTAAAACATAAGTTTTTGTATAATTTTATTTTCTTGAAAAGGTTTTTTTTTTTCAAAACAAACAAAAATTACATTTTTTTTTTTGCTTAAAAACATTTTGTCATTTTTAGAAATATTTTGTTTCAATTAAAATAAAATCTTATTTTGATTTCTTGTGGCAGAAAAAAGTTACAACAATTAAACTTCTTTTTTTTTGAAGCTCAAAAACAAAAAATTAAAAAAATTGTAAATTTTTTACAAAAAAATTTCAAAATAAATTTTGGAATTTTTTTTTTTTTTTTTAAAATTGAACTAAAGAAAGTTACTTATTTTAAAATATTTAATGACATAAAAATATTGACTTTATCAAAACTTCTAATTTAATTTGAATTTTGAAGCAAATTAAAACTTCTAATAAATTTTTTAAATATTTTTTGCTTCAATTGGATTTTTTTCAATTATTTCTACTTAATCAAATATTATGTATTTTTTTAACACAAAACAACTAAATTTTACAAAATCAAAAAATTATGAAAAAACAAAGAAACGCCAGGACAAGGTGTGATTTTGACATATTTATTAGAAAATGGAGCTAATCTGCGTCCACAGCTGGATGTTTTTTTTTTATTGCACGATGCAGCTGGAATCCTGCAAAGTGTCCGAGATTGTTTATTTACAATAAATGCGTCACTATGAGCACTTTTACATTATGTACACATTAGTCTCTGTTTTTCTATGACAGTAGTTACAGAACCTCTTCAGCTCTACAGTGCTTACAAACGGACTACATTCACAGGGTTAAACATCAAGAAAGTTACCTAAAAATATTTTTTTTAAAAAAAGGCAGTTGCTGGAAAAAAAAAATGTGCTTTTTTATAATTGTGGCCTCCAAACCTCCAAGATTCTGAAAAGCTAAAAAAAAAAATTCTTCTTCAAAGATGATTTAGCTTAAAAAAAAAAAAAAAAAAGACTCTTAAAATTCAGACTTCTTCAGTCAGAAGTTTTTCCTTCTTTTTAATAATTTTAAACATGATTTGATTTCTTCAGGCTTCCGTAGTTTTTTACCCGGTTCAGAAAACTACAAACATAATAACATTTTTTTAAATTGTTTTTAACAAATATTTAAGTCTCTTTATTCAAAACCACGAAGGATGAAAATGTGTCTAAATGGTGGAAAGCACCGCAGAACGACGAGCCGAGCGGAGCCGACACCGTTTCTTTGTAGTGTTTTATTATCGTGTTAAAAAGAAATAAAAAGTCTAAACGAACAAATGTGTAGAAGAAAAAAAAAAAAACTAGTTTACTGAAGCTAAAGCTAACGGTTTCTTCACTTCTGCTCTCTTTGTGGGGTGGGGGGGTGGGAGGAGTCTCTGCAGAACCAGATGTTGAACCTAAGAGGGCGCTGTCAGATCCTTTCATACATCAGCAGATTTCCTCCTGTTGCGTCTGGGCTTTGTCCCGCTTCGCCTCGCCTTTCTGGCTGCTTTGGGTCGTACGGCAGGGGCGACCACGCTCCCTGCCTGCTCCGCCCGGCTGTCTGGGTCTTCGTGCTCGGTGCAGCAAAGCTGTCCCGTGGGGGGCCACGCCCGCAGCGCTCCTTCCTGGTGAGCCTTGCAGAAGGAGTTGGGGCAAAGCTGGCAGAAGGACACGGAGTTTTTGCCGCAGACGTCACAATGGTGCCAGGGGCATTCCCAGCGGCCTGAGGGGCAAATTAAAAACATTTCAACTTTGAAAAAAAAAAACAAATCTATTTCATAGTAAAAATGTGTGATATTTAACTCTTGAATTTATTTAGTTTGTGAGCGAGCGTGCAATGGTTACGTTTTTCCACTAGAGGTCAGTGTTTTTTTTGAGGCCTCAGACTTTTTGAACCATTTGAGACAGTGTTTCAAATGAGGTGTCACTGCTTCACAAGATTTTATTTTATAATCATTAACATATCGATCCATATATAAAACGCACCATCGGATTCAAAGAGAATTAAACGTTTTGGGTGGCAACTTTCTGTGTGTGTGTGTACCCACCAAACGGCCTCTTGGTGAGATTGAGGCAGGACAGGTGATAAGCTTTGGTGCAGGTTTTCTTGTCACAGAGCACCAGCTGTCCTCCGTCTGCACAGCGGAAACAATCATCCTCTGACTTCTTCCCTTCACTTCTCCGTCTTTTATACTTCCTCTTTACCCGCTTTGGTTTGGGCTCCGCCGCCGGGCCGTTGGATGTCTGAGGACGAGACATAGAGGTTAAAACGGTCAGGTCGCGTACGAGAAGCTTACAGTTTAAAACTCTGCTCACTTTGGGTCGATCTCCCAGGAAACCGCTGCAGTTTGGGGCGCCGCAGCGACAGATCGTTTTCTCGTTACCGAGACAATCCAGATTGTAGTTAAAGGTCAGTTCAGTTCCTGAAGAGAAAGTTTCAGACGCACGAGAAAAAAAAGACCGTTATAAAAAATAAAATGATTTTATTGTGACAAAAATTCAAAATCTACTTCCTCTTCCTTCACACAGAAAAAAAAGTCAAGTTAAAACCTTCATCAAAGCCTTTAAAAGTTATTGATTCATATAAAAAAAATGACTGAATACTTCTAAACAAATGTAAAACCTTTCAGTTTCAGATGTTTTTTAAAAAAACTTTTTTTAAAAAAGTTTTTACTTGTTTTATTTTCTTTTTAAAATATATATTTTGTTATTTTATTTTGTTATTAAAATGTGCAAAAATATTTTTGTTTCAATTTATTTTTTATAAAAATATTTAAAATGGTTTATTTAATTTTTTATATAAAATAGAATTTTTATTTTTTTTTTAATATTTTTAAAAATTTTATAAAATATAAGTTTTCTTTTTTTTTTATAATAAAAAACAATCTTTTTATTTTCTGCGCTTTAATAGATTAACCCTATAAAGCACACCCAAAGAAATAAATGTAAGAAAATTCTAATTTTTTGGAAAAATAATTAAATAATAATAATAACAATAATAAATTAATATTTTATTAATGAATTAATTAATAATAATAAAAAATTGTGTATCAAATATGATACGTTTGGCGTTATAGGGTTAAAGCGTTGGTGAGTTTGTGGAAAATATTTCTACTTAAATTCATGTCTGACTCGATATAAATTTTGAACAAATTCGGCATAAAAATCAAGTTTCACGTCTTTGTTAGACGGTAAAAAATAAATGTAGCCGTTCAGCAGGTAAAAAATTATTTTTAAAGTGACCGTATATTGGTGACGTTGAGTCTCAGACCGTCTGACGTGCCTGAAACTAGAAACTGAGACGTACAGGATGTGAGATCGAGGAAACGGACTCATTCAGTTTAGACCTTGATGTCGTGAGATGGAACTTTTTTTGAAGAGAGAAGAGTTTACATTATTTCAGAATTTAATGAACATGTTGAAACAGGATGAGCAGGTTCAGAATCCCTCGTTATAAACTCAGAACATTTTTATTTTCAGCACCAGACAAACACAAGACTTATTAAAACCACTGAAAGTCTTTGTTTATATTGTTGGACTTCTTGAAAACGAGATATCCGTTCGTTCCGTCATCTTCCGCTTGTTCCGGGGTCGGGTCGCGGGGGCAACAGCCTCAAACGGGCAGCCCAGGCTTCTCTCACCCCGGCTGCATCCTCCAGCTCACCCGGAAGGATCCCAAGTCGTTCCCCGGCCAGCTGTGAGACATAGTCTCTCCAGCGGGTCTGGGGTCTGCCGCTTGGTCTCCTCCCGGTGGAACATGCCCGAAACACCTCGCCCGCGAGGCGTTCGGGGGGCATACTGACCAGATGCCCGAACCACCCCATCTGGCTCCTCTCGACCTGGATGAGGAGCGGCTCGACACAGAGCTCCTCCCGGATGGCAGAGCTCCTCACCCGATCTCCGAGTGAGAGCCCAGCCACCCTGCGGAGGAAGCTCATTTTGGCCGCTTGTACCCGCGATCTCATTCTTTCGGTCACCACCCACAGCTGGTGACCATAGGTGAGGGTTGGAACGTAGATCGACTTGTAAATCAAGAGCTTTGCTTTTCGGCTCAGCTCTCTGTACAACGACGGACCGATGCAGCGTCTTAGTTATTGCTGATGCCGCACCGATCCGCCTGTCGATCTCCCGCTTCATCCTTCCCCCACTTGTGAACAAGACCCCGAGATACTTAAACTCTTCCACTTGGGGCAGGACCCTGTTCCTGACCCACAGGGGGCACTCCACCCTTTTCCGGGCGAGGACCATGGCTTCAGATTTGGAGGCGCTAATTCCCATCCCGGCCGCTTCACACTCGGCAGCAAATCGATCCAGCGAGAGCTGGAGATCACGGTCCGATGAAGCCAACAGAACCACATCATCCGCAAAAAGCAGCAATCCGATCCCGAGGTCACCAAACTGGATCCCTCCAACGCCTCGGCTGCACCTAGATATTCTGTCCATAAAGGTGATGAACAGAATCGGTGACAAAGGGCAGCCTTGGCGGAGTCCAACTCTCACTGGAAATGGAATCGACATACTGCCAGCTATACGGACCAAGCTCTGGCTCCGGTCGTACAAAGATCGGACAGCCTGTACAAAGGGCTCCGATACTCTATACATACATTTAAATTTAGAAATAATTATCAACTGCTCTGACCTGCAGGGATGTCGCAGACGGCGAACAAGCCCACTCGCGTGTCACCGTTCACCGTCCACTTCTGCGTCTCACAGTTGGGCTGACAGCTGTGGTTCATGAAGCGGGAGTAGTTCCCTTTGGGCCCGGCGTCGATGATCCGGTCCTATGAGAGAGAAAAGCCTCAGGTTTATTTCTCTCCAGGTCAGACTGTGGTAGCGGCTACTGTCCTGCTACAGCTAGCTGTCCTGTAACATTCCCAATGCCGTACCGGTGTGTTGCTGTAGCTCCTGGTGGAGGAGGTGCTGCAGACAAGCAGCACCACAGAGACACCGTGGAGCGGAGAAAAAAAAAACACAGCAGGACTCACCTTATCGATGGTCAGCATGTAGAAGTTAGTGATGTTGTTCTCGTGGGCGTTGTTGATCCTGGCTCTGCACTCCTCCTCATCGATCAGCTCTCCGATATACTCGTTCACAAACTCACCCTGTTGGAAGAAAGCGTGTGATTTTATCAGAACCTTCAACTTCTGATGATCAAACTTTGGTTTGCATGAACTTTCGAAGAGTAAAGAGAGGGTTAAGAGACAGCTGAGCCGAAAAGCAAAGCTCTCGATTTACAAGTCGATCTACGTTCCCACCCTCACCTATGGTCACCAGCTGTGGGTGGTGACCAAAAGAATGAGACCGCGGGTACAAGCGGCCGAAATGAGCTTCCTCCGCAGGGTGGCTGGGCTCTCACTCAGAGATCGGGTGAGGAGTTCTGCCATCCGGGAGGAACTCGGTGTCGAGCCGCTCCTCCTCCAGGTCGAGAGGAGCCAGATGGGGTGGTTCGGGCATCTGGCCAGGATGCCCCCCGAGCGCCTCGCGGGCGGGGTGTTTTGGGCACGTCCCACCGGGAGGACACCAAGGGGCAGACCGTCTCACAGCTGGCCGGGGAACGACTTGGGATCCTTCCGGGTGAGCTGGAGAATGCAGCCGGGGAGAGAGAGGCCTAGACTGCCCACTTGAGGCTGTTGCCCCTGCGACCCGACCCCGGAACAAGCGGAAGATGATGGAACGGAACTTTCGAAGACGCACAATTTAACAATTTTTTTTTTCCAATCAATTTTATTTTGAAGTCTAGTCTGTGGGACACTTTGATGAAAAAAAATTCAACAGCAAGGATTCACATCGGAATTCCAAACGGTTCCGTAAAGCTGGTTGTGCGACATAATTTCAGGTTGTCGGAATTTTTTTTAAATTGAACCCAATTTTAATGTTTTTTGGAGCTTCATTTTTTTGGAGATGAAAGTCAGATCGTGATCGTCAACATTGCTCCTCACCTTCTTGATGTCTCGGAGGGAGATCAGACCCCAGCCTTTGCCGGGTGCTTTGATGATCTTTGTTTCCGGGTAGAGACGCTTGGTGAAATCCTGGTTGCAGCAGCGCTCGCCGCTCGGACACACCTCGGGGTGGCACTCGTACTGCAGCATCCGGTTCAGGCACTCTGCCTCGAAGCCGCACGGCCGCTCCACCGTCGGCTTGCAGTTACATTTAGGGATCTCGGACATGTCCGCCGTGTAGACCTGAACCTTCCCGAAGGGTTTGTTTACCTGAAAGATGAAACGAATAAGTAAATAACACAGAAAGGTTTGGAGGATGGAGGAAACCGGGATCTCAGACCTTAATGAATTTATACGGAGGAGGTTTACGGCTGTTCTCTTGAGCTTCTTTAGCTTCTCGTTTGATCTTCATCTCCTTGAATCGAGCCTCCGCCTCCAGCAGAGCTGAAAAATGTTTCATTTTAAAAATGTGGTGACCTTTTAAATAACAGATAAAATCATTTACTATAATTTCACGACCATTAGGCGCACTGTACGAAAAGGCGCAGTCTCAGTCACACACCGCCTTACAACAACAACACATACACAAGCATGCAAATGTGCGTTTTAAAAAATAGATCCGGAGCAAAACTGAGTTTGGTTGTGCTTTAGTTAAGTAGTAACGATACTAAACAAGCACATTACCGGTAGTAGTCTTTATTCAAATCCGTCAAAGTCCTCATCCTCCGTTTCTGAATCGAACATCTTTGCAAAATCCAACAGAGCAGGTCCACTTCGCTCCTCGCTGTCAAAGTCACTGTCTGTACTGTGCGGCTCCTCAGAAAGGATACCAGCTTTTGTGAAAGCTCGGATAACAGTACCAGCAGACACGTTAGTCCAAGAATCTACAATCCATTGACTCGTTTATGCTGAAATCTCTCGCAGCGGCTCAATTCCCATGTTCCTCTGCGTAGCTGATTGCCTTCATCTTAAACTGAGCGTCATAAGCGTGTCTCTTTGCCATTTTCAGGGTTAAAACAGCAATGTTGTTCATACAGGACATACCTTTTTTATACACAATCCACGCCCACACTTCACTCTTTAACGTTCTCATGCCTTTTCTTTCAGGTCCGCCTCGCCTCACGGGCACCGCTTTTTCTTTTAGGTCCGCCTTTTCTCACACACAAGGCGGACCGCACGAAAAGGCGCACCGCTCATTTTGAAGAAAATCTAAGACGTTTATATGCGCCTTATAGTCGTGAAATTACGGTATTCTTTCAGCTGAATTTTTTTTACCCTTTTAATCACTCTTTAAAACATTAATTCTGGTCGTTCTGCACACGTTACTGTTAGAAAATCATGGAGATGTAATGATGTAAAACTGTTCCGGCGGTGCGGCTCGTGTGTGGTGTGTGTATGTATGAAATAAAGAGCGTGTGTTTTATAAACAGTGATAATTCAATGTGTTTACCGGTCTTAAAGACCTTCCCGATGCCGTTCCTCTGGTTTTTGCTGCCTCGGTCTCCTTCCATGTAGGGGAACACCCTTCCCTGGTGGGTCCAGAAGTAATCCTTAGAGCCGAAAAAGAAGACCGGGAACTCTCCGATTTCATGGCGAAGGTGCTGGATGTTGGTGGGAATGTTTCTGGGATGTTGGATCTCTGCTGGCCACCATCTGGAGACACACAGAGATGAAGACGTTTAACGTCAGGATGGAAGACACTGAAAACCTAGAAACTCTCTGTAAACATCGGGAAAGTTTTGAGACCCGTCTTTTCAGGGTTTGTTTCTCTAACGGATGGAAAATCTTACATGGAACTAAAACCAGGAAGTTTAGTGACTGAAGGTTTTGGACCAACGTTTTTTATCCGTTTCGTCATCTTCCACTTGTTCCGGGGTCGGGTCGTGGGGGCAACAGCCTAAAACAGGCAGCCCAGGCCTCTCTTTCCCCGGCTGCATCCTCCAGCTCACCCGGAAGGATCCCGAGTCTTTCCCCGGCCAGCTGTAAGACATAGTCTCTCCAGCGGGTCCGGGGTCTGCCCCTTGTTCTCCTCCCGGTGGGACGTGCCCGAAACACCTCGCCCACGAGGCGCTCGGGGGGCATTTTGACCAGATGCCCGAACCACCCCATCCACTTGCTATTTATGGTAGAAAAATATGCCAACATGGAGGTGATTCCTTAAGTTAATGCAATGTTGGTACTGAGTAACTGTGGGCAGTTTCATTAAAATCCCTGGTTTGGGGAAAATGTTCAAAAGCATACAATAAGTCAACATGATTCACTCGTCTCTCTGGACTTTTCTTACCACCTGTAGATACAATGATAACATGCAGAAGAAGAGGTGGGTGTTTACCTGTATGTGCCCAGTTTGACCCAGATGATGTCTCTGTATTTGGGTTTCTTTCCGGCTCGGCAGTCGTTGCAGAACCAGCTTCCGTCGGGCATGGCGATGTTCAGGCAGTCGGGGTGAAAAGCAGCAGGACACGACTCGCAGCAGAGCAGCTGTCCTCCTGCGTACACACACCCTGTCACATCAGGAGGAGCCGATACCAAAACACACCTTCAGAAAATTTCCTGAGACGAACCTTTGGAGCAGACGAAACACCAGCTGACGTTGACGTGGCTGTGGTGGCTGTAGCCCTTCTTGGCGTTGAAGTGATTGGTGCAGATGATGGAGCTGTTGGTGATCATCTCGCTGCCCGCTGCCACACACAAATCGCCCGTGTGGTACGCCACCGGGCAGCGAAGGCAACGCATCAGACGACCTGCAGCACACACACAAAAAAATCAATCAGTAAAACCAGTGGTTTCCAAGTGGGACGAAGGAAACCGTAAATACAGAAGAAAAATAATCAAATTTTTCTTTTTGCGTAAAACAATATAAAAAAAAATCTGAAAACTGCAAAATAAAACTATTAAAAACAATTCATGTGTTTATGTAAATTTTAAAAATAGACTAATTTTTTATGTTTTAAATTGAAAAGATTTTCAAAAAACTTTATATACAAAATATTTTAGAATCTGATAAAAATAAATGTGAATACTTTTGGAATTTTATTTGTTTTTTTGAACATACAACAATCTCTTTAGTATTTTCATATTCTAATTATGGGCTCAACTGAACCCTCTGATGGACCGTTTTTGGTCCCCGGGCCTCATGTTGGACACCGATCTAATAAATAACTTCTCTACTCATACTGTGTCTTGAAGAGGACAGCAGAAGATTACAACTAAATATTTAAACTTTAATCCATGGATTATGATCGTGTTGGTCAAAAAAAAAAACACAAAAAAACTTCCAGACTTTCTCTAAAGAGTTAATCAGCGTCGTCAGGCTCACATTGGTCAACAGGATCAGAAGGAAACAATAAACTGGCTTTAAAAAAAAAATTACAATTTGTCAGGAATTAAACAGAAAAGGAAGCAAATAATTATATAAAAGCAGTTTGAAACTGTGGCTAAACTTCTAACTAGGGCTGAAACAGTTAATCGATTATAATCTATTATCAAAATAGTTGTCGATTAATTTGGTCATCGATTAATTGTCTAAAAAGTTTTTACTGTCAACTGCACTTAAATTGGTCTCCATATGGGGCAGTAGAGAGCAAATTGACGATGCGGGCAACCAAAATAGGAGGAGAAGAAGATAGCAGCCAATCCTTGACCTTCATTTTACCCCGCCTCACGTGATCAGGCGGATTCAACAAGATGGCGGAAAGATAAACACACACAAAATCATCCAAAGTTTGGATCATTTTCCGCTAAATTTGAAAAAGACTCGCGTTAATATGCAAAGTTTGCGAAACGGACACGTTTTGGCACGGAAGCATAACGACGCTGCACAAACATCTGAAAAAAAAAAAACATGTCGGACTCTTTTTTGCACTAAAACTACACAACTTGAATGTTTTTGTATATTTTTTTTCTCATGTTAATCTGGGGCCTTTTTTTTGTACAATACTTCTGAACAAGGTTAAATTTGCGAATCCAGAAGTGTTAAAGGTTTCTTGTTTTCAAATGTGATCCAACAGTTTACCTTTAATGTTTTATTAACCAGTACTACTAAAGCACATTTTATGGGTGTTTATAATTTACTTTTACTGTATACAGTAAGTAGATTTATTATTTTTTAGAAATGATAATATTCTACCTCTTTATTTGACAGAAAGATTAACATTTGCTCTTACTGTAATAAACCCAACGTGTTGTTTATGTGGTTATGAGTTGTGTTTTACACAATTACATTCTATAATATGCCGAAAAAATAATATTTATTAAATTGTCATTTTTACCCGATTAATCGGCCCAATAATTGTCAGATTAATCGATTACCAAAATAATCGTTAGTTGCAGCCCTACTTCTAACGGTAACAATATCGAACAGTAATTTAATCGATTCTTTACAGGACGTAGCGGCTGAAAGCGGAGACGCTAGTTGTCAGGCAAAACGGCTGAAATCATCCGTGGCAACTCACATTAGAAAACGAGATTATTTGACTTTGGTTTCCTGTTAGTTCGGAAGCGTGTGGACACGTTCAGAGTAAGAAAGGTGAAAAAATTTTGCCCGTTAAAGGGTTAAAGGTGGGTTTTTTTTTGCATTTCGGACATGAAATTACATTTTTGTAAAGAATTAAATTAAAGAAACAGTGACGTTTTGTTCTAAAGCCAGACGGCAGGCGAAGCATGTGGACACCCGGAAATATGACTGGTCCGACAACAAAAAACAAACTTATACAAGTGGCAGTCTGTTGACGCTTCAGGTCGGATCAAAGTGTTATGGGCATCCACTGGTGTTTAAAAAAAAAATCTATCTTATTCAAAGTCAAAAAGTTACTGCTGCACTTTTAATGTTTTGCTCACAGTTTAAAAGAACTTTGTTGCTCATTTATTTTTTAAAATTTTATTTACAATCAACCAGCAATTTGAATTTATTTTATTTGCCGATTGTTTAATGTTAAAAGAAATATTTGGATTAAAAAATAAACAGCAGGCAAAAGGTTTTACGTTTTGTTCCATTATTGTACCGAAAATAAATTGAACCGTGAATTTAAAACTAAGGTACGTATCGAACCGAGATTTTGATCAGTGTTATAAACCCGAAAGATAATTTTAAGTCAAACAGAAGGTAGATTTAAACAGTGATAGTAACTATTGTTATTTGATCAAGTGATAGAGTGTGAGTGTGTGTGTGTGAGACCTTTGTTGGCCTTGTTTTTGGTACGGCATCCATAGTGGCAGCTCACACAGGCGTGCAGTGGGCACCGGAAGCCCTTGTTATCAAACACTGTGAGGGGGTTGAGACGCACGCAGGCCTCGTGGTAAAACTTTCCGCAGTGTGGGACGGGGCAGCGACGATCGGCGCCCTCTGACTGCTTACAGATGAAACACGTGTGAACGCCTGGAGAAGAAAAAAAACAAACTCAGTTGTTGCTTCGCCAGCAGACTGCGGCGTCAGGGCTTTTACGCACCGCTGCTGCACTCCTTGCACAGCAGCTTATCTTCAGGTTTGAGAGACAAGTCCAAACAGTGCAGGTGGAACATCCCACAGCACTGGCCTTCACACGGAACCAAGTCCTCTCCCGCCATCTCACACACCTACGAAAAAAAACAATCGTTTTTAAAGAGAAAGAAAAAAACTCGTCTGAAGAAATTTCAACAAAGACTTTAGATTTACCTGACAGACAAACTCTTTCTTTCGTTCACCCTTTTTGGTCCCGTCTAAGCTGTCCACCGGAGAACCGGGACATTCCTCACTCCCAGAAGCCTGCAGGAACAAAACCACTGAGAATCACACGGAGCAGCACGACCAGGACAGAAGGATTTGGGGATCGGTCTTTATTGCTGCTGTTCTGATTCATGAGTCTAATAAAGACTCATTAATAAACAACGTTTGTGTCTTAAAACAACAACAAAAAAAATATTTATACTTGAATCATTTCAACTGAAAAGTTCTTCCTACAATTTTAATCCATCCTACATGTGGTAGGATGTTGGATGGCGACCACAGAGAGCAGGCAGAGCAAAAAATGATGTGGCTCAGCAACAGACGGGTGACCTGTATTGGGTGCATCCCACCTTTCATCCAATATTAGCCAGGACAGACTGACATACTAGTGGATAGAATCTAGGTCTGTTTAACCGCATTGGTGAAAAATAAATTTTTAAAAATACGTAGGATACAAAATGACTAGTGAAGCGGCCGGGATGGGAATTAGCGCCTCCAAATCCGAGACCATGGTCCTCGCCCGGAAAAGGGTGGAATGTCCCTGCGGGTGAGGGACAGAGTCCTGCCTTAAGTGGAGGAGTTTAAGTATCTCGGGGTCTTGTTCACGAGTGAGGGAAGGATGGAGCGGGAAATCGACAAGCGGATCGGTGCGGCATCAGCAATAACTAGGACGCTGCATTGGTCCGTCGTGGTAAAGAGAGAGCTGAGCCGAAAAGCAAAGCTCTCGATTTACAAGTCGATCTACGTTCCTACCCTCACCTATGGTCACCAGCTGTGGGTGGTGACCGAAAGAATGAGATTGGGGGTACAAGCGGCCGAAATGAGCTTCCTCCGCAGGGTGGCTGGGCTTTCACTCAGAGATCGGGTGAGGAGCTCTGCCATCCGGGAGGAACTCGGTGTCGAGCCGCTCCTCCTCCAAGTCGAGAGGAGCCAGATGGGGTGGTTCGGGCATCTGGTCAGAATGCCCCCCGAGCGCCTCGCGGGCGAGGTGTTTTGGGCATGTCTTACCGGGAGGAGACCAAGGGGCAGACCCCGGACCTGTTGGAGAGACTATGTCTCACAGCTGGCCGGGGAACGACTTGGAATCCTTCCAGGTGAGCTAGAGGATGCAGCCGGGGAGAGAGAGGCCTGGGCTGCCCGTTTGAGAATGTTGCCCCCGCAACCCGACCCCGGAATAAGCGGAAGATGATGGAACGGAACAAAATGACTAGAAATTTTGAAAAAATATTAAAACATACAGACGTAAAAAGGTGTTTTGTTTTTTTTTTCCAGATGAAGTTCCAAGATTAAAACCAGAAGCTACTCCAAGCCTCACCTCGGTTTCTGAACAGGGTGACACCCGCCTCTTTTTAGCCTTAGATGCCATGTTCTCATCATCCTGTTTTCTTTTTCGCCGCCTCTTCTCCTGATCTGGATTATCTGTGTAGATTAAACATTTTTTAAAATCAGGATTTGTGTTTATTTCAGAAACCACGAAGCAGAGGAAAGAGTTGGTCATTTACTTTGAAGGGGAGCTTTGGGTTTTCGTATCCGTTTTCTTGGTTCTTTCACATCGACTCCATCAACTTTCCTTTTTCTTATTCTTTTCTTTGCAGGTTCATCAGAATTTGAAGCCTAAACAAAAAATAATAATTAAAAAAAATAAAAAAATAATTCAGTATTTCTAAGGGTGCAAAATAATTATTGATGAAAAGTAAATACAAACTGATAATGACCCTTTTGACTGCAGTTTTACTGGATCCACTTCTCTTTTTAAGCGTACGATCCCGGCTGATTGTGGAATCCGACGGCCTTCTGGTTCTCTTCCTCTCCTTTTTCACTAAAATAAAGAAAGCCATTGACTTAAATATTTTAAGATTATATGTGATAATTAGCAACTAAGCTTTTCCTTTAAATATTATGATTAAGGAAGCAAATAAAATCGTTTGAATATAGTCTAATTATTTTTCTCTTATGTGAAGCGTTTTTTTCTTCTTCACTATACACATGTTGACTGCCGTATTTGTCAGGGACTTTTTGTAAAACCATCTTCTAATTATAAAAATATTTGGAAAAAAAAATTGAGCAAGTCTTTAAAAGCTACAGCAGTTTTTTTTTTAAACTGTATGTTTAAAGTGAACCTGTACGAACCTGGATCAGAAACCATGAGTGAGTCTGCTTCTGATTTCTCATCTTTTAAAGAAAGCAGCTTTGTTTTTCTTTTTTTCACCGTGGTTACAGGTCTCCTCTGCCTCCTCTGGGTTTTGGTTCCACTCTGAGGTGGTCTGCGTCTCCTCTTTTTCTTCTGAGTCGCTTCTGCTTGATCGTCTGGTGGAGAAGTCCCAGAATTCTACAGAAAAAAAGAGGGCGATTTTATTAAAAATCAAATAGAAAGAAAATGTATTCTGTGTTTTGATTTATAATCACAGCATCTTTCAAAAAATACATTGTGTTTCTGCATCAAAGAGAAAAAAAATGAATTGATTGTAAACTTAGTAACTATTTAAAGGTTCTATTTCATGTCAAATAAAAACTGTTATAATGTTATATAATTTTTTAAAGCTTTGATCAAATGGCTTTTGGAGTTAACGATAAGGTTGTGTGAAATGTATGAGAAAATGTTTGGTATTGATGTTTCGGACAGGTTTTATTTTTATTCACAGACAAATGGAAGCATGGAATAATAAAGGTAACACTGAGGCATGGGGCGGCGTGGCTCAGTGGGTAAAGCGACCCACTTCAAGATCGCAGGTTCAATCTCCGGTGTAGGAGCTTGTGCCAAAATGTTTAATCCCTATTTGGTTGTAGTTTAGTTCCTTGCATTGCAGCTTCCGCCATCCGGTGTTACTGTGTGTGTGAATGAGTTCATGTGGGACGTATTGTAAAGCACTGAGATTTTCTTACAGTAAGATCATCTATCAGTTTACCTATTGAGTTCTGCTACTGTTACTAAATGATCTTCTTTTGGCATTTCTCTTCAGGGGTCACCACAGCAAGTCAGTTTCTTCCATCTAACCCTATCTGCTGCATCTTTTTCAGTCACGCTAACTATCTTCATGTCTTCCTTCACTGCTTCCATGAACCTCCTCTTTGGTCTTCCTCTAGGCCTCTTTCCTTGTGATTTCAAACTCAGCATCCTTCTTCCTATGTATTCTCTCTCCTCTGCACATGTCCAAACCATCTCAGTCTGGCCTCTCTGACTTTATCTCCAAAACCTCTAACATGTGCTGATCCTCTGATCCGGTCCATCCTGGTCACTCCCAGAGAGATCCTCAGCATCTTCATCTCTGTTTCCTAAGTGATGTGTGTACAAACCTCTTCTTTTACGTTCCGTTCCGTCATCTTCCGCTTGTTTCGCGGTCGGGTCGCGGGGGCAACAGCCTCAAGCGGGCAGCCCAGGACTCTCTCTCCCCGGCTGCATCCTCTAGCTCACCTGGAAGGATCCCAAGTCGTTCCCCGGCCAGCTGTGAGACATGGTCTCTTCAGCGGGTCTGGGGTCTGCCCCTTGGTCTCCTCCCGACGGGACGTGCCCAAAACACCCCGCCCGCGAGGCGCTCGGGAACCACCCCATCTGGCTCCTCTCGACCTGGAGGAGGAGCGGCTCGACACCGAGCTCCTCCCGGATGGCAGAGCTCCTCACCCGATCTCTGAGTGAGAGCCCAGCCACCCTGCGGAGGAAGCTCATTTCGGCCGCTTGTACCCGCGATCTCACCACCCACAGCTGGTGACCATAGGTGAGGGTAGGAACCTAGATTGACTTGTAAATCGAGAGCTTTTCTTTTATGTGTCTTACTTTATTTGACCTTTTTGTCCTTCATGCCTCTAATTCATTTACGAACAAACACTGGTGTTTATTTAATTTAAAAATCTACTTTTAAGATCCTTTGATGTGTTTTTGGATGTGAAATACCCAAATGCATTTATCCACAAATGAAATATCTTATTAAAAGTATGATTAAATGAAATAACATGTGTAAAGCATGCCTTAATTGATTAATCAAACAGAAGAACCTTGATGTGTTCTACATTCAGCAGGACTCACCGGGACGTCTGGGTTTAGTCTGGAGTCCGTCACCGCAGACAATTTCATTTTCTTAGAAACATGGGAGTTCAGGTGAGGACCGCTGTCGTCATACAGAAATCCAAAGTTCTCCACGCGCTTTTCCTGCGGCATGCCAAAAGCCTCTTTGGCCTGACTCACACCCACGTCCCACTGGGCTTTGAGCTTACGGGGTACAGAGGGAGCAGACTGCAAAACAACAAAGTATTTGATGTAAATATGAATACATGCTTCTCGAGAATTCACAAAGATAAATACCGGGTTCCCCAGGGATCAGTTTTAGGCCCAAAACTTTTAAATCTGTACATGTTGTTACTAGGCGTTAGGTTTCATAGCTACGATGATGATAGGCTGTTTCAGACTGCAGTACCTTTTTACGAACGACACGAGAGGAAGACTGTCTGTTGCCCTGTGTGAGCTCCAAATACTGATCCTCTCCCGTGAAGAACACCATGTTCTTCTCAAAGACGTAGCCTCGTTCTGGGGCATCTCCAAAATACTGCACATGGTACAGAGGACCCAACTGTCTGTTTGCTGCTGGAACACAAGAAACTAAATTAGAAAAATCTTCATAAAACCCTCTTACAAAGAAAAAAAAAGAAAGAATTGAACTTTATTCATCCATCAACAGGAAAATTTGTGTGCTGCATTACACCGCAGCAGGCTGCCACGGCGGTGCCAACGGTGGGATAAACAGGGGGTTAGGTGTCTTCCCCAAAGGCACATAGACACGAGGTGAACTTGGACCCAATTAATCAATTCAATTCAGTTTTATTTGTATAGCCCAAAATCACAGAATTTCCGTCTTAGTGGGCTTCACAAGAAAAAGAGGAATGTATTAACATAAATACACAGCAAGAAAAATAACTAACAAATGATAACTAAACAAGACTAGCACATTTATGCACATTTATGCACTTAGACTCTCCTTCACGGTGAGGAAAAACTCCTAAAAAACTCATCAGTGGGGAAAAAAATAAGAAACCTCGTGGGGATCCACATGAAAGAGAGATCCCTCCCCCGGGACGAGCAAACAATGTGTCACAGATTATTGTTTAAATATGATCTTATCCTACTCTACAGCTAAATATCTAAAGAAGTCAATAGATGTTCTTCATCCTGATAGAAACACGGGGGACTCCTCAGCCCGGAGATGTTCAGAACGGGGATGAGTAGATGTTCTTCATCCTGATAGAAACACGGGGACTCCTCAGCCCGGAGCCCCCGTTAGAAATCAGATTTCTAACGTTAGTTGCCATAGACACTTTCGGCCAATTCGTCCGATAACTAATTTGGCTGCCCTACCCTGTATCGTAGGGTATGAACAATGCAAATACAAATTTCCCATTGTATCCATCGAAGCTACACATTTGCTTTCAGCTTTCTCCAAACGCCACATGACTGAAATGTAAATACAATCTGTACTTATTTTGATTTTTTAAAAAAAGCAACTCTTCAGTTCAGTCAAAAGTATTTAGAAATTTTCTTGAGAAACCAGAAACTTCCGTTTCATTCTGTCGCCTTTCGCTTATCCATGAAATGGATGTTGTGCATACAATTTGGATTTTATTTACTTTGTAGAACCTTGATACTTAAGATTGCACTAAATTACATTAAAACTCAGAAAATTTCCTTTTTTTTTAAAGTATATGGCAATCTGAAAGGATTTTGTACCCTGACACCACTACAGGTGATTTTCATTCACTTAAAAATATAACTCACTGCCATGTTCTACACTCAGGGCAGGGCGGCCAGATTAGTTCTCGGACAAAACAACCAAAAGTGTCCATGGCAACTAACGCTAGAAAACAAGCATGTACGCCGGTTCAGAGTAGAAAAAAAAAAACATGTCCCTGTTGAAAGAAAATTGATCTTTGTTTAGAAAAAAAAAAATTCTGTAACATTGTGACATCTTTTGTCTTTGTGGAATTGAATATCAATCTTTTCTAAAGCATTGTATTAAAGTTGAAAGTTTCAATATTGTGACAACACTACTTTATTCTGAGCTTCTCACCTTTCTGTTTCTGTTTGAAGTGAACATTAGACTCAGGATCCATGGTGATCATACATGGCCACCAGGGATACCCCGACACTTTGGTCCAAACCAGATCCCCAACTGAGAAACGGATGGATGGGGGAGACTCTTTTGGCTGGCTGATCATTTCTGACACATCATCAGCAGGCTGGAGAACAGAGGGAAGAAATGATCAGTATTTCAAAAAATGAAATTAAAATAAATACAGGAATCTTTTTTTAATCACAACAGTTAAGGCGGATCGTGCGGCGTCAGCAATAACTTGGACGCTGCATCGGCCTGTCGTGGTAAAGAGAGAGCTGAGCCGAAAAGCAAAGCTCTCGATTTACAAGTCGATCTACGTTCCAACCCTTAACTATGGTCACCAGCTGTGGGTGGTGACCGAAAGAATGAGATCGCGGGTACAAGCGGCCGAAATGAGCTTCCTCTGCAGGATGGCTGGGCTCTCACTCAGAGATCGGGTGAGGAGCTCTGCCATCCGGGAGGAGCTCGGTGTTGAGCCACTCCAGGTCGAGAGGAGCCAGATGGGGTGGTTCGGGCATCTGTCAGGATGCCCCCCCGAGCGGCTCGCCTGTGAGGTGTTTCAGGCACATCCCATTGGGAGGAGACCAAGAGGCAGACCCCTAGCCCGCTGGAGAGACTATGTCTCACAGCTGGCCGGGGAACGACTCGGGATCCTTCAGGGTGAGCTGGAGGATGCAGCCAGTGAGGTGAGGAGAAGCCTTGGCCTTCCCGTCTGAGGCTGTTGCCCCTGCGACCCGACCCCGGATGAGTAGAAGACGACGGAACGGAACAAGAGTTACCTTGTATAAAAATAACCTGCAATAGTTGAAATCTATGGGGTAGTCAACTATTTTAATTGTAATAAACATTTTAAGGCTGTAAAGTCCTCACTTTGTACTTTTCTAAGAAAATTTAAATAAACCTACACTGAACAATAATACAGTGAAACCGTTAACATATGACATGTGCACCACTCTGTGTGTGTGTGTGTATGACAAAACTAAACAGATATTATAAATGCATGTTCTTCACTAGAAATTACGTCAAAACAAAGATTCTACAACAATTTATCCTGTTACAGTATTTTCTTATCTTTCATAAAAACACATTTATCTTTTTCTCCATTACAAAAAAAATTCTGCAGTTATGTGACCGTAAGCAGGTCCATAAAAATGAACAGAGAAAGAAAATGTTGCTATTTTACATTTTCAAGGACAAAAATGTAAACTAGCTACATTTATTTGGCTCTGCAAGAAAAACTAACTCCAGGAAAAGTTAAAGGCTAGCAAGGGGAGAGTTCTGTGAACAGTTACACCCGTGGGCGGCTGGCTTAATGGGTGTACGTCGCCCCTCATGGTCCACTGTGTGTGCAAGGCGCAAAAAACAAGGAGGAGTAGAAATAAAGCTAAAAAATTACACAAAAAAATCTGCAAAATGGTGAAGCCGTAAGCGTGTAAATGCTGTTCATCTCTGTACATTTACAAAAAAAAATAAGACACTGTGAATGCATTCATTATTTTTCAGAAATTTTTGTTATTTTCTAGTATTTCTTCATCATAAAATATTGAAAGAAAATTAGAGTCAAAACCTGATCTGTCGCTCCAGTGTGGTCTGAGGAGCTTGTTTTCTCCATGTGTTTGGAAGCTCTCCCGCTTCTCTTCTTATCATTTCGCCTTTCATCTTTTTCAGATAAAGTACCATCCTGTGCCATCACCAGGCTGATCCCATTAGCACAGCTGGGCTCAGATGGAGTCTGCTCCACCACCTGGGGTATCGTGGCCTTCAGCTCAGGTTCAGGATGAGGCGTGCAGCTGTGGCTCCCGTTAGTCGCCGGCGCCTCAGCACCTTTAAGCATCGGCGGCTCTGCTGTGCAAAGCTTAGGCAGCATTAGAGAAGTGAGGTCTTTGAGCCTCTCGTGGTTGTGATTGTTGTTACTATGTCCGGCCATCTTCTGGAGGACGCCGTCCTTTAGTTTAGCAGCAAGCTGTGCAGCAGCTTTGTCCATCAGCAGAGCTGGGTCACTGCCCATATCCCCCCGGCCTTTCCGCAAACTCAGGGACTCTGGTGGCTGCTTCATGCTAATCGGACTGGCTGGTTCAGGCATTGAAGGCAGAGAGCTACCAATGCTGTCCATTCCATCAAACTCCTCCAGGCTCACTGAGCTGCAGGACAAGAGAGCCAAACACAGTTGGTCATTTTAACATCAACTTGGCAGCAATTTTTCCCAATAAAATGACATTTTGAGCAGTAGATTCCTCCACAGCTTAGCCTGTAAACCAGGGGTCACCAATGTGGCGTCACCCATAAGGATCACATCGTTGCCTGTTAAGTAGAATCCCATATAATAAGTTTTTTTTCAGTCGCTTTTTCAAATCAATAAGAAATATTTTCAAAATGTATCTATAACAAAAATGTTTTTGTCGTCACGTGTTTGTCCATGGATCAGTTTAAGCCAGTCTGCCTCTTATGGTGAGACGTAGGCAGGAACAACGGTGATGGTGAAAACAAACAAACAAAAAAAAACGTTTTCGTGTGGTCCTCTGAGTAATTGATCAAATTAAAATGTTCATTTTTCGATTTATGTACTAGATATAAGTAAATAGATCATACAAACCAGATATAGTGTGTGTGTGTGTGTGTGTGTGTGTGTATGTGTAAAGACTCTGCCCATGACAAGGACCGCCTAGAAGGTAGCTTTTGGTTTCAAAAACGTTCTTGATATAAAGAAAAGTCTAAATCAAGGTAAAACTTGTCCAAAAAAACTAAATTATATTTAAACAATGAGGCTCATCTTTAGGATGTGAATGATTCCCGTGTGTGTGTGTGTGTGTGTGTTTGAGTGTGTGATTGTGTATGACAGTGTATTTGCATTGGTGAGTATGAGGGAGAGCGTGTGAGTATTTGTGTGAGGATGAAAGTGCGTGTCTGTGAGATTGTGTATGAAAGTGTATGTGTGTGAGAGTGTGTGTAAGAGCGTGATTGTGTTTGTGTGTGAGAGAGAGTGTTTGAGTATTTCTGTGAATATGAGAGTGTGTGTTTGAGAGCGTGTGTGACAGTGTATGTGTGAGTTAGTGCGAGTATGTTTGAGAGACGATATCATTGTGTGTGAGAGTGTATGTGTTTGTGTGTGTCAGTGAGTGTGCATGCTTGAAAGTGTGATGCTGTGTGTGTGACAGTGTATGTGAAAGACAGTGTGTGTGAGTGACATTGTGTGTTAGTCTAGCTGCTAGGATTCTCCACCATATACAGTGAATCTCCAGAGAGTGTGTGTATTTCTGTGTGTGAGGCTGCATGTGTGAGTGTGTGTGTCTGTGTTAATCTTACTGCTAGAAATCTCCTCCACACACAGTGAATCTCCAGTGAGTGTGTGTGACTATGTGTGTGTGTTAGGCTTGCTGCTTGGAGTCTCCAAAACACACAGTGAATCTCCAGTGAGTTTGTGTGTGTGTTTTAGGCAAGCTTCTAGGAGTCTCCTCCACACACAGTGAATCACCAGTGTGTGTGTGTTAGCCTTGCTTCTTGGAGTCTCCTCCACACACAGTGAATCACCAGTGTGTGTGTGTTAGCCTTGCTTCCAGGAGTCTCCTCCACACAAAGTGAATCTCCAGTGTGTGTGTATGTGTTAGCCTTGCTGCTCGGAGTCTCCACCATACACAGTGAATCTCCAGTGTGTGTGTGTGTGTGTGTTGGCCTTGCTGCTAGGAGTCTCCTCCACACATTGTGAATCTCCAGTAAGTGTGTGTGTCTGTGAGTGTTAGCCTTGCTGCTTGGAGTCTACTCCACACATTGTGAATCTCCAGTGTGAGTGTGTGTTAGCCTTGCTTCTAGGAGTCTCCTCCACACACTGTGAATCTCCAGTGTGTGTGTGTGTTAGCCTTGCTGCTCGGAGTCTCGTCCACACATTGTGAATCTCCAGTGTGAGTGTGTGTTAGCCTTGCTTCTAGGAGTCTCCTCCACACACTGTGAATCTCCAGTGTGTGTGTGTGTGTGTGTGTGTGTGTGTGTGTGTGTGTGTGTGTGTGTGTGTGTGTGTGTGTTAGCCTTGCTTCTCGGAGTCTCGTCCACACATTGTGAATCTCCAGTGAGTGGGTGGTGATTTCAGACCACATTTCGGCTCAAAAAGCCGCGGAAATGGCTGAGAAGCCACCGCGTATTTACTGGAACACAACACCTCAGTTATGATTTTTAATATTGAACAATAACTAACTTATTATTAAATAATCTCATTAAACCTTAGAATTAAGAGTTACTTACAACTTAGATTCCTACCTACTCACCTTCCACGTGGAAAGTACTTATTCCAGCTGTAATGTCATGCAAGAATAAAGTTGAAAGTTTCAAATTAAATGAACTAAATGTTGATGAAAAATCATTTTGAAGGAAAAAAGCTGCATCTTTCTGTGTCATCACTAAAGTCAGCCATTACACCGGATTCCAGCAAATAGACAAAGCCGCACACTAAACGCTAAATACTGACTCTTTTTCAGCACCCCGGTAACAGAAATGCATTAAATACCACAAACACCGATACAGCGGTTCGATTTGGGTTATTTCTTTAAACTGTTTCTGCTTCTTTCATTAAATAATTAGTTAATATGACAGCTTGATTTATAAAACTAAGCTAGCCGTGCTAGCATATGCTAACTATTCTCCCATTGAAATCAAGCCAAATTAGCTGCTTCTTGTTAGCATGCTAACATGCTACAAGACTGGCCTCAGCTCGTCTTCACAAAGCTGACAGTCTCATTAAAAATAACTACTTTCTACTTGCCTTTTGGATGTTTTTCTTTGTGGTTACAGAGAGAAAAAGGCCATTTTGATGGAGCGAAGAGGAAAATTTCATTCAAGTGGAAGTAGAAAAGCTTGCGGGAAACTCAAACTGTGCGTCCGACTAGCGCGAAAAATACTCACTCCGGATTGGTGGAGAGAGAAGCAGGAATTCAACAGGTCCTTTCAAAAAATCAACACACTGCTGCAGCCTGTGTGGAGGAGAAGTACACTGCTGCAGCCTGTGAAACACACTACTGAGAAACACACTGCTGCAGCCTGTGTGGAGGAGAAATACACTGCTGCAGCCTGTGTGGAGGAGAAATACACTGCTGGAGCCTGTGAGGAGGAGAAATACACTGCTGCAGCCTGTGTGGAGGAGAAACACACTGCTGCAGCCTGTGTGGAGGAGAAACACACTGCTGCAGCTTGTGAAACACACTACTGAGAAACACACTGCTGCAGCATGTGTGGAGAAAAAACACACTGTGGAAGAGAAATACACTGCTGCAGTCTGTGTGGAGGAGAAACACTGCTGCAGCCTGTGTGGAAGAGAAATACACTGCTGCAGCCTGTGTGGAAGAGAAATACACTGCTGCAGTCTGCGTGGTGGAGAAACACACTGCTGCAGCCTGTGTGGAGGAGAAACACACTGCTGCAGCCTGTGTGGAGGAGATACACACTGCTGCAGCCTGTGTGGAAAGAAACACACTGCTGCAGCTTGTGAAACACACTACTGAGAAACACACTACTGCAGCCTGTGTGGAGGAAAAACACACTGCTGCAGCCTGTGTGGAGAAAAACACACTGCTGCAGCCTGTGTGGAAGAGAAATACACTGCTGCAGTCTGCGTGGTGGAGAAACACACTGCTGCAGCCTGTGTGGAGGAGAAATACACTGCTGCAGCCTGTGTGGAGGAGATACACACTGCTGCAGCCTGTGTGGAAAGAAACACACTGCTGCAGCCTGTGTGGAGGAGTAATACACTGCTTCAGCCTGTGTGGAAAGGAATACACTGCTGCAGTCTGTGTGGAGGAGAAACACACTGCTGCAGCCTGTGTGGAGGAAAAACACACTGCTGCAGTCTGTGTGGAGGAGAAACACTGCTGCAATCTTAGAAACGTTGCTTCTTCTTGCCCAGCGGGGATCCCTCCTTCATAAGGACCTCCTTGAAGTTCCCCCGCTAGGTTTTTTTTTTTCTCACCGAGATGGAGGGTCTATGGCAGGGGTGGGCAAACTTTGATTCGCAGGCCACATTGGGTTCTAACATTTGACCAAGGGACCGGAACAAGAGGAGAGGGATGGCTTGCTTTAGTAAACAAGCCTCTCATTATATGGAGGCTAGATATAGAAAGCCATTGGGTCCGCTACACGTACGTAATCTAGCGTGCTAACATTAAAATCAAGCGCCCTACCGCTTAAAAAACGTGCATTTAGCGCACCAGCTTTAAAACATAGGTTTGAAATTTTTTGACATCTATTTTGACAACATGGGCATCACGGAAACACACAAATTTTAATGTGAGTAGTGTTGTTGTTTTTGCAACAAAGCCAGTATATCTACAGTCCGCCATCTAGTGAGGAAACATCAGAATTGCAGGAATATAAAACATTAACATGGTTTATTTATTTAATTTTTTTTCGGGTCTGATTAAAACATTTAACAGGCCACATGTGGCCCGCGGGCCGTAGTTTGCCCATGCCTTATTTCGGCATTTCCCTTTCATGGTCGCCACAGCAAGTCAGTTTCTTCCATCTAACCCCATCTGCTGTATCCTCTTCAGTCACACCAACTATCTTCATGTCTTCCTTCACTGCGTCCATGAACCTCCTCTTTGTCCTTCCTCTAGTCCTCTTTCCTGGTTGTTCCAAATCCAGCATCTTTCTTCCTATGTACTCTCTCTCTCTCCTCTGTACATGCCCAAACCATCTCAGTCTTGCCTCTCAAACTTTATCCCCAAAACCTCTAACATGTGCTGTTCCCTTGATGTACTCATTTCTAATCCTGTCCATCCTGGTCACTTTTCCTCAGTGCCACTGTCTCTAGACCAAACAGCATGGCCATTCTCACCACGGTTTTGTACACTTTCTCTTTCATTTCTCTTCTATCACACATCACACCTGATGCTTTTCTCCATCCGTTCCAACCTGCCTGCACACGCTTCTTCACCTCTTTTCCACACTCTCCATTGATCGTAGATACTTAAAATCTTCCACCTTCTTTATCTCTTCTTCCTGTAACCTCACTTTTACATTTGGATCCCTCTCATTCACACACATGTACTCTGTCTTACTCTGACTAATCTTCATTCCTCTTCTTTCTAGTGCAAACCTCCACCTCTCCAGCTTTTCCTCCACCTCTTCCCTCCTCTCACTACAGATCACAATGTCGCAGACAGAATAAGTTGGCTTTTTCAACATTACGCATAATGCTTCTGGTCTGCACGACTGTGGTGTTTTCAACTGTTAACAAGGGACTTCGGATCTTGGTTCTTTTTGCTCCTGTTAGGTTATTTTACCAAAATGAACATTTTAAACCTAAAATTTAAGACCAAAAACATCAACACTTGTTCTAAAATTACTCTTGATTCATTTAAGCTTTGTTGTAGTTGATATTGAAACTACAATTTATGTGACGGGCCTAGCTGGCAATTTCACAGAGAGGTTAACTGACTTAGACATCTTAAAACCAATGAATGGCCATGAACAAGCTGACATGTCAGGTGAATTTAGTATGTGCTCAGCACTTCCTCCTCACCACCATGTTTAGAAGAACTGATTAGGCTTTCAGGGTCACTAAAATTAGAGGTCACAAAGTTCGAGTGGGGGACATATCTGGGGCAACTGGAGGCATTATTTTTAATGGCTTGTTGTTTACTTATTCTTATTCGTTTCAATCTTTTTGCACATTATTGTTTACAACTTCCTTTATGGTTAAAGAGAGAAAAAGGCCATTTTAATGGAGCGAAGAGGAGAATTTTATTTAAGAAGAAGTGAAAAAGCTTGCGGGAAACTAAACCTGTGCGAAGAAGTTCACCTCTGGCGGAACTATAGAAGAATTAGTCTTCACAGACTCATAATGGACCTGTAGTGATGTTTTTAGACTCTTACCGAAAATTTGAAAGTGCTTCCAGTGCCAGCCAGTTATTGGCGAACTCTAATATGCCCGTGTGTGAGGTATCTGGCACAACGTTTTGGTCGTGGCCATTTTAATAGTAGTAAAATAGTAAAACAGTTGAAAAAAAAAAGTAAAATTCACTCTAATTTTTTATGTGGCTGAGCAAACACACAAGCCTCCTGAGCAGAAGGGGGCGGGGCAAAAACTTTTACTCTTTTGTGACGTCAGCAGCAGTGACGAGCCAAACTCCGAAGCAACGGTTTGAAGCAATTTGTTTCAGAAAGAAAGAAGAAAGAGATATTTTGCAGAGTTCTGTCTCATTCTACCATCTTTAGTTTAAATTCAGTTTTATTTTGTGCTGCATAGGTTTTCTTGTGCGCTATAAATCTGCAAGCAGTGCGCAATTGCTCAGGCGCGCAGCTTAGAAGGAACGTTGGTAGTAGGACAGATTCTGATTGTATGTGGAAGACAGGTGTCTTTATGCAGCTAACAACCTCAAAATGGGTCTTCAGATTTAGGAGATTAAGCGTATTTGAGGTAGACTTTTTAAAGACGGACTAACAGGACCTTGAGGGTCAAAAGTCAAGCCTGATACATGTTCAAAAACCTTCTTGACAGTAGTAACACACAAAGAAATTATTTTAGAAAATAATACAATGGTATTTTTTTTAAAAAAGTCTTTCTCAATGGACATGCGCCCAAGATGTCTGCGTCTCAAACACAGACTGCAGCGCATTGTGCGCTCCGCAGAGAAGGTGATCGGCTGCAGCCTTCCATCTCTCGAAGACCTGTACGTCTCTAGGACTCGGGAGCGTGCAGGTCAGATAGCAGCTGACCCTTCCCACCCTGGACATGGACTTTTTGAGCGACTCCTCTTGGGCAGGAGGCTCCAGTCCATTCGGACCAGAACGTCCCGCCACAAAAACAGCTTCTTCCCTTCTGCCGTTGGACTAATGAATGCTTTATGATCTGGATCCCCACATCTCTTAGTCACTTTACTATCTTTATTATTTTCTATTATTTTCTATTATTTTCTATGACATTGCACTACTTTTCTTTTTCTTCTGAGCACTCTTAGTTTTGTTAAAATTATTATTATTATTTTTATTTATTTTATTTTTTTCATTTTATATTTTTGCACACCTGTATCAAAACAAGTTCCTAGTCTCTGATATTTTTCACTGACATGGCAATAAAAGCATTCTGATTCTGATTCTGAAGATGAAAATTCCAGAGTTTTACCTAATTTGTAAGGCAACTTGTGAAATCAGTGGGTGTTCAGATACTTGTTTGCCTTCTTGCAGACACACAGATAAGTAGATAACAGAATGAAGTAGGGAAGGCTGATGCAGTTTGTCGTGCTCTGATGATGACCACTTACCTTCCTTACCTTTGCTTTGCTGTAAGACAGTCGATGTGTCTCAGTAGGAAGCACATCCCGTCTACAAAGCTGCGCAGACAGCAGCCTCCTGGGAATTCATCTCCCCTGCTGGAATGATGGCAATAGAAAGTATTCAAGATCATTTACAACGGACACCAGATCCATATCCACACCCACACAGTCAGCACCCAGACCTGTTTGTCTAGAATTTTGTTCACAGACATACTTGGTAACGAAAATCTTCTTTGTTTACTAAAGTCATACCGTTCAGAAATTATGTGGAAATGTATTCATGTGAGTCCAAAAGTTGTAAAAGAGTTTGTGCCTTGTCATGGTTTCTGCAGCAAAGAACGAACTACTGAGTGGTTGAGAGTGAACTTGTAGAGCCAACGGGAGACACTGAGCGGCATAAGAAAAAAAATACCCATCAACTTTCTGGAATATCTTTATTTTCAAAATAAAGTGGAGTTCCAAGGCATATAAACACAACACGCAATGTAATTGTGATAAGTTTGGGTTGTCTTAAATAAAAAGATTGATGGTTCAGATCGTTTATAAAACAGCTTTAAATTTAGGTTCAGAGAAGGTCAAACAAAGTAAAACTCTAGTTTATTTTAGACATTGACAAATTTTTAGACAAATCTTTTTCTTTCATCATTTCCCTTCAGGGGTCGCCACAGCAAGTCAGTTTCTTCCATCTAATCCTATCTCCTGCATCCTATTCGGTCACACCAACTATCTTCATGTCTTCCTTCACTGTATCCATAAACCTCTTCTTTGGTCTTCCTCTTGGCCTCTTTCCTGGTGGTTTTAAATCCAGCATCCTTCTTCTGATGTACTCTCTCTAACCTCTGCACATGTCCAAACCATCTCAGTCTGGCCTCTCTGACTTTAAAACCTCTAACATGTGTTGTTCCTCTGATCCTGTCCATCCTGGTCACTCCCAGAGAGATCCTCAGCATCTTCATCTCTGCTACCTCCATCTCTGTTTCCTGTCTTTTTCTCAATGCCACTGTTTCTAGACCAAACAGCGTGGGCGATCTCACCACGGTTGTAGACAAATCATAAACAAATTTAAATATCATCAACTTTTTTATTCACCTATTTTTTTCTTGTGAGGGTATAACATCTTTGTGAAATTAAAAATCACCCCTTTTCCTTTTGGGCTAATTTTAAGCAGTTTGTTTTGCCAGCATGATTTAGGTCAACAGGTTTGACAATCCTCGATTTACAAGTCGATCTACGTTCCTACCCTCACCTATGGTCACCAGCTGTGGGTGGTGACCGAAAGAATGAGATCGCAGGTACAAGTGGCCAAAATGAGCTTCCTCCGCAGGGTGGCTGGGCTGTCACACAGAGATCGGGTGAGGAGCTCTGCCATCTGGGAGAAGCTCGGTGTCGAGCCGCTCCTCAACCAGGTCAAGAGGAGCCAGATGGGGTGGTTCGGGGATCTGGTCAGGATGCCCCCGAGCGGCTCGCTGGTGAGGTGTTTCGGGCACATCCCACCGGGAGGAGACCAAGGGGTAGACCCTGGACCCGCTGGAGATACTATGTCTCACAGCTGGCCGGGGAAAGACTTGGGATCCTTCCGGGTGAGCTGGAGGATGCAGCCGGGGTGAGAGAAGCCTGGGCTGCCCGTTTGAGGTTGTTGCCCCCGCGACACGACCCCGGAACAAGCGAAGATTACGGAACGGAACGACAATCCACCACCCACAGATTGTGAAGGAGGCAGGCTGTCCCTCAGGGTGTCCGTGGGTCCGTTTGTGCTTCTGTAACATGTTTATGAACTAAATATCTTCCAGATCACTGATGGAATTTTATTCAAACTCCACTCAGCTACTCTGCGCCGACCACAGATGAACTGTTTAGATTTTCAGGGTCATACAACCAAAGGTCAAGATAACAAAGGTTGAGATCATAACAATTAAAAACCTTACACATATGACTGCTTCAACCTCGTTATCAAAACCATTCTGAAGACATTTAAATTACTGCCTTATGTTACATGGTACAGTCTATAGATGAACTGTGTAGATTTTAAAGATTCAAAATGTAAGATTGTTTTTCGTCACATTGTGAGCATAGGGAAATTTGACAGTCTCTAGTGTAGTATTAGTATGAGAAACACAGCATAAATAGACACTATACCGTGAGTTAACCAGAGAGGTGCAGTGTTATTATTATAGTGATTATTATTATAGTGGATACTGCTGTAAAGTGTCCTTGTGCCCAATCAGTTGGTGATTGCTTCCACCGTGTATAAGTGGTGAAGTGGTTGTCTTGATGGTCCTATTTGATAATGATGTCTCCTGATGGAAGAGGTACGAACTGTTCGTTTCTTGGGACGTTGGGGTCAGTTGCTATGCGTCCTGTCATCTGCTGAACTTGAGCTGTAGACCAAGTCCAGGTTTGTTAGCCAGCAGCCTACTGTGCAGTCCTCACCACCCAAGCCAAGTCCATTTTGTCTTGTGTAATGCAGATGCCATACCACAGTCATGCTGAGAGACACAATCTCTCATTTTGTCACTTCAGGGTTATTTGATCCACGATTGAGGTCACAAATGTTTATGAACATGATACATCCCAAACCAAGGAAGGACTTTTGATAAATTTAGTGAAAGGCTTTTAATGTATTATTTTTCTCCTTATTTTCTGACTTGTCCTTTTCTTGCAGCGGAATGAATGCACAGTGCAGTGGTTTGCACGGTGGCCTCACAGCGAGAAGATTTGGAGTTTGAGTCCTGGAGTGGAGGTGAGCTTTGAAACACTGGTCTTTCTGTGTGGAGTTTGCATGCTCTCCCCGTGTGTATGGGTGGGTTTCCTCCCGGCCTCCAATAAACATGTGCGCTTGATACCTGGAACGCTTGAAATTTTTTTTTTTTATAACCTCAATGAGTTTTTCTTGGTTAAATAAAGTAAAAAAAACAAAAACAAAAACAAATGAAAGTCTGATTAAGATGTTTTTTGCACAGCAGAAAAGTAAAGAGAAGTAGGAAATGAAAAGAATAAAAACAATGTGACCACGTTCACTTTAGATCCATCTATACAGGTCAGAGATGGTTGGGACTCACTTCTGCTGAAGTCCAGCATCATCTCCTTTGTTTGGGCCACGTCCAGGTTCTCCACCAAGTCTCTATATTCATTCCACCCCCTAGTTTTTATACGCCCAACAATGGCCGAGTCATCCGAGTACTTCTGACGACAATACCCTGAACAGTGCTTGAAGTCAGCCCCGTAGGAGGTAAAAACAAAGGGGGACAGGACAGCTCCCTGTGGAGCACCGAGGTCAGACACAGTTCTTCAGCAATACAAACTCTGGTCGACCAGACAGGTAGTCCTTGGTCCTTTGAATTTTTAAGTCAGACACAAGCAATTACAGCTTGTAGATTTAAAAAAATATTAAAACATCTGTGTAAATTTTTACTGCCAAAGATCTTAAAGGGTTTAAGATGACTTACTTATGTCTGTAAGTAATTACTTTTACGATGTTTACTTTTTGAAATCTAACTTGTCATAAACACAACACTGTAAAAACATTCATCCATCTATCTTCACATGGTCACAGACATAATTATATAACGATACCAAGGCTATTTTTATGTCAGAT
This sequence comes from Neostethus bicornis, assembly GCA_902685375.1. NCBI lineage: Eukaryota > Metazoa > Chordata > Actinopteri > Atheriniformes > Phallostethidae > Neostethus > Neostethus bicornis. The sequence goes on from LR738552.1 coordinate 22,372,695, forward strand.
GGTTTGTTATGTAATTTCTCTTTATATTCTGGCTGTGATTCAAAGTATTCTTGTCCTTCTGAGGGTCTTAGGGTTCAGATTTCTCACAGTAGCAACACTACTCAACCACATGGCCTGTGTGCAGAAAGGTGAACTGACATTTCAGCCACGGACATTTGAGCCAAAAAACTGCAACCTAGGATATTTGAGCCACGGTGACTCGGACATTTCAGCCACGGACATTTGAAGAACTGCAACCTGGGCGCAACTGTTTATTTACGATAAAAAATGTGGACATTTGAAGAACTGCAACCTGGGCGCAACTTAGCTGGGCGCAACTGTTTATTTACGATAAAAAAATTTTAAATGACTAAAAGCCCGATAAAAATTCTTGCACGATAAAAATTTTTAAGACTAAAAGCAATTTTCTGTAGTGCAACTGTTTATTTACGATAAAATTTTTTACATAAAATATCAGAATTTTTACATAAAATATCAAAATTTTTTAAAAATATCAGAATTTTTTATTTGAGCCATGGGATAAAAATGAGTAAAAGCAATTATTTTCTGTAGTGCAACTGTTTATTTACTATAAAAAATTTTACATAAAATATCAGAATATCACAATTTTCTACATAAAATAGGTTTTTGGCCCAAATGTCCGTGGCTGAAATGTCCTAAATTCGGGGGCGCACATGGCTCAAATATCCTAGGTTGCAGTTTTTTGGCTCAAATATCCGTGAGCCATGGGATAAAAATGACTAAAACCAATTATTTTCTGTAGTGCAACTGTTTATTTACAATAAATTTTTTAATAAAATATCAGAATATCACAATTTTCTACATAAAATAGGTTTTTGGCCCAAATGTCCGTGGCTGAAATGTCCTAAATTCGTGGGCGCACATGGCTCAAATATCCTAGGGTGCAATTTTTTGGCTCAAATGTCCGTGGCTGAAATATCCTAGAACCCACATGGCCTGTGAGAGAAATGTCCACTTTTATTTTGCAGGGTACCGGAAATAAGACGTTTTACAACATCCTGCCAAAAATGAACAATGAACTAACGTGTGTTCAACATGCATTTAAAATCACTTTGTTTGCCTTTTTTTTTTTTTTTTTTTTACTATTATTTCCATTGTGGGTTTTTTGTTGGTGTTTAGAAAAAAAATTTAAAAAAGAAAAGAAAAAGGGTGTTTCGATAGTGACCTGTAGGAGGCAGCGTTTTCACAGTATGGTCAAATTACTAGTAGAAGAAGGAGGTACCAGTGACGTCACAGAGAGACTCAGTGGGGCTAGTTGTCATGCGCGTTTATGCGTGAAAAGGACGTGACACATGATGGGAATTTTCCACTGAGCTCTTTGACTTTACCTCCTAACTTTTAGAAATTGTTTTAAAAATTATTATTTTTTTTTATGTTCTTCTGTCTTTTTGAGACTTTCGGTTTTGTTAAATTACCATAAGCTAACGCTAGCTAACTGACTGTTTATTAAAGGTATTTAAATCATGGCGTTAATCTTGTTTACGAGGACTAGAGCACCTTTAATCAAAACCTCCCGCTCTTTAAAGAACGAATTTCGTAAAGGTAAGTTAACTATTCTGTTTTTATTTGATTCTATATCAGTTATGTGTGTTAATTCTACGATATTCTGCGTTAGCATGTACATTAGCATCCAGAATCGTTTTATAATCTCATAAAAACATCTTTAATGTGCAAACAAATACCTAAACATGTAGCTTTGAAATCATTTTATTAATTAAACATGAGCTTCTAAACTTAATTAATTCAGTTTAATGTGAATAGAAATTTTGTTAAACAACTGATATAAAATAATTCAGGTTATTGAGTTTATTTTGGACCTGATTGCCAGAGATGATACAGTTACCAAGACAACCAGGATTGTTGCTATGACAACCTGATCATATAAACATTTACATTTATATTTATTTTATATTAAAATATTTCAAATAGCTTGTAGTTTGATGAAAAGAAACCAGTTTCTTTTTAGCTTTGCATGATCAGGTTTGGTCCCCGCGACAGACTGGCGACCTGTTTGGGGTGTACCCTGCCCTTCGCCTTAAATCAGCCGGGATGGCCTCCGGCACCCTCCAACCCCGTAAGGGATAGACGGATAAGAAGATGACTGATCAGGTTTAGTGTCTTTGTAGATGATGTCTGTTTTGTTTTTGTACTTGATGTCACCTCCTTCTGTGACTAATAGTTCCAGACTATTTCTTGGAAAACTGTTGCTGACTACCTGTTTTTGTACTTATCATTTGTTTTTGAGATATTTCAGAAATCCGCTCACTCCCTGACAGGTTGGAACAAATGTACTTTAATCACAAGGAGGTCATTTCATATCAGCATGTGTTCGTGAACAGCCTGTGAAGAATTTTTTGTTGTGTAATAAGGATAGATATCAAATTGATGAGACTTGATGTACTTGTTATGTAATTTTAAGTGGATCACTGTTACAAACTTGCTTTGAAGACATTAGAGCATTACGGGAGTAAAAAGTTATTATTTTTCGTCTGTAATTACAGTCAAAGTGTATCCTCAATTCACCGGGTCGTATTTTATAAATAGATTATTGGGTCGGAATGTGGATTTGTCTGTCTGCTGTGACTGAGCTTTTGGCTCAAGGCCCAGATTTTCAGACAAATTGTTGAGGTTCCATGTGTCAAGGTCAGTGCGTCTAATAGCATTACCTTTGACAGACTAAAGTAAGTTCCGTTCTATTAGTCGTCTTCCGCTTATCCGGGGCAGGGTCGTTGGGGCAACAGCCTCAGATAGGAAACTCAGACTTCTCTCACTCCGGGAGGATCCCAAGGTGACCCCTGGCCAGCTGTAGGACATAGTCTCTCCAGTAGGGTAAGCCTCACGGTCTCCTCCTCAGCTCACCAGCAAGGCTTTCAGGAGGCATCCTACTCAGACGCCCGAACCACCCCATCTGGCTTCTCTTGACCCGTAGGAGCAGTTGCTCTATTCCGAGCTCCTCCAGATGGCAGAGGTCCTAACTGTCAAAGTAGGAGCCTAGCGGCAGGCGTATCTGGGATCTTGATCTTTCGGTCACCACATGTACTCAGCTCTTTCTTTGGACTGATGCAGCATCCTGATTTTTGTGGGCGTAGCACCGATCTGTCTGATCATTTTTGTTAGAGATTTTTTTTTACAGAACTAACTTTGTGCATGAGTTCTTTCTGTTTCGTTCCAATGTCTTCTGCATATCCGGGGCTAGGGCGAGGGGTCAACAACTTCAGCTGGGAAGCCCATGTTTTCCTCACGCCAGCTGTGAGACATAGTCTTTCCAGCGGGGTCCTTGGTCTGCCTCTAGGTCTTCTCCCGGTAGGTTGTGCCCGAAACACCTCACTAGTGACGCATTCGGGAGGGATCAGAACCACTCTATCTTACTTCTCTCGTCCTGGAGGAGCAATGGCTCCACTCCAAGCTGCCCGGATGGCAGAGCTTTACGGCAAATCTGCAAATAATCCGAATGAAACGTACCATTGTGTTTAGCACTCCTGTTATTTTTAGGAAATGTTTGAACTACAGCATAAATATAGACAGTTTAAATTCAAATTTGACAAGTTTTCCTTTAATTTTTTTTCTTCCAGAGATGGAAGTCTTATATACTAGCCGAGTATTAATTAGATTTGATGGTTATGTATTAGATGTGACGGTTATATCAGCCCTACTGGAACGGTTCAACATTTACCGGTATGCTGATTTTACAAAGTGGATTTCTACACTCATCCACTTTAGATGTCAGACTGATGAGCCAGACGTGTCAAAGATTAGTGTTATCTTACACAACATCAATATACCAATTAGGACTCCGTCATTTTAGAGCCGCATCATCTGAGAGTTACTTACTTGGGCGTGTTTGTGTCTACGATAGCATATACGACAACCGCTCATGGTTTTTTATTGTTATGCAATCAAAACAAACCATTTTAATTCATCTCCATTTAAAAAAAAAATAGTTGGACATGTTTTAATGTTAAAATTAAGAAAATTTGGGTGTTAAACGCAAGATTTGAGGGTGAAATCAAGCCCGTCGGATATGCCAACTGGCCTTTGAGGAATGAAAATATTACAGTTGAATCATTAAATGTAAATGTGTTCTTATTTATTACTATTATTTTGTATTTTATAACCTTTATATTAAAAAAAATACAATTGCTACATTTCAAGTTGATAAAATCTCCGTTCCATCATCTTCCGCTTGTTCCGGGGTCGGGTCGCGGGGGCAACAGCCTCAAACGGGTAGCCCAGGCCTCTCTCTCCCCGGCTGCATCCTCTAGCTCACCTGGAAGGATCCCAAGTCGTTCCCCGGTCAGCTGTGAGACATAATCTCTCCAGTGGGTCCGGGGTCTGCCCCATGGTCTCCTCCCAGTGGGACGTGCTCGAAACACCTCGCCCGCGAGGCGCTCGGAAGGCATCCTGACCAGATGCCTGAACTACCCCATCTGGCTCCTCTCGATCTGGAGGAGGAGCAGCTCGACACCGAGCTCCTCCCGGATGGCAGAGCTCCTCACCCGATCTCTAAGTGAGAGCCCAGCCACCCTGCGGAGGAAGCTCATTTCGGCCGCTTGTACCCGCGATCTCATTCTTTCGGTCACCACCCACAGCTGGTGACCACAAGTGAGGGTTGGAACGTAGATCGACTTGTAAATCGAGAGCTTTGTTTTTCGGCTCAGCTCTCTCTTTACCACGACGGACTGATGCAGCTTCCTAGTTATTGCTGATGCTGCACCGATCCGCCTGTCGATCTCGCGCTCCATCCTTCCCCCACTTGTGAACAAGACGCCGAAATACTTAAACTCCTCCACTTGGGGCAGGACCCTGTTCCTGACCCGCAGGGGGCATTCCACCCTTTTCCGGGCGTGGACCATGGTCTCGGATTTGGAGGCGCTAATTCCCATCTCGGCCGCTTCACACTCGGCAGCAAATCGATCCAGTGAGAGCTGGAGATCACGGTCTGATGAAGCCAACAGGATCACATCATCTGCAAGAGCAGAGATTTGATCCTGAGGTCACCAAACTGGATCCCTCCAACGCCTCGGCTGCGTCTAGATATTCTGTTCATAAAGGTGATGAACAGAATCGGTGACAAAGGGCAGCCTTGGCGGAGTCCAACTCTCTCTGAAAATGGAATGATAAAATCTCTTTAAATTTATTTATAGGATGATTAAAGTATAATTTTTCAAAATAAAGTGCCCACAGAAATATTCTATTGAGGCAAAAAAAAAAAGAGAACCATGCCTAAATAGTTAAACGATTTCCACATTTTAGGGCGTTTATATTCTCTATAGTTTTTTCAAATTTTAAGAGTTTTGTTCCTGGTTTCTGATCATAAATTATTCCCCACAAATATAAATAAATTAAATGATATAATCTCATTTATAGATTATTTATTATGTTGTCATTAACCAGCCTGCTTTGACCTTAAATGACCGCGAAACTGAAATGGTTTTTGGGTTTAACACCCCTCCTTTAGACCAAAAGCTATCAGCTACATGGACTTTAGGTCTGAGCGACTGTTTATATGTGTCCATGTAAACAGTCACACGATCTGTTGGTACAAGTCATGGGATAATTTGCTCTTTAAGTCCCATGGTTTAACATAGAGCAGCGTAATGAAGAATCGTCTGGCCCTCACCACATTTAGAAATGATCTAAATAAAACATTCATCAAATCCTAACAATATTTAAAGCTATATATAATTTAGTAAATAAGTCAGAGAGGCCAGACTGAGATGGTTTGGACATGTGCAGAGGAGAGACGGAGTACATCGGCAGAAGGATGCTGGATTTGGAACCACCAGGGAAAGAGGTTTAGAGGAAGACCAAAGAGGAAGTTCATGGATACAGTGAAGGAAGACACGAAGATACTGTAATTTCACGACCATTAGGCGCACTGTACGAAAAGGCGCAGTCTCAGTCACACACCGCCTTACAACAACACACATGCAAGCATGCAAATGTGCGTATTAAAAAATAGATCGGGAGCAAAACTGTGTTTGGTTGTGCTTTATTTAAGTAGTAACGATACTAAACAAGCACATTACCGGTAATAGTCTTTATTCAAATCCGTTAAAGTCCTCATCCTCTGTTTCTGAATCGAACAGCTGCGCAAAATCCAACAGAGCAGGTTCACTTCGCTCCTCGCTGTCAAAGTCACTGTCTGTACTGTGCGGCTCCTCAGAAAGGATACCAGCTTTTGTGAAAGCTCGGATAACAGTACCAGCAGACACGTTAGTCCAAGCATCTACAATCCATTGGCAAACTGTAGCGTAACTCGCCCGGTGCTGCCTTCCACCCTTCCACGGCTCGATTCCCATGTTCCTCTGCATAGCTGATTGCCTTCAGCTTAAACTGAGCGTCATAAGCGTGTCTCTTTGCCATTTTCAGGGTTAAAACAGCAATGTTGTGCATACAGCACATACCTTTTTTATACACAATCCACGCCCACACTTCACTCTTTAACGTTCTCATGCCTTTTCTTTCAGGTCCGCCTCGCCTCACGAGCACCGCTTTTTCTTTTAAGTCCGCCTTTTCTCACACACAAGGCGCACCGCACGAAAGGGCGCACTGCTCATTTTGAAGAAAATCTAAGACGTTTATATGCGCCTTATAGCCGTGAAATTACAGTAGTTGTCGTGACCAAAGAAGATGCAGCAGATAGGGTTAGATGTAAGAAACTGACTTGCTGTGGCGCCCCCCTGAAGGAAAATTCCGAAAGAAGAAGATATAATTTAGGAAATAATTGCAAATCTCACGTCTGTGGCATTATTTATTGAAATGAAAGTAACTAAAGATGTGAGCTGTGGAAAAAAGTCAAACCAAAGCAGTGTGTCTGAAGATTCTTTGGTAGTTAATCAACAGTCATTTTTCTCTTTTCCACGACCGTCTCTTATGTCATCGTGAACATCCTGTTGTTGTTTCTTTAAATATCTCAACCATCAGAGTTCGGTCTGAACTTCTTACCTGGTCTTTTCTAAACAATTTGCTGTTAAAAATACAGCAACTGGGATTCAAACCGTTGACTCGATTGAAAGCCAAGTTCATCTGTAATTGTTCGCCTCATGTTTTATTTTTAATATATTGTCATCAAAGCTCTAGTTTGCCTCATAGTTAGTTTTTAAGAAGTTTATGCTGACATGTTCTCGGGTTTGTGCGACCAAAAAGTTAGAAATTAACCAGTTGGTTAAAGTTGGTTGTGTTAAATCACTGATTTAACTTTTGATTGAGAATAGAAAAGCAAATGGTTAAATCTGTTGCAGAAATAAAGCAGTTTATTCTTAATAATGACAAATTAACAGACTGCATTAAAGTGAATTATATTTTATAAATAAACCTTTACCTTTTAAAAAAAACCCAACCAAACAACATCATCTGTAATATTTTTTTTTATAAAATGATTAGGAGCAGTCTGTATCAGATGCCCGAACCACCCCAGCTGGCTTCTCTTGATCCAGAGGAGCCAAGAGAAGCTCTTCTAGATCCAGGATGGCCAGGATGGTTCTGGCCATCCTCAATTTGTGGACATTTTGTGACAACTTGAGTGGTATTTATCTAAAACTGTACGAAGCTGCTTCGGTACCATTTTTTTTCAACATTTTATTAATAATAAAAAAAAAAAAAGGTTTGAGTTAGTTCCTGACCAATTATGGTGGTCGCTTAATCGGCCATTTAAAAAATAAATTTCCGTTCCGTCATCTTCTGCTCATTCGTGGTCGAGGACGGGGGGATCCTGACCAAATGCCCGAACAACCCCATCTGGCTCCTCTCGACCTGGAGGAGGAGCGGCTCGACACCGAGCTCCTCCCGGATGGCAGAGCTCCTCACCCGATCTCTGAGTGAGAGCCCAGCCACCCTGCGGAGGAAGCTCATTTCGGCCGCTTGTATCCGCAACCTCGTTCTTTCGGTCACCAGATCTGGTTACCATGGTGAGGTACGTAGATCGGCTTGTAAATCGAGAGCTTTGCTTTTCGGCTCAGCTCTCTCTTTACCACGACGGACCGATGCAGCGTCCTAGTTATTGCTGATGCCGCACCGATCCGCCTGTCGACCTCCCGCTCCATCCTTCCCCCACTCGTGAATAAGACCTCTAGATACTTAAACTCCTCCACTTAAAAAAATAAATTGATTAATTAAAAAACTTTAATGTTTATGTATTTTTTATTCATTAACGTTCTCGTGTAAAAGTTATTGCTCTATTAACGAACAATATAAAATTGGATAATTCTGTGAAAATATAATGATTTTAACATATCGCTATAATTCTTACAGAAAACTATATGTTTTAGTGGAAATGGTTTTTTTATTTTAAATTATTATTTATTATTTAAATTATTATTTATTATTTAAATTATTATTTATTTATTATTTAAATTATTATTAAATTATTATTAAATAGTAAACAACATCTATGATTATGATTTTACACAAAAAAAAGTTTTCTGAGCCGCTTATCCGTAATGCGGTCGCAGGGGATGCTGGAGACCATGCTAGCCGATTGAAGGCGAGAGGCAGGATACAACCCATACAGGTCATCAGTATGTCGGACCACACGCAACCATCCCGGGGGCAAATTTTAGTAGCCAATTTACCTAACATGCATAATTTTGGAGAGTGAGAGGAAACGGGAATACCCGGAATAAACGCACGTTTATACGGGAGTTTGTTTGCATACACCAGCAAACTCCACACAGAAAGGCCAGTGTTTGAAGCGTCGCCCCACTCCTGGACCCGAACCCCTGACCTTCTTGCTGTGAAACTACTGCGATAACCACACAAAAAATTACTACTCTTTTTTTATCTTAAAAGTATGAAGACATTTATAATTATTTAGCTTCTTACTTCACATTTAGATGAAATTGTCCATTTAATTTTCCGTTTAATCTTTTTAGTATATTTTCTTCTAAACACACATTTCTAAAAATCTGAAGAGGTTTGTCTCTGTTTTCTTCCTCCATGTCAGAGCAGTATTACGTGCTATGCACAGTGACGTAACATTTTGATGGGAAACTGTAAATGTGGGTGTTTGAGTTTGATAAACATAATTTTCTTATGGCATAAAAAACTGTAAAATGATTGCATGTAAAAACTGTATTCATCCCCCCCACCCCACACACACACGACAAACTGGGGTTTAAGATTTCTGATATTAAATGATGATCTCTGGTGGAATCTTTAATGGCCGCTGATCCAAGGCATTTAGATCTTAAACATAAGACTCATCACTCAGAGATCGGGTGAGGAGCTCTGCCATCCGGGAGGAGGTCGGTGTCGAGCCGCTCCTCCAGGTCGAGAGGAGCCAGATGGGGTGGTTCGGGCATCTGGTCAGGATGCCCCCCCGAGCGTGAGGTGTTTCGGGCACGTCCCACCGGGAGGAGACCAAGGGGCAGACCCCGGACCCGCTGGAGAGACTATGTCTCACAGCTGGCTGTGGAATGACTTGGGTTCCTACTAGGTGAGCTAGAGGATGAAGCCGCGGGATGAAGCCGAGGTCGCGGGTTTGCGGCCCACACAGAGCACGTCTAGGGGACGGCCCACCATTGGCGCCGTTGAAGGGCAGCCTGCTGCGGTGTAAGGAGTGCAGCACACAAATTTTCCCGATGAGGGATGAATAGAGTAGTTCTTTTTTTGTTTTTTTTTTTTTTTGTCTCTGCACTAAAATCAAACTCACCTTAGGAGCAAGAATATCGTTTCATATGTCAAACCGGCTTTGGAAAAAACCCCAAAAAATATAGTTTGACATTTCCACTTTAACTGAATAATTGTTTGTATGTGTGTCTCTTGTTTAGCCGTCCGTTTGAATTGGTTTAGCACAATAACGTCTGCAGATCACGGAGGAATTAACTGAGAGGTGAAAGTCAAACAGACCGGGGTCACGGTGGTGATAAGTCAGGACTAGAATAGTACCACTGAAAGGCCAACAGCATGTAGAATGGCTTTAGAAAGTGAGGCTGTAATCCTAAAAAAAAAAAAAAAAAGCTCAGTGATGGAACAGTGGAGCCCAGTAAAGGTTTACTGTACTTCCAGGCTTTTCGTCTCAGCGCCGAGGCTGTTCCAGTAAACTCTGCCTGACATGTTCGCTCAGGCCATACTGGATTCAATCCAGTTAGCCGCGTGAGAAAGGTGTGGTGAAGCCGAATGCTTTCATCTGATAGGCCAGAAGCATCTCACTGCTCCACCCTCTTTATGCCAAACACATGACTCTGGTTTGCAACTGTAGATCCGCGTGAGGGGCCTCTGAGGGTGTGAAACCCACCCACCCCCACCCATCCTCGGATAGTAAAAAGATACTAAAGTTTCACATTCGTCGGGTCAAATTGAGCACAATGAGTCATAAAAAGCAGAAAAAAAAGAACAACTCTAAAGTTTCTTAAATTGATGTTTGAGTGTGAAGGGTAAATTCCACTTTGTGATGATGTAATAGTTCATAAGAAAGGGATTGCCCGGTGTTTCAGCAGACTTTCTGGAATGATCTTTGATTGCATAACACACGTGGAGTGATGCTAGTTGATTGTGTTATTACATAAGCATCATAAGACTTGTGTGTTCTGTCACCTAAACAAAGATCCATAACAACACATTAGCACGAGGAGTCTGCAAATAACTGCTGATGTAAGATTTAGTCTGACCAGATGAAGTTTTTTTTTTTTTTTCATCTCTGTGTTTTTTTTTCTGTATGATCTGGAAAATGATCATTTATTTTTTTATCTTTTTTTTCTTTAGGAAAACTAAAAGAAGGTTCCTGCTTGAACTGCACAACTTTGGGCCTCACAAGTCACAAGTAAGCCAATAAAAAAAAGTTTGCAACTTATTTCAAAAATTGGTTATTTCATTTTCTTTAAACACAAACTCAAAATCTATCAAAAAAAAAAAAATAAATAAATAAATATATATATATATATATATATATATATATCAAATGAAACATGTTGGCTGAATTCAATTATTTCAGTACAAGAATAACAACAAATCTAAACAGACAGAAATCAGAATTAGAATATACTTTAATGATCACACACGGGAAATTTGTGTGTCACAGCAACAACTTCTTATCTGCTAAGTCAGTCGTTGTAGAGGCCGATGACGTACGGAAAGAAAGACCTCCGGTAACGAGATGTTCTCGAGCGGAGCTGTCTGAGCCTCTTGGAGAAGGAGCTCACTGTTCGTCTAGGAGTGGGTAGAGAGGATGGTCATGATTGTCCATGATGGATAAAAGTTTGTTCAGTGACCTCCTCTCCACCACTGCTTCAAGTGAGTCCTGTTTGCTGCCAATGACAGAGCCAGCCAGTCTGATTAGTTTATTTAGTCTGTTGGCGTCACTAGCTGCGACGCCAATGTACTGTGAAACATTTTACATTTGAGTGTTTTATTTTTAAATCAACTGTAGAATAAGTGCTCTGTAAATAATCAGATGGTGTGATCCACATGTTCATACCATGAACAAAAATCTTGCTTTTTTTCTTACAGTTAAATAGAACTTAATAAGTCATTAATATTACAGTTCGTTTTATAGATCAAGTGGCACACAGCCAGTGGTGGAACGTAACGAAGTAAACGTACTTCGTTCCTGTACTTAAGTAAAAAAAATGTGTATCTGTACTTTACTTAAGTAAAATTTAAGACCTGTACTTTTACTTTTACTTCACTACATTTTTAGAGCAAATATCTGTACTTTTACTTCGCTACTTTTTAAAAGTGTGTTTTACATTTTTGTTACATTTTCGTTCAGGAATTTGAAAAATACACAAGTTTTTTTAGCGCATCTTGAAGCTGCATCACCAAAATCAAAAGAAGCAGTTGATCGGGAGAAGAAGTAATGAATCGAGAAACATTTTCCGCATTCATTCAGCGCCAAAAACCCAACATCAAATCTAGTACAAATTAAAAAGAGTCAGAAGATCGTTGTTTGTTGTGTTTACTTCTAAATAAAAAGTTGAGCCATCTTTACATGGAGCAGGGGCGGATTTAAAATTTTCCAAAGGGGGGTGGGGCTTTGACAAAGCCAATACATAGTGACTGGGGGCCTCCCCCCCAAAACATTTTAAAAAATATGTGTCATTTTCCTCCATTTTGGCGGCCCAACGTACTTCGTTACTGTACTTAAGTAGAAAAAATGTGTATCTGTACTTTACTTAAGTACAATTTAAGACCGGTACTTTTACTTCACTACATTTTTAGAGCAAATATCTGTAAACCAAAAATTGGCCCTTCTAGGGGATAGTTTGACTTGTCCCCTTTCCTTTTATTTTATTTATTTATTTTTTTTGTGGACCAAAAGAGGCGGGAGAAGAGGATCACACCCCTGCAGAGTATTTATCCTGGTTACCATAGTGACACCCTACAGCACAAAAAATAACATTTGAATTATGGTCGAATACTTTTACTTTTTACTTAAAAGTAAAATTTACACCAACAACTTTTGTACTTTTACTTAGGTAGATTTTTTTTATTGGTACTTTTACTTTTACTTAAGTAAATTTTTTGCCTAATTATCTGTACTTTTACTTAAGTACAAAAAGTGAGTACTTCATCCACCACTGCACACAGCCAACACAATAACACACATTTCTGAGAGGGTGGACAAAATATCTGAATCTCAAATAAAAATCTGTTAAAAATTCAGCATCACTGCAAGATCTCTGTGAATTAAAAAAAAAATCTGAATACTATTTCATCTTCTTCCAGGTTGGATGGTGTCAGACTTGGCAGCCTGAGCCACATCTCTCCGTTCAATTCTTCCGTCCCCCTATCAGATGAATACTCCGGGCCGTGTCAGACCGTAGACCCTCTGCGGATCTACTGCGCTTTAGCTGCAGGCGGGTCTCTGATCTCACCTTACCCCGCCATTACAACAGGACTCCAAGGGACAATAGCACGACCATGGGATACACCTGGTGTCAGGTGGATACACACTTCCAGGAGAAGATGGGACGACTCGAAGGTGGAGAAGTCTCTGAAATCCCTGAAAGACAAGAAGAAGCTGGAAGAAGGAGGACCGGTGTACAGCCCGGTGCTGGATGCAGAACCTGCCAGAAGGACCATCCGACAGCGGGTTCTGGATGAGATCAAACACTACTACCATGGCTTTAAGCTGCTGTGGATCGACACCACCATCGCCGGGCGGATGCTGTGGAGGGTGCTGAACGGGAACCCGCTGTCTCGCAGGGAGAGGAGACAGGTGAGCAGAACAAAGCATTGGAGGTCCTCTCTGACCTGTTGGAGGTCAGAGGTCTTCTAGTTAGCATCCAGGTTGGTTTGTTTAGTCATCTGTCTAGTTATCAAGATAAAAAACAACATAGATCGATGGATTGTTCTGTAGAATATTTAGGGTAGGGGTTGGGTCCCCACAGTGTGAATTTCTGCAGGTCAGCAGTAATGATGACCTTTGTCCTCCTCCCCCGCCCCCCTTTTCTCTACCCACCAGCCCATCTGTCCCTTTTCACATGCAGCAGCCCCCTCAGAGCGCATGCACCATTTACTCCCCCACCAAACCTAACCTGCACTGCTTTTGCCTCCTTAATCTGTTCCTTTCATATTTACTTCCAATAACCCAGGGGTCCGTTAAAGTCTCCCTCTGCTTTAGCGGTCCCCTCACCCCCCTTTCCTTTGCTCTTTGATGGAGGCTCTGGGAGATAATATGCATGTCAATAGGCCAGCGGACAAAAGCCTTTTCACCCGGTCCGGCCTAAGTCCCTCACCCCGCTGGCCCTCTGACATGCAGGTGGAAACAGCACAGAAAGAAGAAGTCATGTTCTGCTTTTCTCCAGACTGTGTGTGAGGATGCTAAGCAGCAAAGCATTCCACACACACAGAATTGTTAAGGCCGCTGCTTAACTAATGTGATTCCTGTTGTTGGAAAAAGTGGACGGTTTTAGAATTGCTGTTTGTGTTCAGCGTCGGAGTTAAACCAATAATTGGCAGTGGATATGGGGGATAGTAATGCTGACTGTTGGAGATTTTGAACTGGGAGATTTTATGTAGAAACCTTGAAAAAAAATGCAGAACACGTCTTCACATTCATGGGATTTCTCTGTGAGATACTGCTCCCTGCTGGTGATCGATATGTATTGCAGCCAAATGTAAGGGAAAATTTTATTACTAGAAACAGAAATGAACTGATTTTTTTTAAAACCCTGCACACTTAAGTTTTTATTTAGGTCAATTTAAATTGTCTATTTCGAATGTCAGACAAATCGCTTTTTTTGCGACCATGTATGAATAAATATACATTTAGTGCCCCCTACTGGTGGCTGGTATAAACAACAGGTGAGTGGAAAGAACTTAAACATTTGTCAAACAGAAATAAACTGTGAATTTTGTCGATATTAATCTCATATATACTGTGTAAAATTGAAGAAAATGTAAATAAAGATGTCCCATAATTGTATTTTTAAACACGTTTTTTATCTTCAGTTTCTCAGAACGTGTGCAGACGTCTTTCGACTGCTTCCCTTCCTGGTTTTCATCATCGTTCCGTTCATGGAGTTCCTTCTTCCTGTAGCTTTGAAACTTTTCCCCAACATGCTGCCATCCACCTTTGAGACTCAGTCAAAGAAGGTAAGTAGAACTTGAAACTGTTTCAATGAGTTATTCTTACTCATGCAGATTGAAGTGGAAAAAAAAGGGATCAGTAGGCTTGGGTGGGATCAAAACTTTTATACTGATATTTTACTGTAGCATAATTTACGGTAGCGTAATACCACCCGAGGCTACAGACCAATGTTGATTAAATGTGTTTATTTCAGGAGGAGAGGTTAAAGAAAGAGCTGAGGGTCAAACTAGAGATGGCCAAGTTCTTGCAGGACACTATCGAGGAGATTGCTCTGAGAAATAAAGCTGCCAAAGGCAACGCAACAGAGGAGTTTGCCAGCTTCTTCCAAAAGGTGGGTTCACAGTAAGATGCACCATGGTAACGCAGCACAGGTTCATTCATTTTGCTTCAAAAAGCCGCTTTTCAGGAGTATTTGGCCTCATTTTAAATTGATTTTTTTTTACACGTGTACAGATCAGAGATTCCGGCGAGCGTCCCAGTAATGAGCAGATCATAAAGTTCTCCAAACTGTTTGAGGACGAGCTGACTCTTGACAACCTGACCCGACCGCAACTGGTAGCTCTCTGCCGCCTCCTAGAACTCCAGTCCATCGGGACAAACAACTTCCTGCGTTTTCAGCTCATCATGAAGCTCAGAGCGATCCATGCGGATGACAAGGTACACATCTTTTTATCACACAGACGGCCAGACTCGGAACACAAAAGCAAATTAAATTAATCCTTATTTTTACATGTTGTTTCTGCCAGCTGATATCAGAGGAAGGAGTGGAGAGTCTGAGTGTGAACGAGGTGCAGTCCGCCTGTCGTGTCAGAGGAATGAGATCCATGGGAGTCACTGAAGAACGATTGAGAGAGCAACTTGGACAGGTAACCATTCAATTTAAGCTGCAAAACACCACAACGTTTCAAACAGCTTCACACACAGTTAATCAGAGAGAAACTGGGAGCTGGTATTGGTACTCCTACTCGTATTTGAGGTGCTGATACCACAATAACTCCGTTCCGTTCGTTCCGTCATCTTCCGCTTGTTCCGGGGTCGGGTCGCGGGAGCAACAGCCTCAAACGGGAAGCCCAGGCCTCTCTCACCCCGGCTGCATCCTCCAGCTCACCTGGAAGGATCCCAAGTCGTTCCCCGGCCAGCTGTGAGTCATAGTCTCTCCTGCGGGTCCGGGGTCTGCCCCTCGGTCTCCTCCTGGTGGGATGTGCCCAAAACACCTCGCCCGCGAGGCGCTCGGGGGGCATCCTGACCAAATGCCCGAACCACCCCATCTGGCTCCTCTCGACCTGAAGGAGGAGCGGCTCCTGACCGCGCTCCTCCCGGATTGCAGAGCTCCTCACCCGATCTCTGAGTGAGAGCCCAGCCACCCTGCGGAGGAGGATGGCTGGGCACACACCTGACCACAATAACTCCACATAATTTATATATTTATTTGAGTAGGGTAACCCCCTTCCACGTGTCCAATTATCTGAAATTAATGAACTATTTGATGTATAAAAATATTAATTTTTTTTCCAAAACACTGGAGGGGTTTCAATAAAACTGCGTCCAGTTGCAACTATAGATGAACCGATTTGGTTACCAGGTTAATGCCACAAAAGCTCAAGGTCACAAATTTCTAGGGCTGGCGGGTTGTTTGTTTTTTTTAGCTTGGCGTTGACTTGTTCATTTTGCGGATGTAGTGGTTGGAGCTGCATCTGAACCAGCAGATCCCCACCTCTCTACTGCTTCTGTCCCGAGCCATGTACCTCCCTGACACGCTGTCGCCTGCTGATCAGCTGAAAACAACCCTGCAAACACTCCCTGAGATGGTGGTATGTTAACTGGAACATGTGTAGAAACTGATCTATTGTATACATACAAAAAAACATCTTTTTGAGTGTGCCTCCTTCTCTGCTTTGTAGACCAAAGAGGCCCAGCTGAAGGTGGCTGAGATGGAGCTATCCAAAGTGGACAATAAAACCAAACTGGAGACGACGCTGCAGGAGGAGGCAGCCATACGTCAGGACACCAAAGACCGTCAGATGGAGAGGCTGGCCGACGCCGCAGAAAAAGCTGCTCGGGTAATTTAAAAATTTATTGCTCAATTGACATAATTTTCCTGCCTAGATTTCATTTTAGTGTGAAACGACAAATGCAAAAATGTTCATATTTATACTGTTTTGGGTTGATGGTTTCTTTTTAGGAAGCTGAGATGGTCCTCCAAGCGGGTATGAAAAGCAGCCAGATTCGTCAAATGCTGTCTTTGAACAACAGGGAGAAAGACACGCTGAGAGACACGGCTCCCGTTATCGAGGGCATCAAGGTACAATCTTTTTAACACATATTAAGCCACTTTATAGCCGCTTTATAACACATTATAACGCTGGAGAGGTGGAGGTTTGCACTAGAAAGAAGAGGAATGAAGATTAGTCAGAGTAAGACAGAGTACATGTGTGTGAATGAGAGGGATCCAAATGGAAAAGTGAGGTTACAGGGAGAAGAGATAAAGAAGGTGGAAGATTTTAAGTACTTAGGAGCAATGGAGAGTGTGGAAAAGAGGTGAAGAAGAGTGTTCAAGCAGGATGGAACGGGTGGAGAAAAGTATCAGGTGTGACGTGTGATAGAAGAGTTTCAGCTAAAATTAAAGGGAAAGTGTACAAAACCATGGTGAGACCGGCCATGCTGTTTGGTCTAGAGACAGTGGCACTGAGGAAAAGACAGGAAGCAGAGATGAAGATGCTGAGGATCTCTCTGGGAGTGACCAGGATTGACAGGATCAGAGGAACAGCACATGTTAGAGGTTTTGGAGATAAAGACAGAGAGACCAGGCTGAGATGATTCAGACATGTACAGAGAAGAGAGACTGAGTACATTGGGAGAAGGATGCTGGGTTTGGAACCACCAGGAAAGAGGCCTAGAGGAAGACCAAAGAGGAGGTTCATGGATACGGTGAAGGAAGACATGAGGGTTGTTGGTGTGACCGAAGAAGATGCAGCAGACAGGGTTAGATGGAAGAAACTGCAAGACTGCAGACTAGTTTTTTTTTTAAAAAGTGTTTAAAATGTTTTACTTGTTGTCTTTTTGTTTTGTTTTGCTCCCAAAAGTTGAAAGAGTGGCAGACGTTTCTGCGCTTTCAGGTCAGATTTAAAAACTTCCCTGTGATCCTGTACTTCTAGTTCCTCCCTGCATACAGTACATGCAATCTGGCTTCTCCGCGTACAAACCATTTTTAGGTTGAACATAACAAACATGTTGCTATGGTAGTTTTATTGATTTCAATTAGTGGTAAGTGTACTGTTGCACCCAATGTGACCCCGTGTCCTAATTGGGATTCACAGCCAGCTAAACTCTTCTTTCCATAAACCCCTCCAAAGAACAGTCCGTTGTAGCTTTTTTAGAATTTAATAGAAAGAAGTGTGAAACTGTAAACATACAGAAAACAAATAAATGAGCATCTAGTCATACACATTTGAAAATAATGCTACAAACAAACATACGATCATGAACATAACAAACTACTCACTCATATTGCCGCTCAAAGGGCTCGAAAAGTGTGGATGGTTGATTAGATTTAAACTAGGATGGTCTCCGTGGTTGCAAGCTTAACTTTTAACTTCTTCTTAACGTCTCTTAACTTCTTAACTGACTTAACTGACTACTTACTTCCTATTTCCTACTTCCTGAACACGAATAAACATTAGATCGCTAGCACCCTCTACCGGCCCGGCGGAACAATAAATTGTTCCAATACAGTAAGTGAAAATAGAAATGAATACTCGATAACTTTGACTTATTCCTTCCGTCTTCCATCAGTCCTTCAGTCTGTGTCCCTCACGTACCGTATTTTCACGACAATAGGATGCACATAAGTTTTAAATTTTTTTCAAAATGTACAGAGTGCCCTTAAGTGCAGTGCGCCTAATTTATGGCTTTGGGAAAGCGGACGTAAGAGAAGACAGCATAAAAACGGTAAAAGAGTGTGTGTGTGTGAAAATGCACACACTCTTTTTGCCCAAATAGTATGAAAGTGCTGGTATGAGCATTGTGCAGAACAGCAGATGAGCTGCCAAATGAGCCAATTAACCAGCAAAACTGAACCAGTTTCCCACCTGGATTTATATTTAATTTTGGCGGGCGTGCTTCATGTTTTATCATAAAAAAAAACAATAAAAGTAAAATCAAAGTGCTTTAATTAATATTTTAACTTATTTGTTTGTAAAAAAAAAATAAAAAAATTGCACATTTTTTATTGTTGGCAAAAAAACAGAAAAAAAAAAATTTGCTGCTGTTAAACTTAAGAACCGATAATATTTATTTCTCATTTTAACTTTGACATTTTTTTTTGTTTCTTTTTATTTAAGTCCAGTTCAGATTTATTTTGAAGTATCCTATTTTATTAAAGTAAGGTATATTTTATTTAAATATTATTCTGTTTTTTTAGTTCAACCATCATCCAATTAAAGTTTTTTGTCTTCATAATACTTATTTGTTTGTTTCTAAAAGTATCGATAAGAGATTCGTTAAAGATTCGGTTCGTTAAGCGGTATCGATAAGAGGACTAGTATCGATAAATCCTTATCGATACCCATCTCTACGCGTGAGCAGGACTCACAGCTTCATATGCAAACTTCTTCTTTTCGGCATTTCCCTACAGAGGTCTCCACAGCAAGTCAGTTTCTTCCATCTAACCCTATCTCCTGCATCCTCTTTGGTCACACCAACAACCCTCATGTCTTCCTTCACTGTATCCATGAACCTCCTCTTTGGTCTTCCTCTAGTCCTCTTTCCTGGTGGTTCCAAACCCAGCATCCTTCTTCCGATGTACTCTCTCTCCTCTGCACATGTCCAAACAGCCTCATTTGCAAACAATCCTTTAAAAAAATGTTTTGCTTTGTGGTTTTATGTTGATATCTCTACATCACTTCAATAGATCAGTTTATAAAATATGCTTCAAAAATGGATTGGATTTTAAAAGTTGATTACCGTACATTATAAAAAATGGACTTCTTTTAATTTTCTTAAATTAAAGGGATGAGCCACAGTTTGCCGACCCCCGATCTAGAAATACCATCTTATCTGAACTTTTTACATTTTTAATAGTTTAACAAGATTAATTAGGAATGAATTGTCATTTAATCTTTATTTTTCAGGGTGAAGAGATTACCAAAGAAGAAATTGACATGCTGAGCGACGCCTGCTCGAAGCTGAAGCAACAGAAAAAGCTTCTGACTCTGGAGAAAGAAGAACTGGAAGACCTGAAAGACGACGTCCAGGAATACAACGAGGTGCTTCACTGAGGAGATAAAAACCTCCTGATTTAAAGTTCCATCGTCTTCATTAACTTTAACGCTCTTTTCCAGGACCTGGAGGAAATCAAGAAGGAGTTCTCTAAGACTGGTCAAGAAAAGGCCATTAAAGAATCAAAGGCCAGTCAGAGGCTTTCCAAGAGGGTGACCCGCATGATCTACCGCATTGACAAAATAATTGTAGAACTGGAGAATGACAAGATCCTTCTGAACGGTCAGGCAAACAGCGGAGCTCAACCACCTGTTGGGTGAGTTACAAAATCTCTCTTTCATACCATCATCTTCATTTTGTTAGATTCTGTTGATTTGTCGGCCGCAAAAAAATTTTGATCCATTTCATTTAAAAAAAAATTTTCAGTTTGTTTTGTTCACAATTTGGGAAATAAAATGTAGTTCTTTTTTAAAATGAATTTATATCTTTTGTCTAAAATTGTTAATCTTTAAAAAAACATTTATTTCAAAATTAGACTTTTCAAGACCTACGTTCCAATTTCCAATTAATTGTTTCCCAAAATGAGTAATAAAGGGCACACAACATCACACGCAGTGTTTCTGGGCCGTTTATTCATCCTTTTTGTCGAACGATAAACCCCCTATCGAAAGTGGTTGTAAAAAAAACTTCTTTCTTCCCCCATATTTCATCTCTTCCTAACTTTTCTCAAACTAAACTCAAACTAAAAGTTTTAACAACTAAAACTTTTTGCTGTGGTTAAAACGATCCCCAGAATGCACCGCTCTGTGATGCTGTTGCCCTTTCAATTTTCCCTTAAATTTGCATTTGGCTTTGCAGCACCAGCTGTAACGCTCATCATGTAGAGATTTGGAAAGTGAGTGATCCACAGGCTCCTTTTCTGTTCCGTCATCTTCCGCTTGTTCGGGGGTTGGGTCGCGGGGGCAACAGCCTCAAACGGGCAGCCCAGGCCTGTCTCTCCCCGGCTGCATCCTCCAGCTCACCTGGAAGGATCCCAAGGCGTTCCCCAGCCAGCTGTGAGACATAGTCTCTCCAGCGGGTCCGGGGTCTGCCCCTTGGTCTCCTCCCGGTGGGACGTGACCAGGACTGGGACCGGAAAAGGGTGGAATGCCCCCTGCGGGTCAGGGTCCTACCCCAAGTGGAGGAGTTTAAGTATCTCGGGGTCTTGTTCACGAGTGGGGGAAGGATGGAGCGGGAGATCGACAGGTGGATCGGTGCGGCATCAGCAATAACTAGGACGCTGCATCGATCCGTCGTGGTAAAGAGAGAGCTGAGCCGAAAAGCAAAGCTCTCGATTTACAAGTCGATCTACGTTCCAATCCTCACCTATGGTCACCAGCTGTGGGTGGTGACGCCCGAAATGAATGAGATAGCGGGTACAAGCGGCCAAAATGAGCTTCCTCCGCAGGATGGCTGGGCTCTTACTCAGAGATCGGGTGAGGAGCTCTGCCATCCTGGAGGAGCTCAGTGTTGAGCTGCTCCTCCTCCAGGTCGAGAGGAGCCAGATGGGGTATTTCGGGCATCTGGTCAGGATGACCCCCGAGCGCCTCGCGGGCGAGGTATTTCGGGCACATCTCACCGGGAGGAGGCTCCTTTTTATTTTAGCATTATCTTATCATCATTTTTATTATAATGAATGAAGAAAATAATAAAGAAGAGTAGAAGAGGCTGCCGCTGTGGAGCAGGAAGTAGTAAAGATTAGTGAGGAAGAAGTTCAGAGGGCATTGAAGAGGATGAAGAGTAGAAAGGCTTTTACCTGGAGAGGTATGGAAGTATCATGGTAAGGGGGCAGTAGAGTTTCTAAGAAAATACCTGATAAATGGTGAAGGGTGCTGGTTCCTATTTCTAAGAAGGGGGATTTGTGGCAGATCTGTGGAGACCAAGGACGCTTAAAACAAATGAGTCATACTATGAAATAGGCATTTTTGAGCAGTGATAAAGTTTTGAATAAAAAAAAAAAAAAAGTTATATGAATGAGGTACTTGGAAGATGATTAGGTACAGAGTTTGATGAAGGACATGATGAATGACTTCCTGTATCGTTCCTTTGAGCAGCAGGGTTGCAGGAGTCTGTTACTGAAGCTCCTCCTCTGATTTATGAAGTTGGTGGGAGGGGTTAAAGATGGCAGAAGTTGTGCCATCGTTCTCTGATGAGGTTCAACAGTAATCTGATGGATTATGATCATATTGATACCCTGTTTTCTCTGACCGCCTGTTCTTCCTGTATCGTTCCTTTGAGCAGCGGGGTTGCAGGAGTCTGTTATTGAAGCTCCTCCTCTGATTAATGAAGTTGGTGGGAGGGGTTAAAGATGGCAGAAGTTGTGCCATCGTTCTCTGATGAGGTATTAACAGGAATCTTTATGGATTATGATCATATTGATACCCTGTTTTCTCTGACCGCCTGTTCTTCCTGTATCGTTCCTTTGAGCAGCAGGGTTGCAGGAGTCTGTTATTGAAGCTCCTCCTCTGATTAATGAAGTTGGTGGGAGGGGTTAAAGATGGCAGGAGTTTTGTCATCGTTCTCTGATGAGGTATTAACAGGAATCTTTATGGATTATGATCATATTGATACCCTGTTTTCTCTGACCGCCTATTCTTCCTGTATCGTTCCTTTGAACAGCAGGGTTGCAGGAGTCTGTTACTGAAGCTCCTCCTCTGATTTATGAAGTTGGTGGGAGGGGTTAAAGATGGCAGGAGTTTTGTCATCGTTCTCTGATGAGGTATTAACAGGAATCTTTATGGATTATGATCATATTGATACCCTGTTTTCTCTGACCACCTATTCTTCTTGTATCGTTCCTTTGAGCAGCAGGGTTGCAGGAGTCTGTTATTGAAGCTCCTCCTCTGATTAATGAAGTTGGTGGGAGGGGTTAAAGATGGCAGAAGTTTTGTCATCGTTCTCTGATGAGGTTAAACTGGAACGTCCTTGGGCAACGATCATGTCACCTCTGACCATTTGTTGTTCCTAATCTACAGTTTTTGTTTGATCGCTGTGTTAATATTTTCTAGAACGCGCTGATGTGACAGTTAAGCTTTAGATTATCTAGAAAATCACATTTGCGGAGGATTTTAACAGTGAAAATTGAGGATTTAAATGAAACAAAAAGGTAAAAAACATTCCTGAGTTTCCTAAAATGTCGCCTGTGGATCATAAACTTGAAATCATCTCAAACTTCATTCACATCATCAGTGTCTTTGTAAAATGTTGGTGGAGATAGCTTAACTTACAAAAAAAAAGAATAAAAACAGAACAATTCATGTAGTTTGGAAACACTTGACTAAATCTCTTCCCCTAACGGGCTTAAAATTTTACAGATTATTCTTTACTAAATATAGTGATGCAGCAAGGTAAGCTGAACCGGCAAACCGCCATTTGCTCGTGCCTTAGTGCTAGCATGGCAGCATAATTAGAGCATTAGTAATTCTTCTCACCCCTGCTTTTTGAGCCAACGTGTTTCTGAACGGGTCTAATCATCCATGCCCAACCAGACATTTAGTTCTTCACACTGATTGGGTGTTTGGTCTGGAGCTTTCTGAATCAACACTGAATCCTAATGCAAAGCTGCACAACTTCTAAAACCAGTTACTGTGTTTAAAGTTGTCCAGTGCAACTTTAAAAGGTAGTGAGGTTGTTTAAAGTGTGCTGCATTGCATCTGAGCATGATGTGACGTCAGCTTTTTGAAGCTGCTCCAAGCAGGAATGAAGCTTTGATTGGTCTGATTGGTGTGACTGCAGCCTGCTGAGCTCAGACTTCTCCACCTCATTTTACCCCATGCCAAAGCTGGTAACCGTTTCCTGTATGCAGTCTGCTCTACACCTTCAGGGAGAACCTGATCGGCATCGACGAGCTGATTGCGGTCATGCGGCAGATCCAGAACATTCCCGAGGACAAGCTCCAGCGAATCGCCGAAGCCCTCGACGACAACAAAGACGGAAAGATAGACATCGACGACGTCATCAAAGTAAGTTTAGTTTAAACTCCAGTGTGTATTTTAACACCCTTTGATTTTGAAAGTTCCAATCCGTCGTCTTCTGCTTATCCGGGGCCGGTCGCAGGGGCAACGGCCTCAGACGTGAAGCCTAGTCAGAGGCTTCTCTCCCCCCAGCTGCATCCTCGAGCTCACCGAGAAGGATGCCGAGTTGTTCCCCGGCCAGCTGTGAGACATAGTCTCTCCAGCGGGTCCAGGGTCTGCCTCTTGGTCTCCTCCCAGTGGAACGTGCCCGAAACACCTCACCAGCGAGGTGCTCAGGATGCATCCTGACTAGATGCCCGAACCACCCCTTTTTTGCAGCTTGAACTCTCTTCTGACACGCTCGTCTCCACTGCTGCTGCTAATTAAGCAGCTAGTTCTAACCGTAGCGGTGCTTATTTTTTACGTAAGAAACATCGTCTCTGTGCCAAAAGTTCTTGCATCGCAAAGAAAACGTTGAATGAAAGTGAAATGAAGTTTTCAGGAACAATAAAAATCCCCAAAATAAAAAAAAATCAAATTAATCAAGGGCTGCACGGTGGTGTAGTGGTTATTATAGTGGTCTCACAGCAACAAGGTCAGGGTTCAAATCCCAGGTAGGGACGAGGCTTGAAATACTGGCCTGTCTGTGTGGAGTTTGCATGTTCTCCCAATGTATGCGTGGGTTTTCTCCAGTTTCCTCTCATCCATTCAGTAACTATTTTAAAAAGTTAAATGAATTTCTTTAACACATTTTACGGTGGTTATTATGTTCAGTATCCATCAGGATGGGTCTATCTCAGGCATGGGCAAACCACAGCCCGCGGGCCACATGCGGACCGTTAAACGGTTCAATCCGACCCGCCGAACTTGAAAAAAATTAAAGAAATAAACCTTGTTAGTTTTATTTCACCTGCAATTCTGATGTTTCCTCACTAGATGGCGCACTATGGGCAAATTGGCTTTGTTGAGAAAACAACAACACTGCTCCCATTAAAATGTGTGTGGGTCCATGATGCACACGCCTTCAAAATAAAAAGTGTGAATAGATATGGAAAGCCATCGGGCACAATACACACACGTAAACAAGCATGTTAGATGTTAAAACAAGAAAAATGTTACATCAAGCGCTTAGATTTCAAACCTAGCGCCACTAGATGCATGGTTTTAAGTGCTTTCGCTTTATAATCCCGACCTAGCGCCGCTAGATTTGAAATTTAACGCTCTTGATGTAACATTTAGTGCTTGTTTAAAATCTAGCGCGCCATTCTATCGGTCTAATCTAGCGGTTACCAAAGCGTGCCATCCATCTGCTCCTGTTCCGGCCCGTTTGTCAAATGTTGGAACTCAACGTGACCCGCAAATCAACAAGTTTACTCACCCCTGGTCTATCTCTTTTTTTCTACTTTCGTCATGGGTTAAAATGTTTTTTCCTGACTTCTCGTTGTTCTATTTTTTTTAGGTGGTTGAGTTGATCGATAAAGAGGACATCGACATCTCCACCTCGCAGGTGGCAGACATCATGTTGATGCTGCAGAAAGAGGAGAAACTGATGGAGAAGGAAAAAGCTAAAGAGAAAGCTGAAAAAGAACAGGCAGCCACACTCAACAGCTAACTCACACGTGTAAAAAAAAAAAAATCTAATTAAAAAAAAGACCAATGAGAAGTTTGTGACTGATTCCTGGTCACTAAAAAACTCTGGATAAAAAAAAAACTCCTAAAGATGGATAAACAAGGAGGCCCGTTGCCTTGCACAAAATCAGCAAATCCCATGGCTTTTATTTTCTAATTCCTGGATCTTGGAAAGACGTGGATACTTGATTAATGTATTAAGACAGGGAACACATTAACACAGAAAAAAAAAACACCTGAAAATATTATTACATCATCACCAAGAAATGAGATGCCATGTTTTTGCACATTCTTTTCATTCCACTCATTTTCTTCTCTTTGTTTATCCATTCAGCTCCTGGATTGTAAAGACACGATGTTCTCTGGAATGTTTCTGTGCTGGCAGATGAATGTCTAGCCAATCCTAATCCAGATTCCTTATCATGTAAACACCAGCTACTAGTTGCTTTTAAACTTGTTTGTTTGAACAGATCGGTCGTAGTTTGAAGCCCTCAGACGTTCTGATGAATGAGCAACGTGTGTGTTTCTGACACGGACTCTGTGTTACTGTTTAAACTTTCAGCCCAGCATGCTCAGAAATGATCACCAGCACCAGATAAACATCCTGCACAGTGGCCTTCTCATCACACACACACTTCATGCACTGTTATATTTTTATTTCATATTTAAAGCGCTTATATCCTTTTTAGTTGATAATATTTTAAGTTTTTTATTATTATTTTTGGCTGAGAATTGAAGTAAGTTTGTAGATATGAAGTTAATTTTTGGTCTGTACTCTGCTCCTGGTGTCTGTGGTAAGAAATCAGGACTAAAACTGACGTGTTTCGATTGTGTTTGTGTTTATTCATAAGTTATATGAGAAAAGTTTCACTCTCGGTTGCTTTTCTGCTTCTCTTGACTTGTTCACCGACTTGATTGTATTCTTTTTTTAGTTTAATTAAATGTTTTGTGCTGTTGCGGGAAAAAAATTCTCATGCTATCTTTTGCTAGCAAACGAGTGCAATTAACACACAAAAATGTGTATTAATTAATTTATTCAGTTTAATTTTTGTTTTTGTAATTGTAAATTCCCCCCTCCTTTCGCTCCTCGTCTAGTCCCACCCTCTGGAAGCATGCACCACACAGCGTAAATCCCGTTAATTTTGGTGCATTTATTTAATTATGTTGGTCCGTATCGGGACCAAGCGTGAGCAGATCACGTATACCACTTTAGCGAAAACATTTTTTGCTTGTATTAGAATGTGGGCGTGGTGGAGAACAAAATCCATGGCCAAGAATAGGGCTCATAAATTACTCAGCAACGCATGAATAAAAGAAATCACTTTACGATATGATTCTACGATGGGAATAAAAATCAAATATGGCGGAAACGTCCCAAAAGCAATCAAGTCAAAACCAATCATGTCATAAATTTTGCTTTTTTTTTGTAAAAAATTTGCTGCGAAAAATATAAATATTCTGGCCTATTATTGCTGTTAAAAATTGTAATCAAATTAAATTTGTCTTTACACAATTTGTTGTCGTCATTTGAACATCCCTAGATGTTCTTCAAAATACGGCTGTTGTTAAAAGATTATTTTAAAAAAAGGTAATTAGAAATCTAAAAGTATTGTTTTCTTTGCGTACGATGTCCGTTTTGATGTTTTATCTCCCTTTTCGCAGTTTAATCAACACGTATTTTAGTACCAGGCAAACAAACTTGCTAGTATTGACTACGCCCATACCACACCCATAGCCCCGCCCATGCTACAACCAAGATTTTTAAGCTGTACAAGCTCTTAACCAGTGGTGGATGAAGTACTCACTTTTTGTACTTAAGTAAAAGTACAGATAATTAGGCAAAAAATTTACTTAAGTAAAAGTAAAAGTACCAATAAAAAAAATCTACTTAAGTAAAAGTACAAAAGTATTTGGTGTAAATTGTACTTTTTAAGTAAAAAGTAAAAGTATTCGATCATAATTCAAATGTTATTTTTTGTGCTATAGGGTGTCACCATGGTAACCAGGGTAAATACTCTGCAGGGGTGTGACCCCCCACCTCCCGCCTCTTTTGGTCCACAAAAATAAATAAATAAAATAAAAGGAAAGGTGACAAGTGAATGGGGCCAGTGAATGGGCCGCCAAAATGGAGAAAAATGACACTTATTTTTTAAAATGTTTTGGGGGGGGAGGCCCCCAGTCACTATATATTGGCTTTGTGAAAGCCCCACCCCCCTTTGGAAAATTCTAGATCCGCCCCTGCTCCGTGTAATGATGGCTCAACTTTTTATTTAGAAGTAAACACAACAAACAACGATCTTCTGACTCTTTTTAATTTGTACTATATTTGATGTTAGGTTTTTGAATGAATGCGGAAAATGTTTCTTGATTCATTATTTCTTCTCCCGATCAACTGCTTCTTTTGATTTTGA
Source organism: Neostethus bicornis (assembly GCA_902685375.1). NCBI lineage: Eukaryota > Metazoa > Chordata > Actinopteri > Atheriniformes > Phallostethidae > Neostethus > Neostethus bicornis. Next base: position 22,400,498 of record LR738552.1, read on the forward strand.
CGATGCGGCTTCAAGATGCGCTAAAAAAAACCTATGTATTTTTCAAATTCCTGAACGAAAATGTAACGAAAAATGTAGAACACACTTTTAAAAAGTAGCGAAGTAAAAGTACAGATATTTTCTCTAAAAATGTAGAGAAGTAAAAGTACCGGTCTTAAATTTTACTTAAGTAAAGTACAGATACACAATTTTTTTACTTAAGTACAGTAACGAAGTACATTTACTTCGTTACGTTCCACCACTGCTCTTAACAACAAAAAATCCTTTTATTTATTCCGTTTTTTTTTATATCGCAATATCGTTCAGATATAGATACATTACACAGCCTCTGTTTAATGTCTCTGCAGTCTATGAAAGTGATCGAGAGGTGTTTGAGATAAATTTAATCGTTTATGTGTATAAACCGGTGTCAAACGTAAGGCTCGGGGTAAAAATATTGGCCCGTTAGATCTATTTGGGCATCAACATAAAATATTTTAAAGATTAAAGCAATTCTCAAATCATAGTCATCATAACTTTTCTTTGGGTTTATAAGGAAAGAGAAGCAGATCAAAGGAAGCAGGAATAAACACAAACATGCGTTTTTGTTTCAAACGTGAGAAAAGATGTGTGATGTGTGAACGCACTATGCAGTCGGGTTCCTATTGGTGGGAACTTAATAACAGAAACTCAGGGGGGAAAACACTGAAACAGAAGAGACTAAACCATCCAAAGCAATACATTAGTTACTTATGCAGCAAGTTTGGATTCTTCGAAAGACTTTGCAGTATTCAGGATTTGGGAGAGTAAAATTGAGCTTTTTTGGGTTTTTGGATATATTTACCATTTCCTGCTTTCACGTTAGAACTTTAGAAAGTTTATTTCTGGTGCTGTTTGGAGAAGTAATGAAAGGATTTGTTTTGTTCATAACAGGAGTAAAAGAGGAAAGGCAGCTGCTTTTAAATAAATAAATAAAAAAAAAACAGTGGAGCAGATTTCTGCTTTTGAAACTCCGACATATTGAAGCGATACTTTGTAAATCTGTTGCAATCATTCTGTAATCAGAAGACGGCGAATACAAGTCTCCAAAACGAATAATTCCTTCCTGTTTTAACTTCGTAAAGATCCACTTTTTGGAAACTTGTGCGATGTTGACAATATATTTAATTGCAATTTTTATTTTTCTGGTCTGATTTCACAATATCTTTGATGTTTGCTTTTCAACACATAAGTCTTTTTGTTGTTTTGGCAATGTTTACTAGCAGAGAACTACTTCCTGCCAGGGTTGCCTAGCAACACCCCCCTCGCTGTATTGCAACCAAGCTGATTGGCCAACTATGAACACCCTGACCAATCAGATGGCTGCTCGGTCACACAGAGACGCTCTGAACTGGTAAATGGAACAAAAAACGAAAGGAAATTGCGTTTTTTTTGCCGATCAGCTGTATATTTTAGCTTAGCCTTAAATTCTAGTTAAAAAATATTTAAAATTGACTTTTAAATCACTTTAATACTTATTTAATGAGTAATTAAGGACGACTGAAATAAGGAAAATGTTCGTGTTTGTTTAATCTTATCAGGAATTTGAATTAAAATAGTTTTTTATGCTATTTATTTCTCAAAGCACGGAGAGACGACGAGGTACCAGATTAGACTTGTAGATAGATTGAAATCTTTACATGTTTAATTTAAATCATTCTGTTTCTGTAAAAAAGTTTCATTTACTGAATGAAGTGTTGAATAAATGATGAATGATCTTGTATTTATTTCTTTTTGTTTGCATTTTTTTTTCCCCACCACATCTTCATCTCACTCGTCTTCCATCATCATTCCGTTCTTTACAGATGCTTCTGGTCATCTTAAACGTTCCATCCCGAATTCCCACCCACACTATGGTCGTAACTCAAGTAGAAGTGAAACAATCGAATGTGTCAGGGTCTTTCAGATAATCAACATTTATTATGTGGTTTGAATTTCTAAAAACAGGATGAGTGGATGGTGTTGGTGTATAATTTTTTAGTAGTGTTTAAAGGACTGTTATTAACTTGCAATCAGGGGTAGAAAGATGTGATGACATGCAGGTGAATCCTTAAGTTAATCTGTAGTTTCTACTTAGTAACTGTGGGCAGTTTCATTTACAAGTTCCACGTTCTGTGGGCAAAGGCACAAAATGAATATTTTCCATTCACTTTGTTTAAAGAATAATAATAATAAAACCTTTATTAGTCCCACAATAGGAAAATTGTAATATTCAACAGCCCATGCACGGCTGGAACAGATGAAGAGACAAAAACCTCCAGCTCGCCCCCATCTTTATGTATCTGGATGAAGTCCATCTGTTATCAAGACAACTAGGATTTAGAAAAATGAAATATTTAATGAATCAAGACTAAAATAAAAATATGTTTGAATACTTTCATTTTAATTAAAAAAAAATTACAACATGTTACATCAAACTATTTCTATCATTCCGTAGAAACAGTCTGACCTCTCAACATTTGGGTTTGCTCTGTTTAAGGTGAGCAGGTACTTTTTGCTTTAACAAATTATTCTTTTCTGGTCACGACTTGGTGTGGCGAATGTAGCGCTCTGATTGGACGGACCTTTTCCAGTCGCTGCAATTGCAATCTAATTCCTGTAATCCCTGACCTGGTTGCTAGAGTGAAATGAAATTGAGTCGAGGCACTAGGTGGCGCTAGCCTGGCTTCTGAAAATGACTTTCCACCTAAGAAAATACTCATAAAAGCCCCATAATGTTGAATAAAAAAAACATAGCAAAAACCAATTATAGCGGTTTGTCGATATGGGACCTGCAATTGGCAAAATCTGGGACGTAGATGCCTTTTAAATTAATTTTTTAGTTTTCATAAATGTATAAAACTTCTCGCTATAGCCTAGACTTTTTTTCAGGCAAACAATAACACTGTCCCCCTTTTTTCTCTCATTTAAATGCTCAAAGTTCAAACCAACATAAAAAAATGGAGTTTAAACAGTGACAGTTTTAAACTGATATAAAACTATTGAGTAGATTTCTCAATAAAATTGTTATCAAAAAAAAATCTCAACTATAATTTAGGCCGTTTTTCCACTATTTTCTCCTTAAAAGAGAAGAATATTGAACATAAAATTTGGCAGTGACGTCCTTGTGCAAGTATATAGAAATTAATGGAAAAAAATGTTGCTATTTTACATTATATTCCGTTCTGTCGTCTTCTGCTCTTTCGGGGCCAGGTCACATAAGAGCCCAGCCACCCTGTGGAGGAAGCTCATTTCGGCCGCTTGTATCCGTGATCTCATTCTTTCGGTCACCACCCACAGCTGGTGACCATAGGTGAGGGTAGGAATGTAGATCGACTTATAAATACATTATGTTATTAAATATAATAATTAAATTATACTATACACTATATTTTTGAAGCACAAAAATGTAAAACAGCTACATTTGTACAAACAAAATTGACTTCACAAAATGTCACAGGTCAGACACTAGCTTTGTAAACAATGGAAAGCAGTTTTGAGGGTGATAAGTTGTACCCTCTCAGAACTGTATGTACAACCAATCAGCACACAGAATACAAAGCATCAATATTACACTAAAAATAAACAAGTTCACAAAGTGAGTTTCGAAGTCTGATCACCAAAAACCACACAGATTCATTACTCATGAACACTTGAGTTGGAGGAAAAAAATGTTAAGAATAATAAAACTTACTACAAAAGAGATGGGCCGAATACAGAGCCTTGAGGTGCCACATATACAGATACTAAGGCAAGGGTCGGCAAACTTTTTGGTTCGCGGGCCACAATGAGTTCTAACACTTGACCAAAGGGCCTGAACAGAAGAAGATGGATGGCACGCTTTGATAAACAAGCGTGCTATATATGGAAAGCCATTGGGGCCGCTTTACGCACGTAATCTAGCCCGCTAAATTTGAAATCAAGCAAACTAGCGCTAAAAAAAAAAAGGTGCATGTACCGTTCCGCTCCGTCATCTTCCGCTTGTTCCGGGGTTGGGTCGCGGGGGCAACAGCCTCGAACGGGGAGCCCAGGCCTCTCTCTTCCCGGCTGCATCCTCTAGCTCACCTGGAAGGATCCCAAGTCGTTCCCCAGCCAGCTGTAAGACATAGTCTCTCCAGCAAGTCCGGGGTCTGCCCCTTGGTCTCCTCCCGGTGGGACGTGCCCGAAACACCTCGCCCACGATGCGCTCGGGGGGCATCCTGACAGATGCCTGAACCACCCCATCTGGCTCCTCTCGACTTGGAGGAGGAGCGGCTTGACACCGAGCTCCTCCCAGATGGCAGAGCTCCTCACCCAATCTCTGAGTGAGAGCCCAGCCACCCTGCGGAGGAAGCTCATTTCGGCCGCTTGTACCCGCGATCTCATTCTTTCGGTCACCACCCACAGCTGGTGACCATAGGTGAGGGTTGGAACGTAGATCGACTTGTAAATCGAGAGCTTTGCTTTTTGGCTCAGCTCTCTCTTTACCACGACGGACCGATGCAGCGTCCTAGTCATTGCTGATGCCGCACCGATCCGCCTGTCGATCTCCCGCTCCATTCTTCCCCCACTCATGAACAAGACCCCGAGATACTTAAACTCCTCCGCTTGGGGCATGTACCGTGCTAGGTTTAAAATGTAGGTTTGAAATCAGAGGTTGAAGTTAACTTGCGTGTATTGGCGTGCGCATCACGGAGACACACATTATAAAGGGAGCAGTGTTGTTGTTTTCTCAACAAAGCCAATAAATCTATAGTGTGCCATCTAGTGAGGAAACATCAGAATTACAAGTGAAATAAAATATTAACATAGTTTAATTTTTTTCATTTTTAGTGGCCTGGATTAAATCATTTACCGGGCCGCATGTGGTCCGCGGGCCGTAGTTTGCCCATGCCTGTACTAAGAGAAACAAGAGCAACTTGTAAGCAGGATGTGATGTGTTACAATAATTAGGAACAGTGGAGTAATATTTTAAAGGCTTTAATATCTGTCTTTTGATCATCCGAAATTTATCGAAACAATAATCGTAAAAAAAACCCCCGAAACTCTCAAAAAATTCCAGTTTTTTATGCCATTTTTATTGGATTCGCAATCATTTAAAATGATGCAGCTGATTTCTGAAGGAATTTTTGTCTGTTTAGGATCAGACCTAAAATTCTCAAATGCGTTGAGAATGTTTGAAAATTGTTATTTTTTATCAATATATTAATCATTCTATGTAATTAAAACATCTTTGCATGTGCAGAACAGCCTAGAACATGGTTGCATGTTTTATTCACATGTTGAAGCACGTTTAGATTTTTCTAAAAAAATAAAATACAAATTTTTATGGTATAAAAATCTAAAGAAAAAAAAAATCAAATAGAAGCACAACAAATATACAAAAATACATTTTTATGTAAAAAAAAAAAGAAAAAAGAAAGTTTGATGATTAAACAAATGTAAAAAAAACCCCAACCATCAAACAATATGCTTCTTAAGCCACATACTATAAACTTTATCAGTTCATCTATAGTTGGTACTTAAAAACTCTAGCCAGTTTAATTAAAATCTCAGTCAGTCAGTCAGTCATCTTCTTATCCGTCTATTCCTTTTGGGGTTCGGGGGGTGCCGGAGCCCATCCTGGCTAATTTAAGGCGAAGGGCAGGGTACACCCCGAACAGGTCGCCAGTCTGTCGCGGGGCCACACACACAATCATTCCTAGGGGCAATTTGGCACCGACCAATCAACCTAGCATGCATGTTTTTTGAGGGTGGGAGGAAACCGGAGTACCCGGAGGAAACCCATGCAAACACGAGGAGAACATGCAAACTCCACACAGAAAGGCCATCGTTTCCTTTTTTTTTTTTTTAAACATTACATTCACCAGAATTTGAGACGTCAACCTCTCGTTGCATGACCTTGGAAAACTTTTCAATTTTACAGAAAGACCTAGCATATTGGATGCTGTTGCCACTGTTCTGACAAGATCTGCGACCGTCGAAATTTGCGACACCAGCAACACTGCCGTACAATACAGGTTGCCAGGTTGTTAAATACTGTAAGTCAGTGCCTCTCAATATTTTCTGTCACCCCCCTTAGGAAGAAGAAAACATCTCGCGATACTAACTAGTATAATTTATCTATAGAATTGTTATATGTACACCTCTGCATAAAACTGTATCCTTATTAATGTATAAGACAATAAAAAAAGAAATAAATATGAATCAATTTACAACAAAGAATAGCTTTATTAACTGTAACACCGAGCGAAGCCTCCCTGCACACACTCTACCAATGAGAGCGCTACTGCCCCTTAATGTCGTGGAGTGGTATTGCACTTTATTCACGAACAGTTTAAAAATATCAAAATAAAAAAAAAATAAAAAAAACGTGTTTCCCGAGGTCAAACACGCCCCCTTGACAGAGCAGGGGGCGCGGGGAGGATGGGGAGGGGTCATTTGTCGAATTGCTGCTGCTCCATGTTAACGCCTTTTTTTTTTGTCTTTCAGGCCAGTGCAATATTGTTTTTGGCGGCCATCTAAGTTTTCGTTTTAGTCTTCGTCGTTAGAACGAAAATTAATCTAAGTTTTAGTCACATTTTCGTCATCTCTTTATATTTTCGTTTTAGTCAACAAAAAAAATATGAAAGTCTGACGCCTATTTCGTTACGTTTTCATCTCGTCAACAGAAACTTGCAAACGTCTCGTCACAGTTTCGTCACCAAAATGTCGCAATTATTTTGTTATCGTTACGTCATCGTCATAAAAAAATGCTTCGTCAACTAAATCATTTCGTTGTCGTCATCATGGACGAAAACAACAGTGGATGGTGCTGTTAGTTTAATTGTATTTGATTTCTTTTGCTGAGTATCTTAAAGACTTTCACACCCAATCAGCACAATAATAACTAAACTAACGAGAGCCAGAATGTCGGTGTTCTTAGACGGGGTGCCCAACCAGTCGATCGCGGCCTACCGGTAGCCCGCGGACTGGTTCCAAGTTGACCGCCAAGTGTCGGAAAAAAATGAAATGAAGTCAGTGGTGTCAACTCAGCAACTTTGACGCCATACGTAGCGAGTATTCAGACCCTCTAGTTGCTAGAGTCGCTCTTTGTTTTTGTTTTTTCCCCCCAAAAAGCGGCTTTTTCTAGTGTTATTGGTGATTTTTGGAGTCTGTGACGTCAAAACGCGTTAAGTCTGAAATCAATAAACAACCCGATGTGCCGCTGTGGCCTCTCCCTCTCGCAAAGCGCTGCGGCCGCGAAAAAATGAGAGAGAAAGAGAGCGAGCGAAAGAGAAGAATTTGTAACTGTGTGTGCGTGTGTGTTAGAGAGTGTGTGATGTCTAATGATTGTAACAACAAAACGTGTTGTGAAGCTAGTTTAACTGCAGGATAAACACTGTGTGTGCACGCGTGTGTGTGACGGTAACATCGGACCGGACGATCTCAAGAGGTTTGATATTTGAAAAGTAGATCTCGGGACAAAAAAGGTTGGGCACCCCTGTCTTAGAGGCTCTTTCTCAGGAAAAAAAACTTTCTAAAAACCCAGTTGGACAAATGGAATGTGCCGCTGACTGGATTACAGATAAGATCATTTACAATGGTAGCAGATGGGATTCATCCAGACAAACAAGGTGAGGTCTAACGGTCAGGAGAGGGGTAGAATTGGGAGTGGGACATTCACTCCCTGCTCACCAGTAAGCCAGTGAGAGAACAGTCATCTTCCGTTCCGTTCCGTCATCTTCCGCTTGCTCCGGGGATCGGGTCGCGGGGGCAAAAGCCTCAGACGGGAAGCCCAGGCGTCTCTCACCCCCGCTGCATCCTCCAGCTCACCCGGGAGGATCTCGAGTCATTCCCCAGCCAGCTGTAAGACATAGTCTCTCCAGCGGGTCCGGGGTCTGTCTCTTGGTCTCCTCCCGGTGGGACGTGCCCAAAACACCTCACCCGCGAGGCACTCGGAGGGCAACTTGACCAGATGCCTGAACCACCCCATCTGGCTCCTCTCGACCTAAAAGAGAGGCGGCTCAACACCGAGCTCCTCCCGAATGGCAGAGCTCCTCACCTGATCTCTGAGTGAGAGCCCAGCCACCCTGTGGAGGAAGCTCATTTCGGCCACTCGTATCCGCGTTCTCACTCTTTCGGTCACCACCCACAGCTGGTGACCATAGGTGAGGGTAGGAACGTAGATCGACTTGTAAATCGAGAGCTTTGCTTTTCGGCTCAGCTCTCTCTTTACCACGACGGACCGATGCAGCGTCCTAGTTACAGACATTGATTGTTAGAAAGCAATTTGTTGACGTGTGTAAAACAGGGTGATACTGTACAGAATGACTGTTTTTTTTTTTGTTTGTTTCTGGTTTAGAGTCTCGACAAACAGAGCAGTTCACAGAAAGTAATGTGTTAAAACACACCATGGACTCTAGCACTGCTTCAGATGAGAAGAAAATCACAGAAATCTGTTTTTGAACATGTTTTTTTAAAAACTGAATCTTTAGAAAGATTGTATGTGATGCTAGAAAAACACACTATTGTAAGTTAAGAAATTTAAAACATGACAACCTGCAATAAATCATTCAGCACAGCTCGTCTCTCCGATTTTGTTCTCAAATACAATCCAATTTAATTCCGCAGTTTTACACCAGAAAACAAAACACCTGTCTTTTAATAAAGTGCACACAAACATGTCGTGTTTCCCTCACACACCACCAGAGGGAGCCCGGGACAGTCTTTCATTTCCCTGATTAGGGACACCTGATGGTGATTGAGAAGCTGCCTATTTAAAGACATCCTGCCCAGCCTTTAGTGTCGGGCCATCATCTCCAGTCCAACCACGAGAGGCTTTGAACTTTAACCATGAAACATTCCTCCTGAACCATGTGTTTTTCCTTTACAACATTACTGGACTCCTTCATTTAAAAAATCATGTTTGTCGTCCTGCACTTAGGTCCTCCTCCTCCTTCTACACCCACATCTTGACACTGCAGAAAAATCTAATTTTCTATTTTTTAGTTTCTGCGCCAAGGCTGCCCTTTGTCACCGATTCTGTTCATCACCTTTATGAACAGAATATCTAGGCGCAGCCGAGGCGTTGGAGGGATCCAGTTTGGTGACCTCGGGATCGGATCTCTGCTTTTTGCGGATGATGTGGTCCTGTTGGCTTCATCGAACCGTGATCTCCAGCTCTCACTGGATCGATTTGCTGCTGAGTGTAAAGCGGCCGCGATTAGAATTAGTGCCTCCAAATCTGAGACCATGGTCCTCGCCTGGAAAAGGGTGGAATGCCCCTTGCAGGTCAGGGACAGGGTCCTGCCCCAAGTGGAGGAGTTTAAGTATCTCGGGGTCTTTTTCACGAGTGGGGGAAAGATGGAGCGCGAGATCGACAGGCTGATCGGTGCGGTATCAGCAATAACCAGGACGCTGCATTGGTCCGTCGTGGTAAAGAGAGAGCTGAGCCGAAAAGCAAAGCTCTCGATTTACAAGTCGATCTACGTTCCTACCCTCACCTATGGTCACCAGCTGTGGGTGGTGATCGAAAGAATGAGATCGCGGGTACAAGCAGCCGAAATGAGCTTCCTCCGCACGGTGGCTGGGCTCTCACTCAGAGATCGGGTGATGAGCTCTGCCATCCGGGAGGAGCTCGCTGTCGAGCCGCTCCTCCTCCAGGTCAAGAGGAGTCAGGTCCCAGACCCGCTGGAGAGACTATGTCTCACAGCTGGCTGGGGAACGACTTGGAATCCTTTCGGGTGAGCTGAAGGATGCAGGCGGAGTGAGAGAAGCCTGGGCTTCTCGTTTGAGGCTGTTGCCCCGCGACCCAGACGATGCGGCCTGGTCCCATCCTTGTTTTCTACGCCCTAACCCCACATGAAACAAAACTATGAAGTAAATTTGCTTCCACATTTATCACGTCTGGTGAGACATCTGGGAAAAAATGGCGACGTTTTGCTTTGAATAATTCACAAACGACAGCACCGCCATCCATCCCGTAAATATGGTTGTAAAGTTTGCTGCATATAGAGGAAGGCTGTGGCACGTGTTGACAGCATCAACATCACCTCCACCTCTCATGGACTGCTGACATGTCACACCTGGTGAAGAAGGCCCAAAAACATCTCATCTTCCTCAGGAAGTTGAAGAGCTCTGGATGCTCTTCTCAACTTCTGGTGAACTTCTACAGAGCCACCATTGAGAGTATCCTGTCTCTCAGCATGACTGTGTGGTACGGCAGCTGCACTACATAGGACTAAAAGGACTCATTCCGGGTGGTGAGGACTGCACGAGGCTGACATAGGCTGCTGTCTCAGGACATCTCTGGATTCAGTCTACAGCTCCATGATTCAGCAGAAGGACAGACGACAGACAGATCAACCGACCTCACCACAGAGGGAACAGACTGTTTGTACCTGTACTATCAGGGAAGCGGTAAAGGACCATCAAAACTACCACTTCACGGCTAAGAGACTGTGAAAGTAATCACGCCACCACCTTCCATCCTCTCGTGAACACACAACTGACCAGCAATAAGGACACTTTACAGAAACACTGTAACGACAGTAATCACTAGAATATGGCACCGTAAATAATAATCAAATCACTCTCAGGTTGTCTCACTGTACTGTGTTTATTTTTTATATTTTTACACTTATGCCAAGAGCCTGGCCAAAATGTCACTATGCTTGAATTGTGACAATTAAGAATTTAGAATTAATGTAGTATTTTGAAGTGAATTAAATGATATCAGGTATATTGAACATGAATTGACTTATCGAACACTTTTAGTCCAAATTTTGTCATGGATTTCCATTCGAAATTCTTTTCCATGATAATTTGGTTTTGTTCGTGATTGTTTAACTTTTTTTTTTTTTAAATCATGAAATGCCAATTTTTTCAAATGCCAATACCAATTTGAAAAAATGCATTTGAAAAAAAAATGGCAGCATGGTGGCGCAGTGGGTAGCATAGGGGATTCACAGCAAGAAGGTCGTGGATTCGAGTCCCGGGTGGGGACAAGGCTTGGAACACTGTCCTTTCTGTGTGGAGTTTGCATGTTCTCCCCGTATTTGCGTGGGTTTCCTCCGGGTACTGCGGTTTCCTCCCACCCTCCAAAGACATGCATGCTAGGTTGATTGGCCGGTGGCAAATTGCCCCTAGGAATGAGTGTGTGTATGGTTGTACTGTATGTGTGTGGCCCCGCGACAGACTGGCGACCTGTTCGGGGTGTACTCTGCCCTTTGCCTTAAATTGGCCGGGATGGGCTCCGGCACCCCCCGCAACGACGAAAGGGATAAACGGATAAGAAGATCACTGACTGTAGTTTTTTAAAGTGAATTAAATGATATCAGGTATATTGATCATGAATTGATTTATTGAACACTTTAAGTCCAAATTTCGTCACGGATTTCCATTTGAAATTCTTTTCCATGATAATTTGATTTTGTTTGTGATTGATTTTTAATTCACTTCAAATGTAACTTTTTTTCTTCTTCTTTTTTTTATTTTTAAATCAAATGCATTTGAAAATAAAACCTATTTGCAGTCTTTTATTTTGAAAAAATCCTCATATTTTTTAACTACAGAAAATGTTATTCGCCATATCACCACAAGATGTCAGGATTGGACAGAGTATCACTCAGAGCATCCTGACCACACTTTGAATAAAAATAGAAATAAGTCTCTCCTTTTATTAAAGGATTAAAAAAAAAGAGAAGAAAACAGTCAAAATTGAAGGGTTTTATTTTAAAATTTAATGACAGGGATGTTCTTTGTAAGATGATGAAAAAAAAAAAAACTTGTGTTGCTTGAATGTATTTTCATCTAAACCATAAACTTGTGTCTTTCTGTCTTGTAATAATAAAACCAAGTAAAGGGTGGGTCAGTAGTTTGTATGATGAGCTGCTGAAACCAGTTCTATGCTCCAGATGAAAAGAAAATCATTTTATTTGACTAATTTCAGCCTTTTCTCTGTCTTCCTCTCCGTGACCCAGAAAATCTCTGCAGAAAACTACTATGATTTATTTCAGCTCGTCAACGGAGCAGGAGAGAGAATGGAAATCATGCAGGGGACTCAAACTCAATCTAACCAGGGGTCTGTTTGAGATACAGTGTGTGTGAGGTGGGTCCTGTAAAATAGCGATCTTGACCATACCCACCCATGGTCACCAGCTGTGGGTGGTGACCAAAAAAAACAAGAACACGGATACAAGCGGCCAAAATAAGGGTGGCTGGGCTTTTGCTCTGAGATAGAATGAGAAGGTCTGATACACTGGAAGAGCTCCGAGTAGAGTTGTTGCTCATACGGGTCGAGAGAAGCCAGATGGGGTGGCTCGGGAATCTATAGTTAGGATGCCTCCTGAACGATTTCTGGTGAGGTGTTTTGGACATGTCCCATTTGGAGGCGATCCAGAGGTAGACCCTAATCTCGGGATCCTCCCGGGTGAAAGAAGCCTGGGCTTCCCGTCTGATTTCATTGCTCTATAATCTCTTTAATCACCCGTTAAATCAGATAAAACAATTAAAATTATTTACGCCTCAGCCCACAGAAAGTAGAGGAGACGTAAACCCTTTGGCATTTCATTATTTCCCAAACCGCCCGCAGTTACTCAGTACCAACTATAGATGAACTGGTTCAATTTTAGGGTCATAGAACTAAAGTGACAAAGGTCTCAAACCATTCATTATCAATACAGTTTGTGATATTGTTCATATTTTAAATAAAGGACTTTGTGTGGAGCGATTCCACTTCTTCTGGACGCGGCTCGTTTCCTCTCCTGAACAAAGACAGATTCTGTGTTTCTAACAGAGACCACCCAGAATCTGTGGTCGCTCTCTGGTTTTGCTGTTTCACAAATCACCAAAAAAAGCACCATTCCTCCAACTTACAGCATCTCAGAGGATCCAGATAGAACAGAATCCTGTTCCTGTTAGCTGGAGCTGACTGAGCAATGGCTTTCATTCATGACCGAGTGACCTCTCATTTCTCCCTAATTCATCCGATCTTCCTCCAAGGAACGGAAAAGTTCACCGCTGCTTTTGATTGGTCCAGCCGGTGAAAGCCAGAAGTTTTTTTTTTTTTTTTTTACTGCTGGATGATATCATAATAAGATTATTTTTCACACACATCCTCTCAGATGGGAATTAGCGCCTCCAAATCAGAGACCATGGTCCTCGTCCGGAAAAGGGGGGACTGCCCCCTGCGGGTCAGGGACAGAGTCCTGCCCCAAGTGGAGGAGTTTAAGTATCTCGGGGTCTTGTTCACGAGTGGGGGAAGGATGGAGCGGGAGATCGACAGGCGGATCGGTGCGGCGTCAGCAATAACTAGGACGCTGCATCGGTCCGTCGTGGTAAAGAGAGAGCTGAGCCGAAAAGCAAAGCTCTCGATTTACAAGTCGATCTACGTTCTAACCCTCACCTATGGTCACCAGCTGTGGGTGGCGACCGAAAGAATGAGATCGTGGGTACAAGCGGCCGAAACGAGCTTCCTCCGCAGGGCGACTGGGCTGTCACTCAGGAGCTCTGCCATCTGGGAGGAGCTCGGTGTCGAGCCGCTCCTCCTCCAAGTTGAGAGGAGCCAGATGGGGTAGTTCGGGCATCTGGTCAGGATGTCGCCCGAGCGCCTCGCGGGTGAGGTATTTTGGCCACGTCCCACTGGAAGGAGACTGAGAGGCAGACCCCGGACCCGCTGGAGAGACTATTTCTCACAGCTGGCCGGAGAACGTCTTGGGATCCTTCCGGGTGAGCTGGAGGATGCAGCCGGGGTGAGAGAAGTCTAGGCTTCCCATTTGAGGCTGTTGCCCCACGACCCGGATCCGGTTGAGTGGAGGATGACGGAACTGAACATTTTCCAAAGTAATTTTTCTTCTCGGGGTTGGCATGGTCGCACCTTGGGTAGCACAGTGACCTCACAGCAAGAAGGTCATGGGTTCAAGTCCTGGGTGGGGACGAGGCTTGGAACACTGTCCTTTCTGTGTATAGTTTCCATGTTCTCCCTGTGTCTGCGTGGGTTTCCTCCAGGTACTCCAGTTTCCCCCCCCCCTCAAAGAACATGCATGTTACTGTAGGTTAATTGGCCACTACATGATTGATGGTGTGTGGTTGTATGTGTGTAAGCCTGGCGACCTCTTCTGGGTGTACCCTGTTCCTCGTCTCAAATCAGCCAGAAAGGGCTCTGGCACCCCCCGGAACCCTGAAGGGATAGATGGTTGAGAAGATGACCGACTGACTGACTGAATTTTTCTTCTCTGGTAAGAAAGATGGATAGTACACAGATAATTTTTTTTTTTTTTTTTGCCAAACCCCGCCCCTTTCTTGTTTTTTACCAAACCCCGCCCCTTTCTTGTTCTCTCCTGCCTCCTCCCGGATGGCAGAGCTCCTGAGTGAGTGAGAGCCCAGCCACCCTGCGCAGGAAGCTCATTTCAGCCGCTTGTATCTGCGATCTCAATCTTTTGGTCATCCCCCACAGCTGGTGACCATAGGTGAGGGTAGAAACGTAGATCGACTTGTAAATCAAGAGCTTTGCTTTTCAGCTCAGCTCTTTCTTCACCACGACGGACCGATGCAGCATCCTAGTTTTTGCTGATGCCGCACTGATCCGCCTGTCGATCTCCCGCTCCATCCTTTCCCCACTCGTGAACAAGACCCCGAGATACTTAAACTCCTCCACTTGGGGCAGGACCCTGTCCCTGACCTGCAGGGGGCATTCCGCCCTTTTCCGGGCGAGGACCATAGTCTCGGATTTGGAGGCGCTAATTCCCATCCCGGCCGCTTCACACTTGGCAGCAAATCGATCCAGTGAGAGCTGGAGATCACAGTCCGGTGAAGCCAACAGAACCACATCATCCGCAAAAAGCAGAGGAATTTGTAAAATGTATAGATGTTAAAAATCTTATTAATTTTTTTTTTAAATCTTTCATTTTTATTTGCTAAAATTCTTGTCAAACTTACTTAACCTAAAACTTTTTTTAAAATCCTCTTTCCTCTCTTTACATATTGTTTCACCACATTTCTTCCAAAGACCACGTCTGAGGCACTTTAAACAGTTTCCTGCTGCTTTCACATTTTATCTTATGCAAACGCTATTGCATCATCTCAGAGAGAGCTTTCCTTATCAGAGAACACGCTGTGCATCTTAAACACTCAGGTCATCAGAGCAGATTTAAAAAGAGGAGGTTTTGTTCTTCAGTGGTTTAGTGATTCTTATCTCATAGCAGATTTAGATAAACATTGACCTTTTTTTTAGCCCAGAAATTTAAAGTTATTGGAATAAAGCTTATAAACACATTTTTTCATTTTAGGTTGTGCTTTGTATGATTCAATCCTAACCTTGATAACTGTTACATGGTCGTAAAGAACATTTTTTCATGTCAAAACTGCTGATAACTCCACAATGAAAACCTTCACTCAATCAACAAACCAGCGGTGAACATGTCTCCTGCTGGGAAATATATATTTTTTGGCCCAAAAAAAATTTGAATGTAAATAATAGAATATTTGTAGATAAATTCCATCCTCTTTTCTCAGAAGTTCCTCATGCTCAAAGTTCAGCTTGTCCTTTCTGCAAAAGTTTAATTCTCCTAAAATTTCTGTTAATTCTTACCAAGCACAAAGATGTAAATAGGAGCTTATAGCCCCCCTTGTTTACTTAACGACGTCCAGATTTTTTGAAAATCCCATCTTGAAATTGGCTGCCAGTAAACCAGCCACCAAATGTATTTCTTTTCCCCCTTTGGTCACTGTGGCCAAACAAATTCTTCGTTAATTCACCTTTAATTTAGACCTACCCCAAGTGGAGGAGTTAAAGTATCTCGAGGTCTTGTTCAGAAGGATGGTGTGGGAGATCGAGGGACGGGTCGGTGTGGCATCCACAATAATAAAGACGCTGCATTGATCCGTCATGGTAAAGAAAGAGCTAAGCCGAAAAGCAAAGCTCTAGATTTACAAGACAAGTCCCTACCATCACCATAGTAACCAGGATCTACGTTACCACCCTCACTATGGAAACCAGGATATACATTCCTACCCTCACCATAGTAACCAGAATCTACATTCCTACCATCACCATAGTAACCAGATCAATGTTCCTATCCTCACCATGGAAACCAGGATATACATTTCTACCCTCACCATAGTAACCAGGATCTACGTTCCTACCATCACCATGGTAACCAGGATCTACGTTCCTACCCTCACCATAGTAACCAGGAACTACGTTCCCACCCTCACGATGGTAACCAGGATCTACATTCCTACCCTCACTATAGTAACCAGGATCTACGTTCCTACCCTCACCATGGTAACCAGGATCTACGTTCCTACCCTCATCATGGTAACCAGGATCTACGTTCCTACCCTCACCATGGTAACCAGGATCTACGTTCCTACCCTCATCATGGTAACCAGGATCTACGTTCCTACCCTCACCATGGTAATCAGGATCTACATTCCTACTCTCATCGTGGTAACCAGATCTATATTCCTACCTTCACCATGATCACCAGCTGTCTGTGATGACTGAAAGAACAAGATTATGGATACAAGTGGCCAAAATGAGCTTCGTCCTCAGGGTGGGCAGTCTCTCACTCAGAGATAGATTGAGGAGCTCTGCCATCTGGAAGGAGCTCAGAGAAGAGCCGTTGCTCCTCCGGGTCAAGAAAGCCAGGTGGGGTGGCTTGGGTATCTACTTAGGATGCCTATTGAGCGCTTCGCTAGTGAGGGCATGTCGCACCGGGAGGAGACTCAGAAGCAGACCTCGGACCCGCCGGATACAGTATGTCTTACAGGTGGACAAGGAACACCTCGGGATCCTCTTGAGTGAACTGGTAGGATGCCGCCGGTGGTGAGAGAAGCCTGGGTTTACCGTCAGAGGCTGTCACCCCGAATAAGTGGAAGACAAAAAAAAAAAAAAAAACCTAATCAAAATCAGTCTGTGATAAAAGTTTTGAAACAGTAGAAATGCCATCGAGAGTCTTATCGGCCCACCACTGCTGGCATTCCACGGCAAAAAGCAAAACAGTGGGCCGCTACTATTGGTGAATGAAAGACAACATCATCTGAGGAGGACAGAATCAACATTAACCTGAATATTACCAGTGAAAAAGAGTCCAGAGAAGAGACAGGAAATAAAATAGCTGCTGAATTAGCCATCTATTTGTTCACGGTGGGGTTTAAAAGATGCACTACAGAGTCGTACTCGTACCCTGTCAACAGCACCTTCAGCAGCCATTAGACAGAATTAAGTGAGTTTCTTTGGAAGTGCACTGCTGCATAATTTATGGTGTGCATAAAGAAAAAGACTTTATAAGCCAACATAACTCCTGGATAATTGGTTGTGTATGGTGCGGACTGGAAGAGTAAGTAAGAGAAACTCTGAGAGAAACTCCTAATGAGTCATTTATCAAAGTTAGGTGTGTGGAAGCAGAAAAACAACAAAAACCTGGAGGACGTGGACGTCGCCCCATAGTGAATAGATAGAGGCTGTTGAGACTGGGTTGTGATATTGGACTGTACAAATAAAATGAATGAGTAAATGAATTAAAAACTCAGCTCTCTGGATGTACCCTCACTACGGCTTCACTGTGGATGTGTGTGTGCATGTGATAGAGACACTGTGTTGGCATGTCGTAAAAATCCTGCATTTATGAGTCCAGATGATTGTTTATATCTTGTATAAATTACAGAAGGATTTTTGTATTAAATTTTCAATTCAATTCAATTCAATTTTATTTGTATAGCCCAAAATCACAGAATGTCCGTCTCAATGGGCTTCACAAGAAAAAGAGGAATGTATTAACACAAATACACAACAAGAAAAATAACTAACAAATGCTAACTAAACAAGACTAGCACATTTATGCACTTAGACTCTCCTTCTCGGTGAGGAAAAACTCCTAAAAAACCCATCAGTGGGGAAAAAATAAGAAACCTCATGGGGATCCACGTGAAAGAGAGATCCCTCCGCCGGGACGAGCAACCAATGTGTCAAAGATTATTGTTTAAATATTAGCTTAATCTAATCTACAGCTAAATATCTAAAGAAGTCAATAAATGTTCTTCATCCTGATGGAAACACGGGGGACTCCTCAGCCCGGAGATGTCCAGTACGGGGATGAGTAGATGTTCTTCATCCTGATGGAGACACGGGAGACTCCTCAGCCCAGCGATGCCCACGGCGGAGATGAGTAGATGGATTTCATCCTGATGGAGCGGGGATGAAGAAGCGCGGAGGTCTCCTCGGTGTGGCCATGCCCAGTGATTTAGGAGTCCAGCTTGATGTGGAGTTAAAGCAACATTTTGAGAGTTAAAATATACGATAAATTATAAATTATTTTACAGCCTTGTTTTGATGTAATGCAGCAGACAAATCTCCCCGGTGAGGGATTAATAAAGTATACATTATTATCATATAGTGTGTGTTTGGATGGTTGTATGTGTGTGGCCCAGCGACAGACTGGCGACCTGTTCGGGTGTACTGTGCCCTTCGCCTTTGATTGGCCGGGATGGGCTCTGGCACCCCCACAATCCCATAAAGGATAGACGGATGAGAAGATGACTGACTGACATTATTATCACGGAAAGCTCATTTTAGCAGTGGTGGATGAAGTACTCACTTTTTGTACTTAAGTAAAAGTACAGATAATTAGGCAAAAAATTTACTTAAGTAAAAGTACCTATAAAAAAATTTACTTAAGTAAAAGTACCAATAAAAAAAATCTACTTAAGTAAAAGTACAAAAGTAGTTGGTGTAAATTGTACTTTTTAAGTAAAAAGTAAAAGTATTCGACCATAATTCAAGTGTTATTTTTTGTGCTATAGGGTGTCATCATGGTAACCAGGATAAATACTTTGCAGGGGTGTGACCCCCCTCTCCCGCCTCTTTTGGTCCACAAAATAAATAAATACATAAAATAAAATAAAAGGGGACAAGTCAAGCTATCCTCTAGAAGGGCCAGTGAATAGGCACCAAAATGGAGGAAAATGACACTTATTTTTTAAAATGTTTTGGGGGGGAGGCCCCCAGTCACTATATATTGGCTTTGTCAAAGCCCCGCCCCCCTTTGGAAAATCCTAGAACCGCCCCTGCTCCGTGTAATGATGGCTCAACTTTTTATTTAGAAGTAAACACAACGAACAACGATCTTCTGACTCTTTTTAATTTGTTCTATATTTGATGTTAGGTTTTTGAATGAATGCGGAAAATGTTTCTCGATTCATTACTTCTTCTCCCGATCAACTGCTTCTTTTGATTTTGGCGATGCGGCTTCAAGATGCGCTAAAAAAAAAACTGTGTATTTTACAAATTCCTGAACGAAAATGTAACAAAAAATGTAAAACACACTTTTAAAAAATAGCGAAGTAAAAGTACAGATATTTGCTCTAAAAATGTAGTGAAGTAAAAGTAAAAGTACCGGTCTTAAATTTTACTTAAGTAAAGTACAGATACACAATTTTTCTACTTAAGTACAGTAACGAAGTACATTTACTTCGTTACGTTCCACCACTGCATTTTAGACACACAAAACCCAAAATATCTAAATTACTTTTTTTGTGGATAGAGGGGCGATGGGCGTTAGGACCCAAATTCAAAGCCAAGTTTCAAAAGTTTATTTTGTAATAGGAGGGTAAAGTGAATTTCTTTGGCTGTCTTGGCTCCTACTTGAGTTCTGGACAACCTTAGTGCATGAACAGGCTCGAGTCCTGAAGAAGCAGGGACTAAAGCTTGTCTATCTCAAGTCCTAGACAAGTTTGAGTCATAGGCAGGGTGGATTCTTTTTACCTTCCTGGCTTCTGGCTCGAGGCTTAGCTTCTGAATAAATTTGAGTTCTGGACAAACTTGGAATCTGAGCAGGCTCGAGTCCTGGGCAGGAGTAGCGAGACCAAAAGGGGGATGACCAGACGGCAACAAATGCTTGCTGAAATGTAATTGGTCGGTTGTTTCAATATAAAAACAACACGTTTGGAAGCAGCGCAGCTATTGGATATTCCATAAAAATTTAACAAACAAACCCCTTATAAATAAAACAAACTTTATCCGGTCATTTACATATTTTTAGGCCTGCAGGATGCGGTGAAGCTGCACAGGGTTCATTATTGGAGTTTTAAAAATATTCAATTTAAATAACAAATGAAATCTAATTGTCTTTAAACCCAAAATAAATCAATTTAAACAATAAAAAAAATCCCAAGATGGATTTTTGAGAGGATTTCAAGATTTAAATCTGGAAGATTGATCCATTTCTTAACACACAAAGTGAATGAGCAGAGACCACGGCTGACTTTTCTTCCTGCATTTTGGTGCTTGTGCTGCATATTTGGCTCGATGAGGGAGATGGTGGAGCCACGTAGTCCAGATTTTTCCCCCTAATTGCAGATGGGATGGATGAATCTCTTCTTTCCCTTCTTCGTCTCGCTGGGCTGGAATATTTCTGCACTGAATGGCATGTTTGCAGCACTCACACAGACACGAATGTGTGTGTAAAGCTGCCAGCTTGCTGTTGATGAGGAGAAAAAGAAATCTTCATGATGACGGATGCAGGCTGAAACGAACCCCCCACACCACCTCGTCCTCACCACCTCCACTGGCAGCTTCATTTGGCTTCACTGTAAATGAATGAAGAACAAAAGAATTCAATTCTAATTTCACATGGTCATATAAACACGGGATGAAGGAGAGAAGTGAGAAAAAAAATTCATAATGAATCTTAGAAGCAGACAAAAAACAGAAAGATTATTTCATTTATTTGAAATTACTCGTTAAACAGGATCAGGGCTGCTCTCTTAGAATTTTTATTCAATCCAGATACGTACCATTCCACTGTGTGACCTTAACCACTGATCGCATGGCCTTGAGAAGCTAATTAGTGGTTTTCATACATTTTATACGGACTTTATATATTTTTTTGGTGAATAAACAGCAAGGATTTATTTTTGCTTTACTGTACAGTCAGGTTTTCTGATTGTTTATGTAGTTTGATTTTGCTTTTGTGACTCCAATCAGAGTGAGGATTGGTAATTACAGGGTCGCAGCATGCAAAAAAAATAGTGAATAGAAAGAAAACAGATGACAGTTTATACACCTCCTCGGGTTGTCTTAGTGACAGAAACCAGGGGCGGATCCTTTTGGTCCAAAAAAAAAAAAAAAAGAAAAAAGAAGAACAGAAAGGGGACTAGTCAAGCTATCCCTTTGCAATTTAATTCAATTAAATTTTAGTCGTTTAGCCAAAAATTACAGAATTTCTGCCCTTAGACTCTCCTTCACGGTGAGGAAAAACTCCTAAAAAAAAAAAACATCAGTGGGGAAAAACAAAAGAACCCAACGCTAACCCAACGTCACTGACACACACCGCTGGTCAGACAGAGGGTTATTAAAGAAGGTGTTTTTAAACCTGACTGAGAAGGAGGTCTCACTCCACTGCTTATCCAGTGCTCTCAAAGTGGACCGGTAGAGAGTCTCACTCAGACACATATACAGCCCTCTCTAAGCGGTCTGATAGGGAGGTCTCACTCTGCTGCTTATCCAGCGCTCTCAAAGTGGTCTGATAGGGAGGTCTCACTCTGCTGCTTATCCAGCACTCTCAAAGCGGTCTGATAGGGAGGTCTCACTCTGCTGCTTATCCAGCACTCTCAAAGCAGACCGGTAGAGAGTCTCACTCAGACACATATACAGCCCTCTCTAAGCGGTCTGATAGGGAGGTCTCACTCTGCTGCTTATCCAGCGCTCTCAAAGCAGACCGGTAGGGAGTCTCACTCAGACACATATACAGCCCTCTCAAAGCGGTCTGATAGGGAGGTCTCACTCCACTGCTTATCCAGCGCTCTCAAAGCAGACCGGTAGAGAGTCTCACTCAGACACATATACAGCCCTCTCTAAGCGGTCTGATAGGGAGGTCTCACTCTGCTGCTTATCCAGCGCTCTCAAAGCGGACCGGTAGAGAGTCTCACTCAGACACATATACAGCCCTCTCTAAGCGGTCTGATAGGGAGGTCTCACTCTGCTGCTTATCCAGCGCTCTCAAAGTGGTCTGATAGGGAGGTCTCACTCTGCTGCTTATCCAGCGCTCTCAAAGCAGACCGGTAGAGAGTCTCACTCAGACACATATACAGCCCTCTCTAAGCGGTCTGATAGGGAGGTCTCACTCTGCTGCTTATCCAGCGCTCTCAAAGCAGACCGGTAGGGAGTCTCACTCAGACACATATACAGCCCTCTCAAAGCGGTCTGATAGGGAGGTCTCACTCCACTGCTTATCCAGCGCTCTCAAAGCAGACCGGTAGAGAGTCTCACTCAGACACATATACAGCCCTCTCTAAGCGGTCTGATAGGGAGGTCTCACTCTGCTGCTTATCCAGCGCTCTCAAAGCGGACCGGTAGGAAATCCCAGAGCAGGAAGCGTTCAATGACTAACTGCAGACTAGACCGAGGGGTGGACCTCTGTGGCAGAGGCTCCACCGAACCCCTTAGACCGACTCACCGAACCCCTAGCGTTCGATCGAAGCCAGGTTAAAAACCACTGGCCTAGAGGAAGACCAAAGAGGAGGTTGATGGATACAATGAAGGAAGACATGAAGATAGTTGGTGTGACCGAAGAGGATGAAAAAGAAGATTTTGGTTGATGTTGATTGTGTGTTTCCATCATTATTGATTGTGTGTGAAGCTGAATAAAACGACTGTGTAGATATTAAGTGATAAAATGTGGTGTTTATAATCCACCGATCACTACACCTGAAGGTTCACATCACACATCCCACCCTCCATCTCTTCCTTTTCACCTGCAAACAGCAATAACGTGTCTAATTCCAAACTTTAAATGAATCTGTGGTGTGTGCTGATTGTTTCCCTTTAACAGATTTAGGGAGTTCTACGTGCAGGTGTAACATCTCAGAGGAACTGTGTGGGCTGACCAGGTTTAGATGGGGATGGATGAGGCTGTGAGCGGCTCGCCTGCTTCAAACATTTATTTTCATTAAGCAGCAGAAACGACCTCATCAGGTGGACACGGTGGGAGGTCAGTATGGATTTTACCCAGCCTGCTAGGAAGTAAAAGATGCTGGAAAACAAAGTTTTTTTATGGCATTTTGTTTCATTTCTTTGTTAAGCAGTTAAAGAAAGTTTTAAAATAGTTATTTTTTTTAGAAAAATCAAGCTAGGACTTATTTAGACCGCCTCCAGGACATGACATGAGTCACGTTGCCCAGATAACTTCTGTCTGTTTCAATGCTTTAAGTCTAAAATGCTGTTTTGATTCACAACAGATCAGTGTGTCGATCAAAGAGTTGCCGTGGTAACCGTCTGTCACTCTCTAAGTTTGTGGTGGGAGACGTCACCACAACTGTGCAAAAATGACACCTCACCATTTTTTGTGAGTATTCTCAGATGAAATCAGCTCATTTAAGGACCATTACCTATGCATCACATCGTCTGCATGATCCGGATCTGGACTTGTGGAGGTGTGGTCGGGTGAAAGGAGATCAATCTGGCTTATGCCTGAGATTTGTCGCAGATATTGTGATTTATGAAACTTACGTAAGGAGAGTAACGGTGGTTTGGATCATTTTCAACTTTGAGTGGTGTAAGCATTGCCTAGTGATGAGCAAAAAAAGCTGATCATAATTATACACAATTCTCACAAAATGAGGCCCCTGGATAATTAACAAATTAATTCAATAAATCTCATCCCAATTGTATTGTATTTGACTCCCAGTTGAGGAAATGTGACTTTCTTTAGTGTTCTATGCATGCATTGTGTTGTGATGCGAAAGGAGGACGACACAAATGCGGGACAAAACAAGGACTTATTAAACGAAAGTATCAGCATGGCTGTAAGCAAAGGAACAAGAGCCAAAAAGGATCAATAAAGTTTTCAAGGAGATAATCTCAGTTTTCAAAAGGATATCCGTTGGTTCGGGAGTCAGCCAAGGCAGGAAGGCATGAAGACCCGACAGGGAAAGCCAGTGAGGCTACCTTTAAATAGTCAGCAGAGGAATAAGGCGCAGGTGGTCCAGATTAGGTAGAATTGGGGGAAAGGTGAGATGGTCTCTGGCTCCCGCTGGTGGTGGGTGAGGGAACCACAACACATTGTGCACATATTTAACACAGACTTACGGGTGAGGGGAAAAGGGGATGACAAAAAAGGGGATGAGGCGATGGCTCAGTGGTAGAATGTTCACCGTTGGTCCAGGAAAAGACGTTTAGAATCCCATTGAGCCCATGTCTAGGTGTCCTTGGGGAAGACACCTAAGCCCTATTTCTCCCACTATTGGCGCCATTCTGGCTGCCTGCTGAGGGGCGATGCAGCACAAATATGTCCCTGTTGGGAGATGAATGCAGTACATTAAAAAACTTAAAACGCTCTAAGGAAGAAGAATTATTCTCTGCTGAACTGGTCACATAAATTACATAAAACACAACTGCTGTTCTTTCCAGTCATCTGTGAATCTGTGCTTCTGTAACTGCTTCTGTAACTCTCAAACCACCGAGAAAACAGAAAACTGCCCACCAAGTACCAACTACAGATGAACTGATGTGGTTTTCAGGATCACGTGGTCAAAATGTTGAGGTCACAAATTAGTGTCAACGAGACGTCTTCCAAACCAGAGGAGGAATTTTAATAAAACTGCCCAGAGTGATTCAGTACCCACTGTAGATGAACTCAAAGATATACTGCCTTTGGAGATGCTGTCATGACGTGGTATGCAGGTGGAAGGAGGAGGACCCAATTGCAGGACAGAAAACATGGTTTATTTGGCAGTCCAGTAAAGCTGTGAAAGACAAAGTTTTAGTGGCATGGCAAGAGGTTATTATTCAGAATGTGTTTCTTGGTCAGGCAACCAGGGAGACCTGGCTGGAAAGGGTGGTAATGACCCAACCATCCCTAGACAATGTAGAGGTCTAGGGTGATTTCCCTTAAATAGATAACAGGGTCCACAGGTGTGTAGTATCAGAATAAAAATAATAATAATACATTTTATTTCTAAGGCACCTTTCTAGGCACTCAAAATTGCCGTACATCACATTAAAAATATAAAGAAATACAGTAATAGTTAAAAACAGCATAAAATATTAAATACATAGAAATTTAAAAAATGATCAGTATAGAAACATAGATTTAAGAAAGAGAATGAGCTTTTTGAAAAAGATGAGTTTTTAACACAGATTTGAAATAATCACCCTCAGGTGTCTCAATCAGGGTGATGAGGAAAGGTCCAGGGCTCCCTCTGGTGACAGGTGAGAGGATCATGACACACAATGTTTTTCACCGTAGCGTCAACATATTCTTGTTTATTTGTTTCTTTTAAGCGCCACTTTTTATGGTGTATTTGATGTTAAAACTGCATTTTTAATGTATTTAGATTTTTTTTTTGGTCTTTTTTTGGGCTAGTTTGACATTTCAAGAATAATTTCAGACTGTTATTGGTGTGCAAAAATATTTTGACACGTTTGAGGTGCAGCACAGAATGCATTTTGACAACACACGCCCACTTGGGCACCAACACAATGGGCACTGTTTGCTAACAACCTTTAATAAAAGGGTCAAACGTGCAATCGTCCATTTATGTGTTCATTCTTACTTCCTGTAGTGCTGTTCCCGATTGGGTTTCAAAGGCACAATTATCAGTTCAGGTAAAAAATAAAAATCCTCACAAAGTTTCAGAGTTTTTCTGGACGGTAACGCGCAGTAAGAGATCCGGTACAGTAGAATTGTCCTCTCGTCACGCTTTATGTGGTGAAATCTAGTGAAATCAGAATAAAACCTTCAGGCGGATCTAATCTGCTGTGACATTATGTAGACTCGCTGTAATAGATGCCATTGATTAACCCGGGCCGATCCTTTCAAGTTTATGCCCGCTTATGAATCTGGAATATTGGTTGATTTCACAGTGAAGCCCTGCAGCCTGGTTCATGCGTTGCTTCATGTTGGAATAGGGGCTGGTCTTTTTTTAATGAAGCAAAGACAAAGGGTGGGTCACACTGCTATGGTGGGACATGTGGGAAAGTTGATGTGGTGCCCCCTCGGTGCCCCTCATCGCTCCCCTTCGATTAGATCATGCTGTCTCAGGGTGAGATAGAAACCACCCAGATGTCTCATTAGCTATATCATTAGAGAGACAGCTGGAAGAGGGTGCAGACAGCTGACGGAGGGCTGTAGTGGCTGGATTAAGTTGGACTTTAGTAGGGAGAGGGATGTACACATGCCCGTATACGTACCCTCCTACACATAGACATATATATCTTAATATGTACACATGTAGATGTACACATGTAGATGTACATACATTTTGGTTTGGTTAGGAAACGCATTTGGATGGCACATGTTTACAGAGAATGAAAAAGAAAAAAATCGTGAGCAATTTGAGAGCAGCTGTTTGAAACAGCTGCGTGCGTCCAACTCCACAATGTATAGAAGCAATGAAGGCTGGGAACCGGCCAGAGCGAAGGGCAGGACATGAGACGGTGAGATGGAGGGAAGAAGGAAGGAAGAAGGAAGTGGAGATTATGTTTATGAAGCACTCTCATTATGTAACTTTATAGGAGGACATTAGCATGGTGGTCATTCCTGGGATTTCTATGGGGTTGTTTTTCCAAGCAGGGCAGCTGCCGCCCGCTTCGCCCGCTGAGGATCCTCACCCTGATGAGGCGCCACATTGTTGAGGGAACATAAGAGCAGCAATATGCAATTCCCCAAGAATGTAAACCTCCAATTCTCACTTCCCCCAGGCTGGTTTCATCATACTCCATGATAATCTGAGGATCATTTTCATCATTAAAAAGAAGATACAGAAGGTTTTCAAGATGTCTCCATTGTTTACAGAATAAGAGCAGGTAAAGTAGCTGATTTCTGTAGTTTTATTCTCAGTTCTGGATTGCCATCTCAACAATAGAAATATGGGTCTATTCTGACTCAATTTTACCACCTCATCAACCAGGGTAGGGTGCCCTCTGCAGTCAGGGACAAGGTCCTGCCCCAAGTGGAGGAGTTTAAATATCTCTGGGTCTTGATCACAATGGAGGAAGGATGGAGCGGGAGATCGACAGACAGTTTGATGCGGCGTTTGAAATACTTTGGATGGTACATTAGTCTGTCATGGTGAGGAGAGAGCTGAGCCAAAAAGCAAAGCTTTTGATTTAACAGACAATTAACATTACTACCCTCAGTAAAAGACCCCATCTGGGCGTCGTGACTGAATACAGAATACTGAATAAGATCTAGAGTACAAGTGACCATTTTAATAACTGGATGTGGAAGGAGGAAGAGGAAGACCGAAATGCAGGACAACAAAACAGAATTTATTAACCAAAAGTCCAGTAAGGCTGTAAAGCAAGGGGCACAGGATGAACTCAGGATCAAAAGTTCAAATATATAGCAAAGTTCAAAGATGCAACTTGTCAGGCAGCCAGGACTGAAGACTTGGCTGGAAGGGATGGTGATGGTGGTGACGACAATCACCCGACAAAGACTTCTTCTTTTTCTTCTTCTTTAGTTTGCGGCATGAAGCACCAACCTGGGTGCATTACCGCCACCTACTGACTGTCACGAACCTCAAATCCTCCTCAATAACCCTGTACACCTCAAAAAAGTGTACAGGGCACCAAAACCCTTCCCCTGACGTCCATAAAAAAACACCTCCTCCAAGCTCACTTGTCTCATCCCAACACTCCTCAGCACCACCATCATAGCCTCTCTTTCTTCCTCATACTTTCTACACGCTAACACCACGTGACTAACCCCTTCCAATTCCCCACAGAAATCACAACACCCATCCAAATGTTTACCCGGAATCTTGAGCGTTTCATTCAATCCCGTGTGCCCAATACGTAACCTGCTAAAAACCACCTGCCCCCGCCTTCCACCACCCACCGGATCCACAGTCACCCCCACCGTCCTCTGTACTTCATACAAGTGTCGTCCCTTCACCTCTGACTCCCACTCCATCTGCCACTGCTGCATTATCCCCTTCCAGACCAACGCCTTCACCTCCCCTCGTGACAGAGCCACGACTCTCTCCACCACCACCCGATCCGCAGCCCTGTTGAGCCGCATTTTGTAATAACGGTGCATTTTGTAATAAACGTACATTATCTGAGTTTGGAGGGACCAGTCACACCATTTATAGAGCATGTTTTGGATGCTCAAGCAGGACAGTTATATGACAACAACACACTTTCACCACTGCAGCCTGCCTCACCAGATGAGACTGACCCACCTATCCAGCCTGCCTCACCAGATGAGTCTGACCCACCTATCCAGCCTGATGAGCCTGAGGACCCTGTTCTGACTACACCCCCTGTTCAGCCTGTCCTACCAACTGAAATCTTTCAGTCTATTATCAAAATGACCCTTGAGGATGACATGTCAATGCTTGGGACATTTAACAGAGTGTCTCAACATTTTAAAGACATTGCAGATCGATTCCATCCATCAATCTATCTAAGGGAAACATTAAGCCGAAGCCTTGGGTTGGACGTCGTTGGAAAGCACACAATTAGTGTACAAAGGTTGTACAAAGCAGCAGGGCGCTTTGGTGGTGTGGCATTAAAACTCAAGGATTATGGGTTGGGGCAGTTTATTACAAAATGCGGCAGTTTATAACAAAATGCGGCTTTATTACAAAATGAAATGAAAAAGTTATTACATTTTGGACATTTATTACAAAATGCACCGTTATTACAAAATGCGGCTCAACAAGCCCTCTTTGCCACCTCATCCACTCGCTCATTCCCCCAATCCCAGAATGGCCCGGAACCCACATAAACACCAACGACCCTCCTATCACCCCCGACACCATATTCAAAACATCCCAAAACAAACCTTGATGATACCTCACCCTCCCCAGTTCAAGAGCCCGAACCACTGATAACGAGTCCGTGCATATAAGTACTTTCCCACCACCATGTTGCATCGCCCACACCACAGCCATCCACACTGCATATAACTCCACCGTGAAAATACATAAGTGATCTGACGTGCGAACCCCTACCTCCACTCCAGACCCTTCCACCACCATTCCCGCACCCGTCCTCCCCGAAACCGGATCCCTTGAACCATCCGTAAACACCAATGTGTAATCCCCATAATTCTCCTCAATAATACTCCTAAATGCTCCCGCCACATTCACATCCCCAAACCTCCGTCTCCACCCCACCATCCCCAATTCCACCCTCACCTCTCCCAGCCTCCACTGTGGCACCACCTGAAAATTTTCCTCCCGCTCCAACTCCAAATCCCCCACACCCAATTCCCGTGCCCACAAACCCCCTACCCACCCAAAACTCAAAGTTTCCTTCACACCCCTCTCCCAGGACCAATCCAGAACCCCCCGCCCAGGGTGATTATGGCTCTTTCCTCTCAAGGAAACCCAATAATTCACCGCCAGGTGCTTCCTCCTCAGAGCGAGTGGCATGACACCCGCCTCCACCCTCAGGGCACTCACTGGCGAAGTCCTCAGAGCACCTAAACAAATCCTCAGGGCCTTGGCCTGCACCACATCTAAATCCCGTAACACTGTAGGCGCCGCCGAACCATAAACCACACATCCATAATCCAATCTGGATTTTATCAGGGCATCATACAGGCACCTCAAAGCTGAAAAACTGGCCCCCCAGTCCACCCCAGCTAGACATCTCATGACATTTAATATCTTGTCACACTTACTGGTCAAGTACCTTACATGTTCCCTCCACACCAACTGCCTATCAAAAGTTAGACCCAGAAAACGAAAAGACCCCACCATCTCAATGTGCCTACCATAGAGCTTCAAACCCTTCACAGTGCCAACCCGGCCCCTCGAGAACATCATACCTTTTGTCTTGTCCACCGAAAATCTAAAACCCCACCTGTCACCCCAAGCCTGCACCCTGTCTATACCCTCCTGCACCTTCCCAACCACATACTCCCTGTTCCGTCCCCTCTTCCACAACGCCCCATCATCAGCAAACAGTGATCTACCTAAATCATTCCCCACCCCACTAAACACACCATTAAACATAACATTAAACAAGGTAGGGCTAATTACACTCCCCTGCGGCGTCCCATTCTCCACGTCATAAACCGACGACATCGCTCTCCCAACCTTAACCTGAATCCTCCGCCCCTCCAAGAAACTCCGAACCCAATTGAATATTCTCCCTCTAATCCCCATCGTGCGTAGAGTAATCAACAGTCCCTTCCTCCACAACATATCATAGGCTTTTTCAACATCAAAAAGTACCGCCACCAAAACCTCTCTATTCACCCGTGCCTTCCTAACATCATCCTCCAACCGAACTAACGAATCCAAAGTGCTCCTACCCCTCCTAAAACCACATTGGTATTGTGACAATAGATTCTCCTTTTCTAACTTATACTCCAACCTCTGAGTTACCAACCTCTCCATCAACTTGCAGACTACAGACGTTAAAGCAATCGGCCTGTAGTTTCCTCGATCACTTGTATCCGCTCCAGGCTTCCTAATCGGGAGAATCACTGCCTCCTTCCACTCTGCCGGCACCACCCCCTCTCTCCACACCCTATTAAATAATCCCAAAAGTTTCCCTTTACCCACACTACCCAGCTGTCTGAGCATGCCATATACAATACCATCTTTACCAGGCGCCGACTGACCTCCTTTCGCCAAAGCTGTTTCCAACTCCCCCATTGTAAATACATCATTTACCACCTCCATGAAATCATCATCCCTGCCCAGCTCCCCTGCAAATTCTTCCTCCAACTGCCTCCTCACAGCTCGCCCCTCCACCGACAAAGCCTCAACATTCTGAGTTTCCACAAACCGCTGTGCCAACACCTCTGCCTTTTCCTGGTCCCCAACCACAATCCGGTCCCCATTCCGTAGAGCCGGTAAATCAAAACACCGTGCACCCCCACCCATCCTCCTAATCATACCCCACACTGAACCCACCGGAGTGTCCCTACCTATAGTGCCACAATAGCCCCTCCAATAACCCCTCTTGACTGCCCGAATCGTCCTGCGTACCCTAGCCTGAGCTCTCTTATACTCCATTAAGTGCTGAAAGTTGTGTGAGCACCTCACTAAGCGTAAAGCCCGGTTCCTTTCCCTAACTACCTCAGCACACTCACTGTTCCACCACGGCACCAACCGCCTCCCGCCTCCGCCCCTGCTCCTTGGAATAAATTTCCCCGCCGCCTCCAACATGCCCCCCTTAATCCGTCCATCCAACTCCTCTATATCCAAATCTCCATCCACAGCACCCAACAATCTATCACTCTCCTCCGCAAACCCCCTCCAGTTAGCCTTATCTAATACCCACCTACCCCCACCCCGATCCACCCGTGGTCCTACCCCTATCCCCCACCTGCACCAAATCGGATAATGGTCACTGCCCATTGTGCCATTCCTATGCACCCACCACTCACACAAATGGGCCATCCCAGAAGACGCCAACGTCAAGTCCAGCGCCGACTCCCTCCCGGTTGCAACATCTAGTCTCGTTCCATGACCCGAATTCAGACATACCAAGCCTTTCCTCTCAAGCAGCTGCTCCACCACCCTACCATTAGCATCCGTCCTTTCACTTCCCCACAGCACACTATGCCCATTAAAATCCCCACACCAGAGTACAGAACCATCATCCTGTCCCTCAACACCATCCAGCTCGTCCACAGCTAAACCCCTCCCCGGGTTATAATAATTAATAACCGTAACAGACTTACTCCCTGCCCACACACGCACCACCACATACTCCCCCTCCATACCCTTCCCGACCACCTGATAAGGCAACCCCTCCCTTATAAAGGTCGCACAACCACCACCCCCCCTCACAAGCCTGTCCCTTCGAATCCCAACAAATCCACGCAACACAAAATCAAACCTCGGTTTCAACCACGTCTCCTGAACACAAACAACATCAGGTTTAACCATGCCACCTGCAATAAAAGCCTTAAAATCCTGACCATTAGCCAACAAACTCCTTGCATTCCACTGGAGAACTAACATAATGAACCTGAAGATACTGCCGCGTCTAACCCTGCCTGCTCATTCAAATCATCCCTAACTTCCTCCCACGTCAAACCAACCAGACCAAAGTGATGCACAGCCGCCTTAACCACAACCTGTAACCTCTCCGTCTTAGATTTTAAACCAGCAGTAGCATTTATCACCCCTGCAACAAAAGCCACCAAGGTCCGTGGCGACACCCACCCCACCTGACCACCGTCAGATACTCCCACAACAGCACTAACCGTCCCCAATCCAGACGACCTCACTTCAGAACCCCCAACAGCCTTCACAGCTTCTGCATAAGACAATTTACCCTCCCGACGAACCTGCTGCACCCTCAACTCCTTCTTCATGGCCTCACACCCCATAAATGAAACACTATGTCCTCCTCCACAATTGCAACACTTAAGTCCCACTCCCTCCCCACATGGCCCCTCCTCGTGGTCACCACTACACCGACCACACCTCCTACCATTCCTGCACGCCCAGGCCATATGTCCAAACTGCTGGCACTTAAAGCACCTGATAGGCGCCCTGACAAACTCCCTCACCCTGTACCTTATTAATCCAAAATACACCATCCCTGGCAAGTCTTTGCCCTCAAACAATACCTTCACCGACACAGTGTCTGCTCTAACACCCGCTCTGACAAGCTTCTCCACCCTCACCACCCGTCCCCTATCCACTCTCAAGTGTTTAACCAGGTCCTCCTCACTGATCCCCCCCGGAACCCTTGATATAACCCCAGCACACCCACCCCCTGATCTATCCCCCACTCTAACCACTCTGACAACCTTACACTTCCCTACCACTTGCAATTTCATAGCTTTACTAACCTGATCTACATCCCCACATCCTATCAAAAGATTCCCATCATCCAACACCCTAGCAAACCGAACTTCCCCCACCTTGTCCTTCAAAACCTTGGTCAGTCTCAAAGGATCATAACCCCTCAATCCCTCACCCCCATCAAACCTAACCACCACGTGAAACACACCCATCCTTCCGCGACCCTGTCCCTCCCCCCTGTCCGTGCCACCATCCCCCCCTGACAGACGGGACTTCCGTTTAATACCCTTAGTAGACCATCCCTCCCCTGATCCCGACCCCTCCCCACCACCAACCTCCCCCGCCCGACCATCCAACCCCCCGCACACACCCCCGTCAACTTCCATCAACCCCCTAATCGGTGACCGCAGGCGGACCAGTCCGGACCTGTACAGGCCGTCGGTTGGCCACTTACAGGACAACAGTATACCCCTACCACCCACAAACAAAAGAAAAAAGACGCACTACAAAACAAACTCACGCCAATTCAACCAACCCAAACAAAAAACCACAACTAAACTACCCAAAGGAAACATCCAAGTCCTCCCGGACTCAGCACTGTTCAATCCCGATCAACTCAATCTTCCGTATGACTCTCCTGCGAACCCGGACGTCGACCCACCCGACAAAGACGTCTGAAGTGATTGAATTTAAATAGGCACCAGGATCCATAGGTGTGTGTCATCAAATTAATTACCATCAGGTGTCCCTAATCAGGGTGATGAGGGAAGGTCCTGGGCTCCCTCTGGTGACAGGAGAGGGTATCATGACAATAACCAAGAAAAATTGCCCTTCCAGGGTCTCCTTGATGACCTGCTGGTGGGATGGAACTCCTCACCAGAGAGAATCAAGGAGGCATCCTTTCCAGAAACCAAAGCCACCTCTACCAGGACCTCATTTATTAATTATTTTGTAAATCTTTGGCTGAAAAAGTGCATTCGTTAAAGTTTAAAAGCACAAGGAAAGGATGCCAGACCATTTAAGAGAGATTTCCTTCTTTACAGATGGCATCAGTTAGCAGAACAATTGGAATCACCACGCTAGCTTGCATGAACCTCAAAGAAGCAACTTCACATGTTCGAATGTGAAAACCATTTTCTTCTTTAAAAGGTAAAATAAAAGACAGAGAAACGCCTTAGCTGTGGTTTGCTGCGTCATTAATCGGCTACATGAAGGCAAAAAGAAGTCTGTAATTTGGTTGCAAGTGATCTTGGAGGGAGCCCGACCAGCAGGGCTGTGGTTGAGGAGGTACCTTCTCTTCATAAACCACTGCAGATATTCAGCCCTCATCCATACATCATACTCTACTCTTTCATTTCTTCATCATCACCTCACTTCTTACGTATTACTTCATACGTATAAGAGGAACCCAAATAGAAGAGTGAGCTTACACAGAGAAGCAATAAAGAAGGTGAAAGATTTTAAGTACTTAGAATTAACAGTCCAGAGCAATGGAGAAAAGCAGTAAAGGAGTGTACATGCAGGCTTTGGATGGGTGGAGAAAAGTGTCAGGTGTGATGTATAAAGGAGCAATTTCAATTTAAATGAATCCCAGAGGATCCCTCCTTTATGTGGATCTCCATGAGGTTTCTTTTTTTTCCAACGCAGTGAGATGGGAATTGAGATGGGGTGGCACATTGAGTAGCACAGTGGCCTCACAGCAAGAAGGTTGTGGGTTCAAATCCCTGGTGGGGGACAAGGCATGGAGCACTGGCCTTTCTGTGTGTAGTTTGCATGTTCTCCCTTTGTCTGAGTGGGTTTTCCCTCCAAAAATATGCATGTTCGGTTGATTGGCTGGTGCCACATTGCCCATAGGAATGTGTGTGTATGTAGTTGTATGTGTGTGGCCCTGCAACAGACTGGCGACCTGTTTGGACTGTACCCTGCCTCTCTGTCAGGAGAGTAGTCTGTTCCCCCTCTGTGTCCTGTTTCCCCCCTCCCTCTTGTCTGTGTGTACACTAGTCACACCTGAAACTCATCTACTCATCTGTTGGCGCATAAATGGATCAGTTTTTGACACACTTCGCCAGATCGTTTGTTTATCATGCTTAACCTGTTATCCAGTTTTTGGCTCCAGCTCCTACAACAAAACCTGCCTAGTTTATCTGTTTTGTCTTCTTTATTTGGACTTTTTATCAATCTAATAAATCTGCTTGTGATTTTTTCATCTGAGCCTGTCTGTTGTGTCAAGGGTATATTTTTGGCCTCAGCTCCACATCATGACACTTTCGCCTTAAGTTCCGCCAGGATCGGCTTCGGCAACCCCGTAAGGGGTGGACAGTTAAGAAGGTGACTGACTGACCTCATTGAGAAGGAGAGTCTAAGGCCGGGGTGGGCACACTTTGAACATAAGGGCCATGGTATCTGTGAACCGGGCCGGGTTGGACTGGGCCGGGAACTGATTCACACTTTGTGTCAGTATGTGAGTGAGTATTTATATTTATACAGCATGGGCGGACCCTGGGCTTTATCTGCACCAATCAGCTCCTCAGTAACTATTGCCCTTTATATTGATTCAGATTTATATTTAAAGAAATCCATAACTTTATATCCCATCATATTTCTGTTAGTTTTATGTAAACTCCAGCAGTTTCGATGCACAAGCACTCTGCTTTGTTTCTTCTTCAAGCCTTTGCCAAGCTTCTTTCCCTCCTTTCTCTTTCCTGGAGAACTTGGAGTGGGTGTTGTATGGAAGGCCCATTTGAAAAGGACTTGAGGGACTCTTGGCTCCCTCCAGCAGCTGCCCAGCTGTGCACAAGTGGCCCCACTCCACGCCTTTCTCTTCTTGTCATCACAGCAGACTCAGAGCCAGCAGCTACTGTGGAGCTCTAATGATGGATTTTTTTTTTTAATCTTTGGGTGATTTGAAGGTCAGTTTGAAATCTGTGAAGAGATCTTTGGAAAAGCTTTGACCATTTAAAAAAAAAAAGTGGTGGTGGTGGGGCGGGTCGTCTCCTGGATCAGAAAGCTTAACACAGTTTAACACCATTCCACTTTTTTTCCCAGCATGCATTGTGTCACTGCCTCTTTTTCCTCCATCTCCTTGTCTCTCCCCAGGCAGAGCGGTAGATGAAAGAGCAGAGCGAGCATGAAAGAGAGAGTCTTGGCTGTCAAGTTGACCTCCAGGCTCCCAGTTTTTAATCCCTACCACCTATTCACCTGAAAAACCTCTTCTTCTTCTTCCTAACACCTACCTGCACCTCCAGTGATCCTCATACACGTTCCTGGGAGGGACTGGCAAGTTCAGAAGAAACACCAAACCACCCCACTTTTCTCTTTCTGATGATTTTCTCTCTTTTTTTAGATTTCTTTTAAAAAGAGAAGAACGAGTACCTCATTTATGAAACATACGTATGCTTATTTTCAAATGGTGCAAATTTATTCAAAATAAAACCCCTGAAAAATTATATGCACATAGCTATTCACAGCCTTTACCTAATGCTTAGTTGCTGCACCTTTGGCAGCAGTAACAGCCTCAGGTGGTAGTGAATCTGACGCTACAAGTTCGGCACACCTTTTTTTGGACAGTTTGAAGCATTCCTGTTTGCAGTACTGCTCAAACTCCTTTCGATTAGATGGAAACCGTCAGCCATTTTCACATCTTTCCATAGATGCTCTGTTGGATTCAGGTCTGGGTTCTGACTGGGGTCACTAAAGGACATTGACAGAGTTGTTCTGAAGTTTTTCATTCCGTGTCTTGGCGGTATGCTTCGGGTCATTATCTTACTAAAAAATTAACTACCTCCCCAGCTTGAGGTCCAAAGCCCTCCGTAGCATGTTTTCATGTAGGATATCTCTGTATATTGTTGCATTCAACTTTCCCTCTTTGCTGACGAGTCTTCCATTTCCTCCCCATAGCATGATACTGCCACCACCATGTTTTACTGTAGAGATGCTATTGTTCTGGTGATGAGCGGTGTCTGGTTTTCTCCAACCAGAACGCCAACCATTCACTTCAATAAGTTCTATTTTGGTCTCGTCAGACCACAAAGTTCTGTTTCACATGGTCTGAGAGTCATTCAGTCAGTCATTTTTGGCAAACTCCAGACAGGCTTCCATGTACTTTTTAAAGTAAGAAAGGTCTTTTGTCAGGCTGCTCTACAACACAGTTCTGATTGGTGTCTTGCTGCAGGGATGGTTGTTCTTCTGGAAGATTCTCTTCGCCTCCCTGACCAAGGCCGTTCTTCACCGATCACCCCGCTTAAATGACCGTCCAGAGCTAGGAAGTCTTGGTCGTTCCAAACTTCTTCCCCACTGTGCTCATTGGAACTTTCAAGACAGCAGGAATTTTTTCTGTACTCTTCCTCAGCCTTGTGCCTCAAGACAATCCTGTCTCGAAGGTCTACACACAATTTAGTTCCTATCATGTTTGCTTTGTGTTTTGATATGCACTGTTAATCCTGGGACCTTACGTGGTAAGGTGCCGTACCTTTCTAAATCATGTCAAAGCCTCTGGATTTACCACAAGTTACTGAAATATCCCAAAAAATCATCAATGGAAACAGAAGAAACCCCAGTTTATTCAGTGAAATTAGCTGGAAATACTCATGCACTTATGCGTAATGACCGGCTCATCTGAAAAGCAAATAAGGGCTCTTATCGTTGATGGTGGAACAATACATTCTCAATTTGGATAGTGGTGAAAATGGAGGTTTTCATAACGGAGACTGGTTTCACCACCTTTCCAGAGCTTTGAGGATGCATGGGAGAAGAAAATATATTTACATTAATCAAACACCAAACAAGAACAACTGCATGAACACCTCACCCTCAAAAAGCAACCTGCCAGGCCTGCTGGTTACTAGGCAACAGCTCCCATCTCCACCCTTGCTTTTGTTTTCTGTCTCTTTTTTTGTGCTGAGAAGCTAAAAGCCAGCGTTTTGCTTAGTGAGGAGGTTTCCTTTTCCCCGGGGGCGTGCATCATCATCTCACCATGCAGAGACTGTGGTGGAGGTGTGGACAGGTTATCACACCGGGGCTAACTCGGTTTGCGACCAGGGTTCTTTTATTTTTTCCCCCCTTTAGGTCCTGGCCCAGTTTTTATATGAAAAGCAAAAGGAACTAACAGCCATGAGAAATCAGGCATGAGATTATTCTGCTAGCGAATCCTACGCAGTGGGAAGATATGAAGCAACCTTTTCTTTTATTTATTTGTTTAGAGGGTTGGGCTCAATAAGAGAGTTTCATAGAAAAGCCACTTTTTGCAGGTTTCTATTTGAACGTTATTCCCACATAAAAAAAATACACAACGTGATTTTTTACACTTCATACATTGAAAATGCAAATGACACCAAAAACAATTAACACAACGGACAGGGGGAAATGCATGCTAACCCTGTAATTCACAGAAATTTGGGAGGGTCCCAAAATTTTTAAATCAGAATTTAAGAGTGTATGTTTTAACATTAAGTTTTTGGAGATAAAGTCCGAGAGGCCAGACTGAGATGGTTTAGACATGTTCAGAGAAGAGAGACCAAGTACATCGGCAGAAGGATGCTGGGTTTGGAACCACCAGGAAAGAGGACTAGAGGAAGACCAAAGAGGAGGTTCATGGATACAGTGAAGGAAGACATGAAGATAGTTGGTGTGACCAAAGAGGATGCAGCAGATAGGATTAGATGGGAGAAACTGACTTGCTGTGGCGACCCATTGTTGTTTTTGGCAGCCATCTAAGTTTTTGTTTTAGTCTCCGTCTTTGGACGAATTTTAATTTTCGTTTTAGTCACGTTTTTGTCAACGAAACCCTGTGCCACAAGGAATTTGTGACAATGACAAACCAAATTAGTTAATCTATAGTTGGTACAGAGCAACTGCGGTCAGTTTTTATCAAAATCCTGTCAGTACTTTGAAAGATATTTTTGTTCACAAAAGTGTGAAGGAAGCACGAACGGATGTGCAGACAGTCTGAGCGCTTGATGCCTTATCCACATTCGATGGGCGGAGGTATAAAGATCCCACAGAAGGGATTTCCACTCCCACAGACTGAGAAAAGAACTGATAAACAAAAAAATAAAAGCCTAAGTACGACAGAAGGTAGCATGTGATAGGTTTATAAATATTCCCAAAGTGACCAAATATGATGCTTTTGGTTTTGGAGCTATGACTGATTTTTCTTTCTGAAATCTTGTTGTTCTGTTTTCTGTTTTGGGACTTCACCAAGCATCCAGGTGTGGGATATTTTTATCCCATTCTTAGACGTTCTCCTGTGGATACATCAGTCAGCAGACAAGCTGCTTTGTTCCCCTGATGACTGGTGGTCACAGCTAGAAAAAACTCTTTTCAGACTAAAGAAAGAGAGGCAGTTTGACAAGGGCTGGTGTTTGCAGGAATTCAAGCTGACGACTTGAACATCTAAGCGGGCAGTGTGTGAGGAACATTGCCACCAGCTCAGATTATTTGCAGCCTGCTTGCATCAGACGAGAGTCCCTTTGTTCGTAATTTTCTTCTTTGTTGGAGTTTTTCAACAAGTAAAAAGTAGATTTAGCCTGACGTGCCTTTTTTTTTTTTTTTATGTTTCGGAGTAGCTTTAGAGGCAGCATGCTGGTTAGCACTGCGATCTCACATCTCAAAGGTTGCTTGTTTGTGTCCCCGGCTGGGATTAGACTGGAGTCATCTCACTGATAACGGGGATCAGTTAGCAGATCAAGAATAAGTTCACGCCAAGACATTGAACAATATGCCTCCACCTGCCGGCAGGTTCATTAAAATCCATTAAAATCCATTAAAATAGGTGGGAATGTAGTGTTTATATGGTGTTCAGGATTCTCTCACCCCGGCTGCATCCTCCAGCTCACCTGGAAGGATCCCGAGTCGTTCCCCGGCAATCCGGGAGGAGCTCGGTGTAGAGCCGCTCCTCCTCCATGTCTAGAGTAGCCATATGTGGTGGTTTCAGCATCTGGTCAGGATGCCTCCCGAATGCCTTGCTGGTGAGGACACCAAGAGACAGACCCTCGACCTGATGAAGAGACGATGTAGATAGGGTAGAAAGGGTCTCTGGTTTTGCCACAGACCCTTGTTTTCTATCAACCTCTGAAAATAAGCATATTTGTTTCCGTCACTGGGAAATTGTTGATAGAAATGAATAAGTGATAGTTTGGGTCTATAAGTACCCAGAGACACAGTGGTGACCTGTCGATGGTATACCCTACGATATGCCAGATAGTGTTCTGGATGAGCTCCCACCAATCGGAAGCACAGTGCAGAATCAGGACAAAGTAGATTTCTATCGTTGTTCCTACAGGCCCAAAAACCTGCAGGTTCCAGTGTGTCCCTGCTTCAACACACACGATTCAAATTAAGGAGTAATTGTGTAGAACTTCACAGGCCGTAGGATCAATTTCACTTGAGTTAAGGTAGTGAGTTGAAAACTTTCAGGACAACGGTCTTCCGGATTTGAACGCTCCTGTAATAGAACAGTGTTTTTCAACCTATTTCAGCAAGAACAGTATAGTGAATCTCACATTATGGTCTGTAGTGAGAGGAGGGAAGAGGTGGAGGAAAAGCTGGAGAGGTGGAGGTTTGCACTAGAAAGAAGAGGAATGAAGATTAGTCAGAGTAAGACAGAGTACATGTGTGTGAATGAGAGTGATCCAAATGGAAAAGTGAGGTTACAGGGAGAAGAGATAAAGAAGGTGGAAGATTTTAAGTACTTAGGATCAACAGTTCAAAGCAATGGAGAGTGTGGAAAAGACGTGAAGAAGCATGTGCAGACAGGCTGGAACGGGTGGAGAAAAGTATCAGGTGTGATGTGTGATAGAAGAGTTTCAGCTAAAATGAAAGGGAAAGTGTACAAAACTGTGGTGAGACCGGCCATGCTGTTTGGTCTAGAGACAGTGACACTGAGAAAAAGACAGGAAACAGAGATGGAGGTAGCAGAGATGAAGATGCTGAGGATCTCTCTGGGAGTGACCAGGATGGACAGGATTAGAGGAACAGCACATGTTAGAGGTTTTGGAGGTAAAGTCAAAGAGGTCAGACTGAGATGGTTTGGACATGTGCAGAGGAGAGAGAGTACATCAGAAGAAGGATGCTGGGTTTGGAACCACCAGGAAAGAGGCCTAGAGGAAGACCAAAGAGGAGGTTCATGGATACAGTGAAGGAAGACATGAAGATAGTTGGTGTGACCGAAGAGGATGCAGGAGATGGGGATAGATGGAAGAAACTGACTTGCTGTGGAGACCCCTGAAGGGAAATGCCGAAAGAAGAAAAAATGATTCTCACCAAAGTGTCCTGAATAGGAATCACACCAACACATCAAAACCCAGTTTGCCATCTTTTCTGATTCTTCTTTCAAATAAAAAGTTTAGTTACTTCTTCATCTTAAATTTCTTGAAGAAAATATGAGGTTTTATTAGAATCCAGAATTTTTCTGCTTTAAAACGCAACGTAAATTTTCTCATAATGTCTCAAAAACATGTAGAAAATATGATTTGCTAACTGGGGTAGTTTTTGGGAGGGATGGAAAGCAGCAATAAGCAACAATAAAGCAGAGAAGAAGAGGGGGTTTCTATGGCTACAGGACAGCCCTGCCTATCTCCAAAAAAAAAACAGACAAAATTTCAGACTATTAATATAAGTAAATACACTTTAATTAATTTTTTACACAAACACCATGAGATTCACCAAAACAATCTTTGGGAGCTACCGGTAGATCCTGATCACTGCATGAGGTGAAATATGATCATTTCCCACGGCCGCCATGACGATCGCTCATGGAACATGAGTGTACCGTGGAACACTGGTTGAAAAACGTTGTATCAGAAGACCAAGTTTTAACGCTACGAACTTCCAACTGGCTCGATCACACCCGGCAAGCCACGGTATCAAAACCACTTGATCAAAAACATACACAGAAATCTGAATTACATAAAATGAAATATCACTTAAAATTCCCACCATGAAGCCATTTTTAGAAGGCAGGAACAAATTATGACGCCGCATAACATCTATTAAAGCTTTCATGATTGTGTCGTATCAACAGATCAGAAACAAAACCAGAGGCAGAAGCTATTTTGAACCCGTTCCACATGATTATTCAAAGTGTTCCTGCTGAATTTCCATGTAAAAGCTCCAGATGGCCAAATAATGGCGACCAGGTCGACCCTGGTCACGGGGAAGGTGGAGCAGGTGGCCGATGTTTGTTGATACAGGAGTGAGGACGTCTGGAAGAATGTTCCAGACGTGATAATTGTTCACAGTTGAAAGAGAAAGAAAAGTGAAGTGAAGCAAAAAGTTTGGTGAGAATAAAGAGGATGAGGTGATGAGTGGGGGGATGGAGAGAAAATGAAACCTCTGGGTTTGCAGCAGAGGTCAAGAGAGTGAATTACACCAGAAACACGGTGTGTGTGTGTTTTTAAACATAGTTACACACTCTTCTCTTGATAGTCTTTGTTCCTTTTCCTTCTCTTCGCTGCTTTCATCTCAGAGATTTTCCACTTTTCCTTCAGCAGATGTAACTTTGATGATAATATCAGTTAATGAGTCCATGATTTCGCTTCGGACTGTCATCTGGGTGGATTGAAATGTAACTGTGTGAGGACCGGCCCACTTTGGACGGACTCTTAAAAAAACAGGATGAAAAATGGTCCAGTCCAAGCATCTCCTTTCATTCGGTATTCCACAGATGATTCCCCTTAAACCTGGTCACACAGACATGTGTTTGAGGATTTTTGCCAGAGTCATAAAAAAGTAGTTTAATACTCGAGTTCATGCTCTCCAAAGAATGTTCTGTGAAGTTCTATTTAATAAATATGTCAGTAAAATAAGAATAAAAATCTGCTTTCATCTGATGGTATTGACATGCAAATCAAAAGAAGAAATAATCAGAAGATGCACTATAGTCAATTTGATTCAATTCGGGAAAGTGGAGGGTTAGGGGTTCAGGAAGTCCACCGCAGATAAGTTTATAGACTGCCTGTAATGTGGAGGTACAAGGCCCAGATCCTCAGCCAGTTTAAATATTTTTTTTATTTAGAACAGAAGGGGTCAGAGAAGAAGGACTGGCAGATGTAGCCTCGAAGCTAACCTGGCAGATACGATGAGTGTGTGGTAGTATAGCACTACATCGCAATACCAGAGTTGACGAGTGCCAGACGTGGGAAGAACAGACGGATTTGACACAAGAACAACCTGACACAGAAATGAAGGACACCAGGGCTTACATAACAAATGGGAACTTACAGGTGCAAACACAACAACTTGAGGAAAACTCATTGCTTGATCGACGATGAAGCCGATCGACTGATTACCGTATTTTCACGACCATAAGGCGTCTTAGATAAAAGTCTTAGATTTTCTTCAAAGTGACCGGCGTGCCCTATAGTGCAGTGCCCTCTCTTGAGTGTGTGTTATTGCAAGCGGACATAGTAGAGAACACCATGAGAATGTTATAGGTTGAAGTTTCGGCGTTGATTGTATGTAAGAGAACGAATAATAATGCATTGCACTTCTATAGCGCTTTTCAGGATGCTCAAAGACGGTTCACACATGCATTATTCATTCACTCCATGCCAGGTGATGGTAAGCTACTGTTGTAGCCACAGCTGCCCTGGGACAGACTGACTGAAGCAAGGTTGCCATTTTTGCGCCATCGGCCCTTCTGACCATCACCAACCAATCCCACACACACCATCTAGCCAAGGCAATATGGGTGAAGTGTCTTGCCTAGTGGACACAGCGACAATTTAATCTCAATGGCCGTCCTACCATGGCACCTTGGGTTCCAGCGGTCTTACATCCAAGTACTGCCCAGGCCCAGCATGCTTAGCTTCTGAGTATGTGTGTTATGCAGATCATTGTTTTAACAACCCTGAAAATGTCAGAGACACAGTTTGAACTGAAGACCATCAGCTACACCGACGAACATGGATCAGAATTAGAAATGCTTTTATTGCCACGGTCAATGAAGAATATCAGAGACTAGGAACTTGCTGTGGTACTAGTGTGCAAATTTTTTTTAACAAAACTAAGAGTGCTCAGAAAGAAAAAGAAAAGTAGTGCAATGCCATACAAAATAATAGAAAATAATAAAAACAGTAAAGTGACAAGAACGACGTGACTAAGTAATGAGCGGGTTATAAAGTATTCATTAGTTCAACAGCAGAAGGGAAGAAGCTGTTTTTGTGGCGGGACGTTGCTCAAAAAGTCCATGTCCAGGGTGGGAAGGGTCAGATGCTTTCCAATCTGCACGCCCCCAAGTCCTGGAGACGTAAAAGTCATGGAAAGATGGAAGACTGCAGCAGAGGTGAGATCGGGCCTAAAAAATCCAGCCCAACCGACCTGGCCCGCGGGTATTAAAACCCGACCCGGCCCGAGCCCGACCAATTAAATTGATTTGCGGGCCCGAGCCCGAAACAAGCCCGAAATGTCATATTTTATTTGTGAGGACTCAGGAGGAGGAGGAGGGTTATTTAAAAATAGGAACATTTTCAGGAACGCGTTTTTTAATTAAAAAAAGAAAATCACACTGTCGGACTCCTAACCCACTCGTCTGTGATGGCCCGCTTAGCGCGAAGAGGAGGGACGGTTTTTGAAACAATTTTTACATAGTGGTCAATCAACCTAACATGAATGTTTTTGGAGGGTGGGAGAAAACTGGAGTACCTGGAGAAAACCGATGCATGCACGGGGAGAACATGCAAACTCCACACCGAAAGGCCAGTGTTTCAAACCCACAACCTTCTTGCTGTGAGGGCACTGTGCTTACCACTGTGTCACAGTGTTGCTCCAGTTTGAGTTGTAGATATGCAAAAAAAAAATTTCAAAAAGGCATTTCTTTCTGTTCCGTTTCGTTCCGTTGTTTTCGACTTATCCGGGGCTGGGTCTCGGGATATCAGCCTCAGACGGGAAACCCAGGCTTCTCTCACCCCAGCTGCATCCTCCAGCTCACCCGGAAGGATCCCGAGTTGTTTCCCGGCCAACTCCGAGACATAGTCTTTCCAGCAGATGCACTAAAAAATTTGTGGTGATTTTGTTGAGAAGTTTTGTACAAATTTTGCCAGCCTGGCCCTTGTCTGTAACCTCTTCTC
Source organism: Neostethus bicornis (assembly GCA_902685375.1). Lineage (NCBI taxonomy): Eukaryota > Metazoa > Chordata > Actinopteri > Atheriniformes > Phallostethidae > Neostethus > Neostethus bicornis. The sequence goes on from LR738552.1 coordinate 22,445,248, forward strand.
TCCTCGTTTAACTGGATGTCCCATCTCTCCAATTCCACCACATGACATAAAATGTAATGTAAATGTACCAAAACTGCATCTCTGGTTTGTATTTGAATGTTTTTTGTAACTCTTCATGTTATTTTTTTTTTATTTTCACATACTCTGTTGGAGGTGCCTCTATCTTTTTCCTTTTTTAAAATGAAAGGCAAGACATGGGCAGGATTAATGGGACCGTCAGCGGTCAAAAACAACTAAAAACAGACCTGTTTTTGTTAAGAAAACTGACAAGAAAAACAAGATTGTATTTGTTCAGATAAGAAAATAAAAATCCCTCACCAGAGAAATTTGTGTGCTGCACTACTACACCGCAGCAGGCTGCCCACAATACCCACAATGATGGGAGAAACAGGGGGTTAGGAGTCTTATCCAAGGATCCTAAACGTGAACTCAGTGGGAATCAAATCTGCGAACTTTCGGTCCATGAGCGAATTCTCTACCACTGAGCCACCATCTCCCGCATGTTAACCTACTCTCTCCACAGTACTCATCTTTCTTTAACATGCTGCTTGGAAAAGGTTTTTTCCAACGCCATAGTCTGACTGAAGGAGACTGAAAAGCTAAAAACGTATGCCTGAAGAAGCAGAAGCATAAACCAGGAGTTTATTTTAGTTTCATCTGGTTATTTTCTCTACTTTTCCCATTCTTTCCAAACCATTTTCTTCTTCAAACCTTCTCATTAGTTTCTCATCTCTTTTCCATCCTTCTTCATTTGTCATGACATCCATCTTCTTCATTTCCTTCTCTCTCATCCCAGACTCCCTCTTTTCTCCTTTTCTTTTCCAGTCTGCTCCTTTCGACTTATTTCTTACTGTGTCTCCGCCTCCAGGAAGAACTTTATCAATGGGAATCATTCAGTGGGCCTGACGTGGATCCAGTTAGGGTGCTTTGGCTCATCACTAGTTGTCTGGGAGAAACAGAGCCCCCGCCAGGGCTGGCTGTCCTCCCACTGCACCCTTTTGGCTGGCTTGGCCCAAAGCTGTTGGACTGGGTTTAACAGAATCACTGGCAATTTTAAGCTAGTGCCTGCGATCCTTGGCGTAGACGATGGGGTCGGAGGCAGTAGTTTGCAGTAGCCTGGCCAGCAATGAAGAGCAGCAGAGGTAGAGATGGTCCTCCAAAGTGGAGGAGAGTAAAGCAGTGCCCTTTGCAAGCCACAGCCATATAAGTCTTCTTCAGCTTCATGGGAGTCTGCTTTCTGAATTTTTTCTCACTGCTTTAAATGCTTCATTTCACTTTCCTTGCTTCTGGCTGTTACGCAAAAAACCCACAAACTCACTCCTCTTATTGATCGCACAAATTGGAAGCTGGCGTATGCACGGATTTTTGCATAGGCATGCTGTCTAAACGAGGCACCAGATGATGATCTGAAAAGTACACACTTTGGTTTTCCATGGTGTCACGGCCCCTCCCTTGCCTGGCAGGGGTGGAGCCTCCTGCAGGCAGGGGGAGGGCTGTCTGAGTAGAGCCAGCTGGGCTCATTTTGAAGGAGATGCCTGCACTAATTGTTTTCTCTCTCTGTTTTTTCATCTTCAGGTCAGGTATGCTTTTGTTTTGTCAGTTTCTCCAATATTGAATTTGTATTTATGATGATTGTGTCTTTATTTTATAATAAACTTACTTTGAATTGGCCCATGTTTGTCTCTGTTTACCTCATTTTTGTCCCAGACCCGGAGCCAGTCTGTGACAGTGGGGCGAAAAAGTCAAAAGAAGAAAGGGACTCATAAAGAGTTCAGAATACAAAGCAGGATCATAGACAAAAACTCAAACAAATCCACTCAAAAACTTTCATTTCACAGTGATTTTCACTGAAAGAAATGTGTTTGGCCTCTATCCCCGCCTCTATCCCACAATGCATTTCCATTATTAATGGAAAATAAACATAAAAAAGCCTAGTTAGAGCAACACAAACAACAAAAAAGTCGCATTTTTTTCTTTAAATCTCTCCATTGACTGCTGGTTCCCTGTGCTTGGTGCAGTAAAGATGTTGGCTCGGTGATGTACGGTTTTATTTATTTAAAGATTTACAGTTGTTTCATGTACTTTTATTTTTTGCCAGAAAGAAAAAAAGCTGAACATGAGAGGGAGTAAACGGCTTACATATGGTGTCAAATGTATGATGTAGCGTTTCATACATGCATAGACGTACATCTCCAAAACAACAAGGAAATCTCAGACCGTTTCTATCACTAGAAACTATGGTGAATATTAATAGGATTAGCAGCACCAAGATTTCTTAAGGTTCGACAAGGAGACTGAAACAAGGCCAAAAAAAGAATAGCTTTACTTGAAGTAACATATCCTCAAATTCAGTTGAAAAACAGCGAGATCTAGGAAACTGGATCAGCTCTTCAGAGACACTACTTAGGTCTGACAGTCTGGTAGGTTCAATGGTCGGACCCGTTGGAATGAAAACATCTACGCCAAATGAATCTGTTTTATTTCCACTTTCCAGAACCACCACAAAGTTGTCTCAAAGAACTTTACACACATTGAAGGAGAGGGTAATGTGCAAAATCAGCTTTTTGGAGGTTTATATGTTTCAATGTTATTCTAACTTCAAAAACATACCTGAAATCTTTTTGTTTCTTCATGTTTGTTTGAGTAATTAACAAGCTGTTTTGTACAGTTTTTAGATACCTTTTATGTAGAAGCAGTGGTGGAACGTAACGAAGTAAATGTATTTCGTTACCATACTTAAGTAAAAAAATTGTGTATCTGTACTTTACTGAAGTAAAATTTAAAACCGGTACTTTTACTTTTACTTCACTACATTTTTAGAGCAAATATCTGTACTTTTACTTCGCTACTTTTTAAAAGTGTGTTTTACATTTCTTGTTACATTTTCGTTCAGGACTTTGAAAAATACACAGGGTTTTTTTAGCGCATCCTGAAGCCGCATCGCCAAAATCAAAAGAAGCAGTTGATTGGGAGAAGAAGTAATGAATCGAGAAACATTTTCCGTATTCATTCAGCGCCAAAAACCTGACATCAAATATAGTACAAATTAAAAAGAGTCAGAAGATTGTTGTTCGTTGTGTTTACTTCTAAATAAAAAGTTGAGCCATCATTACACAGAGCAGGGGCGGATCTAGAATTTTCCAAAGGGGGGTGGGGCTTTCACAAAGCCAATATATAGTGACTGGGGGCCTCCCCCCCAAAACATTTAAAAAAAATAAGTGTCATTTTCCTTCAATTTGGCGGCCCATTCACTGGCCCTTCTAGGGGATAGCTTGACTAGTCCCCTCCCCTCCCCTTTTATTTTATTTATTTATTTTTTTTTTTTGGACCAAAAGAGGCGGGGGGGGGGGGTCACACCCCTGCAGAGTATTTATCCTGGTTACCATGGTGACACCCTATAGCACCAAAAATAACATTTGAATTATGATCGAATACTTTTACTTTTTACCTAAAAAGTACAATTTACACCAAATACTTTTGTACTTTTACTTAAGTAGATTTTTTTATTGGTACTTTACATAAGTAATTATTTTTGCCTAAGTATCTGTACTTTTACTTAAGTGCAAAAAGTGAGTACTTCATCCACCACTGCTTTTCAGTGCCTTGTTGTTGTTTGTCATGGATTTTGTCCTCATTCATGCTCAATTTCGAACATACGTACGTCTTAATATTTTTTGCTGCAGCAGTCTGCTCTGTTCATGGTTGTTTTTGCAACCTCACATAAAATTTACGCTGTGTCGTGCATGAGTCCAATGGGCGGGACTAAGCGGAGAGCAAACGGAGGGGGGAATTCATAGTGCCAAAAACAGAAAGTGAATCTCGTTTTGGTTTGTCTCTCCTGCTAACGTGTCTTAAACTGCTTA